>OX336389.2:1088842248-1089448498 GCA_946902985.2 Meconema thalassinum
GATCTAACGCTCTTATCAGGGCTGAACCAGCTGTTTTCAACCCAAAAGGTAGCCTTAAAAACGTGTATGTATGTTGATCAAACATGAATCCTGTCAACAGACTAGTTTTCTTCTCTAATTCATGATGGTGGAAACTTGAAGTAATATCTAAATTTGTGAATATGGTCTTCCCTTTGCACTTCCTGAGGATTTCTTTAATAGGTGGCACTTGGTCGAACTCCGGAATAACCTTCAAATTTAAGTGTCTCAGGTCCAGACATACTCTGACAGTCCCGTCTGTCTTAGGTACAATTACCAATGGACTTACATAAGGCGTAGGTGTTTTCTCAATAACACCGGCCTCCAACATCTCCTGAATTGCCTCTTTCACCTTGGAATAATGCTTTTCGGCTATAGGGTAGGGTTTCTGCCTAAATGGTGTCCAATCACTGACTTGAAAAGCATAAGTGAAGTTCTTTATACGACCAGGTCTCGAATCAAAGACTTCCTTCTGTTCCAGTAATAATTTCTTTAAATTTTCTTTCTCTTTTGGCCCAATTTTTGCTTCTTCAAGTTTTTCCGAAATATGTTCTTCCAGTTCGGGTTCCAGATCTTTCTCCATGTCTGTGGCTAGTGTTTTCAGTTCTTCTTCTAACTGCTCAATAGCTAACACTTCTTCCTCCGCCACGTCCTGTATGTATGCCATACTTGTTCAGCTGACCCTGGTTCATTCTGACTGAGTGAGACCTCTAAGCCTTCGGCTTCCTCATTCACACGGATCATAACTCTGTCCTGTGATAGGTCTATTATCACTCTGTAGTCCCTTATAAATTCTGCCCCAATAAGTAGGTTAAAAGGTAGTTTGTTTACTAATAGAAAACTCTGTGAGAAAATAGAGCCTCCTATCTGTAAATCTAGGAATACCTGATATTTACATATCATCGTTCTGTCTGGAATTACACCTTTTATTTTGACACTAGAGATCGGTATTTTCAAAACATTCTCTCTCTGGGCTATTTCATTATATAAAGCTTGTGTCATAAGGCACACTGTTGAACCCGTGTCTAACAAACTTCTTATCTTCAATCCTGCCACTCTTACTATTATAATAGGCAATTCTCTCTTGACCATGACCTGTGATCCTCCTGTATCCTCGATTAGCTCTTCTGGTTTGGCTATCCAATTGATGATGTTAACTGACTTCCATCCATCATTTTCGAACTCTTCTAATTTTGGAGTTTTTTTTTCATAGCGCCAGTCCCCTTAGAATTTCTTCTCTCTTGTTCGCTGCGCTGTAACTCCAAACTCTTAGCTCCATCCCCATATCTGTCTGGCGACGTCCTGTTCTGCATAACTTCTTGCCAGCGGACTTGTTGCTTCTGGGGCTCATCTCCCCTTTCCTCGAGGTATCGCAATGAAGCGTGATATCGTTCCTCTACCTCGTCATCGAAGTTACTTCTTCTTTCCTGGGGTCTCCAATTCCTATTGTCGCCTTCTTGGCCATTGTTACCTCCATTGTTTTGGTACGGTCTACCCCTGGTATTCTGCTTATTCCACGAATTTCGGCCTCTTCCTCCTCTACCAGCATTTCCTTTGTACTTCGGCTGCCATCTTCTGGCTTCCTGTTCCCATTGACGTCCGTTGGAATCTAACGCTTCAGTGCTCGTAGCCTTGTTGTTCTTTGGAGCTTTGTACTGGTCAGTCTACGTGTTGGTCACGTGTACCTGTTCCACGGTTCGATTCTGACGCATAGTATTGGCTGTTGTGAGGTCCAGTTGTCGAAGAACTGTCTCCATTTCCATAGCAGTTTTTGCATTTGCCGAGATTAGCAGCCTTTGGATCTCGTATGGAAGCTGCTTGGCAATAGCAATACATAGCTCCAGCTCGCTAGGTTTTTGGTCCAGTTCTTTGAACCGACACATTTGAGAGATGAAGAATTCTGCGTACTTCGTTGGATTGTTGGTGCTGTATCTTTTTGAATACAAATCCAATCGTAAATTCTGTTGGGTTGCTGGATCCCTGTACCGTTTCAAAAATGCCTCCCGAAACTCCTCAACAGTATCGAAAGTATAGCGGAAACTGCGAAACCATAATGCACATTCTCCCTCTGTTAGTTTTTCTATGGCTCGTAGCCTGCGCTCTTGTGGTATCCGCGCATCATTCAAATATTCAGACACTTCCTTCAACCAATATTTTGGTGTCATATTACAGTGGCTACCTGAGAATTTCCTTGGTTTCTCTTCGCTTGCCCTGATTACGTTTATCACCTGGGTGTGCATAGCATTTTCATGCGGCGTAGAGGCTGCAACTGGTGCACCTGGCGTCATATAAGTATTTTCGCCTGGGCCTGTAGCATTTCTTATTATAGGTTGGGTTTCTAAGTCTGTCCACCTTGTTTTCCTCATATCTTCCATGCTTCCTTCACTTGACTTAGGATCTTTCGTAAGGGTTTCCTCCTGTGCGATTATCCTAGTCTCCATTTGATTGTGGCGCATCTCCGCTCGTTCCAGTCGAGTAATCACCTCTTTCTCGATTCTGGTAAGCCTATCTCTATTTTCCTCGGCCACTTGAAATATTTTCTTCTTGTCTTCTTTCAGGCTTTGCTTAATATGGGAGATTTAATCCTCTACATCTTCCTTAATTTGAGCAAGGGTCTTGTCGCTTGAATGTGTCCATTGACTTTTGACATTTCATTCCGGACCTTAACAATTTCTCCTCTGTTCTCCTCTTGCCTTTTATTAACTATAATAATGTCACTGTGAATTTGGTCCAATTCTTGATGAACTTTGCTCATCTGACCTTTCATGTTGCCTACCAGCTCTTTACTTTCATTAGCGATAGCCTTAATCTCGCCTATTTCCTGACTTTGATCTAATATGTTCTGATCCTGTTTCTTTAGATCACCGTTAATTGCTCTAGCATAGCTTTTCAATTTCTCGTCCCATTTATTGTCGTTCTCTTCTAACCTCTGATCTACCGTTCTCGTAAATTCTGAAAACTGTTTCGCTTGGCGTTCGAGATTCGCCTCATTTTGGATTTGAATATCCGTAATGTCATTAGACAGCGCATCTAACCTAGTGTTGGTTTCATCCTGCGCATGCTTACACGCTTGTAAATTACTTTCAAGCTTGGCTTCTATAGCCTCGAAACGTTTATCTGTCTTAATCTGCATTTCTGATATAATGCTTACAACAGTTTCTGTTACTTCGGTCTTAATCGTTTCCTGCATTTGACCTAGCTTATCATTTAATTCAACCTTATTTGCATCCAATCGGTTGTTTATTTCAACCCGATTAGCATCTAAACGGTTACTCAATTCAACCTGATTTGCATTAATTGCCTCCTGATTGGCAGCTAGACGATTACTCAATTCAACCTGGTTTTCATTCATTGCAACCTGATTTGCATTAATTGCCAGCTGATTGGCATCTAACCGATTGTTTATTCCATCCTGGAATGCCTTGGCTTCCAGCTTATTCTGTTCAATCACAGCATCAAAATGCTGTTTCAACCCTGCAATCACCTGCAGAATCTCCTCTGTACCAGACATTCTCACAACAATATACTTTGAGATGCAGGCAGGCTTCCTGGAAACATGTGTGGATACGTTTTGAAGAGAGACACAAAACACTGCACACATATTGTAAGATTGTACTAAACCTGTGAATTTTATGATAAATTGTGGATTGGGTATGTAGCGCTCGTACCCTTGGGTAATTCTCTTCTCAATAGAGAGATTCTGCGTTACATCAAAAGCCTACTGAACTCAAAATTCACTCAAACACAGTTTGAGGCAAAAAAAAAATTACTATGGTTTTCCCCAGGAAATACCATAAAAATTTATGGGGTTTCCCTAAATCCCATAAGCTCCACAAACCTGGGCGCCATGATAATAATATACACTTCTGCGCCTATGGTGACCTGTATTTAAAACCGGCCCACATACCAGCGCCATGATAAATTAATTGTAGGAGGTGAGAGGTTTGCCATGATAAATTAAATAGAGATCAGGTCTTGCAATGCCAAGATATACATATTGCACTACTGAGGCGATTCCACGGTAGAATAATATCGCCCCATGTTACCTGGACCATGGTAATAGGTGTTTATCAAAATTTATATTGTTTGTATCGGAGCTTAGCAAAGGTTAGGCGCGGTCATCCCCTAATTCATGTTACTCGTTACTTTAATAGAGTTGTGTGCGCTAAATCTAGACCAACTTTAGTTGTACCTATAGCTCAAATCACTGTACAGGACATCAATTTCCATGTACCCATGTGAGTTATCTCCATGGAAAATATACTTCCGCCTCCAGCTAGCGTCAGGTCTCAGGCGTGTACCGTTCCCCCATTGAGCAGTTGCATATTTTGGATTTGAGACTAAAAGGTATCAACTCTACAATGATAAGGCACAACTCTATTCTAAAGATTTTAATTCAGTACTAAAAGCATGGCTTCAAACATATAAAAACAATCCCAACAAACATAAAACAAAATCAAACAAAAATTACTTCCACAATCCACTAATATTAACATAATATTATCATAATAAACTCATATCATTACTCAAACCTTTACCCTTATATTGACTTCACACTTCACTCTAGTGCGCTGATGCACATACAACTTTCATAAACAAACTGTACTTTTACTCTTCTGTCATCTAATGTGACTTCTTTAATTTCACAAAATTACTTGTTCCTTAAACCTCATCTTACTTTGACAATTATGTGTACCGTGTGTGTTTGATCTCTCTCTTCCCACCAAATGCGTTTCATGCATTAGCCTATTCAGGTGTTGCACAACATACCTACGTGCAACTCCAGAATTATGTAAATATCCCCTACACTTCTCTCTATTTATAGTTCCACTGCATGCCGTTGTGATTTCATCTTCAAAACTTTCGTTATCGCTGTGTCGGATGGTATTATTAAGCTACCCTTGCGAGCGTAGCCTGTGGCGTCAAGTGCCCAACTTCTGAAATCCGTGTCAGTGACAGTAAAAATGCAACTTCCAACCATTCGTTAGATTGCTAAAATCTTAAACCATCAGGGTGATCTATAATTACCAATGTGTTCTTAAACCACATGACTTCATTACTCAATATAACAATGTTTCCTTTCATGTTACTAACAGGGTCTCAAATCTGCCCTTTTCTTAAACCTTAACTTTCACGGTTCGCTTGACAGCTCAGCCCCCTTCCGAGCGGCTTGTATACAATGGAGTGGAGTGAGGTTACCGCAGTAAACCGTCCCCCGCCTTCCTGCCTCATGGCTTATATCTCCCCAAGCAGTAGTACGATTTTAAAGACAATACCGTGGTCACAATGACGCACATATCCCAATGGATTTAAACTGAATGGTATGCAAATAGGTACTGGATGAGCTTAACATTTATTCCTACCCTGAGGATATAATAATAACTGGCACCAATAGGTCCATTTCAACATGAAGGCACGAGATTCATAAAAACATTGGTCGATCTGGATAACCGGTATCTTAATAAATGATGCGGTCAGCCACATGCTGCCGTCAATAAGATTCGCTTCAAAAGAGCCGAATCACTCAATAATAAGTTCTCGGGCGATCAGATAGGGTGCAGAGGTGTCCATTGTTCTCCTCTCACCTATCACAGGATTCGAACCCGGACCATTCCATATCCATCATCAGAGTTAGTGTCCAATCACTAAATACACTCTGGCTCAAAGTATATATCTCGGTATGCCCATGGCTATACGAGATTTCATACGTCGAATAGATTACCTGGCTACCTGACCTGATGCTATGATCTTCGTCCTTTGATTATTAAGAGAAATCTATCAATTACTCTATAAGCTTTTACACAAGCTGCAAATTCAATTCGCTCTTAAGCTCTTCCACTTTCTTGCATAATTATATTCCCTTCAACACCATATATTCTGATATTAAACTCTTTTCTCATCCCTTAATGTAATCTTACTGCTTAGATCGATAAATCTTCCAATTAGCGTAAATATTTCTTGCTTACAACATTTTACCTGATGTATTCATTCATACCTGTTATTATTTATTATTATTATTATTATTCATACTGACATAAATTACCATAATCCGACACAACATAACCATCTGAAAAATCGAACATCCGTGTTCGTTACGTTAAGTTTACATAACTGATTTGCCATTTTATTAATAGTGGTAACGATTTATCCACTCACTGATGTATAACAACATCTCAACTCTACTAAAATCAACACAACAACAAATAAACCTGGAGGGTCTATCTCCTAATACTGATTCTTACTGACATATTTATAATTCTGAAATCACATTACATGCAGTGGGCTACACTTCTATATAATCATAATTTGTGGGGTACTCACATTTCGGCTTATCCTGGTGGCTCCAACCACTCATATTCTCCAATGTCGCCTGCCATTTTCAGAGTTAGCGCGACATTTGCATACTGAATATACACATTTTATAATACATTTCTTTCACCAAGCACACGGCACTTTCAATTTCTATGATGAAGCTATTGCTTCCAAAACACATGACACTTTATAACACTTATTATATCATTAATTTAAAAGATATTTCACATATGATTTCTACATAACACACGTCACTTTTTACACTTTTCAATGGTTGAAATTCCCTGGCAATATATCAGAATTACAGGTATTGACGGCATACTCCATGCTCCTACCAACTCCTGATTGAAAGTCTGGATCATCTGCCTACGGATTCACCAACAGTCTATCAATTATCCTACGGTAAACTTCCTGCTTTGCATAAAGGTGCTTACTTTCGTCTTGAGCGTTACTATTTGGTATTCTTAAGACATTTCACCAAATGCATCATCAAGTTTCTCCCAGCGCAGTCCGGCGTAATAAGACATGTATAAACAATCCATAAATTACACACTGCGCTTAACATTGTACATAGTCTTTACACAAATTATTACTTTCAATGTTCTGCAACTTATATCACACGGCACTTCCTATGTGAACATTGACAATTGCTCGTACTGCCGCCTATACACATGCAGCACGACTGTCCTTAATAAAAGCCTTCTAAAGGTTTTACTGCACGGCTTCCCAAACTGAAGTCCGGGCCTCCTTCCTTGACTTCGGTAATACGCATTTCACACAATAAAGTTCGTTGATTACCGTACTTATTATTACTTCATGACCATGCATTATTATATTCTCACTTGGTGCATTACACTGCACGGCGAATATAATGATTAACACTAAAGTGTTAAAGTCTTTGTGTGAGCGTCCTTCCCTGAGCCAGAGTGACATACGTTCCGCGCTCGAGTCTGTTCCAACAACTGACCTCCTGACTGGGTCCACACCCTTATATCCGTTTCACACGAAAAAGTAGACCTAGAATTCCCGCGCTATATCAACTCCTCTCCCAGGATGATTCTGGTCTCGAAACAATGCTCATCGGGTTCCTTTTTCTTCACCGGTCCCAAAACTATCTGCGTGCTGAAGGATCGATCGGCCAATTAATTAATATTAATTGCCTTTGCCATAGCGTGGGGACGCGGTTTCCAGTGGAAATCCCCGGTGACATAGTCAAACCATGCCGCGAACATCCATAGACCTGTATTCTTACGCACTCCATTAAATATGCCTTGATTTCGCAGTTTAATGGCTCTAAAATTAGCCTCCTGGCTAAAGATTCACCTGTGTACAACTCTCATGTCATTGCGTTGCTCCAATCACGAGTAATCAATGATTTTCCTTGGGATCTCTCCCCTCTCTTCTCGGTTTTATTCTCAAACGGGGAAGAACTGGGTCATTATTCAACCCCCGACCTCTTCCAGACGACTTAAGTAGGTCAACGAGATTGACAGGGCTCCATGAGTCTCCTCCAACAATTCTGGGGCTATTAATAAACTGTCAAACTCTGCACTTCTGTGTTCCAAGTCCAGCATAGCCTACTCCATGTAGTCCACTAATGCTGTATTCCGCTCATTTCCCCTGCATTATTTCACTAAATAATGCCAGTATCAACTGATATCACACCAGTGATTAAACATATACTTTCCTCTAGGGTGTTTTACAACGAAATTCCCTCAACAGATCTCGGGTTCGTTCCCTAGTGGAACCTTCCTTCTGAGCTCAACTTATCTCCGAGATCCACGTTCGATATCAGTCAGCATGACCCCCTCGGGTTCAGTATCTTGCTTGGCACCGATATCAGCGTAATCCCCCTACAATTCTTGCACTTGGTTACATCTCCTTTCTTTGGAATTTTAATTTTGAGTCCTTTCTCCCAATCCTCATGTATCCCTTCTTTTTCCCATATTTCCTTAAATAATTTTCACATCATTTCTGCTATCAAGTTAATATCTGCTTTCAGTATTTCTGGTGGGATTTTATCAACTCCTGCTGCCTTTCAACTCTTCTGCTGTTTGATTGCCTTTTTTATTTCCTCGATTGAAGGGTGTTGGTCTGATATTCCAAAAACTTCAAAATCTGCCATATTGATGATTTGCTCTGGTTCTGCTTCATTCCCTCCTTCATGTTCGTTGCTTTTCTTGCCTAATATCTCTTGAAAATGTTGCTTCCACCTCTTAATTTGTTCCTCTTTACTAGTTATTAATCTGCCACTCTTATCTTTCACAGGCACATTTTTCTTCATTTGTCGTTTCGATAATAACCTTGTAGTTTTGTACAGTTGTTTCAAATCCCCTTTTGTAGCTGCCTCTTCTGCTATTCTTGCTTGCTGCTCTATCAATTTACGTTTATCACTCTGGCACTCCATTTCACTTCTTTGTTGAGGACTTCGTACTCGTGTTGCACTAGCTGTTTGCGATTCCTTGTTTTTGCCTTGTTAAGTTCTTCTTTCTTGGTTCTCCTTGCTTTAATTTTTTCCCAAGTGTCCAAAGACATCCAGTCCTTCTCATTTTTCTCTCTATAGCCAAGTACATTTTCACTGGTTTTAATCAATGCAGTCCTAACCCTCTCCCATTCCTTCTCTATCGTCTGTACATTTTCTCCAGTGTCATTGTGGTCCATCTCACTTGTTTGTAATACTTCAAATCTATTTGTTAGGTCTAAATCAAATGCATTTTTTATTTCCTGAACTTTCTAACTTTTCCAGATCAAACTTTTCCCCCCTATTAGCACACATCTTTTTAACTGTCATTATTCGGAGTTTACAAACTGCAGTCACCAAATGATGGTCGCTGCCAATGTCAGCACCTCGTTTGTTCCTAACATCTAGAAGTGATCGTCTCCATCTACAGGCAATGCATATATGATCTACACACATCAAAAAAAGTTTTGCATCACCTCGGTTCCAAGAGTTCCGGAACCTTTAAATACAAAGGGAATAGAGATCAACACAAACAACATTTCAGCTCGTTTTATTGCTCATGAGACCCACACATTGCATGTTGTACCATCATACAGCTAGACTTTCAGCATTTGTGGTCCAGATTGCAGTACACACCACTACCTCTAATACCCAGTAGCACGTCCTCTTGCATTGATGCATGCCTGTATTCGTCGTGGCATACTATCCACAAGTTCATCAAGACACTGTTGGTCCAAATTGTCCCACTCCTCAACGACAATTCGGCGTAAATCTCTCAGAGTGGTTGGTGGGTCAAGACGTCCATAAACAGCCCTTTTCAACATATCCCAGGCATGTTCGATAGGGTTCATGTCTGGCGAACATGCTGGCCACTGTAGTCGAGCGATGTCGTTATCTTGAAGGAACGCATTCACAAGATGTGCACGATGAGGTCGAGAATTGTCGTCCATGAAGACAAATGCCTCTCCAATATTCTGCCGATATGGTTGCACTATGGGTCGGAGGATTCATTCAGGTATCGTAAAGCCGTTTCGGAGCCTTCCATGACCACCAGTGGCGTACGTCGGCCCCACATAATGCCACCCCAAAACATCAGGGAACCACCACCTTGCTGCACTCGCTGGACAGTGTGTCTAAGACGTTCAGCCTGACCAGGGTGCCTCCAAACACGTCTCCGACGATTGTCTGGTTGAAGGCATATGCGACACTCATCGGTGAAGAGAACGTGATGCCAATTCTGTGGGGTCCATTCAGCATGTTGTTGGGCCCATCTGTACCGCGCTGCATGGTGTCGGGGTTGCAAAGCTGGACCTCGCCATGGACGTCGGGAGTGAAGTTGCGCATCATGCAGCCTATTGCGCACAGTTTGAGTTGAAACACGACGTCCTGTGGCTGAACGAAACGCATTATTCAACATGGTGGCATTGCTGTCAGGGTTCCTCCGAGCGGCAATCCGTAAGTAGCGGTCATCCACTACAGTAGTAGCCCTTGGGCGGCCTGAGCGAGGCCTGTCATCGACAGTTCCTGTATCTCTGTACCTCCTCCATGTCCGAACAACATCGCTTTGGTTCACTCTGAGACGCCTGGAAACTTCCCTTGTTGAGAGCCCTTCTTGACACAAAGTAACAATGCGGACGCGATCGAACTGCGGTATTGACCTTCTAGGCATGGTAGAACTACAGACAACATGAGCAGCGTACCTTCGTCCTGGTGGAATGACTGGAACTGATCGGCTGTCGTACCCCCTCCGTCTAATAGGCCCTGCTCATGCATGGTTGTTTACATCTTTGAGCAGTTTTAGTGACATCTATGAACAGTCAAAGGGACTGTATCTTGGATACAATATACACAGTCAACGTCTATATGCCGGAGATCTGGGAACCGAGGTGATGCAAAACTTTTTTTGATGTGTGTATTTGGTTTTCGTTTTTTTGATTTGGCGATACCCATGTCACCTTATTGATGTATTTAGTCGGAAACACTGTTCCATTAGATCATTTTCTGCACAGAAGTCCACAAACATTTGGCCATTTTCATTTCTTTCTCCTAGAGCATGCTTGCCCATAATATGCCCCAAGCCTTCATTTTCTGAGCCAACTTTCGTATTTAAATCACCCATCACAATACAGATGTCCTGTTTATGCTGTAAAACAGCTTGCCGTAGTTAGGAATAGAATTTCACCTTTTCTGCATATTCTGGCACTTCTGTTGCGGCATAACAATGTATAATCTTGATGTTTCTTATCTTTGCTTTAAACCGTACAATCATATCCTTTCCGATACAGGTTTCCACCCCAGCATGCTTTTCTTTGCAGCCCTGCTCATCAAGATCCCCAAACCATCTATGTATGGGTCTTCCTCTGCTATACCCGAATACAGGAAGGTAAAGTTGTCCTTAGTTTGTATTTTCCCAAAATCATTCCATGTAACTTCACTCATTCCCAGGATATCAAGGCCATAACTCTACATTGTGGATACTGCTTGATGTAGTCTACCACTTTCTCTCAATGTTCTTACATTCCAACATCCCAATCGTGTTTCGTGTTTCAGGCTAAAGGTCGTCAACATTTGATCAGTCCGGCTATTCTCCGTGAATGTTTCTTTAATAACATTAATTTAGGATGTGCGGGTTATTAGCCCACAGCACCCGATCTTGGTGGTGGGAGTGCCACCTAAGCCACTAAGCCGGCTAATTTTCTGTCGGGGGTTTTTCCCTTAGCCTTTGTAGGTCCCCCTACTAGCTACAAGGCAGCAGCTGTCGATTGGTGATACTTCCGCCATTTCCGCCGTGGGGGTGTTATATCACTTACCCTCATTCGCCTTCCAAGCCGTTCTCCACTCAGTCTCTTCACCAGAGCCCCGTCAGGGTCCGCTAGGGCCTTCACAGCTACCGTAGCGGTCCGGGGGACACAGGTCCCCACTGCACTTCACCTCTACAGGCAATCCCTGTTGGGAATTGACTTCCATCCTGGCCACAGATGGTGCCACCTCCCAAGCTCCATAGCCATTGACATTATGTTGGACTACAGTGTGTGTGTGTGCTATATCTGTCCCTCTCTGTTCTTTGTATTTTGTTACTCTGTATTCTGTGGTGTGCAATACAAGATGGCGAGTTTAGAATAGTGACCAGTGTGTGTTGTCTGTTTACACCCCCCTCTATCCCTCCACATTTGGTGCCGAAACACTCGGGAAGACTAAGGATTAACTTCTTCAACGGAATTGTATCTACAGACGAGCTTTCTACACTACAGGAAGCTCCACGACGAGGGAAAGAGGATACTCCACTGCACCAAATGTGAAGGGATAGAGAGGTGTAAACAGACAACACACACTGGTCACTATTCTAAACTCGCCATCTTGTATTGCACACCACAGAATACAGAGTAACAAAATACAAAGAACAGAGAGGGACATATATAGCACACACACACACTGTAGTCCAACATAATGTCAATGGCTATGGAGCTTGGGAGGTGGCACCATCTGTGGCCAGGATGGAAGTCAATTCCCAACATCCTCCCCATCCTGGTCTACCTCTGGAGGTACGACCAGCTGAACGGGTCGGGCCATCTGTTTTCCATCTGCTGTGGAAAGGATTGCAGTCCTTACAATCCCGTCCCTTCCGGCACGCAGCTCGTGGATCCGGACCTTTCTCCAGAGATGTCTCGGCTGAAGGTCACTTTGAAGGAGCGCGACGTCGCCTACCCTCAGCGTGGAGTTCTTCTTGGGCTGCTGGACTTAATGGAAGCGCTGCAGCAACAGTAGATACTCCTTACTCCAGCGCTTCCAGAAGTCGTCTGCCAGTTGTTGACGCAGTCGGAATTCTCGAACAGGAACTCCCGTTCGTGGTTCAGGCCCAGATGGAACTGTAGTGAATTTCTCTCCCACAAGGAAGTGTGCGGGAGTCAACACATCGCCGGTGTCTCCATTGCGAGTCAAGGGTCTAGAGTTCAGTGCGGCTTCGATGCTGACAAGTACTATCCCCTACTTCATGCCGTTGCCCATCTCCCACGACGCGGACGAGGGGTTGGTCTTCTGGGAGACTTATCACGGCGTCTGTGCCTTAAAAATGCCTTGAATGGCCGACGATTCCTGTCGGACGAGGATGTGCAGCAGGAGACTACGGACTACTTCAGGCAGCAGGACACGGTATTTTATCCACGGGGATCTTCAATCTTTTGTGTTGGCGGGATGAGTGACTCAATGCTCACGGCGATTTCGCCTGATTGGATTACAGATTCTGGACTGTTCGGCCTCAAACGGAAACTTTTTGATCACCCTTTATATAAAGATAAACCCGGGACTTGACGTAAGGTTGAACCCCAACATTTGCCTGGAACTGTGTGGAGGAACACGGCGAAAAATCACACAAGATATCCGCTGTCAGTGCCAAGATTCGAACCTCCGGTCTCCAGATTTAATGCACTCCGTGGCGGTGTGCAGGAAGATATTCACTCTGACAGACTCGTGGAAAGGTGTGCAGATTATAGGGAGCGGTTTGACTATTAACATTTGACATTCCCTGCGGCTTTGTCCTGCGCGATAAATCACTCTCCACGACCATGTTGGGGAGGATCAGTAAACCCGGAGTCTGGAGGTTCGAATTCTGGCCCTGACAGCGATTGTCTTAAATGTGATTTTTCCCTGTGTTCCTCCACAATCCCTCCAGGTAAATGTTGGGGTACAACCTTATGTCAAGCCCCGAGGCCCGACCTTAATTATTACAGTTACACGCACCTCTACAGTCACCACAAAATCACAGGTTATCAGACAAATTGAACACACCCTTGTACAAGGAGCTGATGACCAAGATGTCCGAAGCCTCCAAATCGAATTAACAACAAAATATATTTACCATGCAATAAACTTTTCCCTGGGCTCCCGTTATCGTGTGGACAGATTAAATAGTGACATAGAAAACACTGAAAAGATGGTTTCAAAGCTTGCTATATTTGGGTTAACCTCGTCCATATTACGAGTACTTTCGTCCATTGGCAATGGAATGCGTTCATTTTGATTCATCCTAAGAATACGAATGTAATATATCATACTGCACATCCTTCCCGACTGGTTGCGTGGCTCTCGCCTGCTGAACCCATGATAGCGGGATTGAATCTCTGCGCAGCCAGATGGCATTTGAGCGTGCTTAAATGTGAGGGAGCCGTGTGTGTAGATTTACTGGCACGATAAAGACCCCCTTCGGGGCACAATTCTGGCAACCCGCCGTCTCTAAAAGCACAATAGTTAAAAGAGACGTAAAACCCAAAACAGTATATTTTTCTTCCTCCCTCTAAATGGTAGGCCCCTTAAAACAACAATTATCATCATCCTTTGGTAATAAGAGAGCATGGTGTAATTTTACTAAGCTCCATAACCATCTGATCCACGGTAACATCAGACGCTCTAAGTTTCTACCGTTTAACCTCCTGAAGCCATCAACAGCATTAGCATGATCGTCGTCATCGTCACCACTTACAGTGATACAAGTAAAGCTGGTACTGGGTAAGCTTTTAGAACGACCATTAATCTTTGAAGAGTTGTTAAATCGCTTGAACCCACTTCTTGCGCATTCCATAAGCCCGCCAACAGAGATCACTTGACGGATGATATGGGAATGCAAATGAGCCTCAAAACTCGAAAGTTACAATCCATTACTAGCTACATTTATTTCTTGCGCTTCCCTCATTTAATACATTTACTTTTTGTGCTTGTTTGATGTTCCGTTACGTTTTATTTGTGTTCACAGGGACAAATTACCTCTCAATTAGGATTTCCAACTTCCAGACATTTTAACAGTCGTGTTCAACGCAGTGCCTTAATTCTGATAAATATAAATTATACTGTAACAGGTAGTGAAATACAATATTTGTGCATATAGGATGTATCTGAAACAATTTCAACAAATATGATGGACATCTCTGAAGGGATAGGCGACAGACTGAGCAAGTTGCATGTCTGAAAACCACTGAGTTTCGAAATATTTATGGTTTTAAAAGTATTGAGATACTTCTAAAACAGGCGGCAAGTATTAGGCTACTCTGTGTACGATCTTAGTCATCACGCAGGGAACGTGTGACCGGTAGTGGGAACAGGTAAGGGAGCGAGAAGGGTTGCGTACATGAGAAAGAAAAGACGTGTGTGGTACATGCTCTTTTTAGCTCCGCCTTGTACATCAGCTTTACAACTGCATCTTCTTTGTATCGTCGCGTGGTAATAATACACATGATTTAACTCCTTTCTTATCACAACATACAGCGTTTGCCTGCCAGTTAGAATGTCTCAAACCCAACAGCAACGTATATGACTTCACATTGTCCACGGTTACCCTGTCTTGTTTCCAGCAGTTGGTAACATCCGACCTCAATCATTTCAGACAGTCGGCATGCAGAAAATAAGTTATACGCTTCCACAACACGATGTTCTCAATACTTTCACGATTGGCAAGCCATTGACACTGTACTCTAGAGTGCCAAATTGCGCTGTCACAAAACAGGCGTGTTTCTTGTGAACCTGGAATACAGCACGTTGTTTTTAAATTTAAGGAACACAAATCTGAAATTTTAAAGCATGTTCTAAGGGAATGAATCTGGCGACCTGTGGACATATTCTCTCGGCAACGAAACATACACTGCCTGACAAAAAAAAGTTAAGCACACAGAAGGAGTAGCCCAATATTATTCCATTTTGACATACAAGCATACCATTGATTTATGCGTAAATGTTACGATTTACAAGTATCTGTAACGTGTAGAACGCCCACCAAAGTGCATTCGTGATGGAACCACCCTCTTGTTGATAAGTTGTTACCAGTCAACTACCGTGAGTCAGACAGTTCAGCAAGACGTGCAGAGAGGACTACGTACAGTACGAAGCACCTGCGATGCCTCACAGACGTGTTAGACAGCCTATCCACCAATCAACAGCATTTGACAGTGACCGTATTGTGGGACTGCATGAGGCTGGTTGATCGTATTGTGCAATTTCCAGACATATGGGCCATTCAGTCATCACAGTGGCCCGATGTTGGACTCTGAGTACATGAGGCAACTCCAATCACGTCGTGCAGATTTGGGTCGGCCAAGAAACACCACCTTGAGGGAGGACCGTCGTATGGTGCGTCAAGCATTGCGGTATCCCATAACTTTGGCACACGCCATCCGCGAACATGTGCTGGAGACTCCACAAGATCCTGTGAGTTCCCGCCCTGTGTCTCGACGAGTCGCATCCACCGGATTTGGGTCCTACCGCCCCATGCATCGGTTGCCATTGACACCAGAACACTAACGCCTGTGTTTGGAGTGGTGTCTTGCCCGGGAGGCAAGGACAGAGGACGACTGGCGTCGCATCATGTTCAGTGATGAGTCCCGCTTCTCCATAACCTCTGATGACCATCGTGTGCGGGTTTGGCAGCGTCGAGGACAGAGGGAAGATCCTGCCCATATTGTGGAAAGGGACACAGATGTAATACCTGGCGTGGTGTGGAGAGCCATAGAATATGCGTTCAGGTCACTTCAAATACTGCTTCGTCAGACTTACACGGCACAGCGATACGTCACAGACATTCTACGTCCGTACGGCCTACCCCTTATGGCGCAGCACCCTGGGACAGTGTTTCAATAGGATAATGCACGTCCACACACACCAAGTGTGTCTATGGAATGCCTAGAGCATCTTAAGGTCCTCCCGTGGCCAGCAAGATCCTTGGAGCTCCCCATCATTGAACACGTGCGGGATGACATTGGAAGTGGACTCCGTCACCATACTAACCTGCGGGATCTGGAGGGTCAGCTGCAGGAACTGTGGACGAACTTGCCTCAAAAGAGGATCCAAAGGCTGTTTGACACCATTTCGAATCGCAGCCAGGGGGCGGGGTGAGACACCGTACTCACCTGGCGCCAACATTTCACCTGTAACTGCCAACGACCTCGTCTCTACCATCCAACATTGTAATCAGTTAAATATAGGCAAGTTGTCTTTCCGCATGAAAATGAAAATCCTCAGCCTGCTTCCAGTCGACCGACCGGGTCAGGGAATGGAATGAATGAATCCCCCAGCTAGCGGCGAGGATATGAACTGTGCCGGCTGCCGACGCCTGTCGCACTCCCCTGGGGCAATGATTAAATGAGTGACAGATGAAATGATAGTGGAGAGTGTTGCTGGAATGAAATTGTGACAGGAAAAACCGGAGTACCCGGAGAAAAACCTGTCTGCCTCCGTTTTGTCCAGCACAAATCTCACATGGAGTGACCGGGATCTGAACCACGGACCCAGCGGTGAGAGGCCGGCGTGCTTCCGCCTAAGCCACGGAGGCTCCGTCTTTCCGCATAATATTATGTAATTTCATTCACCTTCAATTAGTCCTTCTGGTGCTGAACTTTATTTGTCAGGCAAAAGTCCATCTCTATGCTCTTCAGGGATATCCATTCTGTCACTCATTAAAAGTTGTTTAGAAACACTCTGTTTAGGAGGGACCAGTCATTGGGGATTGAGTTAACACCATGTTCTTAGCTGCATGCCTCTGTACATACATAATGTCGTCATCTTTTGAGTCTTCAGTCTTTTGTCTGGTTTGATGCGGTATTCCTTGCCTCCCTGACCTGAGATAATCGTTTGATCTCTGCACAGCTACCACACCCTACATCCGAGGCAATGTGTTTTATTTATTGATTTATTTATCAATCATTTATTTATTTGTTTATTTACAGTTGTTTGCCTTCGAGAAAACTGAACGTACAATTAACAACGTCAAACATAGAACATAGACACTGAACTACAAAAAATATAACTCCAACGCCTTTACTTTATACGTTTGCGCTTTTTGTTTTACCTCCGTGTTTATTTCCGAAAAAAATGATTCAAATATGCACAATTAGTAGGTTAAAAATTGTCTAGTTCTATTCATAACTCGAGTACCTCCCAAATTCGAAGTTGTGAACTAGTGCCGTTTCATATTCATGCACACAATTTATCGTCTGAGCACGTTAGTTTAAGGACACTGGGTTGTGACAATGGCTTATTTTACACAAATGAGCACATTTTAAAAACAAACTTCTCTTATTTCCATTTGGTCAATGGTTGTTATTTTTCACTGAACAAGGGTATAACCATTCTAAACCACATGCTAACAATAAATAAGAAATGTTATTGTCTGATTTTGTACAGGGTGTTCAGAAACAGGGACACAGAAAACAATTCTAGTACTGTATATACGAGGCACGTCCAGAAAGTAAGTTCCGTTTGGTAATAAAATTAAATTGTGTACTGATACAGAAAAAATATTTTTTTGCACAACATTCTACACCTCTTAAACTAATTTTCCACATAACTGCCGAACTTTTTCAGGCATTTGTCATAGCGTGGCACAAGTTTTTGGATACCTTCTTCATAGAAGTTTGCCGTCGACCCGTAAACGAGAGAGAAAACTCCCCTTAAGATATCCTACTGTTTGGCCATCACAGTTAGGCAAATTGCGTGCTTACCAGGAGAACTGCGTATGTTTAGGAGTTCTCCTGACCACATACGCAATTTGTCTAACAGTGATGGACAAACAGTAGGATATCTTAAGGGGTGTCTTCACTTTCCTTTACGGGTCGGCGGCAAACTTCTATGGAGAAGGTATCCAAAAACTTGTGCCACGCTATGACAAATGCCTGCAAAAGTTCGGCAGTTATGTGGAAAAGTAGTTTAAGAGGTGTAGAATGTGGTGCAAAAAATATTTTTTCTGTATCTGTACACAATTTAATTTTATTACCAAACGGAACTTACTTTCTGGAAGTGCCTCGTACATTTCTCAAATTTGGTACACTTTTCTTGAAACTTTCTTGTCAAGGATACTTAATTTTTTTCCTGGAATGTAAATAACATGTGGATTGACAAAATGAACGAATTTATTTTTCTTGAATAATTATTTCAAGCCGTTTAAAAATTAACACACTCAAAAAATATTTTTGCCACTTAAAGTATATAATTTCTTAATTTATAAATTAAAAACAAAGATAATTTTAAATATATTTCCGTTCATTCTATAAAACTACATGGTTACCAACACATATCAAAAGATCAGGCCTGTAACTTAAGTAGTTCCTGAGAACTATTCCTGAGAAATATTTACATGGTTCTCGATATCTACTGATCTATGACAGCAATCAAACAGAAACTTTGTGTGTTGATAAGGGCTATTAACATACGTTCACTTAAGGGACTTTAAAATAACCTGGTGAGCACAAATCCAACATGGCGGTGACGCGAAATTTAAATAAAGTATTTAAATGGACGTTCCTCGCGATTTAAAGTTCCAAGCGCAGTGAAACTTGGTACAGTAAATGCTTATACAAATTTTAATCCACTGACATCTAATTTATTTCAGTTGTTTTTATAACCACAATATGGCGGCTGTGCGAAAATGTTTATATATTGTTTTATTTCTTGTGTCCTATTCATGCGATTGAAGTTTGAATAATACACCTACACAATAATCTTCAAGTAATGGTACATACCTGTATGGCCTTCATATATCAAATTCGAACATGACGACCATCCGAAATATTTAGACGGTTCTCGATATTTACGAATATACAGGGCGCCAGGAAATGTTCTCCGTGGTGACTGCCGGCTTCTGCCAGAGCAAGCATCAGCAGTTTAGTTGGTAGCACGGAGTCCTTGACAGGGTGAATCCCACACGTGTGGGCTGTAGGCTGTCGAAATCGTCAGTGTGTATTGCAATAAGCGAGAGTGTGAGTCATCAGCACTTCCAGCATCTGTTATGAATGACTGTGGTGAGAAAAAGGTTTACTGTTTGTTTTAATACAAGCGACAGTCGTGCTGCTAACGTAACTACTGATGCTAGCTGTCGCAGACGCTTCTAGGCACTGCGGAGAACATTTCCTGGCGCCCTGTATTACAGCAATCAAACTGAAATGTTGTATATTGAAAGAGACAATCAACGTAAGTAGGATATATGGAAGTAGGCTATTTAGTTCTTCTACGCAAGTGCAAATTTAGTCTGTATATTTTCAGTAGTCTTAGTAGTAGTAGTAGTAGTAGTAGTAGTAGTATTGTCTTAAGTATGGATGCAATTGGTTTGTCTTTTGGATATTTTTCCTCCAGGTGGATTGATACATACATAATATGAGATCAACAGGTCGAAATATACAAGAACTGTTGATTTCTAACTAATGTATGGGCCGATAGCCTAGATGTTAGGCCCCTTAAAACAACAATTATCATCATCATCTAACTAATGTCATATATATGGGTGTGTTTTCCACCTATCCGTTTTATTCTACGTGACTTCTTCATACCGATTTTTGAGTCAACTGATATAAGACTTACGCTTGTGTCTTGGGTTTCTGTCATATTGGAAGAGTCGAGGAGATTGTGTTTTTATAGGCCCCATTTGAATTGGTTTCAGTGTAACTGTGTTTCAGACGGGTTACGTTACTTCGTATTTTGTAGTGCGATTATAGGAAAATCAAATAAAGATATTAAAAATTGTTTACTGTTTCAAGGTCATGGGACATAGGTCAAATAAAATAGACTGACATTTAGGAACGAACACATTAAGTATTGGACAATACACTCCGTACCTCAATTACAGCATACAGATGACGGTACGAGGGAGTCTCCAGAAATTCACCTCAATTGTTCGGGTATCTCTCACAAGCCTCAACAAGTTTCCTTATACCCTCCGTGTATAGTTGTTGGTGGACTTAATTCCATAGTAGGAATGACCGTTTACCAACCATTTTGATTCTTAATCAACCGCACATGAGCAAGTTTAATAAAAAGATTAAGCATAAAAGATGGCCAGTTTAAATTGGACAACAATATCAACATGTAAATAGACCTATGTTTTAGCCGACCAAAACACTATACCAATGCAGAATTTGAGCTTAGTAGTTATGTAGTTTTGCGTGACCGGAACACAAACAGAGCAACATTGAGATGTACAGTATATAATAGTAAATTATGGTATGATTAGTATGAAGTATGATTCTCCAATACATATTGTGTTCGTTTCTTGACATCAGTCTATGTTTCACTTCATCAACTTTAGATATTTCCTCATTACAGCATTGGCCCATCTATACTGTTTACCTTAATTGTTTTTGTCCCACTGGAGACTATCATGTTCAGTTTTCTCTCTTGTAAGTAGTAAGAAGTTGTATATATGTAGGCCATAGAGCAATGTATAATTATTAGATGAAGATTACTGCGTAGGTTCATTACTCAACTGTTGACTTCGATTGCATGATTATGGAACATGAAATAAAAACTTAATTTTTAAATTTCGCACATCTGCCATCTTGAGGTTATATAAACAATTGAACTAAATAAGGTGTCAGTGCATGGCAATGAGTATAAACATTAGCTGTACCATGTTTCACTGCGTTCGAATGGTTACATCGCGAAAAAAGTCCATTTAAATGTTTCAATTTCTCTTGGCCGCCATGTTCGTTTTGTACTGTGCAGGCTTTAAACAAATACATTGATGAACGTTTAGTAGTACCCTTTATCACCATACAAAACTTCTGGGTGATATCAGAAATAGTTTCGGATATATAGAATGCCGGAGAAATATTTCGCACAGCAGCCATTTTGGATTGGTCAGACGTAAAAAAAATTAAAGGGCACGATCGGGGTCGGACAAAATAGTAGTTGGCCTACGACTTTACCGAGTTTCATTGAAATGCCTCTAGCCGTTTGGATTTCATTAGGGGCTACACACACAGACATACATGGACAAAAGTTGATTTCATAAGCGTAGAGCTGTAGTGCTAAGTGATCTATGTGCCACAATGTATGTTTTTTAGTTTTTCTCCTTAAAGTGATCTACGTGGCAGCGCCAATGCAGTGCTATATGATCTATGTTCCAATTCTTGTCCTGGTAGTTGTAATACGCGTCAACAGATGAGTTTTAAAATGCAATTTCCTTCACTATTATACTGTTTTGATCCTTTTACTCAAAAACTACTTTTTGGCACTTAGATCACTTAGCACTACAGCTCTGCATTTGCCTATTTCTTTCATGAAAGAAAATAGGCTAACAAATTTGTGGCAAAATAATAGATTAATCATTCCGATAGAAGTTTCCTTCACGAATGAATCATATCATAATCTCCATTTTATTACTGCAATAAATATTTCAATGATTTACAAATTCATTCTTTTTAGAGCATTGTTGTATAAGTGCCGTTATTCTCTGAAATATTAAATGCTCATATCGTATATTCATATTTGATACGTGTTTATGCTATACCAATGGGGTCCACTCAATATGATTTGGCCCCAATGATCGTGTTAACAAACTGGAGAGCAATCTAAACATATAGGCTAAATGACATTCCGTAATAAACTGCTATGTTAGAGTTACGGTAACTCATTCCATGTACACATGCTAGTCGACAGCTTGTTGCAAGTGTAGGTAAAGGAATGGAAGGATAAACGTTGAAAATAATGTACCGAACTATTCATACCATTAATTTTCTCATACATTATTCACTATTCCAACAGGACCAAAGCTTAAAATTAATCAATTTCAACTCACAGGAAGCAGATAATTATCTTGAAACTCCAAGTGAATAGCATCTTTAGGATACGAACCTGGAAAGAAAGGAAAGTAACATCAATATATCTTGGGTAATAATCTACCATCCACATTCAGAACCACTACTTACTACACAATAAAAAATGATGTGTTTTACCAACCAAAAGTTATTCCTCTGGATAAGTGAAAATATTATTGAAGTCACAGCAGGAGTTTTGCCCCCCTTATTTGGCCATAACATGTAGCACAAAATACCCCCGACCCCGTTGGAAAATGGGACTAATAAGGGATAGTCATACACACATGTAAAACAAAGTACAATATGTAAATGACACAGTTATCATACATTCATTTCACCAGTTCTGTGGCAGAGCCATGCGAGTTAAACAACTGAGCACTACCACGTCGGGGAGCTCCAGCAAGTCCTGGGATCAGAGGATCGAATCCCAGTACTGACAGTGGCTATCGAGTAGATTTTTAAAATTTATTTTTAGCGGGGGAGTTTCCACGTTTCTGTGATTTTCTGCGATGTGATATTTCTGGATATTCTTGATGGAGGCTCCAACATTTGTCAGCCATCATATGCGTATCCCATCGTCCACAATTCTTTACAATATTAATCTTTGATGGCGCAAAACCTCTGCTGCGCACACAGTGAATCTCGTATGCCCACGAGTCCATATGCTTCAGCGTGATTGATATGGGAGGAACATTCACTTCGCTCCTTGGTACGGAAATGTTCGCCTCAGCTCTTGGTATCTGTAATTGTATTGCAAGTTAAGATCAAAAGTGACGAAAAGTCACTCTCTAAACTTGGTGTGGAGGGAGTTTGTGACAAGAGGTTTTGTTTCGCTCCCAGTAGCACAGAAGCAGTGACCCCCTCTACTACCTTTCTTCTCCTACCTTCCCCTCCAAGCCACGCAGTTTGCGTAGGTCAGCGCCATCAGGTATTAATTGCTCTTCTACTGTTCTTCCGTGATCGTAATTGCTAAAGTCTGTCTGTTAGGTAGTCAGCCCGGAGGGTGGTTGGATCTTCAAGGTTACATGGCCAGAAACTTATAAAACCCCAAGGTATGACTACCAGCGTTTAGCTATGCACAAGACCTTGAGAGCTCAGCGGCAAGAGAGGGGTGTAGAGCGGTGCGGCGAGCGTGCCGAATACTTCCCTATCTGAGAACATTGTGACAGTAGAATCTCACAATCAGACACAGACACGCTAAGCGTGGCAAATGTATTTTACACTACAGTAGTATACCGGGGGAGTGGGATGGAGAAGTGCAGAGCTAACAGCTGGTATATGTAGCGCTATACTGAGGTGTAGGCCTACTAAGTAAGGAGAGGAGTAAGGTAGTTTGTCATTGCTTTCCTCACTGAGTCAGTTCAACAGTACTGTACTGACCTTATGAGTAGAACCTTTCACAGCATCCATGGACACTAAATGTGTCCCGAATGCCATTACTCAACACCACTCATACCTCAGTAGCTTCCATATAATCTCAGCCATGAATGAGACTGCGATATTGGTGAACAGCCACATTTTGCACTAGCTTGAGTCAACAGACAAATTAAAAAACACTGCATTCATCAAGAGGGGACAACAGGCAGAAGTAAACACTAAGAACATGAAACATAACTATATACGTCGATTTGTTCTGTGTTATAAATCTTAAATATAATCCCCTAAACACAAAATGTATTGGAGTAAATGTGAGAAAATGTTGTAATACGATATCTGGCAGTAAAAATATATCCTACTGTGAATAAATTATCACTACATCAACAATACCTTTTAAAAACTAGAGCTGCTGTAACAAAAATGGACAGTAGTTTTGGAATCAGCCGTGCAAATATACCCAGAATTAATTTTTAAATTCCAGACACAACCCAGAAATATTTTCTTCTGTTCCCCAGCATAATAATATTAAGAGTAGAATGAATTACTGCACGTTACTGCTCTCTAAAAAGTATTAAAAAAACAAGTTTAATGACAGTAGGCCATCGTCTATTTACTTTCCAATAGGTCACTACCAAGAAACGCGCTTTAAGAGGAGAGCACTCCAAAGAATTTATATCGCTTGTAACGACGCAATATGTTCTCCTTCCCACTCGACTTATCGTGGAGGAGGTGGAGCAGAAAAAATGAAATATCTCACACATAATAGCTGCAGTACTCATCGCACCATCTTCCTGAACTTTTGGCTCGTGAAATCGTTAAGGGAGAAATAACACATAATGCACAACCATCGCAAAGCAACGAATACATTTTCTTTGAAGCATAATATACATCTCTGTTAGAAACTGCAACCTAAAAGTGCAGGGGAATGAAATGACAGTCGAAAATAAAGAAGATTTACATTTTCCCCCACACATAATATTCCATGCAATACCTATTAAACCTAGAGTTAAGGCCCAAAGGTATACCTAGGTATACTCCAAGTCTTTCTGAATACACATTCTAGGAAAGAAATCGTACAACTCTTTGCTTGTTAAAATGTACTGAGATCATTCGGTCATACGTACATAATTCGGCAAATAAAGTAAGTTATCGAGGAGTATTGTAAGCAAATGAACCTTTACAGGTATGCATGTAAGGCCGCGACATGTACTTCTATGCCCAGAATAGTTGGTTATCATGATCACAGTGAATGCAGATTACGGATAGAGGTATAGTTGCGACGGCCAACTCATCCCTACCAGTCACCAAAGAAAGTGGCATGCGATTGATCCTAAGCCCTATACAAGTGTTTCTTGCCCAGCCGGGGGTCGTTTAATGAGAGTTAGGGGCCATAAGAGGAAGTTGTCTCTTAAGCTTCTCCAAGCCAATGGTCATACAGCAACAGTACCTCTTGCTTTAAGGGTATTTAAAGCAAGAGAGGCACCTGTCTTCGAGAGAAATACTATTTCTTTTATTGTGTCTATTGGCGTGCGCAAATATGCTAATGTTATTTTTGCTGCGGCTTCTCATGCTACGGCGCCACGTTGTGACGTATTTGTAATGCTACAAAACAATCTCAGTTTTAGACACCGCCTTAGAGAAGTGCAAGGATAATCATTAGCATCTAACTATATGAGGTAATTCTCCAAAATTAAAACATTGAATACTGGTAAAAAAAAAAAAGAATCTATTCTATAAGCATTGCAATGGCAAGGATTCTTGTCATATGCCGACTAACTATAGGCCCTAACATACACTTGCATGCCAAAGACATGTGAGTCGTCCAGCTGCAAAACTCGTTTAATCCGCTTGTGGATAAGAATCATTTTCATGAGAAACTTTTCTCTGGGCTTTGCCTCGCGTATCTTTTATGTTTGTTGTTTTCTACTTTTTTCTTTTTGCTTTGGGTTTTTGGTTTTTGGTTTTGTGATTGTTTTGTGCTTTTGCTTTTGAATATTGCTTTTTGCTTTTCTTTATTGGTTTTGGTTTTGTGTTTGTTTTCTGCTTTTGCTTTTTTTGAATTTTGCTTTTTGCTTTGTGTTTCTTGTTGTTTGTTTTCTGCTTTTGCTTTTGTTTTTGAATTTTTCTTTTTGCTTCGAGTTTTTTGTTTTTTGATTGTTTTCTGGAAAATCAAAATAAAACATAACAAAATAAAATAAAACAAAATAAACAAAACAAAATAAAAATAAAACAAAAAAATACGAGCCTTACAGTAGTCGCATCTGACATAGAAGAAACCTCACGTGAAATTGATGATACACCGGTATGTTAAACTATTATTGGCATAAATATTAATCTATTGTAAAAGGGAGTGTTTTACAGATATTGTAGTTTATAATACGGAACTCATTTTATTAGTTGATTTGTAGCTTCCACCTGCACTAGCCTAAATAAAGAATACGATATGGATCAACTAGATTAATAGACGCGACGCCGCTCATAACCTTAAATTCCTTATAAACAGGTCCTCTTGATTCACAGACCAACACGTAATTTCATATGGATTCTGTTAAAATGAGTCATATTTATATGATAAATATCGTTTAAAATGATAATCTGGTAGCAAAAATATATACCCCGCCCAGAATTCGAACCGAAGATCTATAGATTCACAGTCATACGCAATACCCCCATGTCTATTTCGACTACGCAAATATTGTGCACAAGATGGTGACTTATTTCCATGTTCCAATAATACTGCATTACGGAATTAGGTTCATTTATATTTTGCTTGTTTCGATAATATTCCTGAGTGACATTGAGTTTAAAATGCCTTATGCCAATGCAATGCCCACTACTTACAATGTTTGATATTAAGGCATTTTACCATTTAAATACTTATACGAAGACTTCGAACATGTACCATATCATTTGTTTAAAACACTTGACACCAGAGTTCGCATGAGCGTTTTCTGTTCAGTATGTCATATACATTCCACATGGCTAGAGTGCGTCATGGTATCAATTTTCGACGCCGCGCGCTGATTGTTTCTCTTACCAGTGCCAGCTGTATCGATCGATCGAGTTGGCAGTGCGTCTTATACTTCCGTTCGATCCACCACTGCCAGCTAGGGCACACTTCCATTCGATCGATCGAGTGGGCAGTGCATACTTCCGTTGTCCACCACTGCCAGCTAGTACACTTCCGTTTGATCGATCGAGCGGGCAGTGCATACTTCCGTTGTCCACCACTGCCAGCTAGTACACTTCCGTTTGATCGATCGAGCGGGCAGTGCATACTTCCGTTTGATCCACCACTGCCAGCACGATCGTTCCGATCCACTTCCGTCCCCAATTTTCAAAATCATTCCCACAAAACTATCCAGCAACCGAGCGGAAAGATGTTACACATCAACAAAATAAAATAAAACAAAATAAACAAAACAAAATAAAATAAAACAAAATAAAAGAAAAGAAAACAAAACAAAAACCAAAACAAAAAATTAAATAAAAGAATTTAAAACAAAATAAAACGAAATAAAATAAAACAAAACAAAATCAAAATAAAACAAAACAAAACAAAATAAAATACAGTAAAATAAAATACAATAAATTAAAATAAAATAAAATAAACTTCTGCAATTAAATACATCATTTTACGACATGATCCTTATTCACAAGTGGATTAAACAAGTTTTGCAACTGGACGACTAATATGTGACATAAACCCTGGAAATGTAGATAAAAAACTTACAGTTGTAAAGACATCTCTGGAACTGGTCAACTACTTCTCTACTAATTCTGGGGGTACTTTTACCAAAACATCAGACGTGGCGATGCTTGCTTTTGTTGAGAAGCCCTAGCTGAATTGACACGTGTTTTAGGAATTTACTGTAATTTACCGTCAGGCAACTTCCGCATCACTGACTACACGAAACCCGTTCAGTCTTGGGTTAACCCGCTAGCAAGTCAGCCGTGCTGACCCAGTGACAGCTATAATAATATTATCATTTACTCATCAACATGAAATTATCTCCTTTCCTCTCGACAACTGGAAATTTCCGTGTACATTAGTACAACTTGTATCTTGCGAGTTACTATATAATTCGTTGAAATTCCTGTTCGCGATTGTACAACGCAGTATAATGAACAAAACGAGTGTTCCGACATTACAGAACAAGTCAGAACAACTGCGCAAACGAAATCTGAATAACTTAGCCTTTAGACGGCAATTCAAACTGCAATATCTGATTGAAACACATCGTGACAAACAAGTATAATCAATTCAATCGTAATGAGCATTAAACAACAATAAAAAATCCCATATATTCCACTTCTTAAATACTACTCTGAAGTCGCATGACTATTTTCCGCTTTTTAGGCCCGCGACCAATCACCATGAAAACGTAACACGCTAACTGGGCAAGTCATTACAGTGGTGCCAAACGCTCCACCACCCCTGACAAATGTCGAAGCCAAGAATAGACACGTATTTCCCTGTTTCTAAAATTGTGGCTGGATGTCAACAGATTGAGCAACTCACAGTGTCTCTGTACTCAACGTAATTTCCAATGATGAACAAAATATATAATGTTACAATAAAATGACCTACTACTGACGGGAATCATTGTGCACAATTAATTAAATGAAATGATGATATGATATAAACCAACGTGGCATAATATGATATGATAATGCAAGACATAATAACCCACCCTTGAAAGATATTTACAAAATCAGGTCGGTGAATTGCGGGTTTGGTCACACTTGCGACTTGGTGAAGTCACAGTATAAACGAGAATCTTCATTCTTTCTATTCCTTTTAGAAGAATGGACGTTACAGCAGGATTTGTGATGAATAAGATTGAAATGTACTCTGTTGGAATCGCAATTGACATCACAAAGGTGGGATAGGTGGAATGAATAGCACACTTTCAGGTTTCTATAAAGGTTCCATGGCGCAATGTTCTTAATTCTAGTATTGTTGATCACTATTAAGGAAACTGTTTCCCGAAATATGAATCCCAACAAATTAGCACCAGTAAAAACTGAACATTTTTGAGCATTTGAGAAGTATAAATTAACTGTTAGGACCAATGCAAGCAATTCTGCGTTTTAATTCAGCATTACCGGGATAATTATAACAATGATGAGCTCTCTCCATTTTTCTTTGAAGGAATTCTTGCGTCAGAATGCTGAGGTAATGTTAATGATCAACCATCCCAGGTGCTCTGATGCCACTCGTACAGACGTATACTAACGGCGTCGAAAATATGTCAGAGCCCGCAGGGGGCTGGGGGCTTGGGTTTCCCTTTGTGAAGCTCTCACTCGCATATTCACCCCGGAGTGCTACCGTGTTACTCTCACAACATTCCTCAGCTGGCCCATTACCTCAACCCTCCCCTTCGCAGCTGCAGATATATCCTGTGCTTACAGTATATGTCCTCTCGGCTGGGACTCAGAAATACACCTTTCAAGTAGTAGACGCTACATAAACCTAGCACGTGTGTCTGGTACTTATGATTTCTCCGAATCTACTATAATACGGTATTAGGGCTACTGAAAGTGTTACATGCAATGAGTAGTTTAATAAAAAGTAAAAAAAAAAAAGATACGAGCCTTACAGTAGTCGCATATGATGTGTAACATCTGACATGTTATCCTACCTTGAATTTGTTACTGTTCTTATTATCCTTGACATTCATCAACACACAAAAAATCTTTTTATTTGTTACACTCTCAAAATACATAACAATTCCAAGACTCTCTTTTTTTTCTTCACTGCCTACTTGATATTTCTACTCTCGCACTGCCTTCTTGATTCTCTGCTGTTACATCACTCTCCTGCCAGTAACTAAGTTACGTTAACAGAGACTGCCTTTTTTTCTGCACTGCCTACTTGATATTTCTACTCTCGCACTGCCTTCTTGATACTCTGCTGTTACAAAGTAATCCATATGTGCTAAACATTCCACATGGTACCACTGCCAGTTGGATCACATCCCTTCTCGATCCAACTGGCAGTGCGTCTTACACACTTCAGTCCCATTTTTCAAAATCACTCCCACAAAAATATCCAGCAACCGAGTGGAAAGATGTTACGCATCATCAAAAATCATGTTGTTTATCCCAAGTGTCGACTATAACTGAATTCACAACACTTTTCAGTTTGGTAAATGAAAATGAACTTGGCGGAAAATAAAATCCCAACACAAAAAAGTCATAAGTTTAGGGGAATGCAATATAGCCTGAGCTATTTCCTAGGTAACATGAATTTGAATGACCTTTCCATGACACAGGTTCAAGAATGCGCAATAAGACACGTAACATGGTGATACATTCATAACGACTAGGATCGCCACGATATTGAATGCGAGCACGCAAACGTGCATGCATTGTGACCTACAGAGGCCGTTATCAATTTGTGGGAGAGAGTTTTACACCTTTTGCACTCGGTTAGTCAAATCAGCAACCGTCCATGCTAGTGTTGGATGACGCTGGATTTGTCGTCCCTTAATGTTCCATACGAGCTCAATGAGCGAAAGTTCTGGTCACCTCACAGACCAAGGCAACTATAGACTGACCAGGTAGAAAAGAATGTTTCAATGCGCAAGCGCACCAAAGTAGGGGAGAGTGCTTCCAGCTCCCTTATCTCTCCACTGCTAGTCTTTCTTCTGCGTATGTGCGTCAGGTAGGGGAAGTGTCTCTCTCTCTCTCTTTCTCGCTCCTACTGGTTTCTTGTGCAAGGTGGAGTCGTACTGCCAAGTGGGGGAAGCTCCACAGCAGCAACTTACGTTGAGTCCCGCCCCCAACATTCTTTTCTATCTGGTCATCCTATAGTCGACACTCTGCAGCGAAAAATGGGTGACAGCAGTGTTATAACGTCGAGCGTTATCCTGTTGGAAAAAAACCTCTGGAATATTGAGAATGAATGGCAGCACAACCGGTTCAATTACCTGCCTGGCGTAAATTTGTTCTGACAAGGTTCTTAGAATAATGAGGAAAGTGCTCCTGCTGTTATGGGAAATCGTTCCCCAGGTCATAACTCCTGGTGCAGGACCAGTGTGTCGACGGTCCCGGGTGCTCACCTGGCCTCCTTCTTACAAACACGACCACCGTACGCACCAAGACTGAAATGGCTCTCATCATGGATCACAACAGATCTCCACTCCGCTCTCCAATGAGCTCTAGCTTGAAACTACTGAAGTTGATGATACCAGTGATTTGGGGTTAGTGGCATGTTTGATTCACACCTACTTCCCAACGTCAACACCGGGCGATGGCTAAAGCTCACGGAAATTTACAGCGCGTCTTTCAACAACGTCTGTTATTATATTGTTACGGCTGTGAGTTTGTGTCATCGCTTGCCGCATGAGTCACAACTGCCCCAGGGCTGGGCTGTGCCCTGCCTCCTGTATTGCGTGCGCCTTATGCAACAGGGCTACTAGGACAAAGGGATAGTCCAGAATATTCGTGACTGGACCAGCGATGGAAACCTCGAGAAGCCGTGAACCCTGGATGGATCTAGAAGCATTTATTGTCACCGGCCTGCTATATAAGTGCGACCTGTCAAGCAGTGGTTGTTGTTGTGTTTTACGAGCTAGTGTGAGCGATTATCCTGAGCGACAGAAATGTGGTGACATGCGAAACCCCTAGTGGAGCGGGGAAGTGAGAAACATACAGGGGTCTGCCTGTGTTTTGAGTGAGTGTGCTTTCACTGAGTGTCGGAGATATTGTGGTTACGAAATCCAGTGACATTGTTTCTCCAGCTTGTGAACAGCGTGCAGCAAGTGCTCGTAAGTAACTGTAGTCGGCGTACTTTAGGAAGAAATTGCATGTAGTACTGTCAAGGCCACTAGGCTCATTAGCGGGAGGATTAACTTCTGTGGTTTGTTGACAAGTGAAAGGGCAAGAGCTCTCCACAAGCAAGAGACTTGAGGAAACTGGAGTAAGGTTCCTATTGCTGTATTTGCTGATGAGTAGTGTAATTTTCTGGCCGCAATAAAGTTAATTATTTCTTTAAGCAGTAATTGGTATTGTGCTTCCTACCCACCGTAATCCAGTGAACAAAAGTGCCACTAGGGGTGGCACGTAACAACTGGTGTCAGAAGTGGGATTACGAACTCAAGCACAACACCTGACGGTCCTGGTTTCAAAACCCGAGCAGGTAATTTTCTCTAATTTTTCTGTGAGTGCATGCCCTTTACAAGGCAAACAACTAAAATGGAGGCGCAATTGGCAGCATTGCTAGACAAGTTAAATGGCATAGAAGACGGCCAGAAGAATTTAACCAAGGAGCTAACTGCCAAATTGGAAGACAGCCAGAAAAGTTTAGCCGAGGACCTAACTTCCAAATTAGAAGAAGGTCAGAATAAGCTAGCAGAGAACCTGAAGGACGGCCAGAATAAGTTAGCAGAGGACCTAACCACCAAATTTCTGGATGGCCAGAAAAATCTGGAAGAGTGTCTGCTGACGAAATTAGAGGAGAGCCAAAGGAAATTAGAACAGGGCCTACGTGAGGAAGTCGCAGCAGTGGAAAAGAAGTTCGACGCCTTACAAGTGGAAGTTGCCGAGCTGCGCCAACGCCCGCTGATGGGGGTGGAGCAGAAGTTCAACGCCTTGCAAGTGGAAGTTGCCAAGCTGTGCCAACGACCGCTGATGGGGGTGGAGGAGAAATTCAACGCCTTACAAGTGGAAGTTGCCGAGCTGCGCCAACGCCCGCTGATGGGGGTGGAGGAGAAATTCAACGCCTTGCAAGTGGAAGTTGCCGAGCTGTGCCAACGACCGCTGATGGGGGTGGAGGAGAAATTCAACGCCTTACAAGTGGAAGTTGCCGAGCTGTGCCAACGCCCGCTGATGGGGGTGGAGGAGAAATTCAACGCCTTACAAAAGGAAGTTGCCGAGCTGCGTCAACGCCCACTGACGGGGGTGGAAGAGAAATTCAACGCTCTACGAGAGGAAGTTGCCGAGCTGCGCCAACGCCCGCCCACCGTTACACCGGGAATATCAGGAACGGGACATAGCAGAGTGGCGCCCCCAACCTTCGACGGAAAGGTCCCGTGGAGCACCTACTTACGTCAGTTCGAGGCTGCCTGTTCCATAAATAACTGGAACAACACAGAAAAGGCTACAGCTCTCATTGTAGCGCTGAGAGGTGACGCCCTTAACGTCCTTCAGGCCATCCCGACTGGATACCAGGACTACGCTTCACTGATCGCCCATATGGAGTCCCGATATGGAGATAGCCATCTTCAACAGGCCTACCAGATGCAGCTCCGGACCCGGGTACAGAAGAACGCGGAAACCCTGCAGGAGTTCGAGATGGACATCGCACGCCTGTTAAGGCTCGCCTACCCAACAGCGCCGGCCGACTTTCTGGAGCAGATAGCGACGCAGACTTTCACCGACGGGCTACGGGACTCGGACACTCAACAGGCGCTGCGTCTCGCGCGCAATAAGACCCTGGCAGATGCGCTGAACCACGCACTTGAGTTCGAGACGGCAAAACAGGCATCCAGAATGCACGCGCGGGTGCGTCAAGTGGACGTCGACGAACCACTAAAAACCAACGAGACCAAGCCCCTGGCCGACGAATTAATGGAGGCGCTAAGCCGTTTCTTCGATAGTCGCGGCACCACCAGCAAAAACGTAGCCGAAGGACATCCGGAGAGGCGGCCCGGAAGAGGACTACCGACCTGCTGGACCTGCCGTAAGAGAGGCCACCTGAGCAAGGACTGCGGTGATCGCCGCCGCCAAGGGTTTCCGTCGGGACAGTCAGTCGTAGGGAAACCGCGCGGCCCAGGAAAGCGAGTATTAGCCAGCCTTGGGGGGCAAAGGTTGGCTTGTGACAGTCGTCAGGCCCGGCAGTCCAAGTTCGTGTGACGAAGTTACGGAGGGACAATAGCAGCCTGATGGTCGACGGAGTCGTCAACGGAGAGAGCTGGCCCATGCTAATCGACACGGGAGCATCGAGGACCATCGTCAGTCCCACCGTGATCCCGAAGTGGAGAGTGCAACCCACACAAAGGAACCTGCAGCTAATAACCGCGACCGGAGAGACCGCACCAGTACATGGCGAAGCATCACTGGAGTTCGTCATTGGTCGACGGGCGATAAAGCATCCAGTGCTTGTGGCTGACGTATCAAATGAATTGATCATCGGACTGGACTTCCTGGACCAGAACAACATCATCTTGGATCTGAGTACCAACACTCTGCACTTCGGAGGTGAGGAACTTGCTTTGCAACCTGCGCACGAGTCCATCACCGCACGACGAGTAAGGCTGAGAGAAGACGTCATCGTTCCCGCCAGGACGGAGGTCAGCGCTGCCGTAATTGTCGACGGAACTGCTGAGGGAGTGGCGGCTGTCATCGAGCCAAAATATGAGGACATCCAGACAAAAGGATTGCTAGTTGCCAAGCCTCTCATCAACACAACGTCTCGGCCGTACGTCCGCCTGTCCAACCTGAACGACTACGACATTACGGTTCACCGGGACACCAACCTAGGAGTCTGCGAGCCCGTTACCTGGATTGCCCGCATCACAGATACGACAGACGGACACCTGCAGACGGACAACCGAAGAAGACGCACACTGCCAGAAGAACTACAGAAGCTGTAGAAAGGATCACAGGACCATTTAGACGAGGAACAATCACGCCAACTCCAGGACCTGCTACGCGAATTCCAGGACGTCTTCTCCGTGGGGAGCAAAGACTTCGGCAGGACAAGCTTGGTTCAGCACAGAATCGACGTTGGGGACAGCGCACCGATTAGGGCCCCATTCCGACGTGTCCCGCTCGCCAAGCAAGCCAAAGTCGACCGGATGGTAGAAGAGATGAAGGAGCAAGGGGTGATCGAGCCATCACATAGTGCTTGGAGTCCTCCGGTCGTACTAGTGAAGAAGAAGGACGGTTCCACCAGGTTCTGCGTGGATTACGGCCGGGTGAATGACGTCACGAAGAAGGACAGCTACCCTCTACCCCGGATCGACGACACCCTGGACACCATATCAGGGTCGAGATGGTTCTCCACCTTGGATTTGAAGAGTGGCTACTGGCAGGTGGAGGTCCACCCTAAGGACCGCGAGAAAACTGCGTTCTCTGTGGGCAGCGGGCTCTGGCAGTTCACCGTCATGCCATTCGGTCTGTGCAACGCCCCTGCGACCTTCGAAAGGCTAATGGAGTCCATTCTGAGGGGACTACACTGGAAGACCTGCCTGGTCTACCTAGACGACGTCATCGTTCTGGGGAGAAGCTTCGAGGAGCACTACAGCAACCTGAAGGAGATCTTGTTGAAGCTACGGGCTGCCCAGCTGAAGTTGAGCCCCAAGAAGTGTCAGCTCTTCCAGAAGCGGGTCCAGTACCTTGGGCATATCGTCTCCGAGGAAGGGGTGCGCACCGACCCTGAGAAGACCGCAGCTGTGAGGGAGTGGCCAGTTCCGAAGGACAAGTCCCAACTACGAAGCTTCCTGGGACTCTGCACTTATTACCGTCGCTTCGTGAGAGGATTCGACGACATCGCCAAACCTTTACATCGACTGACTGAGAAGGACCAACTCTTCACGTGGACAGCAGAATGCCACAGCGCCTTCGAACAACTCAAGCAGGCTCTGTGCACCGCGCCTATTCTGGCCTACCCCAGACCTGGAACAAGGTTCATCGTCGATACCGATGCCAGCGACTTTGGCATAGGGTGAATCCTGTCGCAAGTAGTGGACGGCGAGGAAAGAGTAGTGGCCTACTTCAACAAGGCCTTGTCAAAGCCAGAAAGGAACTACTGCGTCACCAGGAAGGAGCTGCTCGCCATCGTGAAGACCATTGAACACATCCACAAGTACCTGTACGGGCAAGAATTTCTCATCAGGACCGACCATGCATCCCTGCGGTGGCTTCTGAACTTCAAGCAGCCCGAGGGTCAACTCGCGCGGTGGTTAGAGAGGCTTCAACAGTACAACTTTGAGATTCAGCACAGGAAAGGCCAACTGCATTCTAACGCCGACGCCCTGTCACGAAGACCGTGCCCCGATGACTGCACCTTCTGTGCCCGAAGGGAGGAGAACACCGGGATACAGTGCCGAAGGATTACCGTGGAACTTCAAGGGAGCTGGAGCCGCGAATCTTTCACGCGGGCACAAGCAGAAGATGATTACCTGGGACTGATAGCCGAATGGAAGAGGGCCTGTGTCCCCAGACCCGGGTGGAACATTGTGAGTGACTGCAGCCCAAAGTTTAAGTCCTACTGGGCACAGTGGGACTCGCTGATTGTAAGGGACGGCCTCGTCTGCCGTACCTGGGAGAGCACCGACGGGAAGACATTTCGGGAACAAGTCGTCGTTCCAAAGGCCATGACGGAGGAAGTCCTGAAGGAAGTTCATGGAGGATCATCTGGTGGACACCTGGGGATAAAGAAGACCCTGGAGAAGCTGAGAGAGCGGTTCTACTGGATCGGATGCCGAACAGACGTGGAGAACCACTGCGCGAAGTGCCACGATTGCGCAGCCAGCAAGGGCCCAGGACGAAGACGACGGGGTCCACTGAAGACCTACAACGTGGGCGGCCCCATGGAGAGAGTGGCCATCGATGTTGCTGGGCCATTCCCGTTAAGCGAGGCAGGGAACCGCTACATATTGGTCGTCAGCGACTACTTCACCAAATGGCCGGAGGCGTATGCGCCCCCTAACCAAGAAGCCGCGACGATTGCAGAGACCCCGGTGAAGGAATTCGTCAGCCGGTACGGAGTACCCCCTGGAGCTGCACTCCGACCAAGGGAGGAACTTCGAGTCGCAGGTGTTCCAGAACCTATGCCAGCTGCTGGGAATCCGGAAGACAAGGACAACGCCGCTACACCCTCAGTCCGACGGGATGGTAGAGCGATTCAATCGCACCATCGAGAACTATCTCCGAATAGTCGTCAGCGAGCACCAGAGGGATTGGGACAAACATCTTCCACTATTTCTCCTGGCCTACCGCGCCGCCGTGCATGAAGCCACCGGGTGCACAACAGCCCGGGCCATGTTTGGGAGGGAGCTCCGCCTACCTGTCGATCTTGCCTTCGGCCGACCTGGGAATGATCCGATCCCGTTAAGCCAGTATTGTCAAGAACTGGTCGACCAACTGGAGGACGTGCACGCGTTCGCGAGGAGGAAACTGCGGATCGAGACCGACCGAATGAAGACCCGATACGACCAGCAGACAGATGCCGGCGGATTCCACGAGGACGACCTGGTCTGGCTCTTCAACCCATAACGGAAGAAAGGCCTATCACCCAAACTTCAGAAGTCCTGGGAGGGCCCGTACCGAGTCGTGAAACGGATCAACGATGTCGTCTACAGGATTCAGCGGAGCCCGAGGGCGAAGATGAAGATCGTGCATCGAGATCGCCTGGCAGCCTACGGAGGGACACAGACGGACCAATGATTGATCGGGACGATCAGCCTTTTTAGGAAGGGGCCGGTGTTACGGCTGTGAGTTTGTGTCATCGCTCGCCGCATGAGTCACAACTGCCCCAGGGCTGGGCTGTGCCCTGCCTCCTGTATTGCGTGCGCCTTATGCAACAGGGCTACTAGGACAAAGGGATAGTCCAGAATATTCGTGACTGGACCAGCGATGGAAACCTCGAGAAGCCGTGAACCCTGGATGGATCTAGAAGCATTTATTGAGTCACCGGCCTGCTATATAAGTGCGACCTGTCAAGCAGTGGTTGTTGTTGTGTTTTACGAGCTAGTGTGAGCGATTATCCTGAGCGACAGAAGTGTGGTGACTTGCGAAACCCCTAGTGGAGCGGGGAAGTGAGAAACATACAGGGGTCTGCCTGTGTTTTGAGTGAGTGTGCTTTCACTGAGTGTCGGAGATATTGTGGTTACGAAATCCAGTGACATTGTTTCTCCCAGCTTGTGAACAGCGTGCAGCAAGTGCTCGTAAGTAACTGTAGTCGGCGTACTTTAGGAAGAAATTGCATGTAGTACTGTCAAGGCCACTAGGCTCATTAGCGGGAGGATTAACTTCTGTGGTTTGTTGACAAGTGAAAGGGCAAGAGCTCTCCACAAGCAAGAGACTTGAGGAAACTGGAGTAAGGTTCCTATTGCTGTATTTGCTGATGAGTAGTGTAATTTTCTGGCCGCAATAATGTTAATTATTTCTTTAAGCAGTAATTGGTGTTGTGCTTCCTACCCACCGTAATCCAGTTAACAAAAAAGCCACTAGGGGTGGCACGTAACAATATCTTATGTGTAAATATACTGAACTTATCCAGCATTTATTTCCTGTAGTGTTCATTAGGAATTAATATTGAGAAAAGTAACAATGGCTTCATTTGGTACGTAATTTTCTTCTTGCAGGCTGCAGTATATTAGGCTTCGACAGAAATTTCAAAACCCGTTGAATAGATCATCCTAGAAATAACTTACTGCCATCCTTTCAAAACGTGCGGCCGAAGTACTTGAAAATATACACTATTACAGCGGCCAAAAGTCATGGGAAGGCATGGAATATGATGTTTATAATGAGTTGCTCCTCCACGAGCCCTCAAAACGGCAGCAATATGGCGAGGCATCGACTCGACAAGAAATGGGTTTCTGACTCCCAATAATCATCTGGGCGGTGATCTGACTCACAGTAGCTCTTCGATCGTCCCGTATGGATCTGCTTAGGCAACGTGATGTCTTTACGTTAAACACCTGTGGTCGTAAGGTAACATTATCTCTGCGATATTCAAGATCCACCATCGACACTGTTGACCTCGGAAACCCAAATTTGCATGTTATCTCCGAAATGCTATGTCCCATGCGCCGTGCACCGATAATCATCCCATGTTCAAAGTCTGTTATCTTTCGACGTTGCTAACCGCAACTCTCAGGAGTAATACACGGCACATTTTCTCATGGGACTATCCTTCCCGTGACGTTTGGCCACTCAGTGTAATCCACCTGGTAGGAGCGAGTAGATCTGCAACCTCGTTCTCAGACCATATGGTAAGATAAGAAACGTCAACATAATTCTTGAAGCAAGCAGAGTATTATAAGATGTTAAAGAATACGCCAATCAATACTTATTAAAACATATCTACTTTAAGTATTAAAGATGATACATGTTTCAACCTGCGTTGAGGTCTTTTTCAGTCAGTAACAAGACGTTCCGTGACGAAATAAAGAGCCTAATTTTCTTAAAATTTAAGATTCATGCCAACTATTAACCTATATGTATCTATCTAGAATAATGACGAAATTAATTTGGTTATATCGGAATTTCTAATTAGTTCGAAATACTGTAGCCTATACCTGGCATAATGTAGCCTAATAGAGAACTACAGTTGGCAGCTCTGGTGACTGAATGTATTCTTAGTTCCATCTCATAAGGTACAGAACACAAAATTTGGTTGAAGTCCAATGGACAGCATGAACGTTACACAGTTAAACATTGCATCTAACAGCGCGCGTAAAATCATGTTGGCAACAATGACATACAAGTATTGGTCAGAAATAATCTGAAATAATATGATATATTGTTGTGTCAATTTTGAATGAAATCCATTAGTTAGTATAGGAGTTCCATGCATTTTCAAATTGAACCTATCAGCAGGCTTAGAATCATGTTGGCAGCACTGGCGTAGGCCTATATTAGTTACTCCAAATTTATCTAGAATGCCAGGTACTATACGTGTGCAAAGTTTAGAGCTATTGGCTTGCATACTTTCTGATATATTGATATTAGGGTAACAAAAAGAGAAGACAGTATTTATTAACAGTTGGCAGCCCTGGTTACTCTTAAGAATCGGCATAGTAATATCTGTTATGGTACACATAGCACACACGAAATTTGGTTGAAATCCAAATCATAGTATAGAAGTTACATGTATTTAAAATTGGACCTCTCAGCAGGCTTAGAATCATCTTGGTAGCACTGACGTACATAAGTTACTCCAAAATTAATATAGAATGTCAGATACTATACGTGTGCATAGTTTAAAGCTGTCGGCTTGCATACTTTCTGATATATGGGTACTTGGATAAAAAATATTGAGAGCATTTATTAACAGTTGGCAGCCCTGGTGGCTCTTAAGAATTCGCTCAGTCATATCTGTTTATGTACACATAGCACATACGAAATTTGGTTGAAATCCAATTGATAGTGTAGAAGTTATATGCATTTAAAAATTTGGACCTATCAGCAAGCTTATAATCATTTTGGCAACACTGCCATGTATGGCCTCCTGGAAATTAAACTGCAATATTATTATCTATAGGCCTACGTGTGCCAATTTTGAAATAGCTCCCATTCATACCTTCCAAGATATCCAACGTGGAGCTCAAATTTCAATTGCGATTTTTCAGCAGTTGGTAGCACTGACATCATTTTCAAATATGGCCGTGAGATATTCAGGTATAGATGTTTACTCCTACCAAATTTTGTTTCGATTGCTGCAGCCGTTTAGGAGTTGATAAGGGGGGACACACACACAGCCAGACAGACAGAAGGACTGACAGACAGACAGACAGACAGACAGAAGGACAGACAGACAGACAGACAGACAGACACACATTTTCCCGATCTCATAAATCTACTTTTTCCAAATTTTTGCAAAATGTGAAAAGAAGGCTAATAAAAATAGAAGATGGTTAAAAATCTTCTAATGTGAATGTTGGGTGAGAAAAACTAAATAAATTGTTAATTGAAATAAATTATCAAACGAAATGGATATCTATACAAACAGAAATACAAACTATTTTATTATATTGTGTTTCACAGTAAAAACCCTCAAAAATCGTCAGTAGAAAAACAATATCGGCGGCTTCAGTGGCGTAGTTGGTAGCATGCTGAGGTTCTATGTCGAAGATTGCGGGGTCAAACCTGGCCGAAGTCGTCGGATTTTTAAGAGCGCTAAAAATCCCTCAGTATGCCTTCCTTCGAAGGGGAAGTAAAGTCGGCGGACCCATGTCATAGATTTATGGCATGTAAAAGAAATTTCCACTAATTTCAATTGTGTGAAGCAAACTTTTTAGGTTAGATTTGATTAAAGCTCTTAAGTTCCAACGTTCATCGCAAGGTGCTGATTGCGATGGCATCTTGTAGCCAAGTTTGTAGCTAGGTGTCGTCAATGGTAGCATTTGGTAGCAAAAGTAGAAAGACCTTGAAATTATCGTCTGCAGCCCTTACTTGAATTAAAACAGATAACACACACTAATACAGCCATCACAATTAACACCAGCTATTAGACAGATTCTACACACACCCAAAGTACACGGGGCTACATGACCGCGTTGTCGCAGCCCCTAAACTAAGGAACCAACCACCAACAAAAACAATATCAAATATAGTGTATATATACGTTAATAATGTGGAAGCTGACGCTCTATGTAGCGCGCAAATTTACCAGGTGGCAACCGATTGGTGCTTTATATCAATGAAATGAAAATCCACAGCCTGCTTCCAGTCTCCGACCGGGTCAAGAATGGAATGAATGAAGCCCCCATCTAGCGGCGAGGATATGAATTGTGCCGGCTGCCGAGGCCTGACACACTTCTCTGGGGCAATTATTAAATGAATGACAGATGAAATGAAATGATAGTGGAGAGTGTTGCTGGAACGAAATTTTGACTGGGAAAACCGGATTACCCGGAGAAAAACCTGTCTGCCTCCGTTTTGTCCAGCACTGATCTCACATGGAGTGACCGGGATTTGAACCACGAACCCAGCGGTGAGAGGCCGGCGTGCTGCCGCCTAAGCCACGGAGGCTTCGCTTTATATCAATACAGATCTCTAATATTATTATTTTGCTATCATGGCAAATGTAATAATGATAATAACAATAATGCTATTGGTTTTACGTCCCTTTTAACTACATTGGCTTTTAGAGACGCCGGGGTGCCTGCATTTTGCCCTGAAGAGGATCTTTAACGTGTCAGTAAATCTACTTAAACGGCTCCCTCGCATTTGCGCACCTCATATCAAATGTATTTGCATTCTATGCAGAGTAAAGAGCTATCTGTATAGTTACATGATGCAGATCAGGGTACTCAGCATAGCCTACTGAACTCGGGGAATTGGAGATATGCAACACTATCCATTGTCCCTTCTCAAGTCCTCTACAGTAGCCAGCCACATACCCCTCCGATTAGCCAGTACATGCCAAGGACCTCTTGGAGTAGGCTGAAGTATCCGCTTGGGAGGAGTATGGGTAATTGATTAGGTGAGGATTTTAACACAGTCCAGTGCCACTGAAGAGCCCTAAGCTTCAGTTCCTGACAATAAATTGTTATATTCCGATATCATCCACCACACACATGAATTAATTTTATCACAGGACCACCTCGTGGTGTAGTGGCTTACATTCTTGGTTGTCGGCCCGTAGGTACGGGTTTCACCCTCGGCCTTGCCAAGAAATTTAATTCTTGTCTGAGGTTTGGAACGCGATACACTAAGTCTATTGAGGCAAAACTGAGAAGAGGTAGGTTCGATTCCCATCTCAATCATCCTGGAAGTGGTTTTCCGTGTAGTTTCCAAGTTCTACTACAGGCGAATCCCAGGATAGTTCCTTACATAAGGCCACGTCCACCTCCTTCCCAATCCCCACCTGCATTACAATTACAAACACACTACAACAGGCATTACAATAACGCAGGTTATCAGACAAGACGTTGAAGTACACAGGGATAAATAACCACGATGTCGCATAGCTGCTAAATGAATTAACAACAATAACAACTTTATCACATATAAGAAGGCGTGAAAACTACTGGAGTGAATGGCATGAAATTTCGTAAGTAGAAAGATAATATAATAATAATGTTATTGGATTTACGGCCTTTTTAACTACTCTGGCTTTTAGAGACGCCGGGGTGCCAGAATTTTGCCCCGAAGGGGATCATTAACGTGCACGTAAATCTACTGACACGGTTCCATCGCATTTGCGCACCCTCAAATGCCAGCTGACTGCGCCAGGATACGAACCTGCATAAGTAGAAAGAATCCGGGGAATAAAACTGGGCTGAAAATTGTTTACATAGTGCTAAGGGATGAGGGGTTTAAGAGGGAGCACTTCATGGTTTTTCCCCTCTGTTTTTCAAAGCGGTTGGATTAATATACAACTGTTGCACCGATAAACGTTAAATTCGCGGAGTTTTCTTCTCTTAAGCCGTAAAGGGATGACATGGAATTAATCTTGCACTAATTATTATTAATATATCACGAGCCGTTTAATTTGTGATATTCGACATATTAGCCTAACTACTCATTAGGAATAAACAGACGTGTCTGAGTGTTTTTCATCTGATGTATTTTAGGGATTAAAGCGATGACAAGTGGCTGGCGGGGTTGAAAGCTACTTGACGGTGCGTGTTGTCGGACCCCCTTCCCTGGCACTACAGCCCATGAAGGGCTTAGGCCTACCAAGCGACCGCTGCCCAGCCATTTGGCCTGCATATATTGGGGTAACGCGTGGTCAGAACATCGGGTCCCACCGGCCGTTAATCTTGGTTTTCGTGACCGGAGCGCTGTCTCACTGTCAGACAGCTACTCAATTGTCTTCACGAGGCTGAGTGCACCCCGTTCCAGGTCTCACATCAGTTTAAAAAAAACCCAGACCGAGCCGGGAATCAAACCCGGGGCATCCGGGTGAGAGGCAGGCTCGCTACCCCAACACCACGGGGCAGGCCGCGTATTGTCCGACACAACATGGAAATGTAAAACTCAGGAGAAAACTTATTTTTAAAAACCAATAAATAAATACGTGTTGAACGAGTTTTTCGAAATCCCTTTAAATTATAATCTCATGACCCGGATAACGAGGTCTACTGACGGCTGGTCACTACGTAGAAGAAGGAAAAGGGTGTTAGGCAGCTTGAGCGTTCTTCACAGATCGGCCAGGTCCACACACTCCAAGAGAGTGCGTACCACAGTAAGGTGGACGCCGCAAGCACTCACAGAGAGGGGGTGAGTCTTCTCTCTTTAATAAGTGGCAGTGCGTAGCAATCCCATGTCGATACGGAGTCGACAGAGTACCACAGCTTCCTTCAGACTAGATCGGAAGGAAGATTTTCATACCTCCGTAGTCTTTTTGATGTGTCTCAGTTTGTTGGGCAGAGGCTTAGCGCGCCATGAGAGAATGTAGCAAGTGAGAACGTACATCACTGGCAGGCACCTTATACGGTACCGAGGGCAGTGTGTCTTAACTCCTTTGCCGCCGCATATACAGTATAAGAGCTTGTTACGGGTAATCACCCAACTCCTAAACAAATGCTGATTAGGCAATAATTCCGTCTGATAGAGCTTTAATGGCCTCAGGGCTGATAGGCTACAGTATATGCAGCTCATTGTCAGGCGACTCCGACAGCTAAGCTGCATGGGTTAGGTCAGGCTAGGTTACCCTGGCTTCGAGTAATATCAATAAATAGCCTCAGTGTTTAATGTTACCAACTCACTCTACACGGGGCTAAGGACAATTTTGACTCCAGGCCCTAAGTTTAAAATACGATAACAACCTATAATTTTCATAAAATATACACGTAGCTCACCAAATTCTAGCGTGCTGTAAGAATCGAGAGTTGTGATCGATTGCAGTTCTTAGGAAAACTATTCAGAATTATTTTCACCATCAGGTAGGCCTACTAGCTAAATTGTTATATAGATCCACTGATACAAAATAAAAGAACAGCAAGACACATTAATAACTTTCATCATATCCGTTTCGTACACGAATGTATGAGGGAGAGAGAGAGAGCACCTTAAGCGAATCAGGAAACAATATAAATCCTAAGTTAAGACATTTTTATCTTCCATATTAAATAGTCTGAAGTTTAGTCAACTCTACATAAGTCATAAATAAAAACCAGAGATGGTTCAGAGTGATATATTTTATCATTCTGTGCTCGTAATGAAAGCATGGATTCATACATCATGTTGCCATGTTTAGAACTGCAGACCATTTTGCTTCAATGATTAATTAACGTGGTCAAATTTCACTAGGCGATACGTTAATGAAATGCTAACCCTAACTTATGGGTATAATGAAGAGCATTTTGTTAAACAGAACATTTGCTCAGAACTCCTACAAATGAAGGAATGCGTTGTATTAAATTAGCCTACTCTACCAGTATACTTCACGTTCATATACTGTATATCACTTTTAATGAAAACTATCATATAGGAGAGTATAATGTATTTCCTAAGAAAATTTTTGCATCAAGCGGGGTTCTACAAAATATACGTCCACCTCGTGGCGCAGTGGGTAACATACATGGCTGACACCGCGCAGATTCGGGTTCGATTCCTTACTCTGACAAGGAATTTAATGCTGCTCTAAGAGCTGGAACGGGGTTTACTCGAACTTAAGAATCAATGCTGAGCAGAGGTGGATTTAATTCCCTCATCAACCATCCTGAAAATGGCTTAGTATAGATTTCCCACTTTACCAGAAGAAAATGCTGAGATGGATCCTTACTGAAAGACAAGGCCAACTCCTTCCCAATCCCCGTCTCAGTTATAAACACGCATACCACTACAAAAACACAGAATAGCATACACATTGCACACGTCTGCCTCGTTGCGTTCCTGTCACCGCAGACGCCCGGTTCGATTCCCAGCTCTGGCAAGAAATTTAACTCTGGTCTGAAGGCTGGAACAGATACAATCAGCCTCGTGAGGAAAAACTGAGAATAGGCGTGTTCAATTCCTACCTCAGACATTCCCGAAGTGGTTTTCCGTGGTTTCCCACTTCTACTCCAGGCAAATGCCGGGGGGGGGGGGCTAAATTTAGGCCACGGCCACTTCTTACCCAAATCCTACCTCAATTTCAAATGCTGTACACACTAGTACATACATCACAATGACACATGTTATCAGGCAACTCCTACACACACCTAGGGGCCGATGACCTAGATGTTAGGCCCCTTAAAACAACAACTATCATCATCATCATCCTGCAAACACCAAGGTACATGGAGCTACATGACCACAATGTCGCTAGCACCTCATTGAATCATCATCAACAACTCCTTAAAATATGGATGTATCATGAACGTTTGCATTTGGGAATTTTCCTTTATTGTGGTTGATTTCTAATAAAAGAATCGGTTTTTAGTCGGTCAACACATTAATGTGACGAATTAAATAGGGCGGAGAATAACTACTTCACAAAGACCCATGCTGCTTCGCACATTCCTTTCAACATTCCTATAGGACTTCTTTCCATTCGACATTTGCTGCTCTAATGCCTTTGTGCTAATGGCCTGAACAGACAGTTACCGTCGTCTTTCACTTTTGTAACATCCGTAGCCGAGATCAGGTCCGCCCACGACTCGTCGTATGAATCACTGTGTTGAGCGCACAAGCAACCTCTAAGTACGAATGCTGATACAAAATGTCGAACAGCGCTTGCATGTCGCAGCGGGGCAGGCCATCTGACTCCAGGGCGCATGCATGTTACAGAACACTTGACTCGCTCCTCCCCTCACTACGACCGACACTCAGCTTGGCCAGAAAGATGACATTCTAGATTATTTTAATACACAGATGACAGTATCAAGTAAGTTGTGGCTCAATGGATAATGCGTAAGGTACATTGTGTCTCATTCCAACAAACGTCGTCGTAGCACAGTTACTTGTCAAGAAATTTCAGTTTTAGTAAAAGATGAAATTTCATTCCCGTTTTTTTTTAATATAAAAGATAATACCATTTGACATTCCAGCGCAGTTCGTGGATGATGGTGGAACCTCTACAGGGTTATAGAGTTAATGCTTAAGTCCCTAAGTCAAACAATACTTCCCTGTAGTGAACAACATTTTGGTGCACAAATGATCCCTAACATACAAACGCGTACCGAGATTTGTACCGTATATTAAATTATACTATGCGATGTATTGTAACAAATATTCACCATAAAATGGTGCTCAAGGAAATCCTATCCTCTGTTAAAATAGCCCAAGATAACCTAGCTGTTCCGCCCCTCAAAACAACAAAAATATAATATGGCATAACATGACATAAAATAGCCCATCTCATTATATTGTCACTGTTTAACTGTGAAGCAGGAGCGGGTAGCTTGTCGTTTAATAATTGAGAAACACCATCACTAAAAAAGCGAACACTTATATTTTTGGACATTTGCATTAGCCTACTTGTTCAAGATTTGGAACGGCTTTAGCTCAAAACATTCATTTTAGAGATGTTACTACTACACATGTCAGGAATCACCGCAGCACTTCAAATGTTACGGAAATGCCAATTTAGTTTAGTATGGACATTGGTACAATCACACGTCTCGTCAGTCAATAAATGAGAATCTCGGTCCAAGCCGGAATGTCAACTCGTTCCCTTCCATTTGCTAAGGCCATCAGACGTGGTGATTACTCTCCGGTCAGTCCACGAGACTGTCGCAGTAGCACGTTCTCTCACAACTTACGTGGTCTAAGCAAGGTATAAAGCCAAATATGGATGTTGCACACACCGAAGTTAAAAGTTAACTTACAGTATATCATCATAAACAAAATCGTAAAATCACGCGACAATACATTTATTATTTCGTAAAAAGTATTTCAATGTATAAATATATATAACAGGGCTAACTTGAGGATAATATATGGCTATTTGCAATAATGGCGACACAAATTTCACAAATGAAACCAAGTTAATGTTAACATTACAGCCTAGTTCTGTATAGGCATGATTTCACGTGCTCATTTCAACAACAGAAAGATTCCATGCAAGTATTAGTTAAGTGTTTAAGAAGTTATTATTAACGTAATTCGTCAGTTAACTAATTCATTCATTCAATTATGTATTTATTTATTTATTTATTTATTTGTGTATTTATTAATTTATTTTTTATTTAGAAATTATACTAAGTTATTGTTGAAGTTGTTATGTGTCTTTCGTAATAGCTATGGGTTCGCAGAACTACATCTTCATTCATGTCTGTCAGCTATTGTTTTATATATATATATATTGGCATATGGTTTTTAGTGCCGGGAGTGTCCGAGGACATTTTCGGCTTGCCAGAGTTTGTAGCTGCTTCTATGCGGACACCCATGGGGTGAGCTACAAGTACCGTCGTGTGTGGAGTGTTGTCTGGGGAGGAAGGTGTGATTGTAAGGACGAGGAATTGGAAGGTAGCGGCTGTGGCCTATAGTTAGGGACCAACCCCGGCATTTGCCTGGAAGGAAGATGGGAAACCACAGAAGACCATCTTCAAGGCTGCCGGCGGGGGGATTCGAACCTCCTCGCCTCCCGGATGTGAGCGACTGCCTATAGCACGCCGTAACGACCACGGCTAACTCACCCGGTATTTTATATTCAAAATTATAATTCAATTATTTTCCTCTATCTTGTATTGTCAGGAGTAATCATTGAAAGTCACATTGTTCCTAGTGTTCATGTTTTTCGAGTCCTAGTTTACGACGAAATAATCTATTTCATTTTTTAAATAATGAAGAGCTACTTCATTCTCCTGGTGTTACTTTTCCATGCTTTTTTACACGCTTGCTCCATGCAATATAGTACTTAAACTGAAGTCCAGAGGCACCTGACCAAATGCCAAAAGTCTAATAATTTTAGTCATATAAAGCATGACATGAACACATAACACAAATTTTCATACAAATTCCCCAAATTCATACAAATGACCACGATGTCATGAACCCCTAAAAGAAAATAACACTACATACCGTCGTTTATCTTTTCATGTAGGTTTTATGGATTTAGGAAACTATTTAATGCCAATTTTTCTTCTCCAGTACCGTATATCACTGAATATATTAATTAGAGTCCAGCGAAGTTTGCTCAATATTGTCATCGGAGGGCAAATATCATTACTCCAAATTAATTTCAAAGAATCGGCAATGTAATTACTACGCTAAATCACTACTAGGCTATGCATAATTCAATTGAATTATCGTGATTTTGTAGCTTCTGACGATGTAATTAAATTTAGGGCTGCAAGTGAATAGAGAAAGCCATTAACCTTGCACGCAATTAATCGGTCAATGCAGAAAGGGCTTTAGTCCACAACTCGCCAAAACGGAGATAAACATATATTTGGCATCTTCAACACCAGATGCATCATTCCAGTCAAAGAAGGACCTCAGTCTCATGCCGTAACCGGTGAAAATGAAGGCTGTCATTTAAGATCTCCGGTCCTGGACTGAAGCCCTCTTGCACATTTTTATCTGAGTGAATGCTGGGAATTTTTATACTATTTTGATGGTAATACTGTGTGACGAATTCTGATTTTTTGTAATGCAGTGTAGACAATATTGTGCTATTATTTGAAACCTCAACTAGGGCAAATAAAGTAATATTCGCCTAGCCTCAGCAATGTACTTTAGTAGATCAAGAAGAGACTAATAATGTGAAGATGTTATTGATATTGCTGTGATTGCATTCTGAAAAATACTCAGCTGCAGTGTACACCTACCATCAAAGCATCGCTAGTAGAGAGGAGCTACCGGATCTGAGCCACCATTAGCCGTGTGCACTAAAGCACGCACCGTGACTGCATGTTTCCGCCCGACTTTAGTCGATATTTCGCGGAACCATAAACATACATACTTGTGTGATGACTCGTTTTAATGGGATTTTCGCTCTTATTTACAGTGGAGCACTTATTTCATTTAGATTTTCGCAAAAAAAGAAAATAAGTATTTGGAAAGTAGACTATATGTTTAAAGCTATTAATCGCAGAAAGTTGTATGTTAGCTTAAACGAAAGGACCCTATACCCTTTATCGTTAGAACAGAACAATATTTTTTTTTTAGATTTTTGGAAAAAAAAGTTGAATTTGGAAAGTAGGCTATATTTTAAAAACTTTTTTAGCGTAAGGCGTTGATTGCCGGGAGTGTCCGAGGACATGTTCGGCTCACCAGTTTTGTAGCGGCTTCGAGACGGACACCCAATGGGTGAGCTACAAATACCGGTGGGGAGGAAAGTGGGAATGTATGGACGAGGAGTTGGAAGGTAGCAGCTGTGGCCTATAGTTAGGGACCAACCCCGGCATTTTCCTGGAAGGAAGATGGGAAACCACAGAAGACCATCTTCAAGGTTGCCGGTGGGGGGATTCGAACCTCCTCGCCTCCCAGATGTGAGCGACTGCAAGCAATCATGCCGCAACGACCTCGGCTAACTCACCCGGTTTTTTAAAACTATTAATTATAGACACTTGTGAAGTAAAGATATGAGGGGAATTCTAACACACTAACCTGTGTTGTTATAGTGTCTGCACTTGCGCGCGGCTCGACTTTAGCCGATATTTCGCGAATCATTTAAAGTAGCGACTTGTGTAGGGTGTCATTTCAATGGGCTTTTTTTTCTTATCTTGAACGTCGACCACTTACTTTTCCAGATTTTTACCAAATAAAACATAACTTTTAGGTAATTGACGTTATTTCCGATATTTCGTGAACCCATAATCGTAGAAACCTAAGTGACGGCTTGTTTTACTCGGAGCAATGCCCCCATTTTTAAGGACTGTTGATTTATCCAAATAACCCATAACTGTAAGGTCATCGACTTTTGTTTCCCCCGATATTTCGTGAACCTGTAATGTTAGAAAGTGTGCCTTTGTTCATCTTAAACGGTGAATTAATCTCTTTAGGGTAGAGTATTTATTTTTACAAATTTGTTGACAGACACGACTACTGGATTATTATTATTAAGTGTGATTGTACTTTTTGGTAGACGATGGGAAAACCAATATGTAGCTTTACTATATACAGGTAGAGTAGGAAATAATAGAACAGCTTACTGTTCTGTTCTGTCTTCCAGCCACATAGGCTCGCTACCAGCTAAGCCGCAGAGTAGAAATATTTCATTCTTTTGCTAATTTAATAAAGGACTATGTTCTATTATGTTCATAAAAAGGGAGGTAGTGCGCAGTTCGCTACTCCTGTGGGGGTCTGAGCAGGGACACCAAGAGCCCGCTGATGAGCCAGCTTGGTGTCCTAGGTGAAACTCCAAACAATACACGGCACAAACCTAAAGAATATTCTGTGTTTTAATTCACTGGCCGTGAAAGCCAATATACCATTTTTGGAAGCCTTCATAGGGAAGTTATGGCTGCTTGAGCTTTTAGTTCTCGCAGTAAAGAGGCGCAGGTGCGCTTCATAACAAGGGAGGTAGTGCGCAGTTCGCTACTACTTTGGGGGTCCGGGAGGGGGCACCAAGAGCCTGCTGATGAGCCAGCTTGGTGTTCTGGACGAAACCCCATACAAGACACGGCACAAACCTAGAAATATTTCTGAGTGTTTACTCACTGGCCGTGAAAGCCAATATACCATAATTTCCAAATGAAACAAAGTTTTAATTATTTAGCATCTAATACGTTTAAAAATATTTGCCTATTACGGAAAAATTTCAACATTCTAAAATATATAGGTAAGTGATACTTCGTGTTTCACGAAACCTGGCTTAACAAATTTTAACTTAACCACTCATAGTAGATTAGAGTTCATAATAATTTCAGTAATTTCATTTTCATGTTTCATATTAAAGACAAGCCGGCAGACAGTTCAGAGAAAGAACGTGAAGTTGTGGTCCTTTGCGATGCTTCTGCTGCTAGTTCGAGTCCGGTTTCGGGTATGAATGTCAGTGTCGTCTTTAGAAGTGGAACCATTGCTACTACTGCCAACATGTGCAAATTTATCATCATGATACATGACTCACAACAAACTGGTAGGAAAACAGTAAACAATATTAAACTGAATAATGGGTTGTGACTTCCGAAGAGGCTTGGTGCAACTAAATTCACAAAGATGCAGCTTATTTTTAGCATCGGGGGATATACGGACACAATACTTCAAAACACCACAATTGTGCAGTTAATCAGGAAATACAAGGGGCTGATGACCGAGGATGTCTCAGTGGTTAATTAATGTATATAACAACAACAAGAGCAACAAGTACGTTTTGTGATGATATACCTCAAGTGATACCGTTCTAAATGGCTTCCTTTTAAATTCTTTAGCATACAGTATAATCTAGTTATAAAAATTACTGTGTGCTTTGCCTCGGTCGATTGGATGCAACGATCGTCGAGTTTATGAGATCGCCGTCGTAAACGAGACAGTTTTTTCTCATCAGCTATATTTTGTATGAACCCTGTACATAAACCTTGTTAGGAGACATCACCAATGATATATCGTACATAAAATGCTATATGAAAGAATAACAAATACTATGGTAGGTTTTATCGTACTCTTGAGTCATGACTTTTCTTGAAGTTGAGTGCTATTCAAAAGGAATTCTTCCCATAGCAAATGAAAGCCTTCGTGAGGACCAAATCATATCATATTTCTTACTACGTAAGTGAGTCTGTCAAAATGTACTTCTAAAATAAAGTAAGAGGGCATGTAAAATACACGTTCTTTGAAAAACAAATAACTATCAGCTGGTCCGCTTCGTTGTGTAGTGGCTAGAATTCTTGGCTGTCACCGTGGAGGCTTGGATTCGATTCTCGGTTTTGCCAAGACATTTAATTCTGGTCTGAAGGCTGGTACAGGATACACTCAGCCTCATGAGGCATAACTGAGAAGAGGTGGGTTCGATTCCTAAGCCAGCCTGGAAGTGGTGTTCCGAGGTTTTCAAATTCAACTCCTGGAAAATGCCGGGATGGCACTGTACCCGTATAAACATGGTCTTAACTGTTGATATCCGATGGAAAAACTGGATCGTAGAATCTGGAAGTACCAGGATGAAATAACCCCCCAAAATTCTACCAACAAGGATCACCCAGGGATAAGGACATCTCAATATAAAAGAATGCGATTAGAAAATGCCAGTTGTTAAAGAACAAAAATGAAAAACTAGCTCAAAGTGAACTCTAAAACTCTTAAAATTTATCTCGGGCGTTAGGCTAAGCATTGGCAAAGTTGCCCACTGGTTCTCCTAGCACATTCTGTTTCTAAGATAAATTACCAAATCATTTTAGAATTAAAATTAAATAACCAGTTTATTAACTGAAAACGAAGAATTGTGGATCTACATCCACTAAACAAAAATGTAGATTATTACCCACTGCAGCATATCTATACTAATATAATAAAGCTGAAGAGTTTGTCTGGGTGTTTGTGTCTTTAATCACGCTAATCTCTGGAACCACCAGTCTGATTCGAAATATTCCTTTTTTAAGGTATAGCCAGATTCAAGAAGAATAGTTTAGGCTGTGTAGTATTAGGCTACACCTCTTAGGTAACCTTAAAAATTGATTTTTGTTCAGTAAGTCGGTAGAACAAGCTCACCCGAACTGCTCAATCCGCATGCGCTGGCGTTCTGGTGAGTGATACGTACACTGTTTCACCGATCTGAACCAAATTTTGTATACTTACCCTTTGTAACCCTGCGAGTAACACTGTTTACATAAAATTTCGGACAGACCACTCCATTCCCTGCATTTAGGCCCTTTGGCACAAATCTACACCGTTTCACCGTTCTGAACCACATTTTGTATACTTACCCTTTGGAACCCTGCGGGTGACACTGTCCCCCTTAAAATTTGGACAGACCACTCCATTCCCTGCATTTAGGCCCTTTATCACAAATCTACACCGTTTCTCCTAATTGCACCAAATTTTGCATACACTTTGAAACTCTGCTGGTAACACTGTCCACTTGATATTTAGGACAACGCTCTCCATTCTCTACATTTAGAATAACTGACAAAATAAACTTGAAAACCACGTATTAAGGCCCTAGAACCATTCATGTCCGTAGTAGTGTAACTGTAAGAGTATTTTAATAAGTCTATTGTTGACGGGCAGTTCGGGTTGCATCACGTCACCCCTACCAGTGTTCTGGTGCAGAATTGCGAAAATAGTTGCATCATGCGCTGTTTATATATTGCAGTCACGGAGAGTAATTAGTGCAAAAGGATCTCTTAGGGCCCTTAAAACAGTTATCGTCATGAAAATAGTATGCCTCTGTATAAGTGCAACAGTGTTGGTGCAGTACACTGAGGTTACCAGCTGCAGTAACCGTTGGTGCTTTCAAATTTACCTTCATTTATTCCGAACCTTATCGTTGAGCGCTATGTGGCGGTAAATGATACTATTGCTACCTCAGTAGCTTGGGACAGCCGAAGTTTTCCTAAGTGTTCTGATTATTTTCCTACGGCGCTATGCGACTCAAGACGACACTATTGGTCTCTACATTTCTAACAGCCAATGAGATATAGGCTCCAGGCAATGTCTTTTATTTCACTTACTCCTCTTTCTAATCATTTTTTAAAAATCTGTTTGTAAATTACATGTGCCAGTGCTGTAGTTACAAAATAGCCGTTTCCCTATTCATTATTATCATTACGGGAAAATGAACTGAATGTTACGTCCATCATACTGTACTACTTATCACCCCCACTACAAACACCACCACCACCACCACCACCACAAAAAGTTATATTTTTAAAATATGTTTTTCTGTTAGTTTAAGTATCATATTCCTGATCTGTAATAGTATTCATTATCATCCATAAAACAAATAAATCCACCGGGCAAAGCCGGGCACAACTGCTAGTCATAAATAAATATGCAAGTCGCCTTAAATCTGGCTAGAATATACTGCATGAAATTGCAGTATTAAGTCATGTTCAAATCGTGAAAGTTTTTTGCATGAGTAATTATATCACAAATTATTTTACACAAATACCTTAAACGTTTGTTATAATACATTATTTACAAAGATATACAATTTAATTCGTTTGCCGAATTTCGCCATTATTTCCTATCATTCCATTAACAAGTATCTTAAACATTTCTTATTGTCATAATTCGTCTTATTCGACGATCAATTAAGGTAATCGAACGTATAGTCTTTCCAATTAAAATTTATATTATCTCAAATTAATATTCCAATTATCACTCCAATATTATACAAATCATTTTATGTTTTTCAGATCATAGCTTCACACTAAATATATGTGTTATTATTGGCAATCAAATCCAAGTGAATTGTTTTATGCACATATGATATTTTAAATGGTGGGTTTATTTAACTACTATCCTGCTAGTAACGATGTTCGTGACTATCTCACGCTTAATTATACTTCATTATAACATATTTCAGCGATAGCTCAATAGCTCGCACAATACTCAAAATTCGTAACAAATACGACAATCTCTCCACATATGAGATTCCTAATATCCTAATATATTTCTGAACATCCATTGATGTCGGAATATAATTCAAAAATACTTCATTAATACAACTGTTATATCATCCAATACGTAAAGCAGCTATCAATAACTGTTAATAATATTCCACACCTTCTCAAAATTCATAATCTTTTTATACAAACACCTAAATACATGGGTTGGTTTTTTAGTTTTGGCACCACTGCTTCAGTGCCAAGTTGCAACAATGTTGGGCACTGCCACTTTTACCGACGGTTGCTGCCCTGCATCCCCTCCCTCAGAGCACATGACCTCGCCCGTCCTCACCACCGCTCATGCGCAGTCGCGCCTGTTAGATGAGTAGTGTGAGACCAGCGCTCGCGAAAGACTGTCGCAATGTTTCCCAAGCAGGAGCAGAGAACGTGGATAAAAATTCAGTGTGCTAGGGGTCGCAGTGCTAAACAGTGTCACCGAGGATTGCAGGAAGCGTGCGATGCAGCTGCGTTACCGTTCAGAACGGTAGCAAGATGGGTTGCAGCCTTTCGAGATGGGCGCGAACGTGTGGAGCACATGCCTCGATCTGGTCACCCACCAGTAAGTGATGACAATGTACAGATGGTGTCCGCGTTAGTAGAGGTGGACCGGAACGTAATGATTCGACAATTAGAGCAAGATACCGGACTGGCGCATTCAACTGTCCTCCACATCCTGAAGGACTTACTGAAAATGAGGAAGATTGCGTCCAAATGAGTTCCGCATGACTTAACCGACATGCACAAATGGCTGCGATATGACGCTTGTCGTATGCATTTGCAGCGTTATGAGCGCGAAGGAGAGGCCTTCTTACGGCGTATCATAACCATTGAAGAGACGTGGGCCAGATCTTATGAGCCACAGTGAAATCGCCAATCGAACGAGTGGTGGCACCACGGATCACCACGGAAACAAACAGTTCGACCAACCTCCACCAATGTGAAGGTAATGTTGATTCTTGCCTATGATTGGGATGGTGTGATCATTCACCATACTGTTCCCCGAGGGCAAACCGTTAATGCGGCGTACTATTGTTCGTTTCTGCAAGACCATCTCCGAGGAGCTCTGAGAAGGAAACGGCGCCACCACATGGTTACACCGCCCCTCGTTCTGCATGACAATGCTAGGGCACACACAGCAGGCGTTGTGTCGGCATTGTTGGATCGCTGGGGCTGGGAGGTCCTCTATCACCCCCCATATTCTCCCGACATCACTCCCTGCGACTATGATCTCATCCCGAAGATGAAGATGACAATGCGCGGGGAGCGCTTCCGTACCATTGAAGACGTTAAGCAGGCTGCCGAGCACTCTCTTCGTACCATCAATAGATTGGCCAGTGCCAACGGGATCCAACGACTTCCGCATCGCCGGGAACACGTTGTACGCAACGGTGGGGACTACATCGAGGGCCTGTGAAACTTGGTACCATCTAAGTGAGTTATTAATCCAGTTATAACTAAGGTGCCAAAACTAAAAAGCCAACCCATGTATATCATGGTTCATAATTGACACAAGTATCGAAGTGTTACTTCCATAAAAACTGTAATAATAATTACGTAATTACACGATCGAATCATTAAATTTGTAAATTCCCAAAATGTCATTCTGTTTTATGACGGAATATATTTCATACAAAATTGAGTTTCATATCTCATTTATACTTCATTTCATCATAATCTCAATATTCACAAATATATCTCACAAGATATTATAAATTTATTACTGTTTAAGAACTAATTCAGATTCGCATAAACCAATTCAAAAATTGGTCCTCCCCTTAAGAAATTCGTATGAGTCTACACCATGGAAAAATGCCTAGTATGAGTAGAATACAAATAATCCATTAGTATCACATGGAATCAAAACAGGAGTATTCCAAAAAAGAATTATGAAAGTCGAAAACTGAACGAACTGTATATCAATAAAAATATCTATACTCAAAACGTGATTCAAAATTTGGGTGTAATTGTCGAATTCAAAAACTCCACTTGTTCACTTCAAATTTGATGCTAGACTTCAATGACTATAATTAGCTTGATGAAAAATATACAGCCATCTAAAATGAAATGCTGTATGAACTGTCGAAAATATTCTGTTTCGTTGCTCAGTATTAAACAGAATTAATGCAGAAAAATGTTCATATATGCGTGGTAGGACATCTTCTTCCTATCTACTATACTTATATAATGATATCGTAGTCTTGGTCCTAAATTCTTCTTGAAATATGCTTCTTCTCAACTAGTTATAATGCTCCCGAATTATTGCCAAAATTAGAAAAAGTAATGTTGTAAAAATAACACTACGTTAAAGATTAACTACTGAAATGACTATGAAGGTGCTTCCTTATTAGGATCGAAACCTAAAATAGATCCTCGAACAGAAATGACAAAGACGTCAGATCTAATTATCAAATCCACTTTCATACTACTGAATACAAATTGGTGAAAAAAGGACATTATATTGAACCCTAAAGTCCTATGCTAATATTTCAGTGTTCATATTATTCTTTTCTTTGGGCATAGATTTATGTTATTTGAAGGAAGTTCTGGTTAGCATGAGGGAGGCCGTGATGCTCTGAGAGCCAAGCGATGTCACAATACTGGAGACGTGAAGTCTGCACAATCTATTTTTGGCTCGCATCTTGCGAACAATGAAACTGAACTAAGTCGTCATAAGCTTGAAGGCACAATACAGAAGTTTCCTTGTATAAGATAGCCAAGGTTGAATGCGCAATGGATCTTCGCGCTGATTGACGTCACAAATAGGTGTGACCACGAACATAATGCTTAAAAGGATTTGAACTTGTGACCAATGAAAGGCGAATGCTTAGGGTGGCCCGAATCTAAAAGTACCCACGCGACAGTGAATTAATAGATCCTAAGATGCAATATTCTCCGCAATAGTATGGCTGTAATGTGCGAATTTTTACAAGACTTTTGATATGTGTTCAAACGTGATAGGACAATTTTATCGATTTATTGAGGAGCGGATATCCCCCTCCTAAAGATTTGAGTGATTGAATGAATACTGGGAGCCGAGCAACACGGAAAAGACACTTGATTTTATGAAGCGGACGGCGAAGCCAGGCCGGGCTGTATAGCGATTACTTTTTACTTGTGCTAGTGACTAAAACTTAGTAAGTTGTGTGTCGAGCAACATATTGATTTTAGTGAGTACTTAAGTGGTTCTTACACCACAAAGTCAGGGCAAGTCAGCGATACTGCGATAGGACTCTTGTGTGAATTTAGTAGCACAAATAAGCAGTTATATTTTGATATTAACCATTACACTTTCATTCAGCGCCAAGATGACGACCGACGGCAGAAGGAACATGGTATCATCAGCAACGACTTCAAGAGTTGAAATTATGGAAGGCTAGGTCCATAATACTGGATGATGACGAGGTCAATTCCATGGCATCGGACTAGACGCAGATGTGTTGAGTAAAAATTTGAATTAATTCATTTTGATGGGTAAAAAAATCGCGTATAACTGGAAAATTGTATATTTTGTAAATAACTTTGTTTTGTGTGCGAATATGTAGATTCTGCCGGCATGATATTTTAAATAGCGATACGTGACAATTTTGCTGATTCTTTTTGCATTTAATATTCTATTGGCATTTGCTGATGTTGATCTGTTATGATTAGAGTACAAGTTCTTCAAGTTGTTGTGTACTTGAAAAGCCTAGTACTTATGAGGTTAATTATCACGGAAACGTTAGATAAGCGGTGACAAGTGGGACTTGATAATATTAATGTCAGGTCTGGTTTGGGAATTCTGATATTTACGATCGTTATGCAAACGCAGTGATTTTGTACTTTGTAATTTAAGCAACAGTAGTTGCACGGGAGGAATTTCTACCTCACCGTATTTGATGTTTTATTGCTTCAGTTCTGATCTGTGGTACCAGTTGGGTCTTTTTGACAAGCTATATTATGTGTGTGTGCTACGGTGTGATTCTACATGAGAGCTGGCGGGGACGTGATATCCAGTGCCGTTGCTAATACTTTTCAGGGTACGTGACCTATGGGGCGTATTTGCTGAGATTGAATCTTGATATCCCAGGTAGGGATTTTGTGTTTTTAAGAACGATGAATTTATTGTGTCGCGATTACAGGAGCTGCGAGACTTCTACGAGGATTCAGGCTTTGGGCTTGAATATTATTATGCACACACATGGCACCGACTCAGCGCTTGTTTGACCTTGGACCCAGAATTGGAATATTCATTATGCATCCGGCATTGTGCTGAGATATTAGGCCCATAAATTGTATAAATGTCTTGCTTAACGATGCGTAAATACTTTTATTGAATTAAGGGATTAGATGCCCACGCCGCTTTGTCTAAAGATTTTTCGTCGTATTAATCGGAGTGTTTTTGTGCTTGTCCATTTGGCATTGCATTTCATGTCATTTATTGCTGTAAGCATTCTTGTTGTGTGACCGGCGTCGGCCGTGTGAATTTAATGTAATTATCGGGACGCATTCGGCGGTTCTTTCTGTTTTGCCTTGTCACGTAGCGCTCTGATTTGAGTAAATGGCATAAGACCTGCTCACAGGCCGCTTGTAATCTGTAAATATCAATTCGTGATACTATGTGTTTATTTTATAAAAGGATTAGTGCATACCGGCATAGATATTAATTTGTTTTACCTTTCTAATACTTTCCAGTAGTGACGTGATTAATTTTCCCACAGACAGGAGTTCACGGCCCAGTCGTATGTAGCGCATGGAAGTGAATTCCGGTCTAAATACTCAACTAATCAAAGTGTAGTTCGAAAAACATATAGCGCGGCACATAATATTGTATTTTATTTCAGGTATTTTTATTTTGTTTGATCATTTTGTAAAATTTTGTATCGTGATGTGTTAGATCACGTGGGTTTAAGGCTGTCTAAGCCAAGTGTTTAGATAATTCTATTTAAACTGACATGCAGATCAGTTATTCATTTTTATTAGCTGTTGTGGTGAGTGGCAATTTTGTCAACACGGACAAATGGAGCTTCCGTCTTTCTGCTGACGTTGGCAGATCGCCAGTCCTCATACTCGCTAAGTGGGTTGATGAACTCCCAGCTGTTACTCCTAACAGACGGTAGGGTTATCAGCACACGCAAGGGAGGATATATTTGTTCTATGGCTGATTCAGTATTAAATTGTATTTTGTTTTAACCTGTCATTTTAATTATTCATAACATTAGAACCTTATGGACCCTGGAAATTTTATGAGAGGCATGTTCTATAAACCAATTAGTGACCGATCATGACCCCGCAGTTTTCTCGTGTAATGTCATCTCTTCCAAAGGGCACATAAGATTTCTATGGCGCCCAACGTGGGGCCAATTTGGTTTCTTTATGTATCACAAGGTGACAGTAAGGATTCTATGACTCCGACACGTAAGCCAATTTTTTGTGTATGCGTACATTGGTGCAAAGTGTGGAAGCTGGGAAAAGCAATATGGAATGGCTAGACCAGTGAAACACGTCGTACGTATAAATAGATCACCGGATGTGATATTTTATTTACTTAGATAAGCGATGTGTTACCGCTAGAAATTTGTTATGTAAAATCTTGGAGTTTGTAATAGAATTAAATTTGGAACATAGTAGTTGAATTGAGATTTGATAAGTAAATACTAGAGCATATGTTCCAGGCGCCCAACCATTTAAAATAATACTTTTGTTAGCAATCCAAACTCCAAAAATTTGAATGACAGGAAGGTTATACCTTAAGAGCTAATTAATATGTTGGTCAATTAGTTATATTAGTCAGATATAAGGCTAGAAATTTGGTACTGAATCAAAGGGGTTTTAAAGACAGAATTAATAAAAATAATTGATATACTCAAGGATGTGTTGCTTAGGGTAAATGTAAATGAATTGAGTAATCAAAGGGTTAAATTGGGGATAATTATGTGCGTGCATATGTGCCAATTTGGTGATGGTCTTGTCATTGTCCTATATTTCTAAAGTGTGATATTATATTGTGTGAAGATATGGCGACTCTCGCAGAAATACGTGAAGTGGTTGAGGAGGCAGCGAAACGCACTCAACAAAAATTAACTGAACTTAGGGTTGAAATGACAAATGAGATAGCGCAGGCTAGCGAAAAACAGTCTAACGACATGCAAATTCAAAGTGAAAAACAATCGAATGAACTCAAGGAACAATTACACACGCAACTCGAAATTCAAAGTGAAAAACAGTCTAACGAGTTAGAGGGGCGTTTGAACACAATAACCAAACAGAATACCGACGGTCTTGTAGCACTTTCAACCGAGATAAAAGATTACACAAAACAGCAATTAATTTTATTAGCCAGTGACGTGGAGAATAATAATAAGAAACAACTAGCCGAAATCAAAAAGATTGAGGATACTTTCAGCTTAAAACTTGATAATCTAGATGAAGTCGTGATGGGTAAACTCGCACAAATTGAAAATGCATGTTCAATGAATACAGCAGAGATAAAGCGGGCGCAAAATCATTTAGAAGAGAAATTTATTAAAATCGAAGAAGGGGCACAGTTAGTCCAGACACAAATCGATACTATTGACGAAGGTATTAGCGGATTGGTCCAGGAGATGAGTAAACTAGAACTTGTATCAGGAAGTAGGTGGAAAGAAATTGAAACCGAGCAACTAGAACTAAGGGAAACGATGGAGTCGAAAAATAACGGGATACTAGCGAAATTAACAACAATGGAGTCTAACAATAACACTGCAATAGCAAGGTTGACTACAATTGAAACTAACCAAGCAAATGTAGATAAGGGCCTAGATAAGGAGCTGGAAAAGGCGAAGGACAGCATTAGGAAGGACTGGAATCGGATGACGGCAGAGGCGAAGGACGAGAAGTTGATTATGATAAAACAATTAGGCGATAACTGCAATCGAATCCGCGACATTGAAGAGAACATGAAAGCTAAGTTACAAGAACACAATGATCGTCTGATAAAGAGCGAGTTGAAATCGATGGAAAGAGGGACCATACTTGCCTCATTAGTGGACAGGCAGAAAGATGAACACTTAGATAAGGAGATAACTTCAAACAATTCGGAGACAGGTCGGAGCCCAGACACCGTGAACACACAGCTATTTAGAGAATGCGAGGGACGTGCTTCTACCCCTCAGGCAAACCAATTACCAGCTCAAGTTATTCAGGTTATTAGAGCGAATGATTTCCGCCCGAATAAATTTATACCTGATACTGGAGTTACACCGAAAATGTTCCTGAAAGAATTGGAAAATTTCTTTATGGACCAAAATCTAAGTCCGGAGAGACAATTGAGGACAGTAGAACGCAATCTTGGCGGCGGAGCATTAATTTGGTTCTTAAGCTTCCGCTATACATTTGAAACAATGGAGGGTTTCCGACAGGCGTTTTTTAAAAAAATTTGGGGGCCGAGCCATCAGCAAAACTTGAGGTTGGAACTCTACGCAAGAAAATACCACGGTTCACAACAAACCAGATTTGCAGACTACTTCACACGTCAGATGTTAAATTTGCGCGATCTTGACCACCCACCGAATGAACAGGATCTCATAATGACGATTAGCAAGCAACTCCCTACACATGCTCAGCAATTTTTAGCAGCAGCAAATATAAGTACAGCAGTCGAAGCGGAAGAATTATTACGGCATTTAGATGAGTCCAACAATCAATTTCAAGGAAGGGAAAAAAGAGTAAACAGGGACGAGATGGTTAACACCACTGAAATAGTAAAACCTCAGGCCGGAAACACTAAATCGCAGTCGACTAACACGGGAAATAATCAGAACCAAAGAAACGACATGGGAAATAATCAGAACCAAAGAAACGACACGGGAAATGAAAGGAGGTTCCAAACGAGGTACGACGACCAGCAGAGGAGAAAATATTATGAGGAAGGATATCCGCAGAGGAGATACCAGAACCAGGGACGATTCTATGGGAGACAGGAGATCCCATATAGAAGCAACAATTACGACAACAATTATAATCAGAGGTGGCAACAAAGCCGGTACGAGAACCATGGTAACCGCAGAAACCAACGGTATCACGAAAAATCGGGACTACAGGATGACTATCGTAATCTAGACCAACGATACGAGGAATCACAACGTTATTTAGAGGAGCTACAAAATACTGGAGGGGGAGAGAGAAATCGCTGGGAAAACGCGATGAACAGACGTAAGGATCCAGACAACTACACGGAAGATGACGGGGCGCAAAGCTTACAGATGCAGCGTGAAAGACAGGAATCTGGACGACAAAATCAAAATGGAGGTCGCCAGGATTAAAAAAAACTATAAAAAACGACCAAGAAGACAGTCTCACGAGCGACCAGTGTGCTGAAGGAGATGGATGGATTGTGGCAAATATTACGGAGTGGATCGCGAGACCAGAGGATTGCCTAGAAGAAATCATTAAACCTCACAATGACACTATTATGAAATTACCTGTTATTTATGCTAGAATCGGCGGATTAAGGGTAAAATGTTTAGTTGATACGGGTAGTCAGATAAGTCTAGTATCTGAGGCCTTAGTGCGAGAGATAGGGCGGAATTACACAGTACCTATAATTCCGGTCCCTCAAATGAAAGTACGTGGCGTTATTCCTGAGCGCACCGTGACTTGTAAAACACAAGCGTACTTGGAACTAGAAATTCTGGAGCATACATTCGCTCAGAGTTTCATAATTCTACCTAAGCTAAACTTCAACATAATACTGGGATCAAATTTCATATGTGAATATCAAGCAGTCATCGACTTGCATAAAAACACTGTGAGTTTCAAGAATATAGAAGGAATGAGGAATGTGGGGTTGAACATGAATGAAGCGACTACAGGGGGAGAGGTAAACACCTGGCTGCTCGAAGCAATTAGTGAGGATATAAGGGAAGAATTGGAGCTTGGAACTGATGGCATAAACACTGCACTCGTGGAACTTGAAGAAGAAGAAGAAGGAGCTGAGATATGGGCATTGTTGGCTGAAGCAGATGGCAACGCAGACGACTTCGAACAACAATTACAAGAACGCCTAGATGGAGTCAATTTAAGGGGTGCAGACAAAGAAAGACTCGAACAGATACTCAGAAAACACCGTAATGTCTTTGATACAATACCTGGGAAAATCTTAAATTTTAAATATTCGATGCAAGTCAGTGATTGGTCCCCATTTAAAAGCCGATTGTATCCAATACCTGAAAAATATCAGAACCAAGTAAGCGAGATTATTGGCGGGATGCTACAGGCTGGAGTTATACGCAAGACTCCCACGCCATTTCTCAATGCTATATTGGCCGTTGCCAAACCTAACGGTTCAATAAGGCTATGTTTAGACGCCAGACCCCTCAACAATAGACTTCTTCCAGAATATGACCAAGCGCCGTTAATCAGAGACGTCCTTAAGTGTTTCCGAGGAAAAAGCATTTATTCGAGTGTGGATTTGACCTCAAGTTTCACCACATCGAATTGGATGAAAAATCCCAATTGTTGACAGGCTTCCTGTTCAACAATCAAACATTCGTATTTTCGAGGATGCCTTTTGGCGTTAAAACAGCCGGTTGTGCCCTAATAAGAGCCCTAGATCGCAATTTGACAGAGGAGGTCAAGCAGATGACAGTGAGGTACATTGACGATATATTGTTGGCGTCTGACAATATTGAAGATCACATGAATAATCTGGACAAGTTACTGGACAACCTACGCACATCGAACTTCAAAATCAACCTTAAAAAGTCGCATTTCTTTAAAGATGAAATTTTGTATTTAGGACATGTTATCGATAAGGATGGAGTGAGACCAAATCCAGCCAAGATTGAAGCAATTATGAACTTCCCCACACCAACTAGGGTGAAACATGTTCGTGCTTTCCTGGGAGTTACGGGATTTTTCAAGGAAAATTGCCCGGGGTATACAGAGACGGTCGCCCCTATGCAGGAACTGCTCAAAAAGAATAACAAGTGGTTTTGGAATGACGTTTGCAATAAGTCTTTCCAGGCTACAAAGTTACTTCTAAAAAATTGTATCAAACTGGGTTACCCAGATTTTAGCCGAAAATTTGTTATTCAGGCTGACGCCTCATTCATAGGAATCGGAGCTATGCTATTCCAGGAAGATCCGAACAACCTTCAACATCGGTCTTACCTTGCCTTCGTAAGTCGCAAATTGCGCAAACATGAACGTAACTACACCGTAACAGAGCTGGAGCTTTTGGCTATACTTCACGCTTTACAACAATGGCGTAAAATAGTATTTGGTTACCCCATAACAATAAGAACTGACCACAAGGCACTAACGTTCTTATCCAAGACTACTATGCTCAGCGAAAGAATCACCAGATGGTCCATTTACATCCAACAATTTGATTTGGAAATTGAACATTGCCCTGGTAAGATGAATATAATACCAGATGCGCTTAGCAGGAACCCTGAGGCGGAAGTTGATGAGGAAGCTGTCGTGAATCACCTTGAGTTAACAGATAAGGATCGTGAGTTTCTTGACGAACTGAAAGAACTACCCAGAGAACAGGAGGCAGAACCATGGATGATGCAGTTAATAAAATTCTTTAAAGGAGAACTACAGAGAGGAACACCAGCGTACAAGGAATCTCTGATAAAGGAAGGAAGATACATGTACCGCAATAATTTATTACACAAATTTATTGATGAAGAACATTCGAAACTACGAATTTTGGTGCCAGCGTCTTTACAGCGTGGATTAACATGGCATACACATGAAACCTTGGGACATATTGGAATCGATAAAGTTGAAGCAACTATAGCAGAGGCATTTACCTGGCCTCGTATGAGAACCACTATTTGTGAGGTAATCAAGACGTGCGATACTTGTCAGCGCACAAAACCTAACAATTACCTAATGAAGCAGTACCCGAAACCTTTGCTACCACTTAAACCATGTGAGCTGATGGCGATTGACACTTATGGGCCAATAACGAAAGGAAGAAGAGGATGCCGACATCTATTGGTGTGCTTAGATGTATTTTCGAAATTTGTGGTTTTGTGTCCCATACAAAAGACCACTTCGAAACAGGTTCTTAGCCGCCTTAAAATTAAAGTGATTCCGACCATGGGAAAACCTGAGTTTATTTTGTCAGATCACGGAAGTTACTTCACCAGCAATGAATTTAAACAAGGATTAATTAATCTTGGAGTAAAACATATATTTTCATCGATTCGCAACCCAGCTGCAAATCCGAGTGAACGTGTGATGAGAAATATTTCGTCATTCTTTAGGGTCTTGATTCCAAATGAACACTATAAGTGGGTGGATCGTATTAAGGATGTTGAGACTTGTATCAATTACACAAGACATGAGTCAACGGGAGAAATTCCTTTGGTTCTCCACCATAACAGAGTGCCTGAGAGATCGTGGGACAACATTGTCATCTGTCCACGTGATCCTATGCCAACACACGACTTAAGGATTCAAAATACTGTAGTACACATGAGAGCACAGGCTGACAGACGGCTAAGAAGGGTAAGAGGAAAGAGATTCCATCGGGAACTGAACGAGTCAGAGTTGGTCCTCATAAAGAAACCACCGCTATCCAATCCATCGAACAAGATATTCCACAAGTTCTGTGTTAAATATCTGGGACCATTCAAAATAATCAGAAATCTGGGGAACAATGCTTATCGAGTAGAAGAAGTGAGTACCGGAGCTCAGGCCGTGTACAACATTTGTAACATGAAGATTTATCATGAACAGGAACCTTGGGAGCCGAGAAGGAATAATGTCATAGGAGCAAATTGCACGGACATAGTACCATGCACAAGTACACTTGGCTAGCATCGGTGAGTACTCGATGTGAAGAACGTAAACATTGTGTTGTTTACATCTGAGGAGGAAAGCAGGTAGTCTACTGCTAATGACGTCTAAATGGAATGAGAGAGAAGAAATACCAGACACGCTTGAGGCGACGAGACATTGAGGAAACTCATTAGTGAAAGGTAGCTGAGTACTAGGCTGATAGCAGGGGCGTATAAGATCTACGATTTGAAGAGGGGCTTACTCTCGCAGAAAAGAGGTGCCGTATGGAAGTGAAATCTCCTTCTTCTAAGTTAAATTTCACCTTTTATGGGGTGAATGAACCCTAAAGTCCTATGCTAATATTTCAGTGTTCATATTATTCTTTTCTTTGGGCATAGATTTATGTTATTTGAAGGAAGTTCTGGTTAGCTTGAGGGAGGCCGTGATGCTCTGAGAGCCAAGCGATGTCACAATACTGGAGACGTGAAGTCTGCACAATCTATTTTTGGCTCGCATCTTGCGAACAATGAAACTGAACTAAGTCGTCATAAGCTTGAAGGCACAATACAGAAGTTTCCTTGTATAAGATAGCCAAGGTTGAATGCGCAATGGATCTTCGCGCTGATTGACGTCACAAATAGGTGTGACCACGAACATAATGCTTAAAAGGATTTGAACTTGTGACCAATGAAAGGCGAATGCTTAGGGTGGCCCGAATCTAAAAGTACCCACGCGACAGTGAATTAATAGATCCTACGATGCAATATTCTCCGCAATAGTATGGCTGTAATGTGCGAATTTTTACAAGACTTTTGATATGTGTTCAAACGTGATAGGACAATTTTATCGATTTATTGAGGAGCGGATATCCCCCTCCTAAAGATTTGAGTGATTGAATGAATACTGGGAGCCGAGCAACACGGAAAAGACACTTGATTTTATGAAGCGGACGGCGAAGCCAGGCCGGGCTGTATAGCGATTACTTTTTACTTGTGCTAGTGACTAAAACTTAGTAAGTTGTGTGTCGAGCAACATATTGATTTTAGTGAGTACTTAAGTGGTTCTTACACCACAAAGTCAGGGCAAGTCAGCGATACTGCGATAGGACTCTTGTGTAAATTTAGTAGCACAAATAAGCAGTTATATTTTGATATTAACCATTACACTTTCATTCAGCGCCAAGATGACGACCGACGGCAGAAGGAACATGGTATCATCAGCAACGACTTCAAGAGTTGAAATTATGGAAGGCTAGGTCCATAATACTGGATGATGACGAGGTCAATTCCATGGCATCGGACTAGACGCAGATGTGTTGAGTAAAAATTTCAATTAATTCATTTTGATGGGTAAAAAAATCGCGTATAACTGGAAAATTGTATATTTTGTAAATAACTTTGTTTTGTGTGCGAATATGTAGATTCTGCCGGCATGATATTTTAAATAGCGATACGTGACAATTTTGCTGATTCTTTTTGCATTTAATATTCTATTGGCATTTGCTGATGTTGATCTGTTATGATTAGAGTACAAGTTCTTCAAGTTGTTGTGTACTTGAAAAGCCTAGTACTTATGAGGTTAATTATCACGGAAACGTTAGATAAGCGGTGACAAGTGGGACTTGATAATATTAATGTCAGGTCTGGTTTGGGAATTCTGATATTTACGATCGTTATGCAAACGCAGTGATTTTGTACTTTGTAATTTAAGCAACAGTAGTTGCACGGGAGGAATTTCTACCTCACCGTATTTGATGTTTTATTGCTTCAGTTCTGATCTGTGGTACCAGTTGGGTCTTTTTGACAAGCTATATTATGTGTGTGTGCTACGGTGTGATTCTACATGAGAGCTGGCGGGGACGTGATATCCAGTGCCGTTGCTAATACTTTTCAGGGTACGTGACCTATGGGGCGTATTTGCTGAGATTGAATCTTGATATCCCAGGTAGGGATTTTGTGTTTTTAAGAACGATGAATTTATTGTGTCGCGATTACAGGAGCTGCGAGACTTCTACGAGGATTCAGGCTTTGGGCTTGAATATTATTATGCACACACATGGCACCGACTCAGCGCTTGTTTGACCTTGGACCCAGAATTGGAATATTCATTATGCATCCGGCATTGTGCTGAGATATTAGGCCCATAAATTGTATAAATGTCTTGCTTAACGATGCGTAAATACTTTTATTGAATTAAGGGATTAGATGCCCACGCCGCTTTGTCTAAAGATTTTTCGTCGTATTAATCGGAGTGTTTTTGTGCTTGTCCATTTGGCATTGCATTTCATGTCATTTATTGCTGTAAGCATTCTTGTTGTGTGACCGGCGTTGGCCGTGTGAATTTAATGTAATTATCGGGACGCATTCGGCGGTTCTTTCTGTTTTGCCTTGTCACGTAGCGCTCTGATTTGAGTAAATGGCATAAGACCTGCTCACAGGCCGCTTGTAATCTGTAAATATCAATTCGTGATACTATGTGTTTATTTTATAAAAGGGTTAGTGCATACCGGCATAGATATTAATTTGTTTTACCTTTCTAATACTTTCCAGTAGTGACGTGATTAATTTCCCCACAGACAGGAGTTCACGGCCCAGTCGTATGTAGCGCATGGAAGTGAATTCCGGTCTAAATACTCAACTAATCAAAGTGTAGTTCGAAAAACATATAGCGCGGCACATAATATTGTATTTTATTTCAGGTATTTTTATTTTGTTTGATCATTTTGTAAAATTTTGTATCGTGATGTGTTAGATCACGTGGGTTTAAGGCTGTCTAAGCCAAGTGTTTAGATAATTCTATTTAAACTGACATGCAGATCAGTTATTCATTTTTATTAGCTGTTGTGGTGAGTGGCAATTTTGTCAACACGGACAAATGGAGCTTCCGTCTTTCTGCTGACGTTGGCAGATCGCCAGTCCTCATACTCGCTAAGTGGGTTGATGAACTCCCAGCTGTTACTCCTAACAGACGGTAGGGTTATCAGCACACGCAAGGGAGGATATATTTGTTCTATGGCTGATTCAGTATTAAATTGTATTTTGTTTTAACCTGTCATTTTAATTATTCATAACATTAGAACCTTATGGACCCTGGAAACTTTATGAGAGGCATGTTCTATAAACCAATTAGTGACCGATCATGACCCCGCAGTTTTCTCGTGTAATGTCATCTCTTCCAAAGGGCACAATATAGATATGACATGATTCATTCCGTCTACAGATAAAAAGATTTCCAGCTACCTTTAGTCGTCTTGATGAACGTATAATGTAAGTTGGAACTTACATCCCTTGTAGAGATCGAACTCTCATCCATAGCGTTGAGTAGTTGAAGTATTGGTCAGGACTCCTCGTACTCGAACCCAACAACCATCTACTCGAAACAGCTATCCGGAACACAATGTTCATCATACAGAAACTGACTAAGTTCCAATTGTAGAAAAGAGAAATATGCCACTTCTTCTCTTACTTCAAGATCCATATCGTAGAGGTAATTATCTCAGTTTCGTTATATAGACTGCCTTCAGTCTGCTTTTAAATAGCCTTCTGCTAATGAATTCCATTATTCAGCATTGATCATTTCCACATGTGTGTTGCATTTCCTTGTCAGTGCCTAGAAATTCATTGCTTTTCTCGTATTAAACTGGTACATTATTCCTTCCATTGCAGTGTTAATGTTCATGTTGTAATGTACAATGACCACTGGATAAATTACAAGTCTTTTCGTGATAGCAATAGTGCTACAGAACAATCCATGCGGAACACGAAGTTCACTCGCGTCACTTTCATATTGCACTAAGTCATACACTGGTTACCGGTCGTCCCAAGTGCATCTCGCCCGTGTCTTGCTAGAATGCAAAGACGTACTGTACCGTCCCGTACTGTCCCAGATCGCACTAAGTAAAAATTATATTCGAGATAATTGCTTTGGCCGAGCCAACAAGCAAGTCTGAAGCAAGTAATCAAGTGTCTCTCCGAACCGTGCTACTACCAGCTGGACTAATCCTACCCATAATACCACTCTGTCCAATCGATATATGAATCGAAGTTGGCATATCATAATTGCGATTAACATCTGATGTCATAATATGAGTGATAATCTATCTATATCTATAACAAGAAGTTCCGTGAAGAACTATACAGCCTACTTTTCATGCCAATGATTATTCTACAGAATATGAATCTATCTAGAATAATGACAAAATTAAGTTGCTAATATTGAAATTTCCAATTAGTTCGAAATACTGTATACCTGGCATAATGTATCCTAATAGAGCACTACAGTTGGCAGCCCTGATGACTGAATATATTCTTAGTTCCATCTCTTGAGGTACAAAATACAAAATTTGGTTGAAGTCCAATGAATAGCATGGACGTTACATGCAGTTAAACATTGGATCTAACAGCGCGCGTAAAATCATGTTGGCAACAATGTCATGCATGTATTGGTCAGAAATAATCTGAAATAATCTGAAATAATATGATCTATTGTTGTGCCAATTTTTAATGAAATCCATTAGTTAGTATAGAAGTTACATGCATTTTAAAATTGGACCTATCAGCAGGCTTAGAATCATGTTGGCAGCACTGACGTATATTAGTTGCTCCAAATTCGTCTAGAATGCCAGGTAATATACGTGTGCTAAGTTTAGAGCTATTGGCTTGCATACTTTATGATATATTGATATTAGGGTAACAAAAATAGGGACAGCACATATTAACAGTTGGCAGCCCTGGTTGCTCCTTAGAATACGCATAGTCATATCTGTTATGGTACACATAGCACATACGAAATTTGGTTGAAATCCAAATGATAGTATGGATGTTACATGTATTTAAAGTTGGACCTGTCAGCAGGCTTAGAATCATGTTGGTAGCACTGACGTATATAAGTTACTCCAAATTAATATTGAATGTCAGGTACTATACGTGTGCATAGTTTAAAGCTGTCGGCTTGCATACTTTCTGATATATTGGTATTTGGATAAAATAAATTAGGAGCATTTATTAACAGTTGGCAGCCCTGGTAGGTCTTAAGAATACGCTCAGTCATATCTGGTTATGTACACATACAACATACGAAATTTGGTTGAATTCCAATTGATAGTGTAGAAGTTATATGCATTTAAAAATTGGACTTATCAGGAGGCTTATAATCATTTTGGCAACACTGCCATGTTCGGCCTCCTGGAAATTAAACTGAAATATTATGATCTGTACGTGTGCCAATTTTGAAATAGCTCCCATTCATACTTTACAAGATATCCAACATGGAGCTCAAATTTCAATTGCGATTTTTTAGCAGTTGGTAGCACTGACATCATTTTCAAATATGGCCGTGAGATATTCAGGTATAGATCTTTACTCCTACCAAATTGTGTTTCGATTGCTGCAGCCGTTTATGAGTTGATAGGGGGGGGGGGACACACACACACAGCCAGACAGACAGAAGGACAGACAGACAGACAGAAGGACAGACAGACAGACAGACAGACAGACACACAATTGCCCAATCTCATAAGTCTACTTTTTCCTCATTTTTGCAAAATGTGAAAAGTAGGCTAAAAATCATTGTTACGCGATAGTGTGTGGGTGTGAGGGTGCGTGGGTGTGTATATCTCCTATGCATTCATATACCACTCATCCGATTGAGGTGAAACTTGGGTGAGATGTTCAGTACACTTCAAGGAGCGATTCTGGTTAAGTAAATCCATTTTACAATAGGTAGCGCACGAGTAGATTCAACAAATGAGCGACGATGAGCGAATCGCTTCAAAATGGTCCCGTATGCGTTCATACACCATTCATCCAATTGCGATGAAACTTGGTTGAGATGTTGAGTACTCTCCAGGGAAGCTTTCTGGCTTAGTCAATCCATTTTACTTAGGTAGCGAACGAGTAGATTCAACAAATGAGCGGCGATGAGCGAATCGCTTTGAAGAAGTCCGTTATGCGTTCATACACCATTCATCCGATTGCGATGAGACTTCGGTGAGATGTTGTATATACTCCAATGAAGGTTTCTGGCTTAATAAATCCATTTTACAATATGCAGCACACGACTAGAATAAACAAATGAGCAACGACGCGCGAAGCATTTCAACAAAGTCCCGTATGCGTTCATATACCATTCGTCCGATAGCAATGCAACTTGGGTGAGATGTTGTGTACACTCCGGGGAAGGTTTCTGGCTTAGTAAATCATTTTACAATAGGCAGCACACGAGTAGATTCAACAAATGGGCGACGACTCGCGAAGCGTTTCAAAAAAGGCCCGTACGCGTTCATATACGTTACCATTTGTCCGATAGCGATGCAACTTGGGTGAGATATTGAGTACACTCCAGGGAATGTTTCTGGCTTAGTAAATACATTTTACAATAGGTAGCACACGAGTAGATTCAACAAATGAGCGACGACGCGTGAAGCGATTCAACGAAGTCCCGTATGCGTTCATCTTCCGTTCGTCCAAAAGCGAAGAAACTTGGGTGAGATATTGAGTACACTCTAGGGAAGGTTTCTGGCTTAGTAAATCCACTTTACAATTGGTAGCGCACGAGTAGATAAATCAAAGGAGTGACGACGCGCGAAGCGTTTCAACAAAGTCCGATATGCGTTCATATACCGTTCATCGGATTGCGATAAATCTTGGGTAGGATGTTGAGTATAATCCAAGAAAGGTTTCTGTCTTAGTAAAACCATTTTACAATAGGAAGCGCACGAGTAGATTCAACAAATGAACGACGATGCGCGAAACGCTTCAAAATGATCCCGTATGCGTTCATACACCATTCATCCAATTGCGAAGAAACTTGGTTGAGATATTGCGTACACTCCAGGGAAGCTTTCCGGCTTAGTAAATCAATTTTACTTAGGTAGCGAACAAGTAGATTCAACAAATGAGCGACGATGCGCGAATCGCTTTAACAAAGTCCGTTATGCGTTCATACACCATTCATCCGATTGCGACGAGACGTGGGTGAGATGTTGTATATACTACATTGAAGGTTTCTGGATTAATAAATCCATTTTACAATATGCAGCACACGACTAGAATCAACAAATGAGCAACGACGCTCGTAGCGTTTCAACAAAGTTCCGTATGCGTTCATATACCATTCGTCCGATAGCAATGCAACTTGGGTGAGATGTTGTGTACACTCCGGGGAAGGTTTCTGGCTTGGTAAATCATTTTACAACAGGCAGCACACGAGTAGATTCAACAAATGAGCGACGACGCGCGAAGCGTTTCAAAAAAGTCCAATACGCGTTCATATACGTTTCCATTAGTCAGATAGCGATGAAACTTGGGTGAGATGTTTAGTACGCTCCGGGGTAGGTTTCTGGCTTAGTAAATCCATTCTACAATAGGTAGCGCACGAGTAGGTTCTACAAATCAGCGACGACGCGCGAAGCGTTTCAAGGAAGTCCCGTATGCGTTCATATTCCGTTCGTCCAAAAGCGATGAAACTTGGGTGAAATATTGAGTACACTTTAAGGAAGGTTTCTGGCTTAGTAAATCAACTTTACTATAGGTAGCGCACGAGTAGTTTCAACAAATGGGCGACGACACGCGAAGCGTTTCAACGAAGTCCCGTATACGTTCATATACCATTCGTCCGATAGCGACGACACTTGGGTGAGATATTGAGTACATTGTAAGGAAGGATTTTGGCTTAGTAAATCATTTTACAATAGGCAGCACACGAATAGATTTAACAAATGAGCGACGACGCGAGAAGCGTTTCCAAAAAGTCCCGTACGCGTTCATATACGTTACCATTTGTCCGATAGCGATGAAACTTGGGTGAGATGTTGAGTACAATGGCGGGAATGTTTCTGGCTTAATAAATCCATTTTACCATAGGTAGCGTACGCGTAGATTCAAAAAATGAGCGACGACGCGCGAAGCGTTTTAAAGAAGTCCCGTATGCGTTCATATACCGTTTCTTCCAAAAGCGATGAAACTTTGGTGAGATATTGAGCACACTCTAGGGAATGGGTCTGGCTGAGTGAATCCACTTTACAATAGGTAGCGCACGAGTAGATTCAACAAATGGGTGGCGAAGCGTGAAGCGTTTCAACAAAGTCCGTTATGCGAGCATATACCATTCAGCCTATTGCGATGAAACTTGGGTGAGATATTGAGAACACTCCAGGAAAGGCTTCTTTTTTAGTAAAACCATTTTATAATAGGTAGCGCACGAGTAGATTCAACAAATGAGCGACAATGCAAGAATCGCTTCAAAATGGTCCCGTATGCGTTCATACACCATTCATCCGATTGCGATGAAACTTGGTTGAGATGTTGAGTACCCTTGAGGGAAGCTTTCTGTCTTAGTAGATCAATTTTACTTACGTAGCGCACGAGAAGATTCAACAAATGAGCGACGATGCGCGAATCGCTCTAACAAAGTCCCTTATGCGTTAATATACCATTCGTCCGATAGCAATGCAACTTGGGTGAGATGCTTTATACACTCCGGGGAAGGTTTCTGGCTTAGTAAACCATTTTACAATAGGCAGCACACGAGTAGATTCAACAAATGAGCGACGAGGCGCGAAGCGTTTCAACGAAGTCCCGTATTCGTTCATATACCGTTCGTCCGAAAGCGATGAAACTTCGGTGAGGTATTGAGTTCACTCTAAGGAAGGTTTCTGGCTGAGTAAATCCACGTTACAATAGGTAGCGCACGAGTAGATTCAACAAATGAGTGACGACGCGAGAAGCGTCTCAACAAAGTCCAGTATGCGTTCATATACCATTCATCCGATTGCGATGAAACTTGGGTGAGATGTTGAGCACACTCCAAGGAAGGTTTTTAGCTTAGTAAATCCATATTACAATAGGTAGCGCACGAGTATATTCGACAAATGTGCGACGCAGCGCAAAGCGTTTCAACAAAGTCCCGTATGCGTTCATATACCATTCGTCCGATAGCTGAACACTCCGGGAAAGGTTTCTGGCTTAGTAAATCCATTTTACAATAGGTAGAGCACAAGTAGATTCAACCAATGAGCGATGACACGCGAAGCGTTTCAACAAAGTCCCACATGCGTTCTTATACATTCACCCGATGGCAATTAAATTTTGGTGAATTTTTGTGTACACTCCAGGAACGGTCTCTGGCTCAGTAAATCCATTTAACAATAGGTAGCGCACGAGTAGATTCAACAAATGAGCTATGGCGCGCGAATCGTTTCAACAAAGTACCGTATGCGTTCATATACCATTTCTCCGATTGCGATGAAACTTTGTTGAATTGTTGTGTACTCACCAGGAAAGGTTAATGGCTTAGTAAAACCATTTTACAATGGGTAGCGCTCGAGTAGATTCAACAAATGAACGATGGCACGCGAATTGTTTTAAAAAAGTCCGGTCTGAATCCATATACCATTCATCCGATTACGATAAAACTTTGGTGAATTGTTGTGTACACTCCAGCAAAGGTTACTGGCTTAAAATAACCATTTTACAATAGGTAGCGCACGAGTAGATGCAACCAATGAGTGACCACGCGCGAAGCGTTTCAATAAAATCTCGTACGTGTTCATATGCCATTCATCCGATTGCGATGAAACTTTGGTGAGTTGTTGTGCACGCTCCCACGAATGTTTCTAAAGTAGTTAATCCATTTTATGACAGTTTAGAGGCAGTTAACGGAAATTTGAAAAAGTATTGTGCATCCAAAAGCACATTAAGTAACAAAATTACAACGCCAACAATTTCTTTGATTGGCATTGCAACGCATGCCGCGTAAAGCTTTTCTATATATAAAAACATCAATGTTACGAGATAGTGTGTGGGTGTGTGGGTGGGTATGTCTCCTATGCATTCATATACCACTCATCCGACTGCGATGAAACGTGGGGGAGATGTTCAGTACAGTTCAAGGAAGGTTTATGGTTTAGTAAATCTACTTTACAATAGGTAGTGCACGAGTAGATTCAACAAATGAGCGACGATGCGCGAATCGCTTCAAAATGGTCCCGTATGCGTTCATAGACCATTCATCCAATTGCGATGAAATTTGGTTGAGAAGTTGAGTACACCCCAGGGAAGCTCTCTGACTTAGTAAATCAATTTTACTTAGGTAGCGCACGAGTAGATTCAACAAATGAGCGACGTTGCGCGAATCGCTTTAACAAAGTCCGTTATGCGTTCATATACCATTCATCCGATTGCGATGAAACTTGTGTGAGATGTTGTGTATACTCCGTTGAAGGTTTCTGGCTTAGTAAATCCATTTTACAATAGGAAGCACACGACTAGAATCAACAAATGAGTAACGACGCGCGAAGCGTTTCAAAAAAGTCCCGTATGCGTTTATATACCATTCGTCCGATAGCAATGCAACTTGGGTGAGATGTTGTGTACACTCCGGGGAAGGTTTCTGGCATAGTAAATCATTTTACAACAGGCAGCACACAAGTAGATTCAACAAATGACCGACGACGCGCGAAGCGTTTCAAAAAAGTCTCGTACGCGTTCATATACGTTTCCATTAGTCCGATAGCGATGGTACTTGGGTGAGATGTTGAATACACACCATGGATGGTTTCTGGCTTAGTAAATCCATTTTACAACAGGTAGCGCACGAGTAGATTCAACAAATGAGCGACGACGTGCGAAGCGTTTCAACGAAGTCCCGTATGCGTTCATATACCGTTCGTCCGAAAGCGATGAAATTTGAGTGAGATATTGAGTACACTCTAAGAATGGTTTCTGGCTTAGTAAATCCACTTTACAATAGGTAGCGCACGAGTAGATTTAAGAAATGAGTGACGACGCGCGAAGCGTTTCAATTAAGTCCGTTATGCGCTCATATACCATTCATCCGATTGCGATGAATCTTGGATGAGATGTTGAGTACACTCCGGGAAATGTTTCTGTGTTAGTAAAACCATATTAGAATAGGTACCGCACGAGTAGATTCAACAAATGAACGACGATGCGCGAATCGTTTCTAAATGGTCCCGTGTGCGTTCATACACCATTTATCTGATTGCGTTGAAACTTGGTTGAGATATTGAGTACACTCCAGGGAAGCTTTCTGTCTTAGTAAAACAATTTGACTTAGGTAGTGCACGAGTAGATTCAACAAATGAGCGACGATGTGCGAATCAGTTTAACACAGTCCGTTATGCGTTCATATACCATTCATCCGATTGCGATGAAACTTGGGTGAGATGTTGTTTATACTCCATTGAAGGTTTCTGGTTAAGTAAATCCATTTTACAGTAGGTAGCACACGACTAGAATCAACAAATGAGCAACGACGCGCGAAGTGTTTCAACAAAGTCCCGTACGAGTTCACATACGTTACCATTAGTCTGATAGCGTTGAAACTTGGGTGAGATGTTGAGTATACTCCAGGGTAGGTTTCTGGCTTAGTAAATCCATTTTACAAGTGTTGCGCATGAGTAGATTCAACATACGGGCGACGACGCGCGAAGCGTTTCAACGAAGTCCCGTTTGCGTTCATATACCGTACATCCAAAAGCGATGAAACTTGGGTGAGATATTGAGTACCGTACACTCTAAGGAAGGTTTCTGGCTTTGTAAATCCACTTTACAATAGGTAGCGCACGAGTAGATTCAACACATGAGCGACGACGCGCGAAGCGTTTCAACAAAGTCCCTTATACGTTCATATACCATTCGTCCGATAGCGACGACACTTGGGTGAGATATTGAGTACACTCTAAGGAAGGATTCTGGCTCAGTAAATCCACTTTTCAATAGGTAGTGCACGAGTAGATTCAATAAATGAGCGATGACGCGCGAATCGTTTCAACAAAGTCCTATGTGCGTTCATATACCATTCGTCCGATAGGGATGAAAATTGAGTGCGATGTTGAGTACACTCCAAAGAAGGTATCTGGTTTCAGAAATCTATTTTACAATAGGCAGCGCACGAGTAGAATCAACGAGTGAGCGACGGCATGCGAATCGTTTCAACAAAGTACGCGTTCATATACCATTCGTCCGGTAACGATGAAACTTGGGTGAGGTTTTGTACACACTGCAGGGAAGGTATTTGACTGAGTAAATCCATTGTACAATAAGTAGCACACGGGTAGATTCAACAAATGTATGACGGCGCGCGAATCGTATAAATAAAATCCCGTATGCGTTCATATACCATTCATCCGTTTTCGATGAAACTTGAGTGAGTTATTGTGTACACTGCAGGGTACGTTTCTAATTTAGTAATTCCAATGTATAATAGGTAGCGCACGAGTAGTTTCAACAAATGAATGACGGGGCGCGAATCGTTTCAACAAACTTCCATCTGCGTTCGTATACTATTCATCCGATTGTAATGAAACTAGTGCGATTTGTTGTGCACACTGCAGGGAAGGTTTCTGACTTAGTAAATCCATTGCGTAATAGGTAGCGCACGAGTTGATTCAACAAACGAGTGACGGCGCGCGAATCGTTTGAACAAAGTTCCATCTGCGTTCATATACCATTCATCCGATTGCGATGAAACATTGGTGAGTTGTTGTGCACGCTCCCACAAATGCTTATAAATTAGTAAATTCATTTTACGATAGCTTAGAGGCAGTTATCGGAAATTGAAAGAAATATTGTGTATCCAAAAGCACTTCAAGGAACAAAATTACAATGCCAACACTTTTTTATTGGCATTGCAACGCATGCCGGGTACAGCTTGTAATTCCATAAATATCTTCAAATCATTCATTCTTATGTTTCAATGTACTTCCATATCGTTGATCCCCTCAGTAATCTCTGTAATGGTTTATAATAGTATGTATCAATGCCATGCTTCTACGGCAGCCATCTTGTGGACTAACTGTACTCTCCAAATCATATGTTTTGAGATGCGTTGCAGCGTTGCCTATACATTTCCCTATCCGAGCGTCAGCTTGCTATTACTCTTGACTGCAAGTTGGAATCTTGTCATAAAATACCAAATATGTTTCTTAAACATGTCAGTGTTCCAATACTAGACAAAATACTGGCACAGTACCTAACTAAAGCCACGGTCGCTTTCCACCCAAATCCTATCTTTATTACAAACACACACACTAGTAATGACATCACAGTGGCACAGGTTGTCAGACAAATTCTGCACACACCTAAGTACATGGGGCTACATGACGATGATGTCGCAAAGTTCCTAAAAGAATCAACAACAACAATCTTTCAGCTATTAGGTCGTGTAACGGCCATGTAGATTGATGTTATAGAAATTAAAAGTGTGACCCCAGGGGAAATCGAGGAAAGTCGTGGGTTCCAGTTCAGCTGGAGTCACACAGTTTAATTCTCTAGCCTAGCGTTTAGGTAAATGGCTTGCACTATTTCTGCTTCACACGGCCTAGTAACTGAAAGTCATCATTTGCACCACTGCGGTCTTGAAAATCCCATTGTTAGAATTTATAATATTTTTGTATTCCGAAACTGAAATTTATCCCTTCGACATATCACTGGTAGTAGTTTCGATAACGGTTTCATAAAAGACCGAACTAACCAGCCACGATGGCCGAGAGCCCAAACGCGCTACCTCGTGCCTCACCTGCATCGAGAAAGCGTGGATTCGAATCCTGAAAATGGTTTTCGTTGTTTCCCAGGCAATTATTCCACGGCTGACATCCTACCCAAATCCCTTCCCTGATCCATACTGAAAAGAGAATACATGGCCATTGGGTGCATTAATAAAATTTAAAACCACGAAACTTCACTCTAGCTCAAAAAAATCTCAGGATAGTTCCTCTCACTCCTACAACCCTAGCAAGGTGATTTTGCTCCAAACCATGCAGACCAGCTGGCATGTAGGGCACGGATGGAGTGTGGGGAGTCTTGAAGTTCAAGCTGACTACTCTGGGCAGACAGATTTCCAGCAACGCTTCAGTGGTGGGGAACAGCGACAGCAGTCACTCGCCATCCACCGTGCTGTCTACATCGCATGTAATGCTTAAAATCTGTGCATACAATCGTATTGAGCTTGGATCAGTAACGTGAGGGGTGTGTCGTCTCCAGCACCCCCTCCCTCCACCACTTATAGTATACCGCGACCTTGAATCATCACCACATACAGTCCATACTCAACTCTTTGTCAGGAAATTATGAACCAGTGCAGGTTGACATGAACGTGAATATATTTCTGGATGTTGGGCGTACTTCGCATCGTGGTATATATTTTGTTCCTATAGTATTAAACAGGCAATGACGAAAGTTAGAGAGAAATGCAAATATAGTAGTAAGGTTCAAGATGAAGCTATCAAAATTTAAAATTTTTGTGACCATATTGTCGTCTTAGCCGATTCGCAGGAACAAACTAATTAGTTTCTAACGTTATGGACAGAGTCTTGAGGAAATTATTTATGGCAAAAAGCAATAAATCTAAAACACAAACAAGTTGTTCAGTAAAGAGCATGTAGCTTACTTAACTTAAATGTGCGGATATACAGTAGTTATAACTCGTGTCCTTACCAAACAGTCTAATTGAATTTCCTTGTGATGACGCTAAGAATTGTACTCATTTTAAGACTCCTTGTTTGTAAAGTTTCTTTGCAATTCTGCTGTTGCATCCAGAGGAATGAATTTCAACATTAGGAAAGTACTGTATGTCCATCCACAAGCTTGAATTAATGGAAACGTTGATATTGGGCATTCTGCAGAGAATGCCTTTTATGTGGGACTACCTACTTGCTGCGTTTCGCCATTGTAAATGTAATAGTGGATCATCAATATCAATCTTATATTTTAATGGTGATGGCTGTGCTCTATATGGAGTGTGATAGTCTTATGACCCCATGGTAGCGATTTCTCTTATTCTATACACCTCTATTGCAAATTGTGTGTTAATTGCGCTATTGAAATCTGAGTTATTGATTCGGAAGTATTAATAGTACGCTCAGCCATCAATTTAAATGTAAGGTGACGCTATTTCTTTTGCCATGGGCATACGAAGCCTTATATATGGTTCTAACTAGGTGCAAAGTTTACTAAATATAGTTCTAAAATGTGTAGAATTATTTATTTTTACTTTCCATAATTTAAAGATAGTCGTGCGCTCTATATTCAAAGCGGTGTTCTAATTCGTAATGCTAACGATGTCTCATATTATGATACTCTTTTCTCACAAACTTCCGTGTTGACTGAGCAATTACATCCCGGGTTATTATTATTTTAATGTCATATGAGAATGCCCAGCTGCCATCTTGAGTGTATTGATTATTTGATCTCTTTCCTGTATCAAATACAATGTTCTACATTACTACTAGTTTTCGTTCTTGTAACTCTAAAACATGGAGTTATTTCTTTATATATTTTCAAATTTCAAGATGGCCACTGCGCACTGTATTCAGGGTGATAAATTTATCAAGAACGCTACTGAAACCTCTGATACAATATTCCCTTTTTACCAAGATTCGTCTTAATTGTGCATTTTTCCGCGAGTTACTAATTAGTACAATTTAATTGTACACTTATCTGCCATCTTGAATCTATGAAGTCACTGTTCTTTTGTGTTGGGCAAATCAAGCTATTTATAAGGTTCTTCCTTATTACTAAATATTGATAATTATTATAGTTCTAAGATTACCGACAGTAGTGGCAACGCTCGCTAAAGCGCATTGCGTTAGGTCATGGGGCCAAGCTCTATGCTGACTCGGTAGACGCGTGGGTTCGATCCCCACCGTCGGCCGTCCTTGAAATGGTTTTCCGTGGTTTCCCATTTTCAACTCCAGGCAAATGCTGGGACGGTACCTTCTGACAGGCCACGGCCGCTTCCTTCCACATCCTTGCCCAGTTTCATTCACCATCATTCATTTCATCTCTCTTTAACTCCTCTCATGAGGTTGGTGTCAGGAAGGGCATCCGGCCGTAAAAATCATCCGCCGCAAAGACTTCAATCGCATCTCATCCCCGACCCCGTAGGAAAAACGGGACTAATAAGGAGTAGCCATACATACAATTATAGTTCTAGGATTCTTAGAGGTAGGCCTACTAATTTATTTTGAAACAACAAGATGACCACTGTCCATTATATTCAGCGTGATAATCTTTTGACTAACGCAAGTGTAACGTGGGTAACAGAAGGTTCTTTTATTAAACTACCCGGAAAGCAAGTATTGTGAGCAATGAATATTTGCATCATAAGTTATAGATTATAAGGCTTGAACGATTTACACGACTGCCGTATATAAATCATTAAGCTGATAACCTTGTAGTTTTTGTCCCCGACGCTTCTTGCAATAAGGTTTTATTTTTGATGTGTAACATCTTTCCGCTCGGTTTCTGGATAGTTTTGTGGGAGTGATTTTGAAAATTGGGGACGGAAGTGGATCGGAACGATCGAGCTGGCAGTGGTGGATCGAACGGAAGTATGCACTGCCCGCTCGATCGATCGAACGGAAGTGTACTAGCTGGCTGTGGTGGAAAACGGAAGTATGCACTGCCCGCTCGATCAATCGGACGGAAGTGTACTAGCTGGCAGTGGTGGAAAACGGAAGTATGCACTGCCCGCTCGATCGATCGAACGGAAGTGTACTAGCTGGCAGTGGTGGAAAACGGAAGTATGCACTGCCCCCTCGATCGATCGATCCAGCGGGCAGAATGTATATGACATACCGAACGGAAAACGCTCATGCGAACTCTGGTGTCAAGTGATTGAAACAAATGACATGGTTCATGTTCGAAGTCTTCGTATCAGTATTTAAATGGTAAAATGCCTTGATATCAAATATTGTAAGTAGTCGGCAGTGCCGGTATTATGTTTCTGCACAATGGCTATTCAAATATTAACCCACATAACGGTAATGCAGTGATCAATATAATATAATCGTTGTAGTTATACGAGAATTGAGCAAGCCTTCATGACTATTACTGAATACATTCTCTTTACTCACAAGAGGGCCTATTCATAAGGCACTTTAAACTCAATTTCACGCAGGAACATTATCGAAACAAGCAAAATATAAATGAAAGTTAATTGCGTAATGCAGTATTATTGGAACGTAGAAATAAGTTACCATCTTGTGTACAAATTTGCGTAGTCGAAATAGCCGAGGGGTTAGTGCTTATGACTGTGAATCTTGGGTTCGAATCCCGGACGGGGTAGATATTTTTGCTACCAGATTATCATTTTAAACGATATTTATCATATCAATATGACTCATTTTAACAGAATCCATATGAAATTACGTGTTGGTCTGTGAATGAAGAGGACCTTTTTATAAGGAATTTACGGTTATGAGCGGTGTCGCGTAAATTAATCTAGTTGATCCATATCGTATTCTTTATTTAGGCTAGTGCTGGTGGAAGCTACAAATCAACTAATAAAATGATTTCCGTATTATAAACTACAATATCTGTAAAACACTCCCTTTTACAATAGATTAATATTTGTGCCAATAATAGTATAAAATACCGTTGTATCAACAATTTCACGTGAGGTTTCTTCTATGTCAGATGTTACACATCATATGCGACTACTGTAAGGCTCGTAATTTTTTTAAATTTGGAAGAGATCCGATGATTAATTCAATCGTAATTCAATTTAAGTATCTATCACGCGGATGATCACCATGTTCTTTTCGTTAAGATGGTGGCGATATAAAACATGGCACTGAAGTGCCCTTTGCTATATACCAAATTTGTTTGAATTTGGTTACATCGTTTGGGAATTGATAGGGAAGAGGTTGGGGACAAACATAAATACGCAGACACATGGACATTTGCCCCGTGTATATCTCATTTTTTACAAAATTCGAAAGTAGGCTAAGAATGGTATGCAGCCAGAAGAATTCAAAAAACTCCTATTGACATCGAATTGACAGATAAAACATAAAGGAAGTAGGAGACTTCTGTTATTTGGTAAGTAAAGGCAATGGTGGCAGAAACCAAGAGGCTACAAAAAGTAGATTAGCTCCGGTAAGGAAAATCTTTGTGCCCAACTGAAATCTGTTGACATCAAATGCAGATTTAGGTATTAGGAATTTATGTTTGCATGCTTTTGTCTGGAGCGTAGAGCCGTATGGAAGTGAAACTTTGACTGTTGGTGTAGCAGAAAAGAGGAGAATAACATCATTTAGGAATGTGATATCACAGGAGAATGATGATGATTAGATAGGAATATAGAGTATGAAATGAAGCAGCAGTAAGATGAAGGGGGAAGAGGAAATGTTTCTGGTGAGTGTAATTGGTAGTAAGTTGCTAGGGCACATAATAAGATACCCAGAAATAGCAAATATTGTTATTGAAAAGTAATGGTTAATTAAAAACAGTCAAAAATAAAATCACTTCAATAGCTCGCAAAGATAGTTAACAATTGAAAAAGATCACACACTTATACACATAAAAAGTAAAAGAAGTGTAATAGACAGACGGAATAAAAAATATAAGTGGATAAAAAATCCGACTGGTTACACAGTTTCATTAAAACGTCTGTAGCTTAATAATTGTAAATGTTGTAAGTGCTATCCATTGAACCTAAACTTAGCCTAAGTGACCCGCAGCTGATGATGTTCGCTTGACGAACGAAACTAGTCATCCAATTTAACCCCCTCCCGTTTTATTAAGCGGATAAATAATTCATGTAATTTATTTCCTACACTTGAAAATAATCGTAATTTCCCGCCCAATTTAATTTGCGCACACTCGTGTTGACCGACTGGAAAGCTTATAAAAGAAGATAAACATAATTATGGAAGAAAGGGTCTAGGACAATAGCTATAAGGGTAGAATAACGTAGGAATGTGTAAAACAGATTGATTTGGATGTAGAGTGTAGTAGTTATGTTGAGATGAAACTAGTAGCTCAGGACAGAGAATAATAGAGAGCTGTATCAAACTATTCTGAAGGCTGAAGACTCAAACAACAACAACAACAACAACAACAGGATTGAACAAACATTAATATGGATATTTTAGGAACTTGTTTCTCAGACATGAAGGGGGACCGAAAACATGAATATCCTTGTCGCATTACACTATATGTAGTGTGTCGCTAAATATGTATGTTATTGGGTTAGAAAATCTCTATCAAGTTCCTACATTCGCCACTAGGTGTCAGTGACAGTGGCATCTCTGGTAGCAAAAGTTGGAACTACTTGAAGTTGAACTTGATGTGGAACCTACGGTTGTTCAGCTAAAAATGTCCTGCCATGGCCTTTCGCTGCAATTCAAATATAGTTACTCTATCTGTTGCTGTGCAAACGATTGCAACAAAACATCTAGATTTTTCAAGACAAAACACCTATTGAATTTAGTGTCAATAATGGCCGGTTTTCCAATTAAACCTTTCAAAACTGTTTTCACTGTGGATGTGAATCCATTCGTTGACTTCTCCACTCTTTGGATCTTAACCCAACAAACTTTAATTTGTGGCAGCATTTGAAAGTTCTTGTGGTTGAAAGTCCAGTGTTAGGTACATAGTGAACCCTTCTCCAAACTGAATGACGCTGCGTATAATCCCCAATACCGATCCGTACATAGGTGCATCCTGGATTCACCGTGCATTAGAGCATGGCGGTATATCCGTGACAACGGAAGACATTCTAAACTTTGGTTATAAGACTGGTACTCGTGTGAAATGCTATCGCATCCTTCATAATACACGGCAATGCAGCGTACACTGTACTCAAGTGGTGTATACAGAGAGCTTTCAAGAAGAAATCAGAGTATTTCCCAGCCTCTGTTTTGATGACAATTATTTCATCCTGTGCTTGTTAACTCGTGTCCCTAATGTTCACGCACACCTTTTCATTACACTCTGTAGAATTAGATATCACATGCCCATATATATATACAAAGGATTTCAGAGATAAGTACAAATATTCATCTGCTTGTTGATGGTATGGTATTGTATGGTAGGGTACGCTATGGTGTACATATGACTTCAAAATAATGTCCTATGTCAAACATAACAAAGCGTGTTGAAATTATAATGTTTGTAGCGCAGGTAGTATTAATGATGGATGAAGTAGGGCTTTTCTGACACAATACAATATGTTCCTGTGTGAAACCATTTACTTCTTGTACGTAGAATGTTTACATACAATATAGCCTATACATGTATGCTACCATGAACTGTAATAAATTGATATTTTTACGAAATGATGCTAGTAGGGATAAAAGGCCAGTCCTGGCACAGGGGCTAATGCGCAAGATGGCGGCTGCGCGAGTCCTACCCAATGCTGTTCGTATATAGAGAGAGTCATACCTGGGCCAAGGGCTAATGCGCAGGATGGCAGCCGCGCGCAACCCGAGGACAAATCATTTATTAATTTTGAGTTTAGGGTCGAAGTGCAAAACACAAATTTGTGTTCCCCCCCCCCCCCCCACCACCACCACCACACCCCTAAATACCCATCAAATTCCCAAAATTTACTAAAAATCCACAGATTTTCTCCAAAGTCCCCTATCCATTACACTCACTCGTGCCAGTGTAATTTCTGTTGATCTCCCTTGATACGTTTTTGTTCTCTCATTAAACTTATTTGTTGTTTATTTTTATTAATTATTATTCATTATTATTATTAATAATAATATTTATTGGTTATTGACTATGAATTATTTACTTTTTATTTGTTAAACAATTATTTATTTACTATTTAATAATTATTATTTTTTATTATTATGGCTACTTTGTTATTGATTTTTATATTAATATTTAATGTATTATTTTTAGCACAGGGCTACTACGCAATACGGCTACTACGCGCAACCACTTATATAAATGGCGTGCTAACCTAGTCTACTCAACCTAACCTAACTTAAGCTAACCTCCAAATCTGAGCCAAGGTCTAATGCGTACACCCAAAGTGCAATGAAACCTGCAATATATATTTGTACTTATATCTGGAACACCATGTATATAGCAAAGTATCCATCAACGTGTTGCTATTCGTGAAAATAACTCCTTTACCATGTGCATACTAATCAACTTGAATTATTAAGTTCCAAATTAGTGGTATTTTATGTAATCCATTGTACTTTCAAGCGATTAGCCTAAATGTCTCTACTTAAATCTTGACTATGAGACTTGCCTTGTTCATATATGTTTTATCAAGAGTGAGAACGAGGATCATCTTTCTGTACGAAAGCTGGGAAGAAAGCAGTACAATTTTAATTGTCGTAAGCTTTCAGCTAAACTGCAGAGTGAATGTTTACGTCAGTAGCCACGACATTAATCCCTCGCTTACTGAACCATGAATTGATTCTGCTCTTGCCCTACGCCCCCTATCTGATGACGTGCTACCTGCAGATAGCGATCAAGGTAATTTTGGCTATTTGCTTTGCTGCGCTGACAATCCCTGTATAATCTATAACATGGAATCCATTTCACGCAGAATGATCACCCTCTCACCTGTCAGTGCGTATGATGTGCTATGACCTGACAATCAGCCAAATTACGAACATCGGTGACATTACTAAATTACTGTTTCATTTTAAGAGGTCGTCAGCTCCTTTATTCAGCTTCGTGGCTTTATGGATAGCACATTATGCTTTAGTCCGAGGCGTCCCGGTGTCCATTACCAGCCAGGTCGGGGGATTTCAACTATGTTAGGTTAATTCCGCAGGTTTCGCAATCACAATGTGTAGGTCACATTATGCGCATTGTTGCTTATACCACACACTGGCATTGCCGTGCGCGTTAAATCACTCACAACGAGCTCACGAATTGGTGCAGGAAGTCAGTGAGTTGGAAGTTTGAATCCCGGCGCTGACAGCGGCTATCCTGAGTTTGTTTCTTTCCGTGTTTTTCCACACTCTCTCCAGAAAATGCCGGGGTAGTACCTTATTTTTAAGCCACGGGGTACCTATCACAATCTCCGACCATAATAATTTCAGCTACAGCCACTCCTATAGTCACCACAGAAAAAACAAGCTATAAGACAAATTTAAAACACATCCAAGTACACGGGGCCGATGACCAAAAATGTCCCAAGCTCCTAATGCGAATTATTAATAACAACGGCTTATAACACTTCACTATTAAGAAAGGCCGGCAAAAACCAATTAAATTTTAATTATTCATACAGCCTCTATATTGTTGCTTGCTTGTCACAATTTTCAAAACCATATTTAAGCTTGTCTTTTAGTCATCTATCAGGGCATAACAATTCAGACATTTCTGAGGAAAGGCAATTAAATTTTGAAAATCCGTGTGGTTGCCATGTTAATTACTTCCTCTTTCTCTATCACGATACAACATTTAAGGGTTTAACCGGTAGAGGTTCCGGGGAAAGTAAAGTTTTGAAAATTCGTACAGGTAACGTGCTACTTTTTCTCTTGAAGTGTTAATGAAAGTCATATCAGTAACAGTTCTTTTTAACCTTGTATAACAGCACAATATATTAGGCATATATCTAGCCTATAATAGGTTTCGAGAAATGGGATTTACATTTTGAAAAAGTTCTTGTGACCACCATGTTCTTTTAGTAACACTGAATGAGACTTCACTTGTACGATAAAATTTTCTTAAGTACTGAAATTAGCCAGGATACCTTTTTAAAGAAGAAGAAATCAGGGAATGACGTTGTAATAAATGATTACTCCTCCGCAGTCCATAACCCGCCCACCGGCCCTTATTTAGATCCCGACTTATATAGTAAAAATCCAGCCGTGTGCGTCTGCCATTACGCGCGTGAGTTATCGTCAAGTACAGCATAGCCATCCCGCGCGTACGGTACTACTGGGTATATAAGCGGTACTGTAAAACAATCTAGCGCCCAGTTCAATTAACAGTGCGCCGACTTGGAATCGTAGTTGACGCCATATGAAAGGAATAGCGGTTTTGACAATGGTTACAGCCTAACACGTCCAATCCAATGATTTTTTTTGACAATGGTTACTGCCTAAATCGTCCAGATCAATGGTTTTGGACAATGGTCACAGCCTAGCGTGTCAACAGTGCCCCGCTAACTTCCCGCAGCCAAGACTGCACCTCAACCTGACCATTCTAACCTTCGGTTTGCCCAATCCAATAGGTATTGACAATGGTTTTGGCCTGCCGGCCACGTCAGCCATATATACGCCCCTGGTGTTAGTCATGCACAGTGGGGTAGTCGTGGTGTATTTTGTATCCCACATGTTGGCAACGAGTGACGTCTATGTGTTCGATTTGGCAGCAGTTCAACTTACCAAATACGCTGTCGAACATGGCTGCCGTTGTTTAATGATCAATAAATAAAAACACTTATTTACGTAAATTGGCGCTTATAGGACCTGTCTGGTGCAGTTGGTGCAGAAGTGACCAAGGTTAGTAATTACAGTTGATAATGTCCCTCCAAAAGATGAAATCAAGTATGAAAATCATATATTATCGAAATGAAAGCGAAATAGAAAAGAGTGATCTCTCATTCAATTTTGTTATTCGGTTCTTGTTTGAATCGCTTAATTTAAAACCAAGGCTTACTTCCTTTCCAACTAAGGATGGCCCGTGACAGAGCTGGGATTTGAATCTTAGACCTGTGAGACTCCAACCCTGCATTGCAGCCATGGTTAGTGACTGTCCTCGCACGGCTATGAGAATGGTTTCAGTAGATATACAGGCTACTTAAAGAACTCATGTATCAAATATCCCGTACACTCAGTACCTCTAAGACTACAACTGTTAAAAGGGATGTCGAACGAAGAAACCATTAATGTGACTTTCTTTCAAACTGACAGCCATGATGATTAGCATGCACAATAAATCAAATCAAGCAAAATTTAGAATTAGTAATGTAGCAATACTAATCACAATAATTATAATAATTATTATTATTATAAAGTACATTCGGGTACCCCACTAAGCTGGTAAAAGTCTCCGAAATCGACACCACTTGGGTGTCGGTAGCTGCATAGCAAAGATGCCGTCCTAGTACCTGAAACAAGAATTAGATTTCCTGACAGAGACAGGAGTTGAACTCAAGCCTCCGTGATGTTAAGCAATAATGCTAACCACCACTGTACATCACAGAGGAATAAAAATAACCCATAATGTAGCTTTTCGGCTCTTAGGTCAAATGTTATTCAGGATTAGGGAACCACCCATTACACATATTAGGTACAATCGTGTTGACCGACTGAAAATCATTAAATGTCGATTTCTAAGGCAACTCTGAGCCCGCCCCGTGGTGTAAGGGTAGGAGGACTGCCTCACACCTGGAGGTCCCGGGTTTGATTTCCGGCTCCGTCAGGGATTCTGGAGGGCTGGAACGTGGTGCACTCAGCCTCGAGAGGACAATTGAGTAGCTGTCTGACAGTGAGGCAGCGCCCCGGTCACGGAGACCAAGATTGACGGTCGAGGGGACCCGACGCGCTGACTACTCGTCACCCCATATTCTGCAGGCCAAATGGCTCGGTAGCGGTCGATTGGTAGGCCTGGACCCATCACTGGCTTAAGTGCAATGGGGGAGGGGAAGACAACACTGAAAAATGGCTTCCAACACGATAATCTACATTGTACATTATGGAAGTATTGGTCAAGAAGGTTTCTGCAACAGAGAAACGAAACAGGGCAGATGACCTCGTAGTTCCGCCCCTTAAAACAACAATAACTAACTAGAGTAACGTAATACAGTAGCCTACTACCACTAATGATGCTAACATTAATAATAATAATAATAGTAATAATAATATTATGCCTCCTCAATCCTAAGTGCGGTATATGTACGTGTATTCCCCAAACTCTACCAAGGCAAATTCTGGGATGGAACTTGATTGCCAGTCCCGGGGAACTTATCCCAATCCCTTACGCTAATAGTTGCAGTTACGCAAAACACAAGTTATCAGAAGAATCCCACTAACACGCAAGTACATGGGGCTGGTGGCCAAGAAAACTGTAATCCTAATAGGAAGCAATGGCATAACAACAACAACAAGCAATATCATTCAACTAAGATTATACTTGTGTCAAGTGACAGCACTATCAAGACAGGGAGTTGCTTAACAAGATAACCTCCCCATTTAATATGTATAAGCCGAGTAAATCGTTAGCGGCACTTGAGTAACGTAGCATCTCCAGCAATGTGCTTCACGACTAAAAGAGAAAATAAAAATGAAGGGATTTTCAGAATTCTCCTTATTATATTTTATGGTTATTGCTCGTAAGTTACGGATAACAGGCAATTTGCGATGCACAGCTACCAACAGCATTTTACGGTAAAACTAATGGATGTAAGCCTCATCTTCATATTACCCATTTTAAACAGTAAACCACAACGTCTCTACAGTACAGGGATAAACTGTTTTAATTTCTCTACTACTTCGTTATGCAGCTATGCACATCCAGTAGTAAGAAATATATATTTTCTTAAGTATACCTTGAATATTGGCTCGGTGATAAAATTTAACATTCATGCCTTTTACTTAAGAGAACCAGAGTTAAATTCCCAACTCCACTAAAGATTTAAGGTCTGACTGAAACGAGACGCACTCAGCCTCGTGAGGACAACTGAGTAGGTGCTTCCATGAGAAGTAGCACCGAAAGGCCTAAAAATAAGATAATGACGCTTGGAGTGTCATCGCACTAGCTATCCGTCTCCAATAATCCTCCGACTATGAGCTGCGTGGCAGTCGTCCTTTGATACGCATGGTCTCTTTCTGGCCAAGGCCTGGTTATTTTTACAACCATGAATAGCAAACAACCTGGCTCCAAGCGATACTGTGCATGATGAAGCAACAATGACTGCATGTCTCGAAATGTACGTGACCAATGTTTAAAATTGCCTAAAACAGACATAACTAATGCGTTCCCACTAGCATCAGTAAAGGCATCAAAACACCAGCCACATAGAAATTCAACTCGTCTTTTCTCCCACCCCACTATAAAGGGAATAATATGGCACTGACATAATGTACATAACTACATACAAACTGTAGGCTACGTATGAAGTCCTGGGTACCGTCAGCAAGGGAGCATTCAGCCGTGAAATTAAAACACCCACCACATAGAAATTCATCACATAGCCTACATATACAGTATACATACTGAGCCCGCTTCTGTCTGGATGCCACGTGGTAGACGGCCGAAGGCACCCGACGGAGATGATGTAGTAATAGATGTTTACTCCTCCGCTGTCTATAAACCGCCCACCATCCCAATTTTGATCACGGCTTATATAGATGAAATTCCTGCTGAGTCCGCCATTAATCACATGATTTAGGGACACGTACAGTGTTGCCAACCTCACTCATACGGTACTACTTCATATCCGGTATCGTAAAACAAAAAAGCATCGCCAAGTTAATGAGAAAGTGCCCCGAATTCAAGTGTAAGTTTGACCATGGATTGTGTGAGTTGTGAAATAAGAGACCAACTTTTTCATCGAGACGAATGGATTTTGCCTAGCCCAATATTTTCGTCCAGACCAATGGTTTCTGCATAAGCCAATAATCTTTATCCAGGCCAATGGTTTTGCCAAATATTGCTTTTTCACTTCACATAATTGCAACATTACGTGTGTCGAGTGGTGTATTTTGTATCTGACATGTTGGCAACTGTGCTAGGACGTGATATGACGACAATGTGTGTCCCTCAAACATGGCTGCCATCCGTTGAACGAGCAAGTAAGAAAAACATTTATTTACGTAATAAAACAAATATTTCCGGCTCCACAATGAAAATTGACAGTAATTTCAATTTTAAACGCTCCAAAAAAGGGATGTGAATCATATATTTACAATAATGTGCCAGGTAAAGTGTAAAAGCTAGGAGTAGGTGTTCTATTGAATTAATATTAAATGAACTAACCATCATCACAGGCTTTGATATAATAAATACAGAAATACCAGATACTGACTTACTCGTATTAACTTAATGATCCTGCTACATGTTGATCCGTTTACAGACGTAAGTTGCGTCCATCCTGACTGCATATTACTATCAACATGGAATTACCGTCTCAAAAATGAACCATTGCAAGCATGTTTTACAAATCCTAACTTAAAATACTCCATTCACCCATGAATTACTGCTATTAAACCAAATAGGCTATCACCAACTACCGTAATTTCAATTCATGTTGATTCAGTACCTTGGACTTCGGTGGTTACGGCATACGTGACTGAAACAGTCCCCCTTCAACGGTGGTTCCCACATCTCAACAAGTTTCGTTATTGGTGAGCCCATATATCCTCTTCCATTGGGGTTTAGTTCTCCATGTCTTGCTGATGGTCCAATGTCCTAATGCTCCCCATTTTGATTGTAACACGTACATCGGTAGATGCCGCAACTTACTAAATTTCACAGTCACAGACGTAATTTAGTGTAACAGAGTTTTCTAGTATTGATTCTAATTGCGATGTATCAGTATGTCGGGTATCACTATACACGTACTTAACCATTGACTACTACTGGCTTCACTCACCTCCAATCACCGGCTGTTCTTTACAGAAACTGATTTTCGATCCGGCCAATTTTTGAATTCCGACCACGATTAACTGTTCTTTACAATCTACTGTATTTAGGAGAATACTAGTGCTTAGTTTTATATACAACACGATCACGGATTTCGGTCTCATTGGTCCGAACTAATACACACGGCTTGTTTCCACTACGCAACTTTAATACTTCACGACTGTCCCATTTCGACCGTAAGTTAATTCATGAACTGATCAATTAAATCCAATCGCACTACCTTCCAGCGTGAGGCAAAGTGATTTTCTTCCTTACACGTTACCTTTCCAAGTTTCCTGCGACCCTTGACCAGCCACTCATGATCACTCTCTGGCTTCACGTCTAGAATCTAGTAGACCATTACACGCTCGTAACGTGAATTTGAGGGGTTCCTTCTCGTCGCCACCGCTTCCATCCGCAGGCATTCGAGCCCGAGCGTTAATCCTGCATGGCATCACCAACTACTGTACACTCTCCTTGAATGGGTAAAATATATAAACACTAATCAAGTCCCGGAGTATTTTCTCAGAACGTTGTAGTTCCCTATGATCCTTTTCCATGTGTCTGGGTTAAATTATAGAACAATCGACAACGGTTCATTTTCCTTTCCACGGGTTGAAGACAGAAAGTTGGCCATTCCTCCATAATCCACGAGGTCTCGCTTCAGACAAGAATCTCAATCAACTAAAGTTAACTCTCCCCCCACTGGTTTGCTTCAGAAAATCAATGTAATTGTCTGCACGAAAGGAATGCAATAATAATACACTATCCCATTTGAAGAGTGCTATATTATGAGGGATACAAGAGACAGAAATGAACTATAGCTTATACCACAGTGTTGGTACATGACAATACAACCATAATTATGATTACAGGACTGTACATGGTTTCTGACCTTCAGAATTCAGTATGGTGTGAAACCCTCAAGTGTTGCAATCACAGCCTCTAAACATCGTGTTATGGATTCAAAGAAGACCTGGATATGTTCCTGGGGAATCTTCCTATGCGTAATTTCTATGAGAGTCCAAAAACATCAACAGTGGTTACTAAAGGAACGTGACGAACAAGTCGTCAGCCAACCATATCCCAGATATTCGATGGGTGATGTGCGCAGCCCAGGGAAGCAGTGGTACTCAACGTTCATCGAAGAAGGGTTGCACATTCCTCGCCATGTGTGGGTGGGCTTTGCCTTGTAGAAATATGACATATTTGTTATAAGAGTAATATTTCCTGTGGGTTATATGTGGTAGAAACAAATAAATGAACAGGCACAGATCTTTGCTAACGTCCTTTTGGCTCTACGATACCAACTACACTGGTATCGATTTACTTTTATTACGTCTGCATTGTCTTTGGTACATAGTTGCCAACATATGCCGGTGAAAGATCTTACAACATAAATAAGTAAATAAGAGTTAAATTGTCTTTCTTAACAATATTGAGTTGCCTGAAGGACAGGCAACGCCCCGGGCTCTAAACCGTCTCTTGTGCGGCGTTTGCTCTTCAGATGACTTAAAAAGTATGTAGGAAACCAGGTTGCACGCTGCATATCATGGCGGCCCAAATCATCACACTTGGCATTTGGCAGCTATAATGCTCAACAATCCAGGCCACTAGATTGCGGTCAACTCGGTGGGGTCGAACACGTAGACAGCAATCACTCAGGGCAGATTGAGGTGAGACTCGTCCGAAAACACTATATTCTGCTACTCATACCAGGGACACCGTTCACATCCATTGCAGTCTGAGGATTTGGTAGCTTCTGGACAAGAGAAGCCGACAATTTGGCATGCGGGAAACCCACAGCAGACAGTGTAGACAGGTTCACACCCATTGCATTCCTAAAGTGGCAAGCCAAAACTTTGGACGAAGCAATATGGTCTGCTACGGCCTTACGGATAAGATAGTTGTGGCTGTGGCCACATTGTGTGGTTCAGTACCTTCTCGTCGCTGCGAATTACTCTCATCTATTCACTGGTTCCATACATGCATAATTTGCGCAGCAGCATGCCCTATAAGAGTCGGAATGTCAAGGTAGAGCAACCCATTTCCTGGAGATCGATCATTCTTCCCCCGTTCTAGCTCACATGCTGGTATTGCGCACTTTGACTTCGACGGGACATAATGACACCTGATTTCTTGCTTCCACTTCCTTTGACGGCTCGTCACTGACTGAGCTTGACGTAACACCGATCTCCTCGATTTTACAAGGAAGGGCGCTGCTAGACCTATGTGTATGCCATCTCTCTGCAGTCTTAATCACTTGTTGCAAGTGCACTGTTTTACAAATCCTCCGAGTTTGAATTTCTTCGGGCCATTCTTTCTGGGTGTTGCACTTTTCACAAAAGTTAGTATATTTAGGTTGTAAGTCCCAGAGGGATATTTGACAATAAATAGGAAATAGGCTGATGGGCCGGTCACCTACACACATTCTGGCCTCATTTATATTATTTTGAAACACGCGGCAGCCGTTCCCAGGAAATTTGCTGCAGGGCCCATACATCGGCACCTGATACTTGGTTCTGGATAGAGCTTCGTTTTGCATTCGGGCGTATGTCTGCAGTGTCCACTCCTTGACCGTGTTTGTCAGCCCTAGACGAAGCCATGCCAGATCTGAGTGCGGGCTCGGAAACTTCTCATGCTTCAAAGTGAACACCGACGAGTCCGGCCTTTAGCAGGGGCCTGTTATTCTGTCTTATGAAAGGCACTGCACTAACACTACACAGACGGCATCAGGAAGAAGTAGCTGATAGCTCAAACCAGCCGGGGTTTACAAACAAACACTACTGCCATGGCTGCAGATTATGTTTGCCTAGTTTGTTACAGATGCCAAACTAGTCTATACGTGATAAAGTTTATTTTAAAGCTTAAATTGCACCACCCGATAATAAAATGGAAATTGTGGCCTGGAATAAGATACCAAATCAGTGGGTTCAGACTTGCACCCAGTATATGGTTATCAACCTACTCACGAACAGCTGAAATCCAGGAGTGTCCTTCGCACAACTGAAAGTCTGAAAGGTCTATCTTAGGCAGAAACGTTAAGATAATTGCGGACAAGGATCATCCAGTTTGTTAGTTGTATGTTACCACATATACATCTCCCTTTAGGTCACAAAGAACACTGGTCTACTTGTAAATCACGAAACAACCTCCGTACTGGTGTTGGTAGACGCAGAAGAAGCGCTAGAGTTCACAACTTAGAATGCTCATATAATTTTTTCGCTGACGCAGCCTCCATGTTTGGAGGCACGTCACGACAATATTGCACCTTTGCAGAAAATTATGCGATGAATACATTACAACTAAAGTGGCCACTAGTCGGATATAGGTCTTTTATGTCCAAGGCCGAGAGATGTTACGATCTATTTTAAATGGCCAATGTTTCAATTTTTATTTGTCGCAAACTGTACTTCATGTAGTCCTGCTGGTCTTGTAAGAGACTCTTATGAGGGTGTACGTACAAGCTGGGGAACATCAGCTCTGGAGTTATATCAATAGAACGGAATGTTGAGATTACTATGGCAACACTGCACAGTGACCTGCTGTGAACACCTCCCCCTCCAAAGAAGCTTCAGATCTCAACTTTCGATATCAGGATTGTACACGGGTTCCCCAGGGTTCGGCCTAACGTATCTCCTCCCTGTACCACACCTAAGTGCAAGGAAACAAAGAAATCTGGTCTATATCTTTGCCTCGGTAAGAGTGCGTCTGGAAGTCAGGTAGTCCTGGGGTGAAGAGATGTTTTACATTCTTCCACAGTGACGGCTTTCTCTCCAGGAGGTAATGGGCCTCGTAAGATCACCCTGTGGGGTTCCTCTACAAGCACAAATTCACACGCCAACCACTCGCTGTGCCATTCCAAAAATAACACCATTTTCATGACCAAATACAACATACAGAAGAAAGAGAAATCAAAATACGCAGAACATTACTAGAATGCTTGCTATTTTAGCTCACATGGGAAGTTTCTTAATCATTTATGTTGATGACAGGTCATCTATCATATGGTGCAAATTAGGTACCGTATTGCTAACTTGTACATACATTTTTGTCCTGGCTTCCAAATTATATACATTATCTTCATATTTATTAGGCCATTATGACTCCGTTTATTGCTAGAACAAAATCCATACAAAAAATATTTTTCTTGTGATACCGGTACCGTATTTGCTTCCAAAGTCTTCCTATCTTTGGCTTATCCCAATTAATTGGGGTCGCCGGAGCCAACCAGGCTTATTTTGGTTTTGGCCGGGGATTTAAGGCCGGATGCCCTTCCTGACGCCACGTGATTTTTCAGGTGAAAATTCCACCCCGCTGTCACCGGGATTCGAACCTCGGCCGTCCGGGTGAAAGACGAGCAGCTTCGTAAGCCACTGCGCCACCACGCTCCTCATTTGCTTCCAAGGTCTAATTTCTTATATTGAGATTTTTCTTAGTCCTACGCCATTATTGATTCACCTTATAAATTTACGCTGAGTATATTACAATAACACACTTGAATATTATCAGAGTTTTGCAAGAATATACTGTGCCCATCTGTCAACCTGGGATGGACAGGCGACCACTTGCGAGGCAACATGAGCACAGTGTGAGCACGAGCTGAGCTGGGCTAGGTATTTACTACACACTGCACCAATGCTCCCCGTAAAGGATGAGGAACGACACACAATACAACATAAAGTGAGAACACAGATATTAAGATAAAACCAATTCACCAAATTTTATTTCAAAAGAAACTGCCTGATGGCAACAAGAGAAAAAAAACAATATTCACTTCCCTAGATGACGAAATAACTGCACAGCGGTGCCTGCAATTAGCCTTCGATTATGCATCTCAAACTAGAAAAAACATAGTATCTTCTCGATATAGTTCATGGGTTTGACTATGGTTGATTTATACCATAACAATCATTTTTACCCTATAGAAGCGAGATTGCATAACCTCCCATACCACGCACAAAAATATCTAAACCTGACTTAAATGATGCAGTTCATAATTGTCCTGTACTCAAATATATTACTTATATATATTATTTACAGGATTTCGACGTTATTTCACAAACGCGTTTCACTGTTCTTTGATAACGTAATTATTATGGGTTTGGAATACACCATTTAGAATAGCACTTAACGGCACAGCATATCAGATTGCATAAACTTGATACTTGACAATACCAAATGATTTATACTCAAAAATTATTTTGATGTGACAATAATAATAATAATAATCTGTAGGCTTCACCTAATGTGGCCTGTAATATATGGTTGTACTTTTCATAATTCCATGCTTTAATTAGAAGATAGATAACACTGAACACTAATTATACACAAGCCGTCACAGGAATTGGCATAACATTTGACGTGATGTCATTATAATCTTAAACAAACCAATGACCAATATTAATTTATCTTATGGGAATTCTATGTTATTGGACTGACATTCGAAGGAATTAATACCATTATGGGACTGGATATCACTCCCGCATAAATCTCATTCATCGGAGGACCAAAACCTCAAACCACCTGAGCTAAACTCACGAAACACATAAGTGAATCGGGGACAAGTCAAGTATCTCAATACCAACACTATTCCACATAGAAGTAGAATCATCAGGCTTCGTTTCAAGAATATCCAATACTATCTAAAGATCATGAGATCCCATTCTCTTAAACAATTACACAATTGGTATATAATCATATCATAATTTATCAATTTTCATCATTTATCAATTATCATTTTCCTCATGGAAAATAACACTCAGTATTATTTATTCAAATTCAGTGTTCCTCCAACATAAATTTGTAGAGATTGTATTATTATTATTATTATTATGTAATAAGAAAATAGTTTATGATCATCAAGACGTGTTCAAAAATAGTGTATGCTTTAAATGTGTCATAATCCTGTTGTCTTTTATGCAAATGGGGTAGGACATCCATATTATTATTATTATTATTATTATTATTATTATTATTATTATTAAAGAATGAAATGTTGAGGATCCACCTCACCTACAAGTCTAAACAATAAATCAAAGTATCCGCCTGGCATAATATGCAACCAATATAATATAACGAAGTTTAATGACGACTAGGTAAGTTAACGGATTATAACGGAAATTATGGAAATTCATGGCCCAAATATAAGATTCACATAAGTCGGAAGGCTTCTACTGTACCTTAGATGTTCTGTGGCAGTGGATCATCCCTAGGTGCGGCTCAGAACCTGGCACCTCGGACCCGACAAGGCTCCACCCTAAGGAAGAGTCGTATCCCAGCATTTGACTCATGCTGCCTTCACATCCACGGGAATATGCCCATTAAAGGCATCGCTTCTGGTACCCCATCCAGCAATCCTGGTATCGCTCGCCTATTCTAGCCGACCATCATGTTGGAACAGTTGGGTAGTGACGTCATAATCCTATGGGGTCGTCCTGGACTCCTCCACAAACGCACACTCGGCATTTCGATATTGTAGTCCACAGTTTTTGAATATCCAATTATTCTGACTGTCTCAATTATAATCAGTGAAATATTACGTGGCTTGATAATAATAATAATAATATCCAAGTGATGTAATATCTCAGATATGCCTGATCTGTTTCTAGCATGAAGTTTTCCACAATATGACATTGATTAAGTTCTTATAGTCGCTCACAATCACTTCACAGTTTGACATAATTCTAGTTCATAAATTTGACATAATTCCAGTTCATAAATATCAAGCATTAGATGGAAGTTAACAGACAGTCAAATTATCAGTCAGTTGCGTGTAAACAAGCCCATATCCACATACCTTTAAATCTTGCAATATTCCCGTAATGATGAATTTTCACAAGAACATGAATAATAATTATAATAATAAGATGTGGTGAAGCACAACGGCGCTTTACCTTCCACACACTGGTATAAAAATGAAACTATGTCTTCCGACATACGAGCAGAGTAACGTGGAGATGTTACTTTAAGTATTTTATAATAGAGGCCTAGCCTCACGGAGTATTTCCGCAGTATTACGACGGCGAAACATCACACGAACCACAACAGGTGAGCACCACGGATCAAAGCTGATCAACACTGATACCTTGGTCTTCCAAGAGCCGGCTTTTATACGACATCGAGGTCAAATATCGATACCTGTAGTTGCATTACGTAATGTGAGGCATTCGCTCCTATTGGTTCCCACGGTGGAATACACTAGAAGGTTTCTTATATCAATTGAAACTTCATAAATTAAACAGGATAATAATACCAAATAGAATTCTGAAGGGCTGATGCCTTCCTCTTCCTTATCTAAATACAAACAAGTATATTGTGTTCCGTCATTTCCTGGCGGTACTTGGGCCACGCGCTCGCTTCAAAACATGGTGAGTCGACAGCTTGCCGCGACCTTGGTCTCGCCTCAACACGCTCAATTCAAATATTACATCACGCCAGTATCTCCATTCCGTCTTATAAGAGAACAATACGGATGTCATAAACTTCATTAATTACATCATACAGATATTTGACCACTTTGTTTTTTGAAACAAAAATACATATTATTGTGTAAAATTGTCGAATTAAATGGTGGTCAAATACCTCTGCTATTTCAGATGACCCACCCATTCGCTCACAACCCGGTAAGATTATTGAAGTGAAATATCACGTGCTGTGGTTTGGATTCCGCGTAAATATGGATGTATCGTGGCTCATGATCGCAAGATTAACGGTCATATGAAACTACAAGCTTCCTTCCGTTTTTCCTTGACTGGCTGCGTGGCTCAGCGGTAACGTTCTCGCCTGCTGCGCTCAAGGTTGCAGAATCGAATCCAGGCGCATTCACTGGGCATTTGAGGGTGCGCAAATGCGAGGAAGCCGAGTCAGTAGATTTACTGGCTTGTTGAAGATTCCCTCGGGGCTAAATTCCGGCACCTCGGCGTCTCTAAAAGCCACAGTAGTTAAAAGGGACATAAAACCAATAACATTATTATTCCTTTTCTTCCTTTGCTCACACGCACAGTTGCTCCGGTTAAACTCCTCCCTTGATGCCACAGTCCTTGTCGACGATGAAAGCAAATTGTGAAACACCACAGTACTCATTCTTCGAACCAGGCGAAACAGTCATACGGAATTTCATTACCCGATTTGGAATCTAATCCGATGCCTATGGGGAATGTAGCATTCCATTTATAATAATAATAATAATAATAATAATAATAATAATAATAATAATAATAATAATAATAATTTGAAGAAGAATACTATTTATTTCCCCTTGAGGCTTGTAGAGACGGTAGGGTGATGTACCTTTGCCCTGAAGGGGATCATTAACGTGCCAGTTAATCTATCAACACGGCTCCCTGTCATTTCCGCACTCTGAGAAAGAACCGACCACGGTGGCCGAAAGTGCTAACGCGCTACCTCGTGCCTCGCTGGCATCGAGAGAGCTTCGGTTTAAATCCCATCTCGGCCGTCCTGAAAATAGTTTTCGTGGTTTACCATTTTCACCACCAGGTAAATGCTAGAATGGTCCCTTTCAATAGGTCCACGGCCAATTTCCTTCGAAAATCCCTTCCCAGACCCGTCCTGAAAATAAAATACATGGCCTTTGGCTGCATTAAACAAAATATTATAAATGCCAACTGCCTGCGCCAGGATTTCATCCTGCAACCTTACAATAATCACAGAATCTGCACCACACAGTTACACATGCATGGGTTATCAGGGGAGAAGGCTGCACACTACCTCTAACTATAGACTTGGAGAGCTGTCAGACTGGATTACCAGATAATCCGATACTAGGCCAATATCAGGTACTACAACTGAAAACATGAGTCCTTTAAGGAGACATTCCAGAGGGAAATATAATCTTCTATCCTGATGGCAGTCTCTCCATGCCCATTTAACTGGGTCCCTTCAATGACTTCATGCGTTTTGAAGTGATGCGAAACCTCATACGAAATTGATACCGATTATTAGCAGGCAATACGAGCGTAGCTGGCACAAATTGAACAATGATTAGATCCTTGATTCAACAACAATACGAATTAATTACATTATGTACACCAGAAAAGGAATCTGTTGACATCAAATATAGATTTAGGTATTTGGAAGTCATTTTTGAAAGCCTTTGTCTGGATCGTGGCACTCTATGGAAGTGAAACTTGGACTATTGGTGCAGCAGAAAAGAGGAGAATTGAAGCGTTTGAAATGTGGTGTTACAGGAGAATGATGAAGATCAGATGGGTAGATAGGGTTACATACGAAGAGGTATTAAGACGAGTTGGAGAGGAGAGATGATTCTGGTGACTGCTAATGAAGAGAAGAGATAGGTTGGTAGGACACATACAGCGATTTCCGATTCAAAACGGAACTGCAAAATGGGTTGCCTACCCACCTGCATTCGGATTGAAATCTGCACGCAGCGCGCTAGCGATGGGGCTTAGTTCGATTTCACTGATTGCCGCCTTCTTATGCAGCACTGCAAAGTATTTTGCTCTTTCAAAATATTTTTACACAGGCTTCACAATAAGTTTGAACGATTTCTGTTTCCGAGCTTGTTATTTTACGCTTCTGTTAATGGCTTTTGCAGAGCATTTCTATGAAATAAAATTTTATTTTACAACATAGTTTATTACAAAACAATGTATTGTTTGTTGTTTTTTATTTACAATACAATTTATTGCTTTTTAACCCAATACCACAAAACGAGATACAATTTGGAAATGATCTGTTACAAAAGTATAATCAGTCTTCGATGCGACGAAAAATGTTAATTTATCACAGACGTTCCATCTACTGCAAATGGACATTTACATAAGGTGTTCGAAGTGGCGCCCGCCATTTTCCAAACAGAGGGCCACTCGTCGCATGAAGTTCTCTCTTGCGTTCGACAACATCTGAGGTGTAATTTCCGCAAAGGATTCGGTAATGACGAGCTCCATTTCTTCGGGTGTTTGTGGTGGTCTTAAAAATACTCTCGACCTGACGTAGCCACAAATTAAGAAATCCAGGACGGTCAGATCATGAGAACGTGGTGGGAATTCTATAAAGCCACCAATTCCTATCCACCGGCCTGGAAACAAACGTTTTAAAATTTCTCTCGCCAGTCTGGAGGAGTACGCTGGATGACCATCTTGTTGAAAAAGCATGTTGTTCAACTCTGCCAATGTAAAATCACCCAAGATGTCCTGGAGTATGAAGTAAGACTAAACTGCCTGTGTTCGTCGTTCTATCATTTTACATTGTTACAGGTGAATAGTTCTGAAATAGAAATCGTTGAAACTTATTCGTAATTAAACTCAACTTTGTAACAAATCATTTCGAAATTGTATCTCACTTTGTGGCATAGGGTTAAAAAGCAATACATTGTGTTGTAAATAAAATACAACACAAAAATACATTGTGTTGTAATAAACTATGATGTTTTTTTTTTCATAGAAATGCTCTTCAAAAGCCATTAACAGAAGCGTAAAATAACAAGCTCTGAAACAGAAATCGTTCAAACTTGTTGTGAATCCTGTGTAAATATATTTTGAAAGAGCAAAATACTTTGTAGTGCTGCATAAGAAGGCGGCAATCAATGAAATCGAACTCAGCCCCGTCGCTAGTGCGCTACGAGCAGATTTCAAGACGAATGCGGGTGGGTAGGCAACCCATTTTACAGTTCCGTGTTGAATTGGAGAACCTGCATCATAATGAAACTTAAACTATAATGAGCCCCGGTAAGAAGCAGTTTTCTGGCATATACTATTTATGTTTCGGCTGGTCGAACATATAAGAATTTATGTGTTTTTTAATCGCTTATACTCCCAGCTTTGCTTCACCAATTGACTCTGCGAGTGATAATTCCTTTATTGTCGCAACGACGGTGTCAGGGAACTGAACACTTTAAACTGAGGATACAACTGGGGATGGTGACAGGCTGCTCGTTCAGGCGACCGCTAACTTGGCTCTGTTTAAGGAAGGGTCAGGGAAGGGATTTTGGATGGAAGTCGGCTGTCGACCTGTTGGAAGGATACGCCCCGGCATTTGCCTGAAAACCATATTCAGGATAGCCGAGGTGGGATTCGAATCCACGCTCTCCCAATGCCAGCGAGGCACGAGGTAAAGTACGGATGGTATGCGGCGAAACTTCAAGGTCATGGTACAGTATGAGCGATGGGGAGCCGCAGCACCTGAGGTGACACCCCTGACTTAACTGTGCCGAGCTCAAGACAATTGCATGCACAGAATTTAAGCATGGAAACGCGGTGACAGCAGGGCGAACTACGTGCGACTGCTGTTGATGTTTCCCCACCACAGAAACGTGGCTGGAAATCTGTTTTCCCAGAGTGGTCAGCTTGATCTTAAAACCTCACCACATACCATCTGCTCTCTAGCGCGTTAGCGCTCTCGGCCACCGTGGCCGGTATTAAATATATATTTTTAAAGAAAACTAGAAACATTCCCGTACATACCATTTAACCTGTTATGAAGCTCACGCGCGCTGCCCTGAGGTCCTAGAGCATGTCACCAACGGACGACGACGTGTTAGATGTAGTTGTTGATAGGACATTTGTGGCATCGTGATCATGTATGCCTACTCCCATATACTTGTGTATTTGTGGAATCTGGCTGATAAACGTTGTCATTGATATGGCTATACTAGTGTGTGTCTTTTCAATTAGGGCTAGAATTATGGTAAGAGGCAGCCGTGGCCCTAATTTAGGTACCATTCCGCCACCTCTTCTCAGTTCTTCCCCCCAAGGCTGAGTGAACCCTAGTTCCAGTCCTTACACAACAATTAGATTTCTTGGTAGAGCCGATAATCGAACCCATATCTCCACGGTGCCAGCCAAGAATTCTAGTCACTACGCCTCGTGGTAAACTCGTGTTAACTGAAGCGAGTGTATGGTATCAGTATGCTATAACATTTGGTTACAGTGTTAATATAATATTAATACCGCCAGATGCCCAAAGTTACCTTAAATATTCAACTGGTAGACTACTGAGAGGGTGGAATGTCGCCACAGCCCCAGGGCGTGCCACGTTAAATGCTACTCCCAGAGAGGTGGCTCAGCACGGCTCAGCACTCGAGGATTGAATGTCTATCTTACATCTGGCTTTTATAGCTGGCCGTGACGTCACGTTGCCAGCATCCCTCCCATGTGATACATGAACGTGCCATCTTGTTGCTTCTGGCTCGAAACGCCGATAACACGTGGCTGGCTCTCTGCCTGCCTATGCCTGGATAGCACACACTCTGCCAACCTACGATAGGAAGTATTGGATCATAAACGAAGCATCAATACCGAATCATACTGTATTGTGTATCTGTAGGCTATATGGAAAAGGCCCAGTTTCCGGGCATTGAAATAACATAATTTCTGGTCTACAGTATATACAGTACATCTCTGTCTAATCAGGTAAAAGTTATTTTCGGTATTCAAGGTTATTTGTTATCTAGAACAATTTACTTCAAAATGTCAACCTACATCTTAAGTCACAGAAAATATACTGGACAGACGAACTTTAACACCTTATTTTTGTGTGTTTTTGAATGTAAATGCCTTTTCCCTTACTTATTGTTAGCTGGAAGAAATTTTAAAGCAGTTCTAGATTATTATATATCTAATCCACTTAGTACACTTTCTGATAAACACGCATCCTTTAGAGCCATTTTTCATCATATGAAATAAATGCGTATAAAAACTCTTTTGGTCAGTGTGTGTGTGTGTGTGTGTGTGTGTGTGTGTGTGTCACCCCGTAATAAATTATGATTAGCTTAAGTGTGGACTTATTACTCCTGCATCCGAACCAGAGTGGGCTTTTAAAGATTTCAAAAAGCGTCACCAATCTAAGATGGAGACCACGGGGATAGACTATATCACCGATTCTCAATATCTCCGAAACTATTTCAGCAATGAAGCTGAACTTCTGTACGGGCAAAGAAGACTATCAAGTTACTTTATATATGTCATTTTCAAAAGTCTCACGAGTGCAATACCAATATGATGGCAACGCAAGTTCATATATAAGGTGCGTTCAAAAAGTAACGAGCTGGAGGCTGGAATGCGCAAACCGGTGACGACATCAGCTAATCGTGGCGAGTGTAATGAGGTGTGGTTCGACCAGAGCATGGAAAGTCACAGCCCGTCGCTAGAGGGCACGCGTGCAAGTCACGAGACGATACAAAGCGCGCAGTAGCATGCATCAATCGTCCAACGCTGCCAGTCACATTGCAAACAGTGACATGGAGGCGTCAAACGAAGAGCAAAGAGGTGTTGTTCGGTTTCTGGCAGAGGAAGGGGTAGGGGGAACGGACATTCATCACCGAATGTCTCAAGTGTACGGCGAACAATTCATGTCCCTTGCAAGGGTCAAGGCATGGCACAAGCGCTTCAGGGAAGGACGGGTGTCCTTAGCCGATGATGCCCAGTCTGGGGCACCCCCCTGCATTACCGATGACTACGTCCAGCTGGTTGATGCACTGATTACCCAGGACCGCCGAGTGACAGTGAATGCCATGGCCGCCGTGGTCGGATTAAGGGTCGGAAGTGTGCACACTATCATGAAGGAACGACTCCACTTGCGCAAAGTGTGTGCCCAATGGGTGCCCCACAGTCTTCAACCACACCAGGAAGCATGTCGAATGGCCCACTGTCTTGGTCATCTGCAGCGCTATGCGAGGGAAGGGAATGGGTTCCTGGCACGAGTGGTGGCTGGAGATGAGTCATGGTGTCATCACTTCGAACCAGAATACAAACGACAAAGCCTCCAAAGGAAGCATCCTGGGTCTCCACCACCCAAAAAAGGCAAGGCCATCCACACGAGTGCAGGAAAGGTAATGCTGACGTTCTTCTTTGACCAAGATGGCCCCCTTCTGATACAATTCATGCCGCACGTGACAACAGTGAATGCCCAGCGTTACTCGCAAACCTTGACCACCCTTCGCCAAGCGATCAAAACAAAACGACCAGGCAATCTCACCCGTGGGGCCATTCTGCTTCACGACTATGCACGACCTCATACGGACAACACAGTTGCGTCACTCCTACAGAAATTCAAATGGGAGTTTCTCGGCCACCCTCCATAAAGTCCAGACCTCTCTCCCTGTGATTACGCCATGTTTGGTCCCCTGAAAAGCGCTCTGCGGGGCCAACGATTCACCTCGGACGTCGACGTCCAGCTGTACGTGCGGAACTGGTTCACATCGTAGCCCAGGGAATTTTATCAGACAGCCATCCACCACCTCGTGTCACAGTGGGACAAGTGCCTCAACAGCCAGGGCCTATACTTCTAACATACAGGTATTGGTTTCTGTAATTATGCCTCCGGCTCGTTACTTTTGGAACGCACCTTATATTTAAATGGTCTTTCGGGGGTGATTTCATCATGCAGGTGCAGTGAAACTTGGCAAAGTATACATCTCAAGCTGAATTTATTGGCATCTAACGCAATTAAAATGCTTTTAAACATTCAAGAGGCAGCTGTCCGAGTTTCTAAAAAAGCTTTCCTATTTCATTTATCCTTAAGAGTTCTTTGGAGCACAGTGCTAGGCTCCTGACGGAGGTTTTAACAATTAACTATACTGTATAATACTGGTGTTTGATGTCAACGGATTTCTATTTTGTAGAGAAGCCCTCCAGCGTTCTGCAACCACACGGAGACAGCGGCCTTCACCTCCTCATCGGTCTGGAAACGTCGACCACCGAGCTCAGTTTTGAGCTTACCGAACAGATGAAAGTCACATGGCGCTAGGTCGGGACTGTAGAGTGGGTATTGCCAGACCTCCCACTGGAAATGCTGCAGCAGTTCGCTCGTTTGGTTTTCTTTGTGAGGTGTTGCGTTATCGTGCAACAAAATCACACCGGTGCTTCTCTTTAATCGCTTTACGCAACCAGTGCAACATTTGACTATACGACACCGCGTTGATCGTCGTTCCTTTCGTCATGAATTCCACGTGCAGCAAACCCTACATGTCAAAGAACACTGTCGCCATAACCTTACAGCCTGAAGGTTAAACCTTGGCCTTCTTTTCTTGTGGTGAAGAGGGGTGCACCCATTCCATTGATGTTCTCTTCGTTTCGGGGGTGAAGTGGTGGACCCACGTTTCATCGCCTGTGACGATTCGCCCCAGAAACCCGTTGCCGTCTGTGGCATAGCGTTGCAAAAATGCCAGGGTGGATTGGAAACGTTGTCCCTTGTGATCATCGGTGAGAAGACGTGAGACCCATCTTTGACACAGCTTACGATATCCAAGGTCCTCGTGATCAATGGAGAACACACTGCCATACGACATGTTCAGCCGCGTCGCGATTTCTCTCTGTTGAATGCGCTGGTTCTGTCTAATGATCGCATTCACACAGTTGACAGTTGCACGGGTCCTGGACGTTGCAGGCATGCCGTCGCGATATTCGTCTGTGATATCCGTGCGTCCGGCTTCGAATTGCTGACACCATTTTACGATCCCTTTGCCGGGAAATGGCCCGCTCCCCATACACAGCACTAATTTCACGATGAATGTCAGTGCAATTCTTGCTTTTGGCCCATAGGAATCAGATTGTCGCGCTTTAGTGCACCTAACCTTTTGATCCACCTTCGTACATCCAATTCGTATGGCCATAACCCGCCTAGCGCGCCTCTTCAAAAATTGACACAGCATGGATGGTTCGCTGGCTAACGGCACCGCTCCAATACCTCTAACTAAAATCAACTTTTCTGGCAGGGCCGGGAATCGAACCCACGTCTCCAGTTACAAAAACCACTACACTACGAGAAACACAGTTTGATATACATTGAGATATCGAATTTCTTCCTACTCTATTTTAATATCGTTGTTTCACCTCTATTGAATTTTATCAAGACTTCTCTCCTCAAGACTGTATTCATACCAATTGAGAAACTCAATCAACTCGGGCAAGAAAGGTGACGATGTTGGTAGCACATCACGGAATTTCTATCATCTGAATTTGAACTTTCACACATGTTTAATTCCATCCCGTATCTCCTTCTCTGAAGCCTCCGTGGCTTAGGTGTCAGCACGCCGGCCTCTCACCGATGTGTCCGTGGTTCAAATCCCGGTCACTCCATGTGAGATCTGTGCTGGACAAAACGGAGGCACACAGGTTTTTCTCCGGGTACTCCGGTTTTCCCTGTCAAAATTTCATTCCAGCAACACTCTCTACTATCATTTCATTTCATCTGTCGTTCAATTCATCATTGCCCCAGGGGAGTGCGTCAGGCCTCGGCAGCCGACACAGTTCATATCCTCGCCGCTAGATGGGGGGGGGGGGGGGCTTCATTCATTCCATTCCTGACCCGGTCGGAGACTGGAAGCAGGCTGTGGATTTTCATTTTTCATCTCCTTCTCTGGTTGTTCCATGTAGATATTGAAAAGGCTAGGTGAACGTGCTTCTCAGTTTTCTCTAACAGCAAGGCAGCGATTTCGCTGCTTGTTCACCATCAAGGCGCACTAGATTCTATTACTGGTAATGCATTTGGTAGGTCCCATGCTTTGGATTTCACGCGAAAATGAGGTCCTGTGGCTTACGATCGCGAGATTAATGGTCATGTAAAACAACAAGCTTTCTTCTTTTCCTTCTCTCCCTATAATTTACTTCAAATTTATAGTAATTGTAGTCTGATTTCTTTACTTTACGTTACTTTTCTTTATTTGCATTTTCTTCATAATGTCAAATAATTTGCTTCCCTTCGTTTCTCATGCTGTCGTACTTTCTTAGTGCCTAAATTCAGCAATTGACACGCACTGTAACGCTCCTGCTATTCAATATGCTTCAATTTAATTATTGTTTTTAACTTATTACTATTAATTTTAATATCATTATAAAAACATTAGGGCCTATGTGAATATTATCAGTCTAATTGTCAATACAGTATTTATTCATATCTCACGTCTTATAAAAAGTTCTAATTCAGAGAAGTATATAAGATCCGTACCAAATAAGGCCCGGCTCCAAATAAGGCCCACCCCCTCATCCTGGCCTCATGGCTGCAATTACGACATAATTTCCCCAGGATTCCGTTAGCTCCTGACATCTAGTGAGAGGGGAAACAACTACTTCCAAGACACCCCGTCCTCCAGTCGCCTGTACAGTAGTTATGTAGCAACCTTCAACAAAGGAGAGCGCTGTTCTTATTTGCAAGGTATGTGTATTTGCTTCATAACGCATGTTTTAACTTAAGTGGTACTATTGAAAATATATCCAACAGTAGAGTAAATTATGCTCTTTAAGACGGTGGATTTAGTTATTGGAAAAATGAAATCTGTAAAAGCCTATAACAACATGTGTGCTGCATCTTTACTGTCATAAGGTGGCTCCCAATAAGGCCCACCCCTAGTGTGCCAAATAAAGCCCGGGTGGGCCTTATTAGGCCTATCTGGTCAATGTACGCATTAAATTATATTTTGGTGTTTTTAACTCTTGATATCACAGTAAAAGGGCATTTAATGTGCTTTCTGGTGGAGGGACATTTTGGATGGGAGGAGTGGGGAAGGGGGAGGAGGAGGGGGGGGGGGACCGGGGGGGGGCGGATTTTAGAAAAAAATAAAAATATATTTTAAGAAAACTTAACATTCATTAAATTCATTTTAGCTATAGCCGTTTGTAAAATTGCACACGTGGCTGTCTTATTTAGATTTTAGTAAAACAATTATTCTGTTTCTTCTTATTTAGATGAATCCACTCAAGAACAAACGTGCAAGTTGGAGTGAAGATGATTTGAAGAGAGCTATGCAAGCTGTTGCAGAAGGAATGTCTGTCAGGACAGCATCAAAGAATTTCAATATACCCAGGCGCACATTACGCAATCATGTGGATTCAGGCGTTGTTGTTAAGAAACTAGGACGTAGGGCTTGTTTGAATGAGGCACAGGAGAAAGAACTATGTCAGAGAATTTTTCGTCTCGCGGAAGTTGGCTATCCAGTTACAGGCAAAGTTCTTCGGCGATCTGTGTATGAATTCTGCGAAAAGAATAAACTACAGAATCCTTTCAATGATGCAAAAGGACTAGCTGGGCGCAAGTGGTTAAAGCTTTTCTTAATGAGGCAACCTGACATCGCCCGTAGGAAGGCGCAGCATATGAACCCTGGAAGAGCTGCCAAGCTAAATAAAGTGATCGTGAGTGACCATTTCGAAAAACTGAAAACTGTTATGACTGAATTAGAACTCTTCAACAATCCTCAGTTGGTCTATAATATGGATGAGAAGGGGTGTCGCCTTTCACTACATAAATCACCACAGGTTTTGGCTAAAAGGGGTGATAAACGACTTCACTTTGTTGCTCCAGAGCATGGAGAAAATGTATCAATTGTATCTTGTGGCAATGCCATTGGCCAGGTGATCCCTCCCATGATACTTTTTAAGGGAAAACGCCGTAAACCGGAATGGGAGGACTATCTTCCCCCCGGAACTGAGATAGAAATGACTGAGAAGGGTTCAATGAACACTGCAACCTTCGTTAAGTGGTTGCATCACTTTGCCAAGTACAAACCTGCAGGCAAAGTGCTACTGATTTTTGATGGAGCGTCATCACACTTAGATCCGGATATTTGCGATGCTGCCGAAGAACACGACATAAATCTCTACTGTTTGCCGAGCAACACTACCCATGAACTTCAATCAATGGACAAATCAGTATTTAAACCTTTTGAAACCTTTTGGGATGACGAAGTTCAACTTTATTGGTCAAAAAATAAATCAGATGAAAGTAGGGCGATCAGCAGGCGAGTGTTCGGGAAGATATTCAGTAAAGTGTGGCCGAAAGCAACGTCGCCAGCAAATGTTATTTCCGGGTTTCGTGCAACCGGTATTTTTCCGTTTGATGCAAACATTATTCCTGAAAGTGCTTTCGCTCCATCAATACCAACGCAACACGCTGATCTACCGGAAGTCATTCCAGATGAAGCTCAGCCCGGCAGAATTTTGCAAAATCAAGAAGCATCAGCTACATCTAGAAAAAGAAGACTTCCAAACGAAAGTGATTCTAGCTCAAGCGTGAGTGAGCAGTTCTCGGTTCACGACAGTCTGAGTGACTTAGACATTGTAGATGATGATCAGGAGGAAATGGAATCATCTTTTCAAGACATCCTGAAAACTCCTGAATTCAAAAAAAAAAAACTCAAACACCTAGAAGGAAGGCCTTGAATTACAAGGCCCAAGTGGTCACAAAGGAATTGTTTAAGGACAAAATCTCAAAGCGTCTTGACCAAACTGGTCAGAAAGCTAATCAAAAAGGTCACGTGACAAAAGCCAAGGACAGTTCGAAGAAAACGTTGACCATTCTGGAAACAGGGCTCAAGGGGAGCCCTTGCAATGAAGGAGAGTGTAGTCAGTCGAGTAGCGGAGTGAACCAGCAAGTGGTAAGCTGGTTTTGTCACGTGTGTTGCGAAGACAGAGTTGCCGATATGAGGCTCTGCAAAAATTGCAGAAAATATGTTCACGAAGAATGTGTAGGCATAAGAAGGGAAGACAAAATGCCAAATTTCATGTGTCCATCGTGTGATAAGTGAAATGAAGTGAGGTGAGTTTGTTAAGTGAACATATTTTTCAGGAAGCAAGTGTATTTTAAGTGACGAGGTTTTTTTTATGGTTTCTTGTTTTAAAAAGGCATTGATTTAGCGTTTCCTGTACTTTGAAAAATTATTCAATATCATTCTAATAATTCTAACTTACATATTTTGTTTACCAAAGAGAAAATATTTTTTGTGTTTACGTAAAAGACTTGAATTCCCAAATTTCTGTTGTTGTTTGAAGTGTATTTTATTACTTTACATCTGCCATCAATAAAACGTAGTATAAAATAATAAGAGCTTGGAATTATACTGCTTTTTTAAGGGATTGAGGGGTGGGCCTTATTGGGGATCTATGATGGGCCTTGTTTGGATCAGGTGTTCCTTATAAGGCCCATTGGTGCGAGGTATTATTGTCGTTTATTGCGGATATAATGTTTAAGTCAGACAACTTTTAATGCTAACATTTTAAGTCGCAAACACAGGGGGTATGTTTGATTGCCGTTTCTCAACTATCACCTCCCATAGAAGTGAAATAACAAGCGCTGAACTTTAGGTGGGCCTTATTTGGTACACGTACCTACATTGTCATCGAAATGGAATTTAGTTTATGGAAATAAATTATTTAGTTTTGTGCAAGAAGAGTAAATTAAATACCTGTTAGAATTGTTTGTCACTACTATGACTCAAAGTAAAATAAATTTCTCAAAAGTTTATTACAAACAGCACTTGAGGAAATTAAGTCACCACGAAGGAAGAAGCAAGCTTCCCCAATACGCAACTTCTCCGAGAATGGTCAGAAGCACGTTACACCTTTCACTTTGAAAGGATCTTCTCAGAAGTATATTGTGAATAGCATTTGTGGACATTTATTCAGCACGAAGGAATAAGCACGCTTCTTCAGTACCCAACTTTTCCGACAACGGACACCTTTCACTCTGCTACTTCGCTGGAAATGATGACAAGAATATTCATAGAACTTAACATTCGGTCTTCCTCAAGACAAACCAGCGAATGAAACTGTTAACACCACCTACTTGTCATCTGGAAGGGATGAAGCCCTTCACATAGTCTACTGCGGGCCCATTGGATCACGTGATTTTGGGAGGAGATGGAAGTAATCTCTATATCCCTATATCCCTATATATTATTATTGTGAAAGCTTGCGACTGTGTGTGTGAGTGAGTGTGTTTGTTACCACTTCACACTAAAACAACTGGACGGATTTGGATGAAATATGAAATGGAGATAGCTTATACCCTGGATTAACATATAGGCTGCCTTTCATCCATATACACACACCAAAAAAAGTTTTTCATCACCTCGGTTCCCAGATCTCCGGCATATAGACGTTGACTGTGTATATTGTATCAAAGATACAGTCCCTTTGACTGTTCATAGATGTCACTAAAACTGCTCAAAGATGTAAACAACCATGCATGAGCAGGGCCTATTAGACGGAGGGGGTACGACAGCCGATCAGTTCCAGTCATTCCACCAGGACGAAGGTACGCTGCTCATGTTGTCTGTAGTTCTACCATGCCTAGAAGGTCAATACCGCAGTTCGATCGCGTCCGCATTGTTACTTTGTGTCAAGAAGGGCTCTCAACAAGGGAAGTTTCCAGGCGTCTCAGAGTGAACCAAAGCGATGTTGTTCGGACATGGAGGAGGTACAGAGATACAGGAACTGTCGAGGACAGGCCTCGCTCAGGCCGCCCAAGGGCTACTACTGTAGTGGATGACCGCTACTTACGGATTGCCGCTCGGAGGAACCCTGACAGCAATGCCACCATGTTGAATAATGCGTTTCGTTCAGCCACAGGACGTCGTGTTTCAACTCAAACTGTGCGCAATAGGCTGCATGATGCGCAACTTCACTCCCGACGTCCATGGCGAGGTCCAGCTTTGCAACCCCGACACCATGCAGCGCGGTACAGATGGGCCCAACAACATGCTGAATGGACCCCACAGAATTGGCATCACGTTCTCTTCACCGATGAGTGTCGCATATGCCTTCAACCAGACAATCGTCGGAGACGTGTTTGGAGGCACCCTGGTCAGGCTGAACGTCTTAGACACACTGTCCAGCGAGTGCAGCAAGGTGGTGGTTCCCTGATGTTTTGGGGTGGCATTATGTGGGGCCGACGTACGCCACTGGTGGTCATGGAAGGCTCCGAAACGGCTTTACGATACCTGAATGACATCCTCCGACCCATAGTGCACCCATATCGGCAGAATATTGGAGAGGCATTTGTCTTCATGGACGACAATTCTCGACCTCATCGTGCACATCTTGTGAATGCGTTCCTTCAAGATAACGACATCGCTCGACTACAGTGGCCAGCATGTTCGCCAGACATGAACCCTATCGAACATGCCTGGGATATGTTGAAAAGGGCTGTTTATGGACGTCTTGACCCACCAACCACTCTGAGAGATTTACGCCGAATTGTCGTTGAGGAGTGGGACAATTTGGACCAACAGTGTCTTGATGAACTTGTGGATAGTATGCCACGACGAATACAGGCATGCATCAATGCAAGAGGACGTGCTACTGGGTATTAGAGGTAGTGGTGTGTACTGCAATCTGGACCACAAATGCTGAAAGTCTAGCTGTATGATGGTACAACATGCAATGTGTGGGTCTCATGAGCAATAAAACGAGCTGAAATGTTGTTTGTGTTGATCTCTATTCCCTTTGTATTTAAAGGTTCCGGAACTCTTGGAACCGAGGTGATGCAAAACTTTTTTTGATGTGTGTATATAAAATTCAATGTTCGTAGTTAGGCCCTTTGGCATAAATCTACACCGTTTCACCGATATGGACCAAATTTTACTTACTTACCCTCTAAGACCCGACAAGTAACACAGTCCACTTCAAATTTCAATCAGCCCGCTCTATTCGATTTAGGCCCTTTGGCACAAATTCTCACCGTGTCACCAACCTGAACCAAAATGTACGTACTTACACTTTGGAACCCGACGAATAACACTGTGCACTTGAAATTTCGGATAGCCCGCAGCATTCCCTACATTTTGGCCCTTTGGCACAAATCTACATGGTTTCACCTATTTGAACCAAATTGTACGTACTTACACTTTGGATTCCTGAATGTACCACTGTTTACTTGAAATTTCGGACAGCCCTCTCCATTCCCTACATTTAGGCCATGTGGCACAAATGTACACCGTTTACCAATCTAAACAAAATTTTACGTAGACTACTTAGCCTTTGGATTCCTGCAGGTGCCACTGACCACTTGACGTTGCGGACAGCCCTCTCAATTGCCTACATTTAAGCCATTTGGCACAAATCCACACCGTTTCACAGATCTGAACCAAATTTTACGCACTTACCCTGTAGAGATGTTACAATGGAACGATACAATAAAATATTGACAAATCTGAGTTCAAGGATCTGTTGTTCAGAATTGGTCTGTTGTTAAATCTGCAAAAGCTTTCGGTACAGGTTAAACGGCCCATGTTCGTAACATGGAATGTTTTCCTTTGACAATGCATCTACACGATGTCCGAGGGCAACCTCTTTCAAAGAGCTCTAGAAGCACAATAATCAGGAATTTTCAATATTTACAGAGACATGTGAGGCAAGAGGGTTGTTGGAGAATTTCAATCCCTGGGATATAACACTGGAAGAGGCTGCATAATGTACATCAGCGGCCGAGGTAACATATATTTTACTATTGGTCTATTAATAGCGACATATTGACGTTAAAATCATTAATAATCGTGGGAAAATTACACCCTGAATAGCTCAAGGAAAAATACCTTTAATCCCCCATATTGCAATAGAATTGCCATTCCAGTGTACAAGAGTGCAGTGCCCTCTTCAAACAATATTGGCAATTGAATCGGCACATGCTAACAGGGTCACAGTCCAAGCAACCTAGTTTTGAGAAACACGAAAAGATCTGTGTCTAAGCAACGGACTGAGAACCCTTTAGCGTACGTTAAGAATTTCCCTAGCTAATATTAGGTGTCGCACGCCTGTGACTCAATCCCTATTAACACCTAGGGTTAAGGCTGTCCTATGTCTTGCGTTTTTAATGCTTAACGCAGTTTGCCATTCCTTGTGACTGAGGACCTTTTAGCATGTGCCAATTCAATTACTATTAACAAAGAGCAGTGACACACACTTAACAGCAGCAGGTGAACATTTACTGTATACAAAACCATTTTTCCCAAGGGCAACTGTAGGCTATGTGGCGTGCTCACGAGTATCCAGACAACAAAATCGTTATGTCTCAGCAAAACATGCCAAAACAAAAAAAGTTATTTTAAAGTGTGTTCACATAAGGTAACATCGTAGCCTACCCTGTAGTCTTGCTTAACTCTATGGAATTCTCATACTAATATACTGTAGGCATCAGAATATTCCGAATTGAAATAGTCCCACCCAGCCAAGATTCGAGTAATAGAATAGACCAATTATTAGCAATAGTGCATCATCCCCATTGTCTTCATGGCGTGCGAATCCGCGGGTAACTTCTAGTATAAGGTGCGTTCAAAATGTAACGAGCCGGAGGCTGTAATGCGCAAACCGGAGACGACATCGGCTAATCGTGGCGTGTGTAACGAGGTGTGGTTTTGACCAGAGCGTGGAAGGTCACAGCCCGTCGCTAAAGGGCACGTGTGCATGTCACGTGACGATACAAAGCGAGCAGCGATGAATGTCCGTTCCCCCTACCCCTTCCGCTGTCAGAAACCGAACAACACCTCTTTGCTCTTCGGTTGACGCATCCATGTCACTGTTTGCAATGCGACTGGCAGCGTTGAACGATTGATGCATGCTGCTGCTCACTTTGTATCGTCACGTGACGTGCACGCGTGCCCTCTAGCGACGGGCTGTGACCTTCCACGCTCTGATCGGAACCACACCTCGTTACACACGCCACGATTAGCCGATGTCGTCACCGGTTTTGCGCATTACAGTCTCCGGCTCGTTACTTTTTGAACGAACCATATATAATATACAGTATACTGTATACCAAGATATGCAACTACAGAGACACTATTCTTTTATTCTTCTGAATCAGTCATGAGACATTTATTATTGTCAGTTTGCCTTAACTTTCAACAAAGACCACAAGTATGAGTGTTGTCATAATTGTCCATGTGGCCTGTAACAACTTAGACTTTCAACTTCAAAAATACGAGTAGTATGGCAAAATTGTAATGAATTCTAATACAATTCAGGAATCTGAATAATTATTTTTGCCAGTATCATCATTCTACAACTCTCATTCTTCACTAAATTGAGAGAAGCAACTACTATGGAACAATCTGATTTTCATAAATGTTCTACCATTCAACCAAAGAGGAAAACTACGGAAATCCTCTTCCAGGATGGCTGAGGTGGGAATCGAACCCACCTCTTCTCAGTTTTGCCTCACGAGGCTGAGTGTACCCCGTTCCAGCCCTCAGTCCACAATTAAATTTCATGACAGAGCCAGGAATCGAAACCGTACCTCCGGGGCGACAGCCAAGAACGCTTGCTGCTACACCACGAGGAGGTCTCGGTTAATTGCACACACTTTAATTAACCTCAGCTGTAAGTCTGTTAGCTAATCCGTGGTCGCGGTTGCCCTGGCACCAGATCAGCAATTGAATGGGATCGGAGAGCGGTCAGTGTTAGCAAACGTGCTGTAAGTGTGGATGATTGCGACGGGTGTCCCTAGTGATTACAACGCTGAAAGTGAGAGAAGGGCGGAGGGGAAAGGAGCCCATTGCCATCACTTTAGCCTTCTCTTGAGAGCTCCCAAAGGCTTCACAAAACTGATTAGCCTCCCAACTAATAGCCGAATCACCAGTTTCTTATGCTCTAATTCCCTTTGCAATGATCAGCGTCTTGGAGCAGCACAAGGCAGTGATTATATCTGATACGATATATCTTCCAGCCAGTGGTGGCTCAAGCCCTGAATGAAAATGAACCAGTGGCGTATCTTGAGCGCTAGAGTGGAAGACGGTTAATGAGAACTATTTTCTTAATACAAATAACTAGAGGTGATAGTTTTTGTTAATTCGCGATAAAACGAAAAGTCATATTTAGAGGTTAGGATGTTTTATTTTCACGTATTTACATGTTTCGTGCCGCCCAGGAGTGAAATTAAATCGCGAAATAACGCAAATTTTGTGAATAACACCACAAATACCGCAATCTGCGAAATAAAAACAAATTTTCATATTTTTTCCCCACACCAATCTGAACATTTTTGTCCACAAGACGATAATCGAATTTGGTTGGTTTTCAATTCGAGAGAATGATCGATTGTATAGTTTCGCGAGGGGTAATACTACGATATACGTCATATTACGATATACTGTCTCGTTACTCGTTGGATTTTAGCGCTGTGGTAAACAGCTGTTATATCGCGGCGTGAATAGTTTGGCCGACTACCTCCAAAAGGTTATGTGATAGTTGTTCATAATGTAAACTACGTTTGCCTCCTGTTAGATCGGTAGCAAGTGTAAATTATAGTAGAGAATTCTATATAATTTAATAAAAAGTGCGCAAATTGTGCGTTATCATCGAAGCTAGTGTGTTATTTGCGTGAATCAGTTGGCGACCACGTGTTCGTCGTATTAGTTCCGAACTTAGAAGTACAGGAAGATGAGACGCGACGTAATTTAAATAGTATGACACGAATTCAGAAATAAATTTTGCGTGTGGTTACGAATTTATACTGGCGTGTGACTACAGTCAACCGTGTGATAACAGTGTTTGTTACTGGGCATCGCTCAGTTGAGTTTAAAAATGCCGAAGGTAGCTGTTTCTGCCACAGACAGACTTAAAGGATATAAGAATGAAGGATTTATAATTTCTTGTGGCATTCTTATGTGCAAATATTGTGATTGTCGGTTAGATTATCGCAGGAAAGATGCATTAGACAAACATTGCAAATCGGAGAAGCATTCAAAACGCCGAGAAAATTCGTGTCTTGAAGTTAGTGTTCCTAGAGAGGCCACCTTGAAAGAAACATTATCAAATGCTAGTCGTGTGAAGGATATGAAAGAAGAGTTTATTTTGGACACTACTACTGCGTTTGTGAAAGCTAATATACCAGTAGAGAAACTAGACAATCCTGCTATCCGTACTTGGTTTAATAAGTACGTTCGCGGAAGTGGAGATTTACCATCAGCAAATCAGATTCGTCAGAAATACATCCCCATGATTGGCGAAAGAAGGAGGGAAGAAATTGGGGAAGATATAAAAAACAAAGACGTGTTTCTGCTATGTGACGAAACAACTGACAAGAATGGTAGGTATGTTTTCAACATTCTTTTTCGTCCATCAGTACCATCAACTGAAATGAACACCCATCTGGCTGCCTCTGTTGTTCTAGATTCTGCCAATAGCGTAAATTGCTCCAATGCGATATTAGACACCTTGAATTCCTATGAAATTGAACGGGAGCGTGTAGTGGCAGTAGTTACGGACTCAGCACGCTACATGACAAAATGTGTAACTACTCTTCAAGGATTGATTGAAGAATTAAGTCATGTCCAGTGCTGGGCTCATAAAGTCAATCTTATCGGCTGCGTATTTGAAAACGAGCTGGACGAATTGAACATGTCTATAGTAAAGACAAAGAATGCCTTTTTAAATACGCGAAAAAGAAAAAGCAATTACGTTGCATTTCTAAGGGAGAAATATGAAAACACAGAAAAAGAGAATGAAATTCTAGCTTTCCCAATGCCTGTATGTACAAGATGGAATTCATGGTTTAAGGCTGCAATGTATATGGCCACGCATGTGGAAGATCTGGTAGAATTTTTCAAAACATTGGAAGATTCAAATTCTGGGGTCAAATTTTTCCAACAAGCATCGACTTCAACAATACAATTTATACAATTACAAGCATTGTATGTTTCTGTTGTTGGTGCCTCTCTTATGGACTTGCTTAATTTCTTGGAGGGATCTAAGTACCCAACAATTCACTTACTGGCTGGGAAGCTAGATGACCTTGAGGTAAAGCTCAAGCTATTAGGCGATGGTGGAATGTTCAATCATACGATCCTCCAGAACTTGGAACAGCTTCCTCAAAAGATGCAGATAAAGGTTAAGTCCAAGCTTACGTGTGTTGCCCAGTCAGCTCTAGTGAAAGTCAGGACTTTAAGGACCACGGATCCAGCCAGGAAGACTGTAGAAGCCATCGGGTCATTGTTTGATCCTCGGCATGCACCTAAGAACGTATCTCTCACAGAACTGCTCCAATTTAAGAAGAATGCCCCATTTCTTACGAAGATGGAGTCTCAACAGTTTTTAGAGGCTCACAGCATTTACCTGACTGCAATCAAGAACCAACTGCGTCATGAAGATTATGCAACAGCTGCATTAAAGTGTGTGTGGTATCCTTCTTCAAATGTGGATTCTGAAAGGTCATTTTCGAAATACAGTCTCATAGTAAGTAATAGGAGGCGAAAATTGACAGCTGCAAATGCTGAGACTTTAACCATGATCTACTTCCAGTGATTTCACCGCAGTATTTGGATAAAACTGAAAAAGGTATTCACTGAAATGTGTTTCGAGATGGTGAATGTAAAATAAAAATGTGACTTCCATATAAGTATTATCTCATTCTTCCATAGCCATGTTTAACGTTTTACCCTGCTGTTTTGTTTTTTACTTTGTTTTATTAATTGTTTATATTTTTAAATGCACTTATTGTACAAACCTTATCGCTTTCCAAATTTTAACATGTCATCTCCCGAAAAAATAATAAAAACACAAAACACCACCTTTTGAATTTTAAATCAACAAATCTTCAAAAAAATAACAACACTTTCTAACACCTCTACAAATAACTAGAGCTCGACAATAATTTGCCTGTTTGCCTTTTTGGTCCTTTGCTTGGAATCGTAGGCTTTGCATACATAAATATGTTCCATGCTTACTAGAGTGCCGGCCCCGTGGTGTTGGGGTAGCGCACCTGCCACTCACCCGAAGGCCCCGGGTTCGATTCTCGGCTACGTCAGGGATTTTAAAACTGACGTGAGGGTTGGAACGGGGTGCACTCAGCCTCGTGAGGACAATTGAGTAGCTGTCTGACAGTGAGGCAGCGCCCCGATCACGAAAACCAAGATTAACGGCCGAGGGGACCCGATGCGCTGATCACGCGTCACCCCAATATCTGCAGGCCAAATGGCTGGGCAGCGGTCACTTGGTCGGCCTAGGCCCTTCATGGGCTGTATAGTGCCAGGGGTTGACTTGTTGCTTACTAGAGTAAAATTTACTGATTGTATAAGGTCTATAATTGTCTATTTTCATAGTGTGTGCCTTTCCGTACCTAAAGGCCTATTATGGCTCTTTCTTTATAATGGAAACTTTTATCAATATTCTCGCCTACCGTAATTTAGATAATTTTGTTTTCTTTTGAGGTTATTTGTTAGTATATATATGTTTAGCCTATTTTCATTTATCAAAAAATAGGCTTATGAGATCATATTTTGTCCGGGAGTGTGTATGTGGTGCGTATGTGTGTGTGTGTCCTCCAAATAATATCTGAATGGCCTCAGCGATTTAAAAAAAATAGGTAAGTAGGCCTACATACTAATATATTGTCCGACGTCGACCGTGCCTTTAAAATGTTAATACCTTTCCCCCATCCAACTTGGTAGCCAAGAGAAATATTTCATTGGCATTCTATATCTCCGCAACAGTAACAGTTATCACCCTGGCATTTTGTTCGCCACTATCAGTTCACTTTTAAAACCCTGTTAAGTACAAATCCAACAGGCGGCCAAGCGAAATTTAAGAATTTAAATGTTTCTTTCCGGCGTTTTACCATACGACCATACTGAAACAGGCATCTAATGTAGTTCAATTCTTTTCATAACGTCAAGATTGCGGCTGTGCGAAATTTTTTAATTATGTTTTTTATCTTGTGTCCTAATTATGCGATCAAAGTGAACGTTTGAATCATGAACCTAAGCAATAATCTTCACATAATGTTACATAACTCTATGGCTTACATATAGAACAATCCAACATGACGATCATCCGAAATATTTAGACGGTTCTCAATATCTGCGAATCCATCAAAGCTATCACGCTGAAACTTTGAATGTTGATAGAGGATATTAACATAAGTTCACCTATGGGCCCTTCAATAATCTGGTAAACACAAATTCAACATGACGGTGACACGAAATTCTCTTGACTTAATTATCCGAGCGCAGTGAAACCTAGCGTGGAAAAATCTTTATACAAGGCCTTTATAGAAAAGCAGCTTGGTAAAATGAGTCATTGTTATAATATATTATATACAATATATAATATATTATATATAATATTCATCTACTGGCATATAATTCCATAGCATATAGCCTATGTGTAAAACATGGCGTCCATACGATACATTTCACCGGTTCTCAATATCTCCGGAACTATCTAACCAATCAAACTTAAATTTTGCATGCTGTTTCTAACAGCATGCAAAATTTAAGTTTGATGTTTAGACTGTTTAGTAAGGAAAAATGTGTGACTTTCCAGATCCTGTGAAACACAAAAATATCACGGCGGCCAAGTGATTTTCAAGTATTCAAGATATAATTTCAAGCGATCTAATCACCCGAGTGCAATGACAATTAGCACAGGGAATCTTTATTCAGAGCTTAGTGTAGAGACATCTAATGATGTTATATAGTTTCAATAATTCCAGATGGCGTCTCATCGAAATTTTAAAACTTTTTTTTATGTGAAACATCTTTCCGCTCGGTTGCTGGATAGTTTTGTGGGAGTGATTTTGAAAATTGGGGACGGAAGTGGATCGGAACGATCGAGCTGGCAGTGGTGGATCGAACGGAAGTATGCACTGCCCGCTCGATCGATCGAACGGAAGTGTACTAGCTGGCAGTGGTAGAAAACGGAAGTATGCACTGCCCGCTCGATCAATCGAACGGAAGTGTACTAGCTGGCAGTGGTGGAAAACGGAAGTATGCACTGCCCGCTCGATCGATCGAACGGATGTGTACTAGCTGGCAGTTGTAAGACCCAGCTGGCAGTGGTACGAGAAACAATGAGCGCGCGGTGTCGAAAATTGATATCATGACGTACTCTCGGCCATGTGGAATGTATATGACAAAATGAACGGAAAACGCTCATGCGAACTCTGGTGTCAAGTGATTGAAACAAATGACATGGTACATGTTCGATGTCTGGAAAGGAAGATTGTAGTTTTACGTGACCGTTAATCTCGAGTTCATAAGCCACGGGACCTCCTTTTAACGTGGAATCCGAACCACAGGACGTGGCATTTCACTTCGAAAATCTCACATGCATTGACGGGGAATCGAACCCCGTCCGCCGTGTGTTCGAAGTCTTCGTATCAGTATTTAAATGGTAAAATGCCTTAATATCAAACATTGTAAGTAGTCGGCATTGCCGGTATTATGTTTCTGCACATTGGCTATTCAAATATTAACCCACATAACGGTAATGCAGTCATCAATATAATATAATCGTTGTGGTTATTCGAGAATTGAGCAAGCCTTCATGAACTATAACTGAATACATTCTCTTTACTCACAAGAGGGCCTATTCATAAGGCATTTCGAACTCAATTTCACGCAGGAACATTATCGAATCAAGCAAAATATAAATGAAACTTAATTCCGTAATGCAGTATTATTGGAACATGGAAATAAGTCACCATCTTGTGCATAAAATTTGCGTAGTCGAAATGGCCGTGGGGTTAGTGCTTATGACAGTGAATCTAGAGATCTTGGGTTCGAATCCCGGACGGGGTAGATATTTTTGCAACCAGATTATCATTTTAAACGATATTTATCATATCAATATGACTCATTTTAACAGAATCCATATGAAATTACGTGTTGGTCTGTGAATCAAGAGGACCTGTTTATAAGGAATTTAAGGTTATGAGCGGTGTCGCGTCTATTAATCTAGTTGATCCATATCGTATTCTTTATTTAGGCTAGTGCTGGTGGAAGATACAAATCATCTAATAAAATGACTTCCGTATTATAAACTACAATATCTGTAAAACACTCCCTTTTACAATTTGTGCCAATAATATTATAAAATACCGGTGTATCAACAATTTCACGTGAGGTTTCTTCTATGTCAGATGTTACACATCATATGCGACTACTGTAAGGCTCGTATTTTTTTATTTCTCGTATCTTATTCGAGCGATTGAAATGATGAGCTATGAAAATAATCATTTCATAAGGTCACTAAGTTCTGTAGCTTCCTTTTCATTACATTATAGTAGTTGCCCATTTGTTTTTTCTAAAAATTAATACCATTGGTTCGTCATAGAACGATGCCACCTTGCGGGAGAGGTCTTTATCACAAATATTGAAACTATTATATTCTAGCACATAACGTTTTATTGTAATGGTGTTGGTGAGGATATAGTTTGTGAACCAAAAGCTCTTTAGTATAGATCTATCGTATGGGAAATCGTTTTAATAGGCAGGAGAGTTTTAATGGAGAAGATTTGTGGGATATGTGAAAATGGGCTATTTAGATCTTTACGGAACTACTTGTTTGAGTTAAACTTTGTATTATAAATAATATTGTTCACTTTGAGCCATTGCATCTTTGTTGAAAATATATTTGAGGAAGCTTGTAATACCTCCATTCTATCACACAACGAAAAGCAAAAATAGCGCCTCTCCCTTCCAACGATACAAATCATAACAGATGGTTTAAGTTCGCTTTTTAATTATTGATCGCATCATTTTGTTTCATACTGCTGGAATGTCAAGTACAGTGTGAAGTCTGTCAAGCCGAAATCAGCAAGTTCTTTGAGTTCGTTCCATAGACAATAATGATCCCGCGCTCTCAACTGACGACAAAATCATTTGCCAATACTGTTGTAAACAGTAAATTTATGTTTTTAAATATGTATTTGAATGTTTTACTAAGAGGATGAAATCTTGCTCTTTAGTTCGTAAATATTATAGGCTACTTTATCATTTCTGGCAGCCTACGTTGGAGAGGATGTTTTCAGAGGGTATTATGTTAGAGTGAATTTATCCGGAATTCGAGGAAGTTGAATGGTAGCTGCAGATTTTTTTCAAATATGGGCTATTGTTTTTTGTTTTTAATTGGATAGCGTTGTTTTTCATTCTCAATAGACATTGATTGCATTTGCTCCACGTAAATAAAATCAGGTTTATAATTTATACAACACTAGCAACGCGCCGTGGCAACACCCGGTATCTTTAATGGTTTACCCAGCGTAAGCTTGAAAGGCGCACGGACCGCAGGTCCAAGGCGCCAACCAGAAAAGCCGAAGTGAACAGCGAATCTCCAAACACATTTACTCTCCTCTGAAGTCTTAACTCGACACGACTCGACAGTTTGATGCTGACCGAAGCTGGGGTGATAGGCTTGCTCGCTAGATCGTAAACTCGCTCCAAAGCTAGTAGGCCTAATTTAAATTTCCACTGAATGTAGATTGTTGGAAGAAATGATAACGTAAAAGGACTTATAGTGGGCGATGTATTAAAGATAGAGATATGGTGTCCGTGACTTGTTTGTAGAACTTTTCATGCTGAACTATTCTTACACTCAAAGTATATAGATATCATTAACGGTTTACCCAGCGTAAGCTTAAAAGGCGCACGGACGACATGTTTTTCTTCGTTTCGTTTCACTGAAACCGTTACTGCTCGGCTCCCTTTGGTCATAAATGAATGATTTTCTCCAGAGACCTTCCTTGAGAAATCATTTACAGAATGGTGAAAACTGTATCAAATTCCAACCAGGTACTTGAGATTGCCCATTACATTCAAGGATCGGGAACTTTGTTTTACACTGTGTAGAGATTTAAATAATAGTGCAATTTAATAAATTCAATGTATGAGAGTACCTAATTCACATCTCTATGGTGCTCTGAAATGTGTTTTTAAATTTTATAAATACAATTTTTCTGCCTGCTTCAATGCATATCATTACGTACAGTGCCTATACAAGTGCCTATTTTTAACTTTTTATAGTGCCTACTTGCCTGCCTACTTTAAGTTCTTAGCACCTATGCGCCGAGCTATGCTAATAACTTAGCATGAGGCAACATAAACCGCACATGTGCTTATTAGATTATCCGCAATTAAATTGTGTTTTGACTTGCATTTGGAGACGAGTAATGGGTCATTTTGGGCGAAAGATTCATGCTACTCTCAAAAGCAGGATTTTCTTATTTCATACATGCGTTCTTTTTAACTCTTGAGGCAACAGGATGTATCAAGTTCACGCGAGCCGAAAACTCCAGCTATCGTTAACCATACATTTTTAAGCATCTCATTCTCAATTGTTAACGTGCTCGCCTAGAGCACGACGGGAAACGTGTGTTTCAAGCATATTGCAGTATCCCAAGGTACAAAATATATACACTACACTGAATTTAACAAGTAGGTCTAGTTCCTTCAAAAACTAATGGAGTCTATTTCACATATTCTACCGGTCGTTCACCCTACAAAACTCCCCTGCCAATTAAATGGTTTTTCCATATGATCGAATAAATAAATTTTGAAATAATAGTCGCATTTTTTTTCAATTATTCTCCAAGTTTGGCATCACCCACGGACTCGGCGAAGGATCATTCCGTCGCGAGGACGGTGTCTGGAAGCTTAACCCACTTCTTTAGCAGATAAAACTGGGGATGGTGACAGGCCGATCACACAGGCGGCAGTTAACATGGGTCTAATTAAGAAAGGGTCAGGGAAGGGAATTTTGGAAGGAAGTTGGTCGTGGACCTGTTGAAAGGAACCGTCCTGGCATTTGCCCGGTGGTAAAAATAGGAAACAACCAATACCATTCTCAGGACGGGTGAGGCGGGACTCAAAGCCACGCTCTGCCCATTGCAGCCAAGTACGAGCTAGCGCGTTAGCGCTCGCGGCCACCGTGGCATGTAATTATAGCAATAATTATACAATAACAATATTAATATTAATAATAACAATAATAATGGTACAGGTTTTGCATCCCTGTTAACTTTTGCAAATTCAGAAACGCCAAGGTGCCAGATATTTGTCGTGGTGGAACAAAGTCTACGGATATAAGCACTCTCAAATGCCAACTGACGGCGCCTGAATCTGATCCTGCAATCTTGGGAACAACAGGCATGAACGTTGCCCGTGCACTATGCAGCCTCTCTAATTAGCTTTTGTTTTATGACCTACAATTTCAAACTCGAAACTTAGTATCCAATCATTGTAGCCGAGTCCGCCTCGTTGCGTGATGGCTAACATTCTTGGCTGTCACTGCGGAGGCCCGAACATTCATGGATAAGTTAGGTGAATTATGTTTCAGGAACTGGCACGTGCGTCACCTATAATTTATGAAAAGCGAGATATTGATTTATGCACCTGTACGTTTAGAGTAACTATGGAAGTAGTCCAATATGTCACGTTACACAGGTATCGGATCATTCCGAGACGAGTTAGATGTATTCAATCCTGAAGAATTGACATGCGTGTCAAGTATAATTTGTGAAAGGAAGTTATGGAATTTTAAACCTATAGGTTTAAGTTATATTAACGGTTCACTATGCCAGATTTGACAGTGATCTGATCATTCGGTGATGACTTAGGTGAAAATTATATGTTATTGATATGTACATCATCTGCAATTTGTGAAATAGCCTATAGGTTTAAATTATATTACTGGTCTACTACAGAAAATTTCACAGACATCAGATCATTCCTTGACAAGTCAGAGAAATTCACATCTCAGGAATTGGCATTCGATTCACTCATCATTTATTACATGTATGCCATAGATTCATGCTCAGGTAGGCAAATATTTAATAGTGATTCATTACATAAACATTCATTTTGATCATTTGAATAGAATGCTTCTTCTTCTTCTTAGTCGTTTACCCTCCAGGTTGGTGGAACCCACGGACTCAGCGAGGGAACTCACCACTACCGCCTCTACGGGCAGTGTCCTAGAGCTGGGAACATCTAATCGGAGTGGATACAACTGGTGAGGTGTGATTGGCACCTCGCCCAGGTGGCATCACCTTCAAAGCGAACAGGGGCCTCACGGGGGAAGGTAATGGGTGGTCAGGATGGATAGGCAAGGAAGAGGGAAGGAGGCGGCCGTGGCCTTGAAGAAGGTACTGTCCCCGTAAATCCGGATAGTAGGCTGTCAGATATCCGCCCCCTCAATCGGATTGCCAATAATCAAACGCACCGGCACAGCTACATCAATGAAAATGGCACTGACAGATACTACCGAGATTAGAGCACAGTAGTTAACAAGAAAATTATTGTGGAACACACCAAAATATACGGGGGTTCATACTTACCTTTACTTACCTCTTCAAATTAATCTCGGGTATGGGTTGCCAACTGGATCACTTAAAGTATGCCCACACAATAACCTCCACCATGATATTTAAAATGAACCAAAAACGAAACAAGAAACTTTAAACTGTACAATAATTTATTTCACATAAAGGGAATGATTCTAACAAAAATAGACAACAAAATACACGTGGCAATCAGAAGCCATTGTCAATATAACCATGTCCTCCTGTAGGACTTGTAGACGTTACATACAAAATTTTATCTTTCACTAGCTTATAAAGAACGTAATAATAGTAATACACTTGGAATGGATGAGGGAATTGGAACGAGACATGTAGCAATTGTTTTCCTCTTTCATAAACATCACACTTTATTAATAACTGCAAGCCTGTTATGTGGTCGACCTTGGCCTCTAACATACAGTTGTCAGGCCAGCTGCGATCCACCCTACATCATGTCGCATGCCTACGTCGTTAAATGGACCCACCTGTCCGGCCAGTGTTAGCATATGCTCGTAACCTCCGAGCCTAGCTCCTTTTCAAACACTTTAAATGTCCTCAACTCAACTCAAATATTAACACGCAAATCTTTTAAATGCTTCATTCACCTGTTACTGGATTACTCTAATAATCCCAAAACTTGTTTAATTACATAATCCATATGTTTCATCAGCGTTGTTTAGAGTATATTAACAAAACTCTTAATGTTTATAACAAATGCTCATTAATTGTTTATAACAATTATAAATTGTTTATAATATTGTCAAACGACAATTCAAAAAACTATACACGCCTCTATTAATTCCTTTCATTTCCAATTATTATTAAAGATATTTACACAATTACATAATTTATTTACAATATTTATAATATTAATATAATTTATTTTAGAAATACATTAAACCACACGTTTATCCGGTTGATAATTACTCAAATCAGGTTAATATAATCGACCAATGAAGGTTAGTTATATTTATGCTTATATTCAGGTTTAATAAGTTTTAATAATTATTATTATTATTTGTGACGGTAACCTCCATTCAAAATCGTTATCTCAAATTATTTAACACTCTTGTTAATTTTAACAGTAATTTCACATGATTAATTTTCAAAGGACCTGGACAATAAACTCAGCGGAAAAATACTTCGCTCAAATGCCCCCGTAAATTGAATTATATTGAGACCACGATGGCTGTATTGGAAAATATGAAGAAAGTTATGGCTGTCATAGTTGTGACGTGGATATCTATGACGTAAGCACGGATGACGCAGACTTCACGCAAGTAGGCTGCTTGAGCTGAGATTCTTGGTGACGTCATGATTTTGTTCGAGAAAGATCTGAGATTTACGACGCAGTCGCAGGGAAACATGGAATTGTGCTGAGGAAGAAGTTACGCTATTGGAGGAAAGGCTCAAACCAATGAACGATAGTTTGGAGGGAGACGGAGATTACTGAAACTATCATATTTAATTACTTTTGGAATGCAGAATTGTGGAAAACTATTTTCAGTTATGGCATTGATTTGGAATTTTGAAGAAATTATTTTTGAGTTTTTGAAATTTGAAAATCCGTCAAGTATAGCCAAAGTTAGAAATTCTAGCAATGACGGAGAAACAAGCTATGGAAGGGATGGATACGCCCCTTAAGAAGTTGATAAAAGGTCTTGCACAGCAGAGAGGAGCTCTCATAGCTCATGTGTCTCATATCGCATATATATCTCATACCGCATATATATTTCTGATGTCATATAGTCTTTTTCGAGTGAATCAGTGAAACAAGTCGTCTTTAGCGTGTGGTAAAGCCCACCGCATCGAACGAGCTTCGAGCGTGCCGCAGTTCCATTTTACGGTGTTTGAAACTAGGCGAAGTTGAAACGCACACATTTTCAAGTCTACAAGATAATATATCAAGAGTTGACTAATGCCTTTAAGCTAATTCGATTGTGCAGTACTATATTAAAGTGTGTAGAAAGGTTGAACATTTTCAAGATTCTAATTTGAAAGATATTGGCATTTTAAGTCGGCAGACAAAAGTGATTTTCTCGCCACCTGAGAAGCACTTTTAAAATATCACATTCTACGCTACGGCTGACACTGGTATTGCAACCGTGCTACTACATATTGCTTTTGGTGTTACAACGCTGCATTCTAACATGGAACAATATAATATGGCAGTTCTTTCAACTATTATAACGGAAATGGAGATGGAAGGCTAAGGACTTTAATGCAATTGGGACATATATCGATGGAGTGAAATAGCAGCATGGAACTTCGCTAGTCGTCTTTCTACAAAAGCGAGCATGTAGTGAATATCCAACTACACTCATGCATCGTTGTCCAACTATTTCACTCCATCGATATATGTCCCAATTGCATTCAAGTCCTTAGCCTTCCATCTCCATTTCCGTTATAATAGTTGAAAGAACTGCCATATTATATTGTTCCATGTTAGAATGCAGCGTTGTAACACCAAAAGCAATATGTAGTAGCACTGTTGCAATACCAGTGTCAGCCGTAGCGTAGAATGTGATATTTTAAAAGTGCTTCTCAGGTGGCGAGAAAATCACTTTTGTCTGCCGACTTAAAATGCCAATATCTTTCAAATTAGAATCTTGAAAATGTTCAACCTTTCTACACACTTTAATATAGTACTGCACAATCGAATTAGCTTAAAGGCATTAGTCAACTCTTGATATATTATCTTGTAGACTTGAAAATGTGTGCGTTTCAACTTCGCCTAGTTTCAAACACCGTAAAATGGAACTGCGGCACGCTCGAAGCTCGTTCGATGCGGTGGGCTTTACCACACGCTAAAGACGACTTGTTTCACTGATTCACTCGAAAAAGACTATATGACATCAGAAATATATATGCGGTATGAGATATATATGCGATATGAGACACATGAGCTATGAGAGCTCCTCTCTGCTGTGCAAGACCTTTTATCAACTTCTTAAGGGGCGTATCCATCCCTTCCATAGCTTTTTTCTCCGTCATTGCTAGAATTTCTAACTTTGGCTATACTTGACGGATTTTCAAATTTCAAAAACTCAAAAATAATTTCTTCAAAATTCCAAATCAATGCCATAACTGAAAATAGTTTTCCACAATTCTGCATTCCAAAAGTAATTAAATATGATAGTTTCAGTAATCTCCGTCTCCCTCCAAACTATCGTTCATTGGTTTGAGCCTTTCCTCCAATAGCGTAACTTCTTCCTCAGCACAATTCCATGTTTCCCTGCGACTGCGTCGTAAATCTCAGATCTTTCTCGAACAAAATCATGACGTCACCAAGAATCTCAGCTCAAGCAGCCTACTTGCGTGAAGTCTGCGTCTTCCGTGCTTAAGTCATAGATATCCACGTCACAACTATGACAGCCATAACTTTCTTCATATTTTCCAATACAGCCATCGTGGTCTCAATATAATTCAATTTACGGGGGCATTCTCCCTTCACCACGTTTTAAAAACAGTTGCAAATTGTTTTTAAACTCTGTGTTATAAATATCTCAATTCACTTAAACACGAAATTGAATTATCATTGGCTTACTCTTGGATAGTATTTCTTCACGTTTCCAGCATTGAACTTGCCATAAACGACATTATTCTCATCATCGTAGAGTTCATAACAGTTGTTGCCATAAGCATTCGTAATTCTGAACGGACCCATGAACACTATTCCAAACTTGGGATAGATTTTCTTACTCACATCAGCCTTGACAGGTCTGCGTAGTAATACCAGATTTCCAATTTCTAAGGGAGCACCAAAACGTTTTCCAGCTACTCTTTTCAATCGTTTTTCTGCTGCTTTCTGGAGTTGTTCCTTCGCTCTGTCAATTCTCTGCTGCCTTCCTAGGTCGGGATCTCTAGGAACGTGGTTAAAAAGATTATCCCACGGCCTACCTGGGTTTCTTCCTAGATGAAGTCTCATTGGCACTTCTCCTGTGCTCTCCTGCACTGTAGAATTTAGACATTCCTCAATAAGGGGTACAAATCTCACCCAACCAGAATGATCATTCGGACAGAAAATTCGACAAAATTTCGAAAATTCAGCCATATATCTTTCTGAAGAATTCGATTCCGGATAGCGCACGCTTGAAAATAAGTGCTTAATACCAAGCCTTTCCATATCTGCAGCAAATTCTAAAGATGTAAACTGAGCTCCATGATCCGATAGTAGATATTCTGGTTTACCAGCTTTTGGAAATACAGCATGTTCCAGTCTGCTTACAACATTCCTCGTGTTAGCTTTTTGCCTGGGACTCATTGTTACAAATTTCGAGAAGACATCCACGGTAACCAACAGGAACTGATTACCCTGATATCCCTTCGGACAAGGACCAAATATGTCCGTCGCCATGAGTTCATTTGGTTTAGAGGGAATCATAGCCTTAGGTTTTCCTTTTAATAGAGCGGAGGCATACTTTGCTCTTTGACATTTATCACATGAACGAATGACATTAGCAATGCTGGAACGCATGTTAGTCCAAATAAACCTCTCTTTAAGAGTGTCAAGAGTCTTATCTAAACCTGCATGTACAGTTGCGTGATGAGCTACCCACACTAAATTGACAACAAGTTTAGGTGGCACGACTATTCGGAGCTTTGTATGCGCAGAGTCAGCATACTTACATACGATGTCTCCACTCAAGACAAAGTTTCGTGATTCTCTCTGTGTAGCTGCATAGTCAACATCAGTATTGTCCATGTAACCCTTAAGGAACCTGTACATTTTCCTGATTGGAGCGTGTCTCTTCTGTGACACACCGATTCGGGCTAACCTCCTAACGGTCTCTTGATCTTGCTGCTCCAATTGTACATGGTGTATCTGCACATTTTTGATAGGGTTACGTGATAAAGCATCAGCCAGTAAGTTATCTTTCCCAGGCTGATGGACGATAGTGGCGTTAAACTGTTGGGTGAACAAAGCCCAACGTGTCAATCTATCACTAGACATGTCAGTTTGCAGCATAAACTGAAGTGCTTTGTGATCTGTAATAATGATAACCTTGTGTCCCAGCAGCATTTTTTCCACGCTTGCAAAGCTGTTACAAAAGCTAACGCTTCTAGTTCTGTCGTAAAGTAGTTTTCCTCGTGTTTCTTTAACTTTCGACTAGTGAACGCAATGTAGTGCTTGTTGCCTGCCTCGTCTCTTTGGTATAAGACTGCACTAATGCCTATTCTTGATGCATCAGACTCTATATAGAACACCTTCTCAAAGTCTGGGTACTCCAGTTTAACGTTGTTTCTGAGCATCTCCTTTGCTTTCTCAAAAGCCTCGTCTGCTGCGGTACTCCATTTCCATCTGTTATTCTTCTTGAGTAAGTCATACAGAGGAGCCATAATTTCAGAGTATCTCGGACAGTGACTGCTGATAAATTGGCATGCGCCTACAAATTCTCTGACTTGTTTCACCTTAGTTGGCTTTGGGAACCTTGTGATCGCATCTACTTTCTGCATGTTTGGATGATATCCATCTTTATCAATCGTATGCCCCAAGTAGTTGATTTCCTTCTTCAAGAATTGACATTTTCCAAAATTGACCTTGATATTGGCCTCCCTTAAACTTTCAAACAACTTTCTCAAATGCACTAAATGTTCTGCGGCATTGGGTGAAGATACAATTAAATCGTCAATGTAGCAGATTACATTTTCCTTTACTTCGTCAGTGAGCTTACTATCAAGTGCTCGAATAAGTGCTGGCCCACTGTTGACCATTCCAAAAGGCATTCTCACAAAGACCCATGACGTCTGGTCAAATAAGAATCCAGTGTACTGCATACTTTCTTCTTCCAGTTGAACTTGGTAAAACGAAGATGTCAAGTCAAGAACACTGAAACATGCTCTCCCTTTGAACTTTCGAAGCAGATCTCTAATCTTAGGTGGTCGGTCATTTTCTGGAAGAATCTTCAAGTTGATGGTCCGAGCATCGAGACAAAGACGTATCTGACCATTACTTTTCTTCACTACAGTGATGGGGTTTATGTAAGACGACGCCTGTTTTTTAATAATCCCGTCTACCTCCATTTTTCTGATCAACCCTCGTACTTCTTGATAGTATTTCTCAGATATGGGGTATATTCTCTTTTGGTAAGGGGTTTCATCGGTCAGCCTTATCTTGTACTTATAGTCTTTAATCAATCCAGGCTTTTCATCAAAAATATCCTGGAATTCCTTTATCAAATCCTCAAATTCCCCCTGAATTTCTTCAAATCCTTCAGTTTTTCTACTGGGTATTTCTGTTAGATTTTCCACTTCATTGATAATGGTATTTAAAATTTCTTCCCTAAGGTCTATCTCCAGACTGTTTTTCACGTCCTGTTCTTCGATCTCTTCTGTGATCATGTACCCATCATTAAAGCTAATAATCCTATTCTTCATGTCAATAATGGCTCCGACTTTCGATATAAAATCGATTCCTAGCACAATATCGAAATGGATCTTGTTCACCACAATAAAGATCTGTTCATAATTCCTTCCATTAATTTCAAAGTTCAACAACACTTGGATCTTGCATTTCACTGCCTTGTCTTGGAAAATTCCTCTCACTTTGACGGTGGAAACAGGTAAAACTGTCATGTTTTCTCCTTTTAACAGACTTTGATAGCATTCATCAGAAATGATAGAAATAATTGCGCCGGTATCCATAAGAGCTTTGTACTGTTGGCCATCTATCAGTACAGAAATAATAGGTAAGGCACATGGTCTTTCCTCTTTGACGATTCCCCTCTCTTCTAATAAATCCTCATCAGTTACTTCATAAATTTCGTTAATAGTAATTAGGTTTGGTGTGGCAATGCATTTATGGTTTCTCACTGTCGTTGAGAAATCGGCGTTTTTTTTTTGTGTGTTACCAATCTCGAAGTTCTGCTGGCTTGTAGAAGGACCAGGATCGATCACTACATCCTGTCTTTTCTTTTGGTTTTCAGCTTCCTTCTCTCGTAATTCCTTAAGATACTGCTGACTTTCTTTCTCTCTCTCCTGATATTTGTCGGGTGTCATAACTTGACCTTGAGAATTCTGATTTCGATTCTGGTAATTTCTATTGTAATTCCTATTGTAGCCCTGGTTATTGTAGTATCTACCTCTTCCATTGTTATAATTTCCTCCATTATTATTCCAGCCTCTTCTTTGCTGATATGGACGGTAACCTTGCGATCTGTGGTTGCGAAAATGATGGTTCCTGTGAGGACCTACATTTTCAGTTTTCTCTTCATTGGGCTTGTCAGTTTGCTGAACTTGATCCATATAGACAGTATTGATGTCTTTGAATTCGTGCCTCTGACCTTTTTGTACCACATTTGGCATTGGACTCGTGTAGTCAAGCCTTCTTAATAATTCGTCCATACTGGTCAAATCCCTGATGTTTGACGATATGATGAGTCTTCTCACCTCCACAGGCAGCATACGAGAAATCGCATCTATCAACTGCTCTGTTGACAATGGGGGTTGCAAAAATCTCAAGCGTGATAACTGGCTCGTGAAGAAATCAGCGTACCGTGTAGGAAGAGTACCTGAATACTTCCTTGAGTATACCTCAGCTCTTAATGAATTCTGCGCTTCGATGGACCAGAATCGTTTTATCAGTGCCTCTGCAAATTCGTCAAAATTACTGAACGTATAGCGAAATGCTCTGAACCATTCAAGGGGTCCTCCAGCTAGAAATCTCTCCACTATCCTCATCTCTCTTTCTCTGGGAATGTGAGCTTCAATGAAATAGTCTTTCAGGTTCCTGATATATTCTATCGGTGTTAGACTATCAGTATTGCTAAATTTTTGAGGTTTGTCCTCGAAGTTCCGGATGACTGTCACATTTCTCGGATATGAATCCATGTAATTCTTCCCACTATCACGATATCTCCATTCAGGTTCAATATTCCTATCCTCTTCTTCTTCCCGGAATCTGGATATACGTTCCTCAGGACTAATATCTCTCCCTTCTGTAGCGAGGTTACATCTTCTGACGTAATTCCTATCATCTTCACCAGTCAAGCCTTCTGGATCCTTATCCGTGATTTCCGTGATGACTTTCCTAATTAACTCTTCCTTATAGGTTTCCATCATGCTAGCTTCTCCTAGTTTCAAATTCTGAAGTTTGCTCGTAGTTTCATTAACATCAGAGACAACCTTATGAATCTGTTCCTCTAACGCGGATTTTAATGCTTGCACGTCCTGACCTATTTGCGTTCTATCCTCTACCTGCTTTTCGGATAGTGAGTCCATCCTTATACTCAAATCTTTTCTAATTTGCACTACCTCATTATTAATGTCTACTTGTGTACTGGCAAGTTTTCTTTCAATTCGTTCCTGAATCTGAGTTACATGTTCCCCACTTGACCTATTCCATTCATCTTTCCACACCGTTACATTTGCAGTTAACATTTCCGCAATATCTACTTCAATGTCTTCCTTAAGTAAACGATTATGATCTTATACTTGGGTTCTCATGACCTCTACATCATACTTTAAACCTGCTAAAGAAGCTGTTGTCCTAACAGACTCGTCAACTAACCTAGTTGTTAAAGCACTAATGTTACGAGTACAAAGTGTTTTTAAAGTTTCAATTTCTTCTCTTACTTTATTAACATCAGTTTGAACTTTAGCAATGTCTACAAAAACAGTGTTAACTTCTACTTGTATCTTAGTTATATCGCTTTGCATCTCATTTACATCTGAATGAATGTTATTAATGTCTACTTGAACATTTGACACATCGGTTCGGACATTTATAATCTCTCTTTGAACCTCTTCTACTTTATCTTGCACAGTAGCAACATCGTTCCTAACAACAATTGCTTCAGCTCTAGCACATGAAATATCACCCCGAACATTAGCAACATCAAGATTCAACATAGTAAGATCTTTCTGTACCTTAGAAACATCAGTTTTAACATCAGAAACATCTTTATGCACATTGGATAAATGTTTATGGACATTGGACACGTCTGTGCGCATGTCAGTTACAGCATTCTCGATTCCCTGGGTACTGATCTGTAAACGCGACATATCATTTTCTAAGTTTGCAGAACTGGTCTGAAGAACTTTCATATTCTCCTCCATTCGACTAGTATTCCTAGCTTCCATCTCCTTCATGCTTTCATTCATGCTAGCTTTCATCTCCCTCGCACTTTCATCCAGCCTAATAGACAAATTGTTGGACATCTCCTCCAACATTTTCCTCATACTTTCATCTGCCATTTCAATATTATTCAAAAATAGACTGCGTTAGGGACATACATCAAACAGAGCAAAATAACAACATCTGAGCAACATTCTTCACCATATATAAAGTTTGAGTAATTTTCTGTCTTAAATCTAACTTATAATTACCTTATAATTAACCTTCGTAGACACCTTATGTTGAAATAAACTCAAGCACATGTTCAAATTTCCTTGGTTCATTTTAAAATATCCTAACACAAATAATTTACATTTACAATCCAAATAGTATAATTTTATCTTTAATATGACTAAACATGTCATAAGCCGGTCAAATAAAATAAGACTCCAGATCATAGGCGATTTTTCTAAGTTTCCAGCCTATTTAACCTCTCTCAAGTTGTATAAGATCGGATCTTTTCTGAGTGTAATTTTCCTAATAGAACACAACATTTAATCCCTATATAATCACACTCTCAAATTCTACAATTGGCCAAGACATCTAACAAAGAATCAACCTCTTTATTTGAGTCTTCACAATCCCATTGACATCGATAACTTGGTAATCCAATGTTATTCGAACACTCCACAAAATTGCGGTGCCAATTTTACTGCAATAACTTGGTAATCCAATGTTTTGCTGATCGAACGTGTCAATTCTACTGGCGTTCAACCTGGTAATCCAGTTTTGTCGAACGTGCCAATCGAGCCAATCGAGCTGATCGGGCCCCACGTTTCAGGGTCGCCAATCCTACTGTCCCCGTAAATCCGGATAGTAGGCTGTCAGATATCCGCCCCCTCAATCGGATTGCCAATAATCAAACGCACCGGCACAGCTACATCAATGAAAATGGCACTGACAGATACTACCGAGATTAGAGCACAGTAGTTAACAAGAAAATTATTGTGGAACACACCAAAATATACGGGGGTTCATACTTACCTTTACTTACCTCTTCAAATTAATCTCGGGTATGGGTTGCCAACTGGATCACTTAAAGTATGCCCACACAATAACCTCCACCATGATATTTAAAATGAACCAAAAACGAAACAAGAAACTTTAAACTGTACAATAATTTATTTCACATAAAGGGAATGATTCTAACAAAAATAGACAACAAAATACACGTGGCAATCAGAAGCCATTGTCAATATAACCATGTCCTCCTGTAGGACTTGTAGACGTTACATACAAAATTTTATCTTTCACTAGCTTATAAAGAACGTAATAATAGTAATACACTTGGAATGGATGAGGGAATTGGAACGAGACATGTAGCAATTGTTTTCCTCTTTCATAAACATCACACTTTATTTATAACTGCAAGCCTGTTATGTGGTCGACCTTGGCCTCTAACATACAGTTGTCAGGCCAGCTGCGATCCACCCTACATCATGTCGCATGCCTACGTCGTTAAATGGACCCACCTGTCCGGCCAGTGTTAGCATATGCTCGTAACCTCCGAGCCTAGCTCCTTTTCAAACACTTTAAATGTCCTCAACTCAACTCAAATATTAACACGCAAATCTTTTAAATGCTTCATTCACCTGTTACTGGATTACTCTAATAATCCCAAAACTTGTTTAATTACATAATCCATATGTTTCATCAGCGTTGTTTAGAGTATATTAACAAAACTCTTAATGTTTATAACAAATGCTCATTAATTGTTTATAACAATTATAAATTGTTTATAATATTGTCAAACGACAATTCAAAAAACTATACACGCCTCTATTAATTCCTTTCATTTCCAATTATTATTAAAGATATTTACACAATTACATAATTTATTTACAATATTTATAATATTAATATAATTTATTTTAGAAATACATTAAACCACACGTTTATCCGGTTGATAATTACTCAAATCAGGTTAATATAATCGACCAATGAAGGTTAGTTATATTTATGCTTATATTCAGGTTTAATAAGTTTTAATAATTATTATTATTATTTGTGACGGTAACCTCCATTCAAAATCGTTATCTCAAATTATTTAACACTCTTGTTAATTTTAACAGTAATTTCACATGATTAATTTTCAAAGGACCTGGACAATAAACTCAGCGGAAAAATACTTCGCTCAAATGCACAAATTGCATTAAATAGGCCCAGAATTCATCATATATTTCAATATATATGGCATAAAAATCTTCCACAATCCATACACAAAACCTCCACTTATAATCTCATCAACTTCATTAATATTACTGTGGGAATCTCCTTCAATTATTCAAGGGCATTATTCATCAGCGACCTTTACATGTCCACTGAACTAACGATTATACATCCATAGTTCCACTTTAAAAATTCTTATATTCATTAATTGTTTCAAAACTGTTATTTATTTAACCTTTGTGGGTTTCATTCATGAATCGATATGAAGTAAAAATTTGCCAATCACAAATAAATTTAATAGCAAATACGATTATACACGCCTCTCTGGTCTATCAAAATTGAGATTAATATCTCCTAAGTATCGTAGTATAAAAATACTATCTTCAAACAAAGTTCATCTAAACTGCATAAATAATTGAATTGAATACAATTAGACTTTGGAATGCAAACATTATTGTTCCAATCTAGAATTGAGAAAAATCCCTATCAAAAGTTCATTACTATAGTGTATTCAATAAATCGTAATCAAAGTTCATATTTCATAAAATTGTCTATAATGCAATGGTAATTTCAGAACTGACGATAAATGTCTATGTTGCAATCATGTTCATAAAACGACTAGTATTTCCAAGATCGTCGATACAGAAATAGATTTTAACGCTCTAAAATCTTTTAATTATTCTTCTTTCTTGAGGATGACAGAAAATTGGTCAAAGTAATTTACTGAAGAGAATTACTTTAATATAATGACACGCTGTCTGAATTCAAATCTGCCATAGAAAATCGTTAACTTTACAGTCAAATCGTAACTACAAAAATAAGCAAATTACTGAAATAATATCTATTATCAGTCTCAACTGATCCAAAAATATTTAAATCTGCCAATGACATAACAATGTCTTAATAAATCGTAGAAAAAGGCATAAATCATCGAAGTGTACTGAGTATAGAATTATCAAGCAAGAATATGGGGCATAATATATATGTGGGACAAAAATATGGGAAAAATGGTTGCTCAGACATCGCTAAATGACTCAAATAAAACAAGAAACGTTCACGACTACCTTATCTGTTGATTGAAGTTCTAGAGGAAAATCTTCCAAAGAAGACTGGTGATGGTTCCATTTCACCAAAAAGATGTGCTCCGTCCTCGAACCTGGAACCAGCGCCCTCGGAGAATAGAACTGCTTCCTCCTCCGGAAATTGCACGGCTCCGTGTATACGATAGACATCCTTCTGGCAAAACTCTTCTTTGTGAGCCGGGTCTACCCTGGCCTCTCTTGATAGTTCCCTGAAGTTCTGGTAGAAATTCGCCATGAAGTTTATTGCAATAATTTCCGTAGAAATATTCATATTTGTGGAGTATGAATATGTTTCCACTGCCATTTGAAATAATTCAGCGTTGGACAACGATGCATGAGTATAGTTGGATATTCACTACATGCTCGCTTTTGTAGAAAGACGACTAGCGAAGTTCCATGCTGCTATTTCACTCCATCGATATATGTCCCAATTGCATTAAAGTCCTTAGCCTTCCATCTCCATTTCCGTTATAATAGTTGAAAGAACTGCCATATTATATTGTTCCATGTTAGAATGCAGCGTTGTAACACCAAAAGCAATATGTAGTAGCACGGTTGCAATACCAGTGTCAGCCGTAGCGTAGAATGTGATATTTTAAAAGTGCTTCTCAGGTGGCGAGAAAATCACTTTTGTCTGCCGACTTAAAATGCCAATATCTTCCAAATTAGAATCTTGAAAATGTTCAACCTTTCTACACACTTTAATATAGTACTGCACAATCGAATTAGCTTAAAGGCATTAGTCAACTCTTGATATATTATCTTGTAGACTTGAAAATGTGTGCGTTTCAACTTCGCCTAGTTTCAAACACCGTAAAATGGAACTGCGGCACGCTCGAAGCTCGTTCGATGCGGTGGGCTTTACCACACGCTAAAGACGACTTGTTTCACTGTAACGTGTTTTTCGAGGGGTTTTATGCAACTGGCATAAGTCAGTAGGAAGCCATTCTATATTTATTTACGCGGCAAATTGTTCAGCCAAGACAATTTGTCATGGTAATTTATTATTATTATTAATTTATTATAATTATTATTAAGGTATTTTCGGAGCATTTTATAAAAATTATTAGCATTCAGATAGGTTTTCTATGTCTTAGAAAACGCTATCAAGCAAATTATTACGAACGACGATATCATAGAAAATTATCTGATTACGGAATTTTACGGAGTTTTTGTCAGTCAGGGTATTTGAGAGAGATGACTCACTGGGATTTCAAGTACACGCTGAATCTTGTCGAGGAGCATGACGCAATCTTGGGTCGCAAGGTCTAGAAAAGGCGAATTGTTGAAACGGAAATCGACTTCTCCCTCCCGCGGAGTGTAATGAGGAAGGAGTGGGGATCTAGCGCGTAGGGTGCAGCCAATCAGTGAGGACGACGTAAGCCAGATGTCGGTAGCATGGTGGGGGAGCCAACGTGTGGATATATCGTTCGACGCGCCGTGAAACGAGGACTATCTGTGAAATACTTGACGAGTATGGATGCGCGTGCGAGTGGCTCCGATGTTCGGTGGAGTTAAGGACAATCTGTGTAGAACTTGCAGTGAACGGTCGCAAATGCGTGACGCTCCGATGTTCAGTGGAGTTAGCGACGAACTTTTGTAAAACGTAACCAGTGCGGTTTTACGAGAGTTTGGGTCCGATGTACGGACCATAGAATTATCTGATCTACCAGAATATCATCAAATTTCGACGGAGATGACGACGTCCAGGAGACTGTGGGAAGCACACAGCATCATCAAGAACGAGGGAAATGCTTTGACAATTTCCAGGGGTAAGCGCTAATGACGCAGAAATACGCAATCTCTCATTTTTCTTTGTTTTATATTTCATATTTCAGTAAATTCATAGCTTGGAAATAAGAGTAAAATCAATTTATCAGACTCCGTTTTCACGTAATTTTCTATCGGTAAAATTCAAATCACAACGCTCCAATTTAAATTTTGTACTTATTATTTTTATTAATTTTGCTATACTTGTTTTATATAATAAATTCATTTCTTTTACAATGCAATCTTTGCTTTCAGTAGGTAGCATTAGATATAGACCAATTCCTTCTCCTGATACAATTGTTTGTTGGGTTAATGATCAAATCATACCACGATCTGAGTGAATAGAGTCTTGAAGGTGTTCTGCCAGAGCTAGACGTTGTTAAATACAAATTTAGATTTCAACATTGCATTGAGGTCTTGGCGCCCATTAAAACAACATAGCTTAGGCAAAGGTAAACAGTTACATTTCTCACCCAACAGTTAGGAGCTAGCAAAACGTTTCATTTGTACGCTCAACGTGGAGCAAAGTAAATACCGTTTCACTTGTCATCCCAGCCTAAGCAAGACCATTACATTTGTCGCCGACAACTTGGGGCTGAAAACCTAATAACATTTGTGGAAGGAGAAGGGTATATATTTCTGTGCCTGTATTTTGGGGGTTATTTGTCTTTATCAGTGTATATCATTATGGGGGATGAGAAAGAAAGACAGATGAGGTTACGTAGTGGTCATGAACGGGAAAGTGATGATACGAGCAGTATGTCGAGTGATGGTAGTACCGGGGTAGCGGAGGTAAATCCCGATACTGAAACAGGGAGTGTAGGCGGCCAACCAGAATTAAAAACTTTACTTCTCGAGTTCATGTATCAGAACAAAGTTAGTAGTGATGCCTTAAACGCAAAATTAGAACAAAACAGTAGGGAAAATAAAGAAAGTACAGAAGCTTTAAATGCAAAGTTAGAACAGAATAACGCTAAATTAGAACAAAACAGTAGGGAAAATAAAGAAAGTACAGAAGCTTTAAATGCAAAGTTAGAACAGAATAACGCTAAATTAGAACAAAACAGTAGGGAAAATAAAGAAAGTACAGAAGCTTTAAATGCAAAGTTAGAACAGAATAACGCTAAACTAGAACAAAACAGTAGGGAAAATAAAGAGAGTAATAGGGAATTGAGCGATAGTTTAAACGCCAAATTAGAACAAAACAGTAGGGAAATGAGTGACAAATTCGAACTGATTAGAGGTGAGATCAGGAGGGTGATGGAAGAAAAGGCTAAAGAGATTATTGCAGATGTAGACAGAAAATTAGGAAAAGTACAGGAGGAGTTGGAAATTAGAATCAGTACACAGGCTGAAAATTTAAAAGAACTAGTCCAACTGGAAACACAGCAGGTCAAAAAGCAATTGGGGGGAGAAATTGACAAAATTCAGGTAGCTACTAAAGAGGTTAAGGAACAGCTGGGGGGTAGAATTGAGAAAGTCCACTCACAAATAGTTGCAGAAGTAAATGATTTAAGAGAGAGTAATAGAGAGAGCATTAGCAAGATTGAGGAGAAACAAGCAAAGCTATATGATAAAGTAGAAGAATCAGAAGGAAACATTAAAATAACAGTAAACAGTATTGAGAGGAAGGCTGAGGAGAAAATCGCAGAATTAGAGTTAAAATTAAAAGCTAGGATCAGGCAAGAAAATAGTCAGAATAGGCCAGTTTTTGTGAATAGCACACACAGGGAGGTAGAACTGGGTAAGTTCAGCAATCGACAGGGGTGCCCAATGGAGTTCATGAACACTATAGAAAATAAATTCGGGGAGAGGTTGGAAAATGGTAGTATTGAGTGGTGCCAGGTAGTTGAAATTTTAGAACAAGTGTTTGTGGGGGAAACGAGGAATTGGTTTGCTGTCTACAGAGACAAGTTTACTGATATGAATGATTTTAAAATGAAATTCTGTGAAAAGTTCTGGAATGAGGTTATTCAGTCGCAGCATCGTGAGGGAGTAGTGTGTGGTAAATATAACCCTAAAGGAAGCTCCACCATGACCGAATACTTTTTAGGGCAGGTATTAGTGTGTAAATATCTGGATGGCTTGAAGGAGGAAAGTGATGTGGTAAGGTTGCTACTTAGGCACTTTCCCTATAGGATCAAGGAGGCTGCTTGTATCCAGAATGTAAAGACTATATCACAAGTAGAAAATTTGTTAAGCACATTTGATGCACTAGGGAGAGGGGGTTATGAGGACAATTTCAATCGGAACCAGGGTAATAATAATAATAGACCTAATGAAGCCAGGCATCAGGAAGTTCAAGGGAACGGTGGCGAAGGGGCCAACGCTCAAAATAGAAATAATAATAATCAGCTATATCAGAACAGAGGAAATGGCTATGGTAATCAGTATCAAGGGAGGAACAATGATTTCAGGGGAAATCAAGGGAGGAACAATGATTACAGGGGAAATCAAGGGAGAAACAATGATTTCAGGGGAAATCAAGGGAGAAATTATAATGACAATAATTACAACCAGAATAGGGGTCAAGGAAGAGGACAGCCTAGTGGTAGTAATATACAGCCAAACAATGACAACACAGCCCAGAACAACCAGACCAGTTTAGTAGTTAGTAGTACTACGGCCAGCTGTAGCGGTTCTTTAAACGGGAAACAGGCTGCGAAGTAAGGTCAGAATCTCAGTTTGTAGCATGCCCTGTCCATACAATTATACAGGAACCCTATGACCTAAATGTAAGAAATGAATTATTACATGAACTAAATGATGAAGGTATTATTCAGGAAGTGGTTAGTAAGAGCCCCATAGTTAAATTTAACGTGTCCGAGGCGTACACAGATGTTTTAATTGATAGTGGTTGTATGAAGAGTTGCATAAGTAGTGCATTTTATGATAAAATGAAAGGAACTGGAGTAAATTTTGAGGAGATGCCAATTAAAAGCACTTTTGTTATCACAGCTGTTGGGAAGAGGTCTAAAGTAATTTCTAAGCAAGTTTTAGTAGACATTAAAATTAATAATCATGTAGAGAAGCAGATTTGCCTTGTAATTCCAAATTTAGTATTCAGTGTTATCTTGGGTTCAGAGTGGCTAAGTAGAGTGTCTGGTAACTTATGTTATGATGTAGGGAGTTTGAAATTTAAATGGGGAGATTCTGAAGTAGAAGTAGCGTTCAATGACCAAATTCAGAGAAGTAGTGTTGTAGGTGTGATTTGTACTTTAAATGAGATATCGCCAGCCGTAGAGCGGGGTTCTCCATGTTTTGTGGGCAGTGTGATTACGAACGGAAGTCTAGAGGACTCGTTACGTGAGGCTGCATTTCAGGGAAATATAGAGGATGAACAGTGTGTTCGGCTCTATGATGTGTTATTGTGTAATAGGAGAGTTTTTGAGGATCGCATTGGTATGGCCAATTGCTATACACATTCATTGAACGTTATTGATAGGTCAGTATTCACAGGACATAGATATCCTGTACCTTTCGCTTATCAGAGTGCAGTTGAGGCACAAATTAACCAGATGCTTGAAGATGGGATTATTGAGCACTCGAACAGTCCATATGTTAATTCTTTGATAACGGTACCCAAGACCGACGGCACTGTTCGTATTTGTTTAGACGCTCGTTTGGTTAACAGTAGAATTAGTTCAGATCAGCTGAAATCTATGTCAATAGAGGAATTAATGCAAACATTTGAGGGGAAGAAGTATTTCACTTGTGTAGATTTGAGTTCCAGTTTTTGGCAAGTGCCACTTATGTACGAAGATAGACCATTTACAGCTTTTAGTCATAAATATAACCTTTATCAATTTTGTAGAACACCTTATGGGTTAAAGAGTAGTTCAGCAGCTTTAATTAGGGCTTTAAACATCGCATTAGGGGATGACACAGGAGAGTTTGTAACCATTTACATTGATGATATGGTAATTAGTTCACGCAGTTTTGAGGAGCATCTATGTTATTTAAATATAGTTTTTCAGAAGTTAGATCAGGCAGGGTTCACTTTGAAGCTGTCTAAGTCGTCATTCTGTCAGTCAGAAGTGACATTTTTAGGTCATAGAGTGTCGAGTAGAGGTGTAACACCAGAGGAAAGTAGGGTTAATAAGATACTTAACGCAGAGGTGCCACAGAATGTTAAACAGTTAAAAACTTACCTGGGAATTTGCAACTTTTTCAGGAGGTTCGTTCTTAAATACTCAGGGTTGGTAGAACCATTCAGGGAATTGCTTAAAAGTGGGACTCGGTGGAGATGGGAGTCCAAGCATGATCAGGCTTTTAGAGCGCTGAAGGAAGGTTTTGAGAAAGCTGTAGTGCTGAAATATCCGTTAAAAGATATGGAATATGTGGTTATGACAGATGCTTCACATATAGGCATTGCTGGAGTATTATGTCAGAAAGATGATGAGGGTAATCTGTGCATTGTATCTTTAGCCTCGCGAGGACTGACAGCAGCGGAGAAAAGATACACGATTACTGAGTTAGAGCTTTTAAGTATTGTTTTCAGTTTAGGGAAATTTAGAATGTATTTAGTAGGGGGGAAATTTGAGATCCACACAGATCACCATGCATTACTGTATATGAGGACTTGTAAACTCAGTTCTAACAGAGTTAGTAGGTGGATTCTTGCTCTGCAGGAATACGAATTCACAGTGAAATATATTAAAGGTAAAGATAACATTCTTGCAGACATGCTATCGAGGGACACTAATTTATGTAGGGATTATCCTGTGGTTAAAGCAGAGGACGGTATTTTAATATGTGCATGTGTGGACAGTAGCAACAGGGCATCGTTACAGACACTGAGGAATATGCTAGTAGAGCAACGTGATGACGTTAAGTTAAAGGAGCCACTGGCTAGGTTGGAAATAGGTGAAGAAGAGTATGTGAAAGTAGGACGGTTCACGTACAAGATGCAGGATGGGCTTCTTGCAAGGAAATGTAGGAATAATCGGTGGGCAATATGTGTTCCTGCCACTTTGCGGGAGGAGCTAATTTGGTTCATTCATGGGGAATTAGGACACTTTGGTGCTGCCAAGGTCTTCTATGAAATTGGTCGTGACTTTATTTGGAGTAAAATGGGAAGGGAGGTTAGGAGGATTTTAGCTAAGTGTGACACCTGTCAAAGGAGTAAATATCCAGTTAAATATTTAGTGGGGGAGAGATCTGCAGTTCTCACCAGTAGTCCCGGTGAACTACTGTGTGTGGATTTATTTGGCCCGATCGTTAAAGGACAGTACGGCTACGAGTACATTTTTATAGTTATTGACGCTTTTAGTAAGTATGTCAAGCTATATCCGCTAAGGAAAGCCACGGGACTAGCGTGTAGCCGTCTGATCATTAATAAGTATGTACCTGAGTTTGGCATTCCTCTCAGGATACTATCTGACAGTGGACCACAGTTTACTGCAAAGAAATGGAGAACCAGTATGCAGGAAGCTGGTATAACACACGTTCATTCCTCTGTAAGGTACCCTCAGGGTAATTCTGCAGAGCGTCCATTAAGGGAAGTGGCTCGTCTTTTTCGGACTCTAGTGCATGACAAGCATGCGGCCTGGGTTGGACATCTTCCCAAGGTCGAGACTTGGCTGAATTCTGTCCAGCATGAGAGCACGAAATTGACGCCATACGAAGTTCACTTCGGAAAAAGACCACAAAATTAACTAGCGAGGGTGTTGGGATTAAATGAGGGTAAGCAACCGGGGATGGATTACATTGTCCAGTTGGCGAAACAGAATTTATCTAAGTCAGCACAAAAGAGAATTCGCCAACAAAAAGAAACTAAATTTGACCTATTCGAGCCGGGAGACAGAGTCTTACTTAGAGTGCCGAAACAGTCAAATAAGCTAGAGAAAGTCATGTCCAAGTTCTTTTATCTCTACGAGGGCCCATTTATAGTTTCCAAACGTATTGGCAAAACAGCATATGTGCTGGAGAATAGTGAGGGAAACAGATTATACGGAACGTATAATATACATAGTCTACGAAAATATGTGTCATAAAGTGAGTGTGTTTAGCTGGCGAGCCAGCCTATCAAATGAGTAAGTGTGGTATTTGGTGCGTGGGAGGATCTGGTCTTAAGGCAGGCGTATCAGAAGTCACACAGGGGGGTAGTATATAAGTAAATGAGAGTTTTTAAGGTACAGGGAAATATGACGGGATTGTCGGATGCTGTTGAGCACTAAATTGTCTCGATGCACCAAGGCCATTTTGGCAGCGCTGATGGGTTCCCATTTATCTCCAAGAGATGGGGGAGCGCTTGTATAGGGCTTGTTAGCTTAAGGCGTCCACGAGATAAAAGATGGGCCATCAGAATGCGAGACAGTCCTTCATGAAACTCATACATATCAGCACACGTGATTTCTGTTTACGGCCTCGCCATGTAAGATTTGTAAGTGTGTAATTTAAGATAATTTGTACAATGGTATTATTTGTGTGAGGAGAAATGGTCTGTGTTGAGAACTAGTATTAAGTAGAATATGGTTAACGGGAACTTAACAAGACAGGGCGATTACGGCACAGAAATATTTGGTGTTATATGTAATGCGCATTTACTGTTTTTTTTTTCAGAAGTCAATATTAATTTAATCTACTTTAAAGAGAGATTAAGTATTATGGTCACGAGGCGCTGCCACAATAGTGTGATCGTGTGCTCAGTGATAAGTGAGATTAAATTTCACCATAAGGAGGGGACCTCCAGTGAAATTAGGGAGTTCTATGGTGATATAAATATATCAGAACACCTTCAATGCGTGTGATATGACATCATAAATACATAGTGCTCACAGATTTATTATGTCTATTTCTCCAACATAGAGGAATTTGAGAGGCGGAAATATCCGTGGAACACTATTTTATATGAGAAACATTGGACTGGTTGCAAAGTGCAATCCATAGTGACAACAAACTTTGACGCAAAGTGCGTGAAGAAAAAATATGAGTGTATATATCTGTAATTTAGGGTGATTTCGTTTATGTAATATGTATTTTGGATGGGGTTTATTAACGTGTCTGGGATAATCGGATAATGGACCGTCGTCACGGTAAATCATCCGATGATCCGAGGCGAATATGTAACGTGTTTTTCGAGGGGTTTTATGCAACTGGCATAAGTCAGTAGGAAGCCATTCTATATTTATTTACGCGGCAAATTGTTCAGCCAAGACAATTTTTCATGGTAATTTATTATTATTATTAATTTATTATAATTATTATTAAGGTATTTTCGGAGCATTTTATAAAAATTATTAGCATTCAGATAGGTTTTCTATGTCTTAGAAAACGCTATCAAGCAAATTATTACGAACGACGATATCATAGAAAATTATCTGATTACGGAATTTTACGGAGTTTTTGTCAGTCAGGGTATTTGAGAGAGATGACTCACTGGGATTTCAAGTACACGCTGAATCTTGTCGAGGAGCATGACGCAATCTTGGGTCGCAAGGTCTAGAAAAGGCGAATTGTTGAAACGGAAATCGACTTCTCCCTCCCGCGGAGTGTAATGAGGAAGGAGTGGGGATCTAGCGCGTAGGGTGCAGCCAATCAGTGAGGACGACGTAAGCCAGATGTCGGTAGCATGGTGGGGGAGCCAACGTGTGGATATATCGTTCGACGCGCCGTGAAACGAGGACTATCTGTGAAATACTTGACGAGTATGGATGCGCGTGCGAGTGGCTCCGATGTTCGGTGGAGTTAAGGACAATCTGTGTAGAACTTGCAGTGAACGGTCGCAAATGCGTGACGCTCCGATGTTCAGTGGAGTTAGCGACGAACTTTTGTAAAACGTAACCAGTGCGGTTTTACGAGAGTTTGGGTCCGATGTACGGACCATAGAATTATCTGATCTACCAGAATATCATCAAATTTCGACGGAGATGACGACGTCCAGGAGACTGTGGGAAGCACACAGCATCATCAAGAACGAGGGAAATGCTTTGACAATTTCCAGGGGTAAGCGCTAATGACGCAGAAATACGCAATCTCTCATTTTTCTTTGTTTTATATTTCATATTTCAGTAAATTCATAGCTTGGAAATAAGAGTAAAATCAATTTATCAGACTCCGTTTTCACGTAATTTTCTATCGGTAATATTCAAATCACAACGCTCCAATTTAAATTTTGTACTTATTATTTTTATTAATTTTGCTATACTTGTTTTATATAATAAATTCATTTCTTTTACAATGCAATCTTTGCTTTCAGTAGGTAGCATTAGATATAGACCAATTCCTTCTCCTGATACAATTGTTTGTTGGGTTAATGATCAAATCATACCACGATCTGAGTGAATAGAGTCTTGAAGGTGTTCTGCCAGAGCTAGACGTTGTTAAATACAAATTTAGATTTCAACATTGCATTGAGGTCTTGGCGCCCATTAAAACAACATAGCTTAGGCAAAGGTAAACAGTTACATTTCTCACCCAACAGTTAGGAGCTAGCAAAACGTTTCATTTGTACGCTCAACGTGGAGCAAAGTAAATACCGTTTCACTTGTCATCCCAGCCTAAGCAAGACCATTACATCACTGATTCACTCGAAAAAGACTATATGACATCAGAAATATATATGCGGTATGAGATATATATGCGATATGAGACACATGAGCTATGAGCGCTCCTCTCTGCTGTGCAAGACCTTTTATCAACTTCTTAAGGGGCGTATCCATCCCTTCCATAGCTTGTTTCTCCGTCATTGCTAGAATTTCTAACTTTGGCTATACTTGACGGATTTTCAAATTTCAAAAACTCAAAAATAATTTCTTCAAAATTCCAAATCAATGCCATAACTGAAAATAGTTTTCCACAATTCTGCATTCCAAAAGTAATTAAATATGATAGTTTCAGTAATCTCCGTCTCCCTCCAAACTATCGTTCATTGGTTTGAGCCTTTCCTCCAATAGCGTAACTTCTTCCTCAGCACAATTCCATGTTTCCCTGCGACTGCGTCGTAAATCTCAGATCTTTCTCGAACAAAATCATGACGTCACCAAGAATCTCAGCTCAAGCAGCCTACTTGCGTGAAGTCTGCGTCATTCGTGCTTACGTCATAGATATCCACGTCACAACTATGACAGCCATAACTTTCTTCATATTTTCCAATACAGCCATCGTGGTCTCAATATAATTCAATTTACGGGGGCAGTACCATCCCGGCATTTGCCCGAAGACGAAGTGGGAAACCACGGAAAACCACTTCGAGGATGGCTGAGGTGGGAATCGAACCCCCTCTACTCATTTGGACCTCCCGAGGCTGAGTAGACCCCGTTCGAGTCCTCGTACCACTTTTCAAATTTCGTGGCAGAGCCGAGAATCGAACCCAGGACCTCCGGGGCGGCAGCTAACCATGCTGACTGCTACGCTACGGAGGCGACTTAATAGAATGCAAGAAATATAAACATACTTTTTGAAACTTTGCACAGGCACCATCTTGAATGTTTCGTAAAAATTTAATTAAATTATAAGCCGATGGATCACCGGTTTTCAAGTGGAACATAGTAGGTCAGAGATCTTGAGAAGATGATCATGAGTTTCATTACGTACAGTTAACTTCCTCATGAACTTGTTCTCTGACTTAGTGTATGTCGACGCAATTAAGCTGTAAGCAAATATTTACTTTGCCACGTTTTACTGTGCTTGATGTGTTGAGTAGCCAGGAATGTTCATTAAAAATTTGAACTTGGCATGGATGTCATGTTGGTTTTGTGCTTATCATGTTTTTGTAGGTCACATTTATGAACTTACTTTCAGTTGCCTGTCAGCAGACAAGAATTCAGGCTGATTGCTGCAATATTTTCGAAGATATGGAAAACCAGTGAAATATTTCACGAAGCTGCCTTTTAGGACTGAGGCCACTCCCAGAAATTTGAAAGTCATGGTCGTTGTGGTAGAGATAGTACTATGTCCTTACCAAGTTCCATTGTTCTCGCTCCCGCTAATCAGAATTAATTAGACACCCGCACCCACCATCCCACATGGGCAAAGAGAGATATTATAAGTCTGTACTTGATATGATTAAAATAGGCTCAGAATGCAAAACTGATGCTCAATGTAATTCGTGCTACACCAGCAGCACCTGAAAAAACACCACGGCTTTAACTTATCATTAAAAATTCCGAAGGACAAGCATACCACGAGAAGCCTGCTTGCCCAACAATCCTCCCCACCTACGATTAAGAGACAATGACCCCACCCGTCACGCTACCGAGGCACCCCAGAGGGACATAATTCAAAGAGGCAGTGGGAAGTCCTGTCAAAGGCAGACATGTCGCTGCGCTGCACAGGTTTTGCTACAGTATAAGATGATATCCCTCTTTAACTCCATGCCAGGAGCCACTTGAAAGTGCCACTGCGGGTGACGAAGAACAGATGGATTACTACATGGCCATCATCCCACATGTGAATATCCAGAACAAAAGTACTTTCCAACGTGAACTAGTGGAAGTTAGTTCTTGTTTGCTGACGTAACATTTCACGGCACCTCTATAAATATACCAGTAATTTTGCGAAATTGCTCAAATATGTGTAATTTCATTGTAATACAAGTATGGATAGCAACCGAGTTGATACGATGATATAAACAATGTCACGGTGTCCTTTAATGGTAACTTATTTTTATAAATTCCATCAATCTAACAAGAATATTCCAACACTTCAAATATAAAATACAAACATAACATATAATACACAACACTACAATGGGATAACGTATGCTGCAGCGTATGATATCATCGGGAATGCGGACAGTAAAATTAAACTATACTGCGAAGAAAAATATACTGTCACAAACTTTGGGACGATGAAGATTATTATTATTGTTATTAATATTATTATTTTGGTTATTCGAAAGATTCCTGTGAATGCATCAACCAACGGAAATCTATGTAACTGAATAATACTAAAATCTATGAATATTAATATAAGAATAAGCTTTCTAACCGTACATCTTGAATTCAAGGACTTGGTGAAAGGACCAAGCAGTTTCATTCTCTTTTATTCTGAGATGATCAAAGAAAACTAAATAGAACATGCAATTTTGTTTCATCTTAAATTTTAAACATTGGCAGTCATTCTTAGTCCTCCCCACACACGGAGGAGGCATGCTCTGAATGAGACCATCAAGTTTATCTTGAGGTAAGAGGTCCCAATCTTCTATGGCAGCGTCAGTATACAATTGATGACGGTAGTCCAAACTTTTGTTGAGCGGTGTATCATTATCTCAGGGTTACTTGACGCAGTACCGATACCGGATTTAGCTGCAATCACTGCAATACATCATGCTACCACATAAAAGATTATACTACAAAATTCCTACTGTTAAAATTCGTAATATGATTAATTACAAGGAATTGTAAAGGTCTTTAAATTGCACGTACTAAATTAAAGTCTATCACTTTTTGCATACCTAGCTTCAGTCTTTGCATAATTGTGGTCATGAGACCTTGCCAGTTAGTACCGATATCTCGATAACTGTTTTGGTTGATGCTCTTATCTGGGGATGATGTCATGTTGATGAATTATTTTGAATAATGAGTAGATCACCCCATGCTGATTGCCATAGCTGCTGTTGTTGTTTCGATTGGAGGATTTGAGATATATTTGGCCATCCGCCTTATGTACTACCATGTGTAGGCATTAACCTCATAAGATCAAGCATGATAGCACTGCATTTTAACCTGCAAGGCCATGGGGCCAGGCTACCATAGCACTCGCGAATTCCCATCTCACCATTGACCATTCTTGAAATGGTCTTCCATGGTTTCCCATTTTAAACCCCTCCTAATAGGCCACGGCCACTACTTTTCCAACTCCATTGCAAATTACATTAATTCATTCATTTCTTATCTCCCATAGAGGCCATTTGCCTCGATATTCTGCCCTCTAAAGAGACGAACACCAGCACCACCTGTATTATAGCAATGAAGGTTCGAAACCTGGCGCAGTCAGCTGGCATTTGAGGGTGCGCAAATGCGAGGGAGCCGTGTCAGTACATTTACTGGCACGTTAAAGATCCCCTTCGGGGCAAAATTCCGGCACCCCGGCGTCTCTAAAAGCCAGTGTAGTTAAAAGGGACGTAAAACCAATAACATTATTATTATTATTATTATTTATTATAGCAATGAATGTAGATGTGAAATAAATTGAAATTAACGGGGTCTAGCAATAAGTTACACCGGTATGCGTGTTGCAAAGGTTACGTTCTCGCCTGCTGCGGCCATGATTATGGGATCGAACCATGGTACTGTACAATCAATTGGCATTTGAGGGTGCTTAAACGCAAGGGAGCCGTGTCAATAGATAAGGGAAAGTGATGGAGGGGCATCCAGAGGTAGACTAGAGGTAGACTAAGAAAGCGTTGGATCGAAAATGGCAGGCATTCTCAACCTGGTGCTAGCGAGCCCGTGGTGCTCTTTGAATAAAATTTGGTGCTCTCGTCATACGAGCCATAAAGTGCTCGCAAGTACAAGCTTCCAGGAGATCCATATTCATTTGAAATTCTGGGTGCATGAACCAGAATAATAATAGTTTTGACAGTCAAAAAATTTATCATTTTGTGAAGTGGTATTTTTAATCTACAGTAAAAATAATTGGACATCCCTGTTTTATGAGTATCACGAAAGATGTTGATTCGACTCGACTGTCCACACATGAATTTATCTTATCTGCATGAGTCATGCAAGCAGTTGGAGGATGCCTGGTGAGCGTTGAATCCCTACCTATTTCAGTAATTTTGAGGGAGAAAGAGATATATTGGAAAAAAAAGGAGAGAGGAGCATGTTTGTTGCAATATTATTATTATTATTATTATTGTTATTATTATTATTATTATTATTATTATTATTATTATTATTATTATTATTATTATTATTATGTACTTAGTTAGGAATGAGGGTGGTGCTCACAGTCTCAAAAAGGTTGAGAACGCCTGATGTAGAGGATGATATTCGTACTATGGAGGTCAGATGATGGAGAACTAAGGCAATTGACAGAGACTCCTGGAAGAAAACTGTGACGGAGACCAAGATTCTGCAAGGACCGTAGCGTCAAGGAGTAAGTAACTAGGGTCTATGCTCTAACAATTAAGGAATAATTCGAAATTGGGAATTAAATAAAAAGCTCCCGTCAAATCACTTATCAAATGGAAACTCTCCAACTTTTCACCGTTCGTAGTCAAGATACTCAACAGGAATAGCATGAAATTAAGGGATACGAACCTCGCGTTGACAAGGAGAAAAGAAGAGGAAGAAGAAAGAAAATATCTCTATATACATTCTCTCTTAAAGCTCCTGCTATAATGTAAAAAAAAGCTCGCAGCGACAAATGGGTGTTTACTTACAACTTCAACGCGCAGCCCACGTTTTGAATTCGGCCCTCCGAACGGTTTTGTGTAGCCCAGAGTTAGCTATCATTATATTTTTAATCGTGATAAAATAATAATAATATCGTATGACCTCGGGTGCCGGATGCAAGCATTGTTATTTGACGCCCAGAGGCCAACATGCATGTCGAATGTTGCTGTTCCTTGGACTGCAATGAAAGTCAAGGTGGTTAGATATATAAGCTCCTTGACACCATAGCGCTTTCTAGTAGAGAAAGGAGGAACTTTGTGTTGGCGGAACATCCCGAGATTAAATTTTCCATTATGAACACGGCGTATTGAATTCAAATGGGTTATTTGCCATGCCAACAACATATGACATGCGTACCACGATTTTTGTCTTCTTTCAAAAATCACTTACCATGGCCAGGAGTGAACCTGCAAGCTTGGAGATAGTAGTCCGACACGATAACCACTCACTCACTGTGGCAAGCTAATCATGATGATGTACAAGTGAAAACTTCAGACTACTGTCGACCAAAATATTATGTGCACTCGAGTTTGAAGGTTGTTTGTGAAGTAACCAATAGACCATCATAAAATCCAATAACATCATCATTTTAGTCGTTCTATTTTACATTAGTTCATGTAGGTTTGGAATTTTTAATGTATATTTTAATATTTTTTATCGCAGTTGAAACACAAAAAGTGCCCGTTTTTAAGCGTGTTTCAACCATGCGTCACATTTAAGAATTATTATCTCACAAACCCGTCATCAGATCGAATCCAAATTTTAACACAATATACATTGGAATGTTTTATAACTGGTTTATTAATTTCAAAATTTTGTATGTTCAAGAACGAAAACTGTTATCATTTTTCTAAGGTAACTTTTCCTCGGCTCGGGGTCGTTGGAAAATGTAGTTCTTGGCTGCGTTGTAATCCTTATACATCAAAAGGTTATGCTGTGTGACTGTGAAATACGTAAATTGATTTACTTATTTTATATCGGTTTGTACTTGTATGGGGAATTAAGACATGGTTCACCAGCTAGCCGCTCCGGGAAATGCTGTACAGTAGGGTAGAGAATTTCCCTAATGACACCAATTAACTACAATACACATCAATTGGACACGTAGTAAGGAGTTTCTCTTGTAATGCTCATCTCGAGACGATGCAATTTCATCCGACAAAGATATAAATAAGACTTGTATGAAGTGCCTAGCAGGCGCCCTTCACCCAGGTGGCTTGTGCTAAGTCCATCCACGCACTTTACGACTCCACCACTCACCAGATGGAAGGAAACAAGAAGCAGTTATTCTTAGCACCGCGTGCACCAGAAATGTAGACGGGCCGGTGCCTCTTCTATGTGGCGATCATATTATTGCCTTTCACCATGTCATTTCTTGAATAAACTCATCAAATGTACCAAAGTGTTTGCACATATCTAATTATTGTTGCTGCTTCATTTTATGGCCTGGAATACCTTAGTCATCAGATCCGTGTATTGTATGTGCATTAAATGTGCACATGTAATAGAGTGTATGTTAAATCGCTCACCACGACTACGATGGGGAGCTGTAGCAAGTGTAGAGATCAGAGGTTTGAATCCCGGAGCTTACAGTGGCTATTCTAAGTATGGATTTTCTCCAGGTTTTTCCACACTCCCTCCAGGCAAATGCCGGGTAAGTACCTTATTTCCCCATTCCCAACCCTAATAATTACAGTTACACACATTACTAGTCTACAGTCACCACTGAAATTGGAACCGTCAAATTGATGACGATGATGATAATAGTTGTTTTAAGAGGCCTAACATCTAGGTTATTGGCCCCGTCAAATTAAACACACACGCAAGTACAAGCGGCTGATTACCGAGATGTCCAAAGCCCCTAAATCAAATTAACAACAACTGCCCCTTTCATCTGTTTCAGTGAGATGTGATGAATTCCAATAAGGGAGGGGTTTAAGGCTAGAGGCCCGTCATGCCGTCAACCTTAAAAGGGGATTCAATGAGAGATGAAATGGATGACGATGAATGAAACTGGACAAGGAGATGGAAGGTACCGTCGCAGCATTTGCCTGGGCTTGATAACAGGGAAACCATAGAAAACCATTTCAAGGACTGATGTCGGAGGGACCCAAACCCTTATGCCTACCGACTCCACACATAGCTTGAGCCAATAGAATAGCGCGGCGCCTTAGTTAGCTGGCGGTGGTGATTGTAATAGAGTTTGTAAATCTAATTACTGGGGGTCAATACTAGGACTTGAAGAAAGATATCGTCTTGGGTTCAGTTCTCACTTCAGCCCTCTTGGAAGTGGTTTTCCTTGGTTTCACACTTTTATTCCAGGCAAATTCCTAACTTAAGGCCACGGCCGTCTCCTTCCCAACCCTGGCCTGAATTACAAATACACACTCTAATACAGCCGCCAAAATAACACGGGTTATCACACAAATTCCACACACACATAGGTATACAACCCACTACACGAGGCTACATGACCACAATGTCGCAAAGCCGATAAATGAACCAACAACAACAATAACAACAATTCTCAGTGTATGACGCTATCAAAGCTCGTTGGAATAGGGACCATAAGAGGTTTGGTAATGCCGGTGCCAGTTCTTTAGGATGCTATGTTGATACCTTCATAATATGTCAATGTATTTCCCCATTCGTAGTTATCTTAATTACATAAAGCAATTTCAGTGTTAGTAGAGGGCATACAGCGGTTCTGCGCAAATCTTACTGAGCCACGCTCGTACCCGTCCCCAACCTGATATCTCGCGAACGCATTATCGGAGAAAGTTGTGTTAGGTGTAAAATTACTCGGAATGAAGCTCTCTTACATATGGACTACTTATTTTCACCTTAAGATAAGAACTACCCTTACCCGGGGGTGAACAAATTATTTTTGGTATGCAGGAGCACTTGCGGTTCTTGTAAGATGGAGGACTTTTTAAAATTATTATTTATGGATTATTTACTCGTTTTACTCGCGATGAAGCTCTCTTTATCGTAGATAACTTGATTTTTAGATTATTACAAGAAGAATGTATTTGGAAAGTAGGCTATATTTTTAAAACTAGAAATCGTAGAAAGTTTTATGATGGCTAAAACGAACGGCCTTCATACCCTTTATCGTTAGAACAAGACATTGTATTTTTTTAAAACAAAGTATTTGGAAAGTAGGCAATATTTTTAAATTAGAAATTGTAGAATGTTGTAAGATGGCTTAAACGAAACTTGTTTTCAGTCGGTCAACACGCTAATGTGACATATTAAATTTGGCAGCGAATAGCCATCATCTACTCTCCTAACCTGTAAACAATTAACATGACTTAATTTTAAACTTGCATACACTTCTCGAAACAAGGAGGCTAAATGGATGACACGTATGGTTTGTCAGGGGACCAACAGATACCGTTGTTAGGCAAATTTGAGGTTTGATGGATATGCGTATAACTCAAGATATAAGCTAGACTATTATTAATAGGGCCCGGATGTTGATGACATGTCATCTTTTTACTGAGCTGTCTAAAACAATGCTGAAGTACATAGACACTCCGGACGGGTCACCCCGTCTTCAAATATGTCATTTTTATTTTGCATCTTTTAGCATTTTTTGCTATTTCTCCATTTTAAGAGCATATTTTTTAAGTTTGGTAGATTTTTTTGGGTCATATTTTAGAGAAATCGGCCTTTTAAGGTCATTTTTTTACAATTTAGTCATGTTACAGCTTTGTATGAGGGAGTTACGTCTCTCCGAGTTAGCAGCAAACGACCTTCCTCACTTCAAGTACGCTCCGATCACATCAGTTGATGTTGAACGCAACTTTTCGAAATATAAAAACTTTTTGGCTGAAACGGCAGATCATTTACATTTGACAAATATAATAATAATAATAATGTTATTGGTTTTACGTCCCTTTTAACTACTCTGCATTTTTCGAATTTTCAGGTCATTTATTACAGTCATTTATGAAAATGTTAACTGCATTTTTTAAACTTTTTTTACGGCATCAACATCCGAGCCCTAATTATTAATGATAAGAACTTTTATAACGAGTTCAATTTCTCCTTATGGTCCGTTAGAGAGTACGTACCACACCAATGCCCCTGTCTAGCTGATAGTTATATTGTTAAGACATACAAACACTTTGGTACAACTGACAGAATATTGAATGTGATGTGACCGATCCAGTCAGGGTCAATTACCAGCCCCGGATGACAGAAGATGAAGGAACTCGGAGAGTCAGTATGACGTCATGGCATGACCCGGCGAGAGCAGGGGAATGCTCCAGAAGGTTCCAACCCCTCCCACTTTCTTTTTCTCGAAGAAGGACGGAGTTCCGGAATGCTCAGTATGTGAGTTAGCAGTATGTGAGTCAGTAGTGCGTGGACGAGAATGTCACACAGCGGAGCACGGAAGATTAGCCCATGTCATGTAGACAGTGATTTTACATCGGGAACTTGAATGGTTTTTGTGAGTAACCAGCAGGCCATGAAGCCTGAAACTAGCGTGCATATATTGCCAGTGAGTTTTTTTACAGTGAAGTATGTCAGTTTGTTGGTCGAACAGTGTGAATTTCAAGGCGATTTCGGACTCGCTAGTGTGTGAGGAAACAGTTAGAATTGATAAAGGAAGTCCGTTTATGCCGACAATTTATGTTCATTAAAGATTGATACCAGGAGGTGTTTAAATTTACGAGTATCAGGGGAAGAACTATATAAGGATAGTCGAGGCGAAACATTATCGCGAGGCCCTATATTTTAACTGACATCCATTCGGAAATAGCATAGCAGTACGGGGTTTTAAGAAACGTAGTGAGAACGCAGTAAGGGAGGCCACATCTATTTTAAGCTTGTGTTGAAAGACTGTAGGCCACCAGCAACTTGATATGTCGGTCAAGGCCAGCTCGAAATAGCTCCTCGTGGAAGGAAGTGTGTCACCGGGTTAAAGGAAGTGAAAACATATAACTCAAGTGAACCAGGAACTAGACGCTTTAGTGTGCGAGCGTGAATGTGCTCTGATATAGTGAGATGTAATATTGCCACATGGCGGCATGAACTTAATAACCAAGGACTCATATATTCTGGGCATCAACATGCATATTAACACGCGAATTATGCTGCACTGAACTTCTAAGGGGCCATAATGGGATGAACGGTCTCAACGAGGTGGACGAGTGGACCATGGTTGGGACGTCGGGAGACGGCGCTGATGAAGGTGACGGGGGACAACCTGTGGGCAGACATGGGCGTCGCCAGGAGATCGGGAGTTGCCAGAGGCGGATACCTCTACCAGTAGCCTACGCTGGGAGACCACATCGCGGGGACGCTGGAGGGACGCCGCCGCCCTGATGCCGCAGACGATGACGACGCTGACGCCATGGATTTCCGAGGACGCCGGATATAAAGTAAGACGTTTCCTTTCCATCCTTGTTCATCAGAAAGAAGAGAACTTCTACCTCGAATAGCCATGCAATGAGATAACCTGAGATCGTGTAACTTAACGCCCTTTATAATCATTTATTCCAGATTGAATAAGAGCATCATTTATTTTTCTTTTCATAGGGTCGTGCAGATGATTTTTGTCTTTCTTTTCGGGTCATTTGACCTACATAAATTTACAGCATCAATGGTAGGAGTAAGACATGTATTTATTCTCTGAGTCATAATAATAATAATAATTTGAAATTGGGTAACCATAATAAGAGATGCCCATTTTGCTGGGAGATCCTAGCACGTCGATTTCAGAGGTCATTATTCGAATTCTATTCTGAAAGGTTTGTCACGGAATGAACAGATTTTTATAGCAATGAATATGGTTGAAGATTGTCGGATAAGGTTCCTTGGATAGGATGCCATATTATCATACGACCTCGTGGTCCCGATAAAGTTGATACGCTCTGTTAGTGTGGGTTCTTGAGACATGCTGATAATGCATGATTTATTTTGTAATGATGTTGTGTAAAGTTTATGTGATAATTATGTAGTAATTAAATATGGTATTATTCCGTCAAAATGTGACGAGATTATTCACGGGGCGACGGATGTCCGTGGAATTGTATTTGTAAGGACAGGGTCCTCTTGACGAACGTGCCACGTTCATTGATGAGTTGTATTGAATAGCGCAGGTGTGTAATTGATGGTGCGCTCGACAGTCAGGTTGTTTGGATCTTCACACAGAGTGTTCGGCGGAAGGGTTACGATTAAATGTTTGTTATGAGTATGAAAGACGCTAGGGCGCCTTATTGCGAGGTTCTTAACCTTTCATAAACATTTGACAATGCTATAATTTAATTACAAGGACAAATATGACCGTGTGGATCAAGGTTGTTGGAAAGGCGAAGATAAATTAATAATAATAATAAGAATTAGTAGTGTAAATATGTAAGCACAATCTGGGTGTGTTAATAATTTATGATAGGTTATAATTAATTGTTGAAATGTCATCTTATGTGAAGCTGAGTCGATGTTTGAGTGCTATTTGATGTAACATGATGCTCTTTAATTATTCATTTGCAGTTCGATAGAGGAGATCCGTCCATTACTGTATAAGGGTAGACAGTTGTAATTTATATAGACATTCGATATTTTCTTAGAGTTTTTTGCCGCAGGTGAACTTTATGTTGAGTGGCTAGTGATGTTTACATGCGTGTGCACCGATAAATTATGGTTAATTTAGCTTTTTGAAAGACGATCTCCCTGTCGGAACTTTAAGAGAGGACACCCACGAGTTTGAATAAGCGTAATTTTCTTTTCTTTGTTTAGGGACTATGAACTTTATTTCTTTTCCGGACTTTGTCCCACCATAACATTATACTCGTGCGTGATAGGCAGGTTGCATATTTATTTATCCTTTGGCCAATAAAGGAGCAGATGTGATTTTACGAGGGCTTTTCCTTTCTTTTTCTGTTTGTCAATTCAAGTTAGGGTTTTGCTTGTGAATCCTGGTTCAGTCTATTTACCATCCCAACCCGTAAACGACCCGAGACCCTTTGTCTCTAGCTCACTGGAGCTTTTCTTTTAGTCTTGTCTGTATGAACCAAGATTCATGCCCTAATATTTTTTTTGTACCCACTCCCTTGGCTGTTTCTTCTAATGGGGCCGGGATGCTAGTCGGGTGATCGCCTGTCCCATTGGAGAAGCGGGCACAGTATGGAATCTCCAACACTTATCTGGGTTGTGTTGCTTATATCCGCTGTTCAGAACTGTTCACCATGGATTGTTGGTATCTGTCCTTCCCAAGTTACAACAGTGGATCTATAGGAGAATCTTCAAAAAGGTATCTGGGGTTATAAGTAAACTACAAATTACAAGATTACTCCAATCGTTCATTTGATTCTTGATTCTGAGCTCGAACACTTAATATAAAAGAAAGGACGACAGAAAGAAAGAAGGAAATCACGAAAGGAAAGAAGAAAGAATGGAAGAATGGAAGGAAGGAAGGAAGAAAGAAAAGAAGGGAAGGAGAAAGGAATGAAGAAACGAATGAAGGAAGTTAGGCATTCCGCCTCTCTCTTGTGATGCCTACCTCGCACATTTCAAAATTTCCTTGAAATGTTCAGGGTCCTGATCCTTTCATCTGAACCCTTTATAGGATAGTGGTCTATATATTAACCACCTACTATAGAAAGAGTTGGTAGGCTATTATCAAAGGTACTGAACCCTTATTGATCTTCGATAAATAAGTATTCATATTTATTATTATTATTACTACGGCCCAGGCAGCACTTAAGGAAGTCGACTTGGATATTAGGGAGGCCAGCATTTCGTAATGATTGCAAAAGGAGGTGAGCTGGTAGCTATTCTTGGGGGACGGCCAGAATTAGTCGAGTTCAAGGCCAAATTGTGCAACTACTGTACCAAAATTGGAGACATAAAGGAAGAATCACGAGGTACTCGCAACGAACATACGATTGAATCAGCCAATCGCAAGAGACCAAGCCATGACCACGAGGTGGACGGCGTCAGTAGTAAAAAGCCCGCGGAAGTGTGTATCTAAAGAACCGCCGAACGGATTAATCTCCGCTCGAGTGATTTGGGACGTTTGATTTATTTGGAGAAGAATGACACTAGTCCCATCTTTGTGAGACAAAAACTCTGGAAGTTTTTATCCGACTCCGCCCCACTCCTCCGCCCCTGTCAGTTTCTAATAAATAGTTTGGCCTGACGCCACTCGAGGTCATTATTTTGTGGAGCCTTCAGAGGCTGACTTCACGCCAGTTCGTATTGTGATTTTGACGCTCGAAATTATCTAAGTCATTATTTTGTGGAGCCTTCAGAGGCTGACTTCACGCCAGTTCGTATTGTGATTTTGACGCTCGAAATTATCTAAGTCATTATTTTGTGGAGCCTTCAGAGGCTGACTTCACGCCAGTTCGTATTGTGATTTTTGACGCTCGAATTTATCTAAGTCTATTCTTTGTGGAGCCTTCAGAGGCTGACTTCACGCCAGTTTGTACTGTGATTTTTACGCTCTAAAATCAGTGAAGTTAATTAATTTTGTGAGCTCCGATTGAGCTAAAGTCGCAGCGATTGCAGTATCGAATTTTAAAAGCTGTAATACATTTTGTTTTATTCTGGAATCAACTTTGTTTTGTGAGCTAAATATTTCACGCCAGTGCGTGATAACTTGTAACATTCATTTAGAGACGACGAGTTCAGCTCTAAGGGGGAAGTATTGTATCACCCTAATTAGCGCTCACCGGAGCCGAAGTCCATAGTACAGGACGGAAATACCGAGCGAGATAGCGACTGCTAGTGCAGCCAGGATTTTGAACTTGTTAACGAGCCAGTGGCGCGGACTCGAGATGTATATTTTATGTACAAATTGCAGTGTATTTTATATGTGTTTTTATGGTGCGTGTGTGCGATATATTTAGGGCCAGTCTTCGCTATTAATCGCATTAGGACAATTGTGGGTGAATTGAGTAGCCTGCAAGCGATTATAGATAGGCAAATATTTAACATTGAACTTTTCTGCCAAGGAGTCGATACCAAGATGATCAGCACGTGGTTTGAAGTTGGGATGAGCTTCAACAAATCAACGCAGACGACTACTATGGAGTGCTAACTTGTCCATAGGGCGATGGGTTGAGGAGGATGTCCTTAGTTCTACAAGCAGAAGCGGTGATGTACTAAAATTGGATTATTTCAATTATGTAGTTAGATTTGGCCGGGGAACTTTGTAAATAGTCATGTTTTCTTTTCTTGTTGTTTAGAGTTTTTCTTGCACCGACACTATAATGTTTAAATGTCCGTTGGCGCGTGGCCAAAGTGTTTGTTTGATATTTTGTTTTTCCTTGAGTCATACGTAATGTGCGCGGCGTGCGTGCGTGATTTATCCTTGCAATGCGGAACCCGTTACATTCGATAAATAGTGCTTTATTAACGTTAGTATTTGAAATAGGAATGGGAGGAAATTATTGTCAGATATTTTTTTGCTGAACAGGCTATTATTCATATTAGGGTTGCCTAGCGCACCAACTTAAAAAGTAATTTGTAGAACACCTTCGTTCTAATTTTGTTAGATTTTTCTTGAGTCCTTTTCAGGTGACTAGTCACGGCATAGAACGGTGGCGCCAGCATGTGGATATTATTTGTGTCTTTTTATTTCAGGGTCTGTCAAAACCCATACGTGTGATTCTGTGTGTGTTGATGTGTCTAGTGTGTGTTGATTCTACGTGAGGAGGGGGTAGTTGTCCTACCGCTCTCATATTTTTGCTGCTGTTGTATTTTTGATGGAAAGACAGAGTGCTCCAGGGAGACTGCTGATTCTTGTCCATATATTTTTTCTGACACACACATGTATTATTGTGCTTTGGGGCACACTTCTTCGAGATTCGACCCCATGTTCTGGGAGGTCGAGGTATTTGACACGTGGGTTGACAGACATGCAGAGTTCCACAAATCGCCCGTTTTGCCTGTGACTTATTTTTGATAGGCAGTCCTGTTTGTCCGACTGACCCCTGTAAGCTTTCATGTAGCAAACCTGTTCATTGTGATGGTTAATTTTTAAGCCATGATTAATTGGGGAGTTCGCCATGTGTGTAACGGCTTGTTGTACGTTGTATGGGTAAAATATTGTATTATTAACGTAAATGTTGGCTGTGTGCCTATTGCTTTGTTTATGACTCGATTCATGTAATTTTTGTGTGTCACACCCGTGTGGTGTAGTGGTAGAGTACTTGTAAATTTTGACAGCGGTCATTTGTGTATTTTTCTATTGGTCGCGTGTTAATGTACTTGTGTTGATTTGTGTGAGAAGTCCTAAGTTTTTAGGCAGTAAATGTTGCTACGGCAATTTGATTCCAATTTCACACGGAAATTTTGTGTTTGTTTATAGTAGATTTAGGAAGTGTCGGTTCAGTTTTAAGTATTGTAGTTGTGTTCCCCCGTGTCGGTCTAGCTCTAAGAAATGTGGATTCGTTGTCTGAAGGGTTATTCTGGATGATAACGGATCACGCATTCAAAGTACACATCGTGATGCATGTAGAACGGCATACGCACATATATGGTCACTTTTGTATTTTTATTTTAAGGACACTTGGTCCAGGTAATTAATCTCTCCAGAGAGATCGCCTAGTTTTTGGCAATATATTTAAATGGGAGTCAGTTGGGAGTTTTGTTGTTAATTGTTTATGTGTAAATATGGTGATTTGTTATTAAATTCAGTTGTTTTAACCCTGGCTTCACTCTTTCCTGCATGTTATTTTGTTATATGTTACCCTGCAAGTTAATGAAGCGCCCTGACAGCAACTTACGAATATGAACCGTTACACCCCCCGAAACTGAGTCTCATATGCTTCTTTGCAAGGGTTCAGTACTAATACTTGAAACTTTCAGCTTAATTACAACAAAATGTCTTGTAGATGTAAAATTTCTGATAAGAAAATACTATATCTGTCTAGTTTTATGGTGCTGGGTAAAATTTCAACTAGTAAATATATTCAACAATATTAAAATTAACCACTAACATAAAACCTAAATATACAAATTAAAATAAAACACACCAAAAATTAAAATAAAACATAAAGGGCACTTAAAATTAAAATAAAACATAAAGGGCACTTAAAATTAAAATAAAACATAAAGGGCACTTAAAAATAAAAATAAAACACACTAAAAAGTACAACAAAGTACACTAAAAATTGAAACAAAATTAAGATTATAAAATTAAGAAGTTAAAATTACAAAATTAAAATTAATAAATAAATAGATAATTTTTAAATGTATTTAAAAATTGAATATTTAAAATAAAAATAAAAATTAGAGTTGAAATTAACATTTAAATAAGAAAATTAAAGTAAAACTTAGAAAATAATAGTCTGCCCTAGAAAGGATTAAGAGTCGTTTTGTTGTTCATTCTGTGATGACTGTATTAGTGTACAGCCGTGTTAGGGACAAGAATGGGGTAGATGCTTGGGAACTTGAATCAAGGTACATACCCTGCATTTACCTGAAGGGAATGTATAAATACCTGAGAAAACCACACTCAAGATAGCCGCTACCAGCGCTGGGATTCAAACTACCAATCTCTGGACTTGCTGCATTTCCCCATCGTGGTCCTGATCAGCGATTTAACGCACACGGTGTATCCGTAGGGTTTTAAATTTTTCTGTATATAACGCTGGGATAACCTGCATTCCGTATCACGTGATACTGACAAAGGGATAGCGTCTTACAGCACCTGATAATATGTTAAGTGATGCTCGTCTGGGCTGCGGTCTTAAGGATTATGGAATGGATACACTAACTTTAATATTGTGACTATCGGTTTCTTGGGAGCAACTTGCTCATACGATATCAGCCAGATTTTATGTTTATCTTAGTCTCAAGGAAGAGCTCCTGTCGTAAGCTCGTGTTATTTAATAGGACTCCATTCCCTGATGCGCTGTTCAAAGATACGATAATAACATCGCCTCGTTTGTAACACAATAGAACACAGCTCATATTGCTTGCGATTCTGTGACCATCGCTATGAAGTTGTCTCATTCAAACAAAAATACGACACTAATAACACTTCCAGAATATCAAACAGTATTATTATGCATCCGTAGGCTACGTTTATGCAAACGATTATGTTGTTTCATTAATGATGATGATAATTCTTGTTTTAAAGGGCCTAGCATCTAAGTTATCAGCCCATGTTGTTTCCCTCAGGAGCTTAGACATGTTCGTCATTCTTCCCCGTGTGTTGGGGTGTGTGAAGAATGTGTCTTGTAACCTGTGTTGTTTCATTTCTTGTTGATGTTAATTCAATTAAGGGCTCTGTGACATCGTGGTCATTTAGCGCCGTGTACTTGGGTGTGTGTAGAATTTATCTGATAACCTGCGTGATTGTGATGTCTTTTGCAGTGTGTGTATTTGCAATGCAGGTGAGGATTGAGAAGGAGGCGGTCATGAACTTAAATTAGGAGCCATCCCAGCATTATCCTGGAGTAGAAGTGGGAAACCATGGAAAACCGCTTCCAGAATGGCTGAGATGGGAATCTCTGTTTCACCTGATGAGGATGAGCGGACCCCGTTCCAGCACTCAGACAAGAATTAAAATTATTTGGCAGAGCCGGGAATTGAACCCGGACCTCGGCGGTGACAAGCCAAGAATATTAGCCACTACGCAACGAGGCGGACGACTGTGTGTAATTTCAGAGTGCGAGTTCGTGCATATATATTTCAGGCTAGGATTTGGAAGAAGAAAGCCGTGGCCATGAATTAGGAAATGTTCCAGCTTTTGCCTGGAGAAGGAGCGGGAAATGATGGAAAATTAATTCGAGGATGGTTCAGGAGGGAATCGAACCCAACTCTTCACAGTTTAGACTTATGAGGTTGAGTGTTCCCCGTTACAACCCTCAGACCAAAATTTCATTTCAAAGCAGAGCCGGGAATCAAACCTGGACCTTTGGAATGCCAGACAAATGGGCTAGCCATTACACCACGGGGTGGTCTAAGGCATATGGGAAACACCTTGTTGCAACTTTGTGTTCGAAGATGAGGTTTTTTTTCTGGTAACATTTTTTTATCGATTTCGTGCACAAATTGAAATTGTGTAACGGCTGATAAGCTAACTTAGGCTACTATGAGTCATAACAGTACATAAGTTAACTAGGGAAGGTTTGGAGAATATGTTCCAACAATTTAAATTCACTGCTATCGAGATCAAATGTGACCATAATTTTCAGCAAAAGACAATTTATTGTATTTTTACTTACATTTATGGGTAAAGCTAATTACTTAGAAATCCTGTGATCAGCTGTTAACGTCATGCACACACAGCGCACTGAGAAGAATAATACGCACGCGTATGGTCCATATTGGTAAAAGAAGTTGACTGTGCCACGTAACACACACCCAGTCACTATATCGAATGTATGAAGTCATTGGTATTGCCCAGTTCGCAGAAAACTCCCCTTAGGTAAGTTTACCTACTCTGTATAGTCAAAAAAAAAAGTCAACCCCTGGCACTATACAGCCCATGACGGGCTAAGGCCGACCAAGCGACTGCTGCCCAGCCATTTGGCCTGCAGATATTGGGGTGACGCGTGAGTAGCGCGTCGGGTCCCCTCGGCCGTTAATCTTGGTATTCGTGATCGGTGCGCTGTCTCACTGTCAGACAGCTACTCAATTGGGTGTTGGCGAATTGAGCCAGCTAATCTTCTGAGTGGATCTTTCTTATCTTGTCATTCCATCGCACAGTCCTTTCTGGCCAATTGCCCCAGGCCAAGTTCTGGTTCTTCCGCTGAAACCCTTCTCCCTTCGGTCCCCCACCACTACCCTTGTGAAAACCCAAAGGTAAGATAACTTACTTGATCTTGCAGAATGACCCACTGGCTCTGGAGTTTCCCGTAAACACACTTCCATGTAGGGTTATACAAAATTGGATCAAACACAATTTCAGTGAAACAAACATTATGCCTTTATTCTTTTAAAAGGCTACAACAGTTAAAAGGTACCTTAAACCCCTTACATTATTATTATTGTTATTATTTTTATTATTATTGTCCCTCGTGGTGTATGGATAGCACGCTCTTCTCTTACCGAGGAGGCTCTGGATTAGATTCCAGCCAGAAACTTAAGATCTATATAATGTTATTGGTTTTACGTCCCTTTTAACTACTGTGACCGGGGTGCCGGAATTTTGTCCCGAAGATCTTTAACGTGCCAGTAAACCTACTGACACAGCTCCATCGCAATTATGCACCCACAAATGCCAAGCGACTACGCTAGGATTCAATCCTGCAGCCTTGGGATCAGTAGGCAAGAACGTTACCGCTGAGCAACGCAGCCAGTCATACTCAACATCTGATTTGAGGGCTGGAAACAATTGTCGTTTATTCATTTTTAAGGCTTGGCGATCATGTAGAGCTGTGTACTTTGGTGTGTGTGGAATCTGTCTGATAATCTGTGTTATTGTAACTGCTGTAGCGTACTATTGTGTACATTTAATTTGGCTAGAATATGGTTAGAAGGGCGCCATGACCTTAATTTAGTTACAATCTAGGCATCTGCCTGGAATACAAATGAGAAACCATGAAAAACCACTTCCAGCATGGCTGAGGTAGGAATCTAACCCGCCTATTCTCAATTCTGCATCAGGAGAAGGAAAGCCTCGTGAGGACAATTAAGTACCTGCTTGATATGAGGAGTAGTGTTCCATGATCTAATCTAAAATGAAAATTATGTGGCTAAGGGTGTCGTCGCGCAGGCTATTCGTCCCCCACAATTTGTAGCCTATTAACTGGGTTGCAGTCGGCTTGATGTTTGGGTGCTCCAAACCACGGGTTTGTTAGAACATTATTGTTGATTCATTGAGGGGCTTTGCGACATCGTCGTCATGTAACCCCGTGTACTTGGTTGTGTGTGTGGAATTTGTCTGATAAGTTGTCTTATTGTGATGACTGTATTATTGCGTGTAGTTGTAATTAAGGTGAGGATTGGGAAGGAGGCAGCCGTGGCCTTCAGTCAGGACTCAATCCGGCATTTGCCTGGAGTAGAAGTGGGAAACTCGGAAAACTTCTTCCACGATGGTGGAAGTGGGACGAACCCTCCTCCTCCTCTCAGTTTTACCTCACGAGGCTGAGTGTAACCCGTTCCAGCCCTCAAATCAGAATTAAATTTCTTGGCAAAGCCGGTAATAGAACCCGGGCCTCCGCGGTGATAGCCACTACGTAACGAGGCGGACATATAATGCTCAATGAAATGTCATCTAAAAAAAACTACTAAAATGAATGAAAATGACTTTTAAAAAACTATTCCATCAAACTGAAATATGGCGACAGTTTTACAGAGGATTCATAGAAGGAATCCTGTTTTATTCACTACACAATTACCTACTCTCATTAAAATATACCTGAACTTAACAGGGAAATGGCAGTTAAAATGTCATTCGAATTAATGAACTAAAGAAGCAAGCAGCCGTGGCCTATTCGAAGGGACAGTTCCTGGATTTGTATAGAGTTGAAAATAGAAAAAACGGAAAACCATTTCAGGCTGGCTGCATGGTCGAAATATAATTGCTAAATAATATTGTGACCCTTGGTTAGTATATAAATATAATTTACACCAATTAAAAATTCAGTTCACCGGGCTGATTGCCAAGCTACCCCAGCCCTTAATATGAATCTCCAACTATTAATTATGGTACTGGTATTAAGTATGTTTGAATTTCATCTAATAGGTTAGGGTATTCAATGAAAATTGTTCACTTGGTTTATTAAAATTTAATTTTGTTCATTTATTAGTGTATGCAAAGAAGATCGGGTAAAATGTTAGAGCTTGCACTTACAGTAGGTTATATTAACGCTGCCAGTTTATCGAACACAATCTCATGGATGTCCATATTTGTGAAACTATTGAGGACATATCGTATTCTTTGTATAAAGCTCCTCCACAGACAGTAGTTGTCACCATATCCAGAAAGCTAGGTCATACATATGTGAATTTATAGTAATTGACACCCCTGGGACCGTCAAACAGAGTCACCTCCCCTCCAACAGTTTAATGACAAAATGTTGGAAAATGTGAACAGTATGGTATGTGCTGGCTGCAGAGTGGGGTAGGTAGGGGAGGTTGCTAATGAGCTATCGCTGGCCGAATTGGACTATCAATTATCAAAGGGGCAGATCATGGTGGCCAGAAAAGTCTGTTCGATTTTATCAGTGTAATTAACTGGCCGAATTGGACTGCGCCCACTCAATTGTCCTCACGAGGCTGAGTGCACCCCGTTCCAACCCTCACGTCAGTTCGAAAATCCCTGACGGAGCCGGGGATCGAACCCGGGGCCTCCAGGTGAGAGGCAGGCGCGCTACCCCAACACCACGGGGCCGGCACCTACTCTGTATCTATTTATTTATTAATTTTAATTTTGTAATTTTAACTTCTTAATTTTATAATCCTAATTTTATTTTAATTTTAGTGTGTTTTATTTTAATTTTTCGTATCCTTTATGTTTTATTTTAATTTTTAGTGGGATTTATTTTAATTTTTAGTGTCCTTTATGTTTTATTTTAATTTTTAGTGTGTTTTATTTTAATTTTTCGTGTCCTTTATGTTTTATTTTAATTTTTAGTGTGATTTATTTTAATTTTTAGTGTCCTTTATGTTTTATTTTAATTTGTAGTGTGTTTTATTTTAATTTTTCGTGTCCTTTATGTTTTATTTTAATTTTTAGTGTGATTTATTTTAATTTTTAGTGTCCTTTATGTTTTATTTTAATTTGTAGTGTGTTTTATTTTAAGTTTTCGTGTCCTTTATGTTTTATTTTAATTTTTAGTGTGATTTATTTTAATTTTTAGTGTCCTTTATGTTTTATTTTGATTTTTAGTGTGATTTATTATAATTTTTAGTGTCCTTTATGTTTTATTTTAATTTTTAGTGTGTTTTATTTTAATTTTTAGTGCCCTTTATGTTTTATTTTAATTTTTAGTGTGATTTATTTTAATTTTTAGTGTGTTTTATTTTAATTTTTAGTGCCCTTTATGTTTTATTTCAATTTTTAGTGTGTTTTATTTTAATTTTAGTGTGTTGTATTTTAATTTTTAGTGTCCTTTATGTTTTATTTAATTTTTAGTGTCCTTTATGTTTTATTTAATTTTTAGTGTGTTTTATTTTAATTTTTGGTGTCCTTTATGTTTTATTTAATTTTTAGTGTGTTTTATTTTAATTTTTAGTGTCCTTTATGTTTTATTTAATTTGTAGTGTGTTTTATTTTAATTTTTAGTGTGATTTATTTTAATTTTTAGTGTCCTTTATGTTTTATTTTAATTTTTAGTGTGTTTTATTTTACTTTTTAGTGTCCTTTATGTTTTATTTAATTTTTAGTGTGTTTTATATTAATTTTTAATGTCGTTTATGTTTTATTTTAATTTTTAGTGTGTTTTATTTTAATTTGTATATTTATGTTTTATGTTATTGATTAATTTTATTTTTTTTAGTCGAGAAGTCCCTTTACATACTCTAGCATAGGACAGTTAGACAAGGAAATATTGTTATGAATAAAACAGGATTTTTTTATTCAACATTTATTTGGAGTAAACAATGTCTGGTTACCATTAACAATTCCATTCATCAAAAAGTGCGAGACTCGGCTCACGGCTAGAAATTGTTATCTCAACAATATGTAAATAATGTTAATAATAAATATTTATAATACATGTCTAAATTTATTGCCCTATGCTATAACATGTAAAGGGACTTCTCAACCACCCTATACGTGCTGAAGATAAGAATGATACACTTGCAAAAATTATACAGGGCACTACATAAAATATAATTATTTATTTCAGGTGTCATAAAGGTTACTTTGATTAGATTATAAAATAATATTAATCACTCAAGATATTTGATCTCCCGTCAATGTGGTGACCGACTGAAAGTCAATACTACATCAAAGAGCCCCATAATCTTCAAAAATTTGTGACCTTCGTTGATTTAGGATCTCACAAGGTAAAACTGGAAAAGTGGCTGATAAGTTTTGTATTGTGGCATTGTTTGCAAGGCTCACTGACTAACAATTACGTCGTGTTATTCGAGGCTTGGGCGGGAAACAGCGATTTTGTTTGAACAGCCTGTGTTTAGGATTTTAAATATTTTTATACCACAATACGTTTTTCTGAAGTTAGAGGTGCTATTGTTGAACTGTTTAACCCTACCTAAGCTTCAACTAAGGATGGTTTCTTGCTGCTTCTTTGGTTCAGCTGGATGGGCAGTGAATGCCTAACATATTCGATACAGGAACAGTTTGTACTACACTGTTTCACGTAACTCACCGACAGCGGTGGCTACGCTCGCTAAACCGCAGCGTTAGGTCATGGGGCTAAGCTCTCTGCTGACTCGGTAGACGGGTGGGTTCTAGCCCCACCATCAGCCGTCCTTGAAATGGTTTTCCGTGGTTTCCCCATTTTCAACACCAGGCGAATGCAGGGACGGTACATCCTAACAGGCCACGGCCGCTTCCTTTCACATTCTTGCCAAGTTTCATTCATCTTCATTCATTCCATCTCTCATACCTGCGCGCAGGTCGCCCACGGGTGTCTACTAGAGAGACCTGCAATTGGCTTCATAGGTCACACGACAAAAAGAAAGAATCAATAATATAAAATTGAATGGTGCTCAGATAAAATTAAGAACTGACTTAGTCCAAACTAAGCTCGGGGAACTGCATCAAGGTTGTTTTTATAATAAATCATTATTTTCAATATTCAGTTGTTTTTTGTTTTTAAGGATGTAATAAAATAAAGGTGAATATGACATATAAATCATAATTGAAATTATAATTCGTAATAATTATACTGTATATTATACTGCACCGTTTATATCATATTCTATATCAGACTGCGCTGGGACAAGGGAAGCTATCCGAATCTTAAATAATTGAACAAAGTAAAAAACAGTAGTTAATTGAATTCATATTACAATAGAACTGACGTTTTGGTTACTTTTAAACTAATCTTGTACCATGACGATTCCATTGATGAAGTAACTAGAACAAGTAAACCCTGAAGTCATAAATCACTCAACAACTGCTTATGGTTGGTTTGATTGACGTTGAAGAATCTTGAGTAAATTAGCTGTAAGTAATGAAATTAGTTGATTTTTGAATTGTTGTATATGATGCCATAAAATTGACACAAACAGAAATGAAATAATTGCTTACTATCTGAAGTCAGTAAACAAATACAAAATATGTAATACAAAACTGTACTATTTTCACTCGGCGGAACTTTCAATGGATATCTATGTTAAGGAGCATTATTCTGATGTTAATACGTAGATAAAAGTGCCATTCCTTCAGCATTCGACTCCTAGTAACTAACCTTAAAAGTCAGATATGTACTGTATAAGATCCAATAGGGAATGTGATGGACTCCGTTGAAGGATCAAGTGTTAGTTGTATTTTAAAAAATAAGGTGTTTTTACACAGTGTCAAGTTAATGATATACTGAAGATCTACCTTTCTTTTTTATTTTAAAACTGAGGGGATTTACTAAGGAGGTGCTTTGATAAAATGATTCGGACAGTCTTTATAAATAAACAAAGATCTTTTCTCAACTGAATGTTTCCCTGTCAACAAGAGTTTGTAGTAATGGCCTCTTTTGGCCCTCAAAGCTCAAAGCTTCTAGCCACTCCTCTCCCAGGAGGCAGATGCCTGACGTCCTCAATTAGCAGCCCCTGCTAATGCTGCATTAGTGAGGAGAGGTTAGCCTATCTCCAATACATCAGCTGCATGCCTTCAAGATGGCAACTGTGGATTAATTGTGGGAGGGAGAATCCATTGAACATGGTTCTCACTCAATATAATTACATGGGAGTGGACTCCGTGCCACTACAGCGCTTCAATCTGCACCGATGAGTTTTTAACATACGAGGAAATGGAAATGATGTGTAAAGGATAATTACATAACGAATTAAACTGTCGAAAAATTTTGAAAGGAATTGGGAGATTATTATCCATGAAATATCGCTTCTTTCTCCATGTTCACCAAGTTTGAATATCAGGCGATCTGTCCAGTTCCTAGCAGTGACTACTGGTAAGAATTGCTTTTTCTTTTCACGCATGAGTTTGGGTTCATTTTACATAAAACAAAAATTATTTAAGACATTTGTATTTAGTTTTTCTTACGAACTTTTTTTCATTTCCCGAAGGTGTTAAGAAGCTATAGGGAAATTCTTAAGGTAGAAATTTGACTTTGCCCAAAACATGATTCAATTCGTCTAATGAGGAAAAATTTAAGTTTTCTCATTGACAGCTGTAGCTCGCGCTATTACGAACCTCTGATGGACAAGGCAAGTTCCTTATTAGGCAACAAGCACAACTAGAGTATTGAGAATTCGTAGCCAGTTATACACCTCGAGAGATTGTTTGTGATTAATCAGCGAAACGGCACAAATTATATGAAAAATACGAACCATATGAAATGGCTGGGTTTGAAATGATCAGGCTTATACGCTGAGAAAATCTATTTTGGACCGTAGAACCGAGAGAAATAATAGACTGGATTATTCAGCATTAACACCGTTGTAACTTTGACCTTTGTAAACAATTTGTGAATAACATCCATAGATTTGAGGAAGAATTATTGCTGTATTCGGTTGTGGTTTACACTGATTGAGAAAATCATGTAAACGTTGAACAATTAGTTCTGTGAATACCTAAATAGCCTATTTTCATTGCCTATATCCTAGTGGTCGTTTCCAATTCAAATTTCTCCTGATCAAGTAGGTTTTCCATGTGATAGACGCAATAGCACTTCGTACATGAACTACCTTGTGATAAAGAATAGGGCAATAATTTCTAACACAAAACTCATGACCCAAGTATTCATCTCAGACAATAACCATAAAACAATGGACCGATATCAAAACGTTCTTACTGTCTTAAATTAAAGTATTCATTGTTGCTCAAGATAACTTACATCGACAGACATCCAAGACTGGAAATTATGTGTTCAAAGTCACACGATGAGACGCTAATTACAACACAAGAATACAACACTAATAAACTGTTTACCAGCATATTTAGTTTGTGGTATTGGTTATTTGAGGTCAATTATGATCTCAACCATACTACAATGCATGGATTCCCACATCCACTCCAGGAAAATGACGGAATTGTTCCTTACTTAAGACCACGCATCTTTTCCAATCCTAGCCTAAATAACATGTACGCGCACTACTGCGGACATTTCAATAATACAGGTAACGAAACAAGTTCTACATACACCCAAGTACACGGGTTTGTTGACCAAGATATTCTAAAACAACAAGCATTGTATGTCAAGTCACATACTGTCCTGACCTTTTAGGTTTTCCGACGTTGACGATCTGAAGTTGCAAAAATTCAAATTTAAAAACTTGCGAATTACATAAAATGTATTATGGCAAATGGTGTAGCCTTCTGTCTGTCTGTTAGGTAATCAGCCCGAAGGCTGGTTGGATCCTCAAAAGTACCGCCGTTAGGTTATGTGAGTAGATACCCACAAAAACCTAAGGCAGCGCTATATTGAGGCGTACTAGGCGTACTAGTTTGATTTATGTTAAGACATTTATTAGCCATTAATAGTCTGTGCGTTCTAAATCACTATATTAAGTACAAGGATTAATTTTGTGCTAAGTTGCAATTAGCTGTCTTACATTATTAAAGTCCCATCCTTTACTGCTACACAACACTATTTGCAAATACAGTAGCCTATATCTTGAGCATCTTCTATACCAGTGGTCGCTGACCTTGTAAAGGTAGTCTACATATTATGATATACGTTTCAGTATTTACAGTATTTACATTTTCCGCCTCATTGTGTAGTGGCTGGCATACTTGACTGTCACCGCGGGGGCCCGGGTTCTATTCCCGGCTCCACCAAGAAATTTAATTTTGGTTTTAGTGCCTTGTGAGGAAACACTGAGAAGAGGTGTGCTCGATTCCTACCTCAACCATCTTAGAACTGGTTTTCCGTAGTTTGCTACTTCTATTCCAGGCAAAAACCCGGATGTCCCCAAAGGTAAGGCCACGGCCGCTTCCTAACCAAATCTTACCTCAATTACAAATACACAAACTTGTTAAGGGCCGTTTTCACCAACTCTTCACTTTAGTTAATTCCCATTTTACTTACATACGAGATTTAAAGCGTGATTATCTTCTATGCATTTCACGAGGCCATTCGGCTTCGCAATTACTTAAATAAGATTCACGGCTCTCACGCATGCGTGGATTCGGATTCATCTTGGAGAGCATGACGGACAGAACAAGAAGCGTCTAGCACTGATCGTTGTTTGCGATGCTCCCTTGAGACTTTCTGGAACATAATTATAAAGGATGGGAAATACAGGAGACCTTATTCGTGGCAAAAGCTTAAAAAGATATGAACAAAGTATTTAAGAGAAATGACAGTTGTGTGAATAGATAGAGTAATAGGACGCGCTTTCTTAATTGTCTTCGTAGCGTAAGCGGTTGCGTTGCAAACTCTGAATTTATTATGCTGCGCTGGAAGGAGTTCGAATCCCTCTTTGGATATACTTTTCTTTAGAATTTTCGTATTCGTCTTTCTTGGTATTGTACCCGATACCTAGTTGAGGCTATCGGCTACGCCAGCAGACATTAAGCCGTAGTTGAGATCATGGGAAGAGTTATGAAAAGATCGCGCTCAAATTGAGTCAAGAGGAATGTCAGGATGACGTAGAAGGTCTAGATTAAGAAGGCACTGACAGCAGTCAAGCAGATGGAATTATGGATGGAAATATGAAGCTTTATTAAGATCTGTATGGAACATGGTATTTAAACATCTCAGAAGAGAAGATATAACAAGCATTATATATGGTAATAATTTGAAGGAAGTCAGATAACCCTTAAGTTATTGTATAACTTAATAGCCGAGATGATCGGGGTTCGAGATTATATTTGTGACGCAAGACCACAGAGGTGGGGAGAACGTCACGTGACTGCGCCAGGGAGGTGCAGGTCAATGCAGTCTAGAGACAGTCAGTCGAGCTCTGTAAGCAGAGGAGTCGAGCTCAGTTAGCAAGAGAGTCAAGTACAGTTAGCGAGCTGAGTAGGACATATGCCGAGCGTATGGTAAAGTCGCGCAGCGAGCAGCATTTGTCACGCAAAGTGAAAGCGACAGTTTGACTTCACTAAGCAGAGAACGGAAAGTAGGTCAGTGAGCCAGGCAGACACCCGCAGTAGGCAGCGTGAAGACCGGTTACGGAACCAGCTGTACGGGCCAAGCAAGCATGAGAAGGCCGGGGTTTAGAACAGAACTGTAATAGTAGTTGGAGAACTTTATTTCGAGCTGCATTTTGAAACGCAGAACAGCATAGCAGAGCGGCATGGCGAGGCCAGCTTTAAGCGGAGATTATTCTAGAACATTGCAGTAGAGACGAGCGGGTTATTTCCAATTTTATACGCAAGCAATATGATAGAAGCTGAACTTCATTACAACATTGAGTTGGGACTTATATTCAGTAATCGGATTGTACAGGCAGATAGTTACGAGATACTGCAACTGTGAACTTCAGATGAACATAGTTATTCAATGACATTACGACTATGCAGTTCATAACGGAACATGCAGAGCGACCATGGGGTCCAAGTAACATTAACGATTTTAGGCAAACGGAATGTTACAGGCATATGCACTTATGAACATTGGCACGTGCATTAATGCAATTCTTTCTTATGAAGTGTTATAAATTACCGAGTACGAACACAGCTACAGGGTGTTTCATAAACTTATACACTCTCATAAATAAAATTTATTTTCTGCAAGTGAGACTTAACCGCTGTGGAGATTGAACTTTTTACACTCAAACCGAACATTGTATGGGACAGTGGCGTAACGTAGAAGAGGAATATGGGGTACGATGTTTCTATGAACTTTTTCGTGAGGATTTGGACAGTATCCGCTATGGATAACCAGCAGTTTATCATGTCGGAGTAAACGAAGACAGAGACGCGATGGCACCACGGAGCGATGGATTCGATTCCTGAAGAGGAGGAGGTCCACCAGCTGATTCACTTGGGATTTGAGGGCAATCGTCATTGCGTGGGTGGAATGATATTCACGCCGTTCTTTCGAGAAAGTCATTACATAAGGATAATCGACGATCTTTGAAATTTAATAACAGCTGATTATGAGAAGGTACTGTAAGAGTTATACCTTTCTGATATGATTATTTTCATGTATATTTTTCTAATAGGAGTGATACGATTATTTAGACATGGCTTTGACTTTATGTGCTTCAAATTTTGCTAGAATATGGCGTGACCATATGATATGGCAGGCATCATTATACCATATTCTCACCATTGTTTGGCTTTATTAAGCAGATGTTTGGTCTTTTAGACATTTTTCCAGCAAGGATAGTTTTCATGAATAGTTTTTTTTTGTGTGAAAAGTATTTCGAACTCGTGATCTGCAATTGATTATCTAAATTACTTCGTCAGTTCATTGCATACTAGCGAGTGTGTATTATTCATCAGTAGGGATTTTTTCCATTGGATTGTTTGGAGATATTAAGATGTTATTCACTTTAGTGAATGAATATCGCTTTTATATGACAACTAGAGACTTGTTGATTCCGATCTGGTACATTCACTCATTTAGTCTTCGAGATGGGGTCTTTCGTATTTATACGATTGTATGGTGGTTACTCATCTTACCCATCGTTCAGGGCACTATCATGTTAGACGACGGGGCAAGGTCTTTCGTATTTATACGATTGTATGGTGGTTACTCTTCTTACTTGCCATTGAGGGACTCATTTTTATCATCCGAGTGTACTTGAGATTGTAAGAGAATCAAACAAGGAACTACTAGTCACATATCAGTCGAATTTTGTTAAATAAAGTAAAGATAAATGTCAGCAGGGTTACATTGGTAATTCTTGTTTGCCAATCCAATATTTTGTTGCTATACTCTTTTGAGAGTACTTTCAGTTTAACAGCTGGTACAGCTGATGCTTTTGATGATTTTTATAATTGTGTTTGATACCTTTGAGAAGGATTTAAAGTAATTGAATCTTGTAAGATGAATCATTAATGGTCAGATTTATTTTAAGGCAGATCAGTATTGCATATTTTGATATGAGAGATTATAGCACATTGGTGTTTTTCTGTGATGTGAATTATGAGAATTGTAAGAGAATTTATGCTATTTGAAAGCAGATCTTGAATTACTAAGGTAATATATTTTTTTCTAATTGTTTAAGAAGATGTCTAGATGTGATCAGAATAATTACAGTTATTGGAGATTGTGTGCGTTGATAATTTGAAGCCAGTTATATATTTTTGTAGATCATGCAACATGGTTAAGTGAAGTTTGTGATAGGCATTTTGTAGAAGTTGCCAAGTGATAGTTGCAATGTTGCTAATGTATTTTGAGGCAGACATGAGGTTGTCGAACCCAGTCTAGCATTATTTTTGAGATTCAGGCTGTATGCTGAATATTTATGGAGTTTTGTGGAATAATTGTGGTATTCAAATGTGATATTTGAAGAAGTGAGGATATATAATGTAGTTGTGGATAGTCAGATCCAACGTGATGTCGTGAAGGCAATAATATGTTTTGGCATGATAATTAAATACGAGATATAACTTGGAAGTGATAAAACTGTAAGACAACGTTCTATAACCCATATTAAACAATTTGTTAGGAAGTTAAACAAATAAATAAAGTTGATAATACAAGATTTTCTGATAATAATAATTAATGAAATAATAATCTGAAATTTAAGCATATTAATGATCTGACCTAATGAAATAAAAATCAGAATGACTAGATGAAATAATAAAAATCTAAATAACCAAAAGAATAAAATTTAAATAATTTGATAAATTAGATTTTGGAATAAATCAATGAATTAAATAAATGGATGAATTAAAGATTGGATAAATAAACTGATTTAAATAAATTAATAGATGATTGGATAGATGATGAATAACTGAATTAGAAGGTGATAATTAATTAAAGAAGCTGATGATTAATGAATTTATATGGAATTAAAATAAATTTAATTGAGATATGACTTAAAGAAATTGCAACTTGAGTTGATGAATTAAGATGATTTAATCTGAAGGAGATGATAAAATAAGAGTGTGTGAATAATTAGAAAGTATAATGAAGTGATGATAATAATTTTCATTTAAATGATTTAATGGTGATGAGTTAATGATTCTGACAGGAATATATTGCATTTTGAGATGAGAATTAATGTGAGAAATATTTAACTTTGATGATGATGATGAGTATGACCAATGAGCAGTGGATTTTCTGTAATTCACAAACAAGCAATTATTAATGACAATGTAAATAGTGTAAATTAATTATTTGATGTTTAGGAGCATTTTAGTAACATATTCAACATTTAAATTATGCCATGCAAGCCATAAATTACGTGATATTTAAAATATGTGATTATAATATGTGTGTTTAGACAGATTAATAATTTCTTCAAATCCACATTCATGATGTTAATTTAAAGAGAAATTAGGTCTCAGGTATCACAAATGTCAGTGACGAAAGACATAGTGCTACAGTGATCCTGAGAACCCAAGAGAACTTTAGAGATTTTTCCTATTTTATGTGGATTAAATACTTTTGATTAGAAAAGAGATGGTTCGATTTTTGGACAATGACAATTTAACGTTGGCATTCGACCATGCTCTCAGGTAGGATGAATATTTAAAATGTCTGTCTGACTATCAAAGTGAAATAAATTTGTTTTTATCTTAGTTGTGATCTGATGATGGTGTGATTTTCCTTTTTCTTTCCTTGTCTTGATTAAGGCTTAACCGGAAAGGATGTGGTTTGCTAGGAGTTCAGTTGATGGCGCCCATTTATATTTGCATTTTTTTAATAAAATTTAAGCCCGTAACGACCCTAGAGATACTTTGTCTCGTGTTACCCTCTGCTTTTTCGAAACTCAGCTGAATTTCCGACACATTCCTTATTTGACTAGAGGTTCATTTAACTCCGATCTGTCCTGGAACTCCAGGAATGCGATGTAATAGCAGATGGGACATCGCATCCCCAGGACGAACGGGTACAGAGAGAGAGGGAGAATTGGCTTTACCCATCCGTGGGGCTTCGATTTTGCTTATTCTATGGAATCACATCAGATTTAGATTACTGAGAGATTGATCTCAAGTTCATTTAATGGTGTTACAAAATTTATTAAACTTAGTCAGACAATATACTTGTGTGCCCATTCCAGTGTTCATGTTAATCGTATTAGTATTATATCATGTTAGTTATAAGTCATTTTTCCTATACCCAAGTGAATGCAGGAATTGAGACATTGTGATGTGTTGTTGTCTAACGTCTCTGAATAAAACGATTATTGAAAATATAATTATGTTGCCGGAAGATTTAGCTAAGGTGTTAGGAGAGTTACAGAGTGGCATGTATGGTATTGCAGAAACTATTTCTAAAATGGAAACAGAAGTTAAAGAACAGATAAATAGTTCAGAAGCTAGGTTAGAAGCTAGATGTAAAGAAAATGTGCAAGCATTACAGACTAGTAATGAAGAAAATTTAAAATCATTACAGATTAGTAACGAAACTAATATAAAATTATTACAGTCAAATAGTGAAGATAATTTAAAGTCATTGGAGGCTAGATTACAGACTAGTACTGAAAGTCATTTGAAAGCTAGTGAAGCTAACTTGAAGGATAGTTTTAAATCATTAGAAGAAAGATTACAGTCAAATAGTAAAGATGAGTTGATGTTATTGAAGACCAGATTACAGACTAGTACTGAAAGTCATTTGAAAGCTAGTGAAGCTAACTTGAAGGATAGTTTTAAATCATTGGAAGAGAAATTACAAGCTCGTAGTGAAGAAACTAACACAGAGTTGGAAAACAAGTTAACTAGGTTAGAGAATAGATTAAATTTAAAGAATAATGAAATGCTTAAGACTTTACAATTAGATATAATTGCAGTAAATATGAAAGGAGAGGAAAATGTACAAATATTAAGAAAGAATATTATTGAATTAGAAAGTAGAGGAGAAGAAAACATTCTTATTTTAAGAACATACGTTATGTCTATACAGAAAGACATTAAATCGGACGTATCGAAGTTGAGATTCGACATTGATGGTTTAGTGGCAGATGTAGGCAAAATTCAAGAGTGGTCTACCGAAGTATCTTTCGAAACTAAAATCAAAGGTCTAGAGATGAATCTAGGTAATGAGATCAAAGATTTAAAGTCAGTAATTGGTACCATTAAAGAGGAAGTCTTAGGAGAATTAATTCTAATTTAAAATTATTAGAGAATCAATTGCAGAAAGATATTAGGAAAATGGATGATGATATAGCGCAAAAGGTTAATGAAAACTTAGGTTTATTCAAAAATAGAGTCGGTGCAATCGTGGAAGAACGGTATAGTGAGGTCGATGCCGAAGCAAAAGAAAAACGTGCAGGATTAGATGAGAAATTAATCGCAGGTATGGCGAACTTAGAAGCGAAATTTACGGAGAACAAGGAAGCGATGAAGATAGATTCAACTCTATTTAGGACAGATGTTGATCTGTTAAAGGAACAAGTCGCGTCAGTAAAGAATACATGCGAAGACAAGATAGACAAGTTGAAAAACGATTTAGAAGAGAGTAACAAAACGCAGAATGTTACGTCGTTAGATGAGTTGAAGACTCAGGTCAGGACCGTAGAGAAACTGGCAGAAGATAGGATGACTAAACTAGAATCTATGATCAATAGTTTCACAAGTCAAAATATTACATCAGGGGAAATATCGATAAATCAGACACCGATAGACCGCAGTATGGGTAATCAAGAGGTTAGCATGGGAGAAGACCGTCAAACGCAACAGAATGTGACATTCGAAAGGGCGAGTTCAACCCCTCAGGATAATCCGAATTCGAATAGGAGTACGTTGGGTACAAGTGAACGATACTCAGGTCCAGTTACCATTATCAGAAATCTGGATGACAAGCCAAGGAAGTTTTCAGGAAACACAGGAGACACACCAGTCGAATTTCTGCGAGATATTCGCGATTACATGGCGGAACATAGAGTAGCCAAGGAGAGAGAACTAAGAATAGTCGAACGCGCCTTAGAAGGGCCTGCGTTAACTTGGTTTAGGGCATTCAGGAGCAATTTTGCGAATATGGAGCAATTTGCCATAGCATTCTTAAGGAGATTTTGGAGTGCAGAGGATCAGCTGAACGTAAGAGCAGAAATGTATTCGAAGCGTTATTCTACATCACATCCGACGCATTATGCTAATTATTTTACTTCACAATTGGCTAAATTACAGTTTTTGATTCCTCCATTGCCAGAAGAAGAGCTTTTGCAAGCTATAGCGAGACAGTTACCAATTGAGGTACAGCGATCACTCATAGCATCGGGAGCGAACACACTTGAGCACTATGACGACATTTTACGGCGATTAGACTATACAAGCGCTCAAGTTACACCTAGAAATGCAAGAAACGACAATCGAAACACGCAAGAGGTGAATGTGGTAGTCGTTGATAACGCAGCTCAGACGGATAGAAGAGATTCCTGGGAAAACAGAAGGAACGAAGGAAATCGAGGAAACATCCATAACGTTCGTGGAAATGATCGATATAGAGGACCATATGAGAGGCCATACGATCAGGACGCAAGAGACAGCCGATACAGGAACTATGATCAGAATTCCAGATACCAAAATAGGAATAGATACAATAATAGATATCGTAGTAGAAACAACTGGAACCAACGTCAACAGTATAATCAGAACGATAGGCAGGATGGCAGAAGAAATGAGCCAAATGAAAGACGAGATAATCGTGAATATGAGAGATCGAGGCAAGAATGTAGACAGCCTAGTGCACCACCCGAGGAGACAGTCAGAGATGTCACTCGAGCAAGCACGAGTGGTGAAGGAAGAAATAGACGTCAAAGTAATACAGAATCAAGATGCTAATCATTGGAAATCAATCATCATTGTTGAGAGTCAGAAAGTACCATCATGCTGAATAAGAGGATTGTAGAGCTATCGTGTACATGTGTTATGTATAGAATGCCTGAGAGTGTATTTTTTTTTCTCAATCCTGATAAAAAAAAGGAGATGTACGGGAGAGATGTACCCGATACCTAGTTGAGGCTATCGGCTACGCCAGCAGACATTAAGCCGTAGTTGAGATTATGGGAAGAGTTATGAAAAGATAGCGCTCAAATCGAGTCAAGAGGAATGTCAGGATGACGTAGAAGGTCTAGGATTAAGGAGGCACTGACAGCAGTCAAGCAGATGGAATTATGGATGGAAATATGAAGCTTTATTAAGATCTGTATGGAACATGGTATTTAAACATCTTAGAAGAGAAGATATAACAAGCATTATATATGGTAATAATTTGAAGGAAGTCAAATAACCCTTAAGTTATTGTATAACTTAATAGCCGAGATGATCGGGGTTCGAGATTATATTTGTGACGCAAGACCACAGAGGTGGGGAGAACGTCACGTGACTGCGCCAGGGAGGTGCAGGTCAATGCAGTCTAGAGACAGTCAGTCGAGCTCTGTAAGCAGAGGAGTCGAGCTCAGTTAGCAAGAGAGTCAAGTACAGTTAGCGAGCTGAGTAGGACATATGCCGAGCGTATGGTTAAGTCGCGCAGCGAGTAGCATTTGTCACGCAAAGTGAAAGCGACAGTTTGACTTCACTAAGCAGAGAACGGAAAGTAGGTCAGTGAGCCAGGCAGACACCCGCAGTAGGCAGCGTGAAGACCGGTTACGGAACCAGCTGTACGGGCCAAGCAAGCATGAGAAGGCCGGGGTTTAGAACAGAACTGTAATAGTAGTTGGAGAACTTTATTTCGAGCTGCATTCTGAAACGCAGAACAGCATAGCAGAGCGGCATGGCGAGGCCAGCTTTAAGCGGAGATTATTCTAGAACATTGCAGTAGAGACGAGCGGGTTATTTCCAATTTTATACGCAAGCAATATGATAGAAGCTGAACTTCATTACAACATTGAGTTGGGACTTATATTCAGTAATCGGATTGTACAGGCAGATAGTTACGAGATACTGCAACTGTGAACTTCAGATGAACATAGTTATTCAATGACATTACGACTATGCAGTTCATAACGGAACATGCAGAGCGACCATGGGGTCCAAGTAACATTAACGATTTTAGGCAAACGGAATGTTACAGGCATATGCACTTATGAACATTGGCACGTGCATTAATGCAATTCTTTCTTATGAAGTGTTATAAATTACCGAGTACGAACACAGCTACAGGGTGTTTCATAAACTTATACACTCTCATAAATAAAATTTATTTTCTGCAAGTGAGACTTAACCGCTGTGGAGATTGAACTTTTTACACTCAAACCGAACATTGTATGGGACAGTGGCGTAACGTAGAAGAGGAATATGGGGTACGATGTTTCTATGAACTTTTTCGTGAGGATTTGGACAGTATCCGCTATGGATAACCAGCAGTTTATCATGTCGGAGTAAACGAAGACAGAGACGCGATGGCACCACGGAGCGATGGATTCGATTCCTGAAGAGGAGGAGGTCCACCAGCTGATTCACTTGGGATTTGAGGGCAATCGTCATTGCGTGGGTGGAATGATATTCACGCCGTTCTTTCGAGAAAGTCATTACATAAGGATAATCGACGATCTTTGAAATTTAATAACAGCTGATTATGAGAAGGTACTGTAAGAGTTATACCTTTCTGATATGATTATTTTCATGTATATTTTTCTAATAGGAGTGATACGATTATTTAGACATGGCTTTGACTTTATATGCTTCAAATTTTGCTAGAATATGGCGTGACCATATGATATGGCAGGCATCATTATACGATATTCTCACCATTGGTTGGCTTTATTAAGCAGATGTTTGGTCTTTTAGACATTTTTCCAGCAAGGATAGTTTTCATGAATAGTTTTTTTTTGTGTGACGAGTATTTCGAACTCGTGATCTGCAATTGATTATCTAAATTACTTCGTCAGTTCATTGCATACTAGCGAGTGTGTATTATTCATCAGTAGGAATTTTTTCCATTGGATTGTTTGGAGATATTAAGATGTTATTCACTTTAGTGAATGAATATCGCTTTTATATGACAACTAGAGACTTGTTGATTCCGATCTGGTACATTCACTCATTTAGTCTTCGAGATGGGGTCTTTCGTATTTATACGATTGTATGGTGGTTACTCATCTTACCCATCGTTCAGGGCACTATCATGTTAGACGACGGGGCAAGGTCTTTCGTATTTATACGATTGTATGGTGGTTACTCATCTTACTTGCCATTGAGGGACTCATTTTTATCATCCGAGTGTACTTGAGATTGTAAGAGAATCAAACAAGGAACTACTAGTCACATATCAGTCGAATTTTGTTAAATAAAGTAAAGATAAATGTCAGCAGGGTTACATTGGTAATTCTTGTTTGCCAATCCAATATTTTGTTGCTATACTCTTTTGAGAGTACTTTCAGTTTAACAGCTGGTACAGCTGATGCTTTTGATGATTTTTATAATTGTGTTTGATACCTTTGAGAAGGATTTAAAGTAATTGAATCTTGTAAGATGAATCATTAATGGTCAGATTTATTTTAAGGCAGAACAGTATTGCATATTTTGATATGAGAGATTATAGCACATTGGTGTTTTTCTGTGATGTGAATTATGAGAATTGTAAGAGAATTTATGCTATTTGAAAGCAGATCTTGAATTACTAAGGTAATATTTTTTTTTCTAATTGTTTAAGAAGTTGTCTAGATGTGATCAGAATAATTACAGTTATTGGAGATTGTGTGCGTTGATAATTTGAAGCCAGTTATATATTTTTGTAGATCATGCAACATGGTTAAGTGAAGTTTGTGATAGGCATTTTGTAGAAGTTGCCAAGTGATAGTTGCAATGTTGCTAATGTATTTTGAGGCAGACATGAGGTTGTCGAACCCAGTCTAGCATTATTTTTGAGATTCAGGCTGTATGCTGAATATTTATGGAGTTTTGTGGAATAATTGTGGTATTCAAATGTGATATTTGAAGAAGTGAGGATGTATAATGTAGTTGTGGATAGTCAGATCCAACGTGATGTCGTGAAGGCAATAATATTTTTTGGCATGATAATTAAATACGAGATATAACTTGGAAGTGATAAAACTGTAAGACAACGTTCTATAACCCATATTAAACAATTTGTTAGGAAGTTAAACAAATAAATAAAGTTGATAATACAAGATTTTCTGATAATAATAATTAATGAAATAATAATCTGAAATTTAAGCATATTAATGATCTGACCTAATGAAATAAAAATCAGAATGACTAGATGAAATAATAAAAATCTAAATAACCAAAAGAATAAAATTTAAATAATTTGATAAATTAGATTTTGGAATAAATCAATGAATTAAATAAATGGATGAATTAAAGATTGGATAAATAAACTGATTTAAATAAATTAATAGATGATTGGATAGATGATGAATAACTGAATTAGAAGGTGATAATTAATTAAAGAAGCTGATGATTAATGAATTTATATGGAATTAAAATAAATTTAATTGAGATATGACTTAAAGAAATTGCAACTTGAGTTGATGAATTAAGATGATTTAATCTGAAGGAGATGATAAAATAAGAGTGTGTGAATAATTAGAAAGTATAATGAAGTGATGATAATAATTTTCATTTAAATGATTTAATGGTGATGAGTTAATGATTCTGACAGGAATATATTGAATTTTGAGATGAGAATTAATGAGAGAAATATTTAACTTTGATGATGATGATGAGTATGACCAATGAGCAGTGGATTTTCTGTAATTCACAAACAAGCAATTATTAATGACAATGTAAATAGTGTAAATTAATTATTTGATGTTTAGGAGCATTTTAGTAACATATTCAACATTTAAATTATGCCATGCAAGACATAAATTACGTGATATTTAAAATATGTGATTATAATATGTGTGTTTAGACAGATTAATAATTTTTTCAAATCCACATTCATGATGTTAATTTAAAGAGAAATTAGGTCTCAGGTATCACAAATGTCAGTGACGAAAGACATAGTGCTACAGTGATCCTGAGAACCCAAGAGAACTTTAGAGATTTTTCCTATTTTATGTGGATTAAATACTTTTCATTAGAAAAGAGATGGTTCGATTTTTGGACAATTGACAATTTAACGTTGGCATTCGACCATGCTCTCAGGTAGGATGAATATTTAAAATGTCTGTCTGACTATCAAAGTGAAATAAATTTGTTTTTATCTTAGTTGTGATCTGATGATGGTGTGATTTTCCTTTTTCTTTCCTTGTCTTGATTAAGGCTTAACCGGAAAGGATGTGGTTTGCTAGGAGTTCAGTTGATGGCGCCCATTTATATTTGCATTTTTTAAATAAAATTTAAGCCCGTAACGACCCTAGAGATACTTTGTCTCGTGTTACCCTCTGCTTTTTCGAAACTCAGCTGAATTTCCGACACATTACTTATTTGACTAGAGGTTCATTTAACTCCGCTCTGTCCTGGAACTCCAGGAATGCGATGTAATAGCAGATGGGACATCGCATCCCCAGGACGACCGGGTACAGTATTAAAAACTTAGTAATGTGTGTACTATTTATAATTTGATTGTCATAAACCTATTTTATATTTATATCGACGAAAGTTCGTGTGTAACTCGGAAACCAACCGCCATTGTGAGATGCGCAAGGCACAGTTCAGCTGTTTCCCACCATTTTAAAGATGCTTTAGAGAGTTGAGTGGCCAGATTTGGCCATTTAGCGAAATTCCTTGTTAGTGGTAAGTTAACGAGCATTTCTCTTTGGTGAAATGCTCGTGCAAAGCTAAATAACCTTTAATGATGAATTAAGAGATAATTGACGTTGGTGAAAATGGGCCTAAGACCCCACAATAATACAGGTTATCAGACCCATTCTGTCTATATATTATAGACATACACACTAATCAAAGTACACGGGGCTACATGATTACGATGTCGCAAAGCTCCTAAAGAATCAACAACAATCAGTATTTAAATAATATAATTATTTAATTGATTATTAGTCTATTTCATATCACTGAAATATTTAACATTTTAATGAATGTAATATTAAATATTTATTGCTTGTAATGAATATTGCGTAAAAATTCTTCCTAAGTAACCAACTGGCTATTCATTGTCTTTAAAAACCAGCTGTTTGTATTGTGCAACCTTCCCTTTGTCTCTCGTGGAACAGTCGAGAAGCGTTCTTATTGTACATCTTCATTCTTCAAGATATTCCCTTGTTTGGAATCCCTTCGTTTACATTCTAGAAAATGTCAATGCCATTTGGCTAGCCAGTTGATTCTGGAAACGTCTCTTGAGTTTTTAGCCTATTTTCATTTAAGAAACTATAGGCTTATGATATCACGTTTTGTCCGTGTGTGTGTATGTGTGTGCGTCCGTGTGTAGGTGCCCCCTAATGACTTCTAAATGGCTGGAACGATTTCAATGCAACTCGCTAAGGTCTTAGTTCTATTTTGTCCGACCCCGGCCGTGCCCTTCAAATTGTATTACGGATTACCAATCCAACATGGTGGCTGTGCGAAATATTTCACCGGCATTCTACGTCTCCAATCATATTACGCATATCACCCTGAAATTGTGTACGGTGATAAAGAGCACTACTAGACGTTCACCTATGTGACTTTCAAAAACCTGTTATCTACGAGGCACGTCCAGAAAGTAAGTTCCGTTTGGTAATAAAATTAAATTGTGTACAGATACAGAAATAATAATTTTTGCACAACATTCTACACCTCCTAAACTACTTTTCCACATAACTGCCGAACTTTTGCAGGCATTTGTCATAGCGTGGCACAAGCTTTTGTATACCTTCATCATAGAAGTTTGCCGCCGACCCGTAAACGAAAGTGAAGACTCCCCTTAAGATATCCTACTGTTTGGCCATCACTGTTAGGCAAATTGCGTATGTGGTCAGGAGAACTCCTAAACACACGCAGTTCTCCTGGTAAGCACGCAATTTGCCTAACAGTGATGGCCAAACAGTAGGGTATCTTAAGGGGAGTTTTCTCTCTCGTTTACGGGTCGGCGACAAACTTCTATGAAGAAGGTACCCAAAAACTTGTGCCACGCTATGAAAAATGCCTGTAAAAATTCGGCAGATATGTGGAAAAGTAGGTTAAGAGGTGTAGAATGTTGTGTAATAAATATTTTTTCTGTATCTGTACAAAATTTAATTTTATTACCAAACGGAACTTACTTTCTGGACGTGCCTCGTACATAACGAGCATGGCGACCAATCGAAGTTGCAGTATTTAAACAGACGTTTTTCGCGATTTAACCATCCGAACGCAGTGAAACTTGGTACAGCAAATAACTATACAAATTGCAATGCACTGACATTTAATTTACTTCAAATTTTTACATAACCTCAAGATGGCAGCTGGGCGAAATATTAAAATTAAGTTTTTATTTCTTATCTTCTAACCATGCGATCGAAATCAACGTTTGAATAATGAGCGTAGACAATAATCCTCATCTAATAGTACATAATTATATGCCCTACATATATTAAAATTCAACATGGCGAACATCCGAAATATTTAGACGGTTCTCAATATCTATTAATCTATGACAGCAATCAAACTGAAATTTTGCATGCGTATAGAAGCTATAAACATAAGTTCACCTATGGGACGTTCAATAACCTAGTGAGCACAAATCGAACATGGTGGCGAAGCGAATTTTAAATATTCAAATGGACGTTTCTTGCGAATTAACCATCCGAGCTCAGTGAAACTTGGTACGGTATATGCTTATAAAATTTTAATCCACTGGCATCTAATTCATTTAAAATATTTTCATAAACAAAAGATAGCTGAGTGAAATTTTAAAATCTCGTTTTTGTTTTCTTCTGTCCTAATCTGCGATTGAAGTTTGAATAAAACACCTACACAATAATCTTCATGTAATGCTACATAACTCTAAGGGATATATACGAGGCACGTCCAGAAAGTAAGTTCCGTTTGGTAATAAAATTAAATTTTGTACAGATACAGAAAAAATATTTATTACACAACATTCTACACCTCTTAACCTACTTTTCCACATAACTGCCGAATTTTTACAGGCATTTTTCATAGCGTGGCACAAGTTTTTGGGTACCTTCTTCATAGAAGTTTGCCGCCGACCCGTAAACGAGAGAGAAAACTCCCCTTAAGATACCCTACTGTTTGGCCAACACTGTTAGGCAAATTGCGTGCTTACCAGGAGAACTGCGTATGTTTAGGAGTTCTCCTGACCACATACGCAATTTGCCTAACAGTGATGGCCAAACAGTAGGATATCTTAAGGGGAGTCTTCACTTTCGTTTACGGGTCGGCGGCAAACTTCTATGATGAAGGTATACAAAAGCTTGTGCCACGCTATGACAAATGCCAGCAAAAGTTCGGCAGTTATGTGGAAAAGTAGTTTAGGAGGTGTAGAATGTTGTGCAAAAATTATTATTTCTGTATCTGTACACAATTTAATTTTATTACCAAACGGAACTTACTTTCTGGACGTGCCTCGTATAAAAATCCGACATGGTGAACATCTGAAATATTTAGGCGGTTCTCAATATCTACGAATTTATTACAGGAATCAAACTTAACATTTGTATGTTGATAGGGACAATTAATATTAGTAGGATATATAGAAATAGGCCCATCTGTGGCTAAATATTTAAAGAGCTGAGTGAAGGCGTGCTGATCGCAAGTGTATGAGTGGTATGAATACAAATCATGTGAAAGTGTACGCGAAATGTGAAGTTATTCTTCAAAGAAATATAACTTCACATTTCCCGCTGTTTCCCATTTCTACTCCAGGTGAGGAATGATTGTTCCTGGATTAAGGCCTATCCTGGCGCAGTCAGCTGGCATTTGAAGGTGCGCAATTGTAAGTGAGTCGTGTCAGTAGATTTACTGGCATATTAATGATCCCCTTCGGGGCGACATTCTGGACCCTGGTGTCTCTAAAAGCCGCAGTAGTTAAAATAGACGTCAAACTAATAACATGTATTGTGAATTAAGGCCATGGCCACCTCCTTCCAAATAACCATCTGCATTAACTAATACAGCCAGCAAAGTAATACAGGTCATCAGACAAATTCACCACACACACACTCACCCAAGTACACGAGGCTACATGACTACATTGTCACAAAGCCCCTCAACGAATCAATAACAAACAGTATTTAAATAATATGATTATTTAATTGATTATTAACCAAATTCATATCACTGTAATATTTAAATTTTTAATGAATGTAATGTCAATTATTTATTCAATCGAATATAATTGTTGTTGTTGATTTATTGAGGGGTTTGTGACATAGTATTCATGTAGCCCCGTGTACCTGGGTGTGTGTGGGGGGGGGGGGGATTTGTCTCATGACCTGTGTTACTGCGATGACTGTATTAGTTAATGTAGTTGTAAGGCAGGCTATAGGCTACTTGTCATGATAAGTGATTAGCATAATTACAGTCATAGCCTGACCGGATTATCAGAGAAATATGTCAACATAGCATTGGAAGAAAATTAGTGAATTTGCATGTATTAATTTGAAGACCAGTTAATTTCTGCTATATAAATTGAATCAATTTTTAACCTGCATTTTATGAATAACGCGCAGGTCTAAGGCCATGGGGCCAAGCTATCATTGGACTCAGTACACGTGGGTTTGAGCCCCACCTTCAGCCGTCCTTAAAATGATTTTCTGTGGTTTCCCATTTTCAACTCCAGGCAAATGCTGGGACGGTACCTTCTGACAGGCCACGGCCGCCTCCTTCCACATCCTTGTCCAGTTTCATTCATCTTCATTCATTTCATCACTCATTAACTCCTGTCATGAAGTTGACGTCAGGAAGGGCATCCGGCAATAAAAACTACCCGCTACATAGAATTCATCGCATCTCATCCCCGGCTCCGTTGAAAAAGGGAATATTAAGTGGTAGACATACATATTAGACTATGAATACAATATCTCATCTAATGTAATATTCTTGTTTATTAATATTGCTGTGATTCCTGACCAAGCCCAAATCGGTAGTTTACTGAGCGAGCCCGAAATAGTTGAATAATTAGCATATTTTGGGTGCGTGGCTCAGCGGTAACGTTCTCGCCTGCTGTTCCCAAGGTTGCATGATCGAATCCTGGCGCAGTCAGCTGGCATTTGAGGGTGCGCAAATGAGATGGAGCCTTGTCATTAGATTTACTGGCACGTTAAAGATCCCCTTTGGGTCAAAATTTCGGCACCCCAGTGTCTCTAAAAGCCGCAGTAGTTAAAAGGGACGTAAAAAAATAACATTATTATTAAATTTATGACTATAGTTAAATTAATTGATGAATTGAATCACTTTATCATAAATTCCCATTAATTGGAATAAGTTTCCACCAATTTCATTAAAATATTTTATCTTGATAGTAATATGGTACTAATACAACTTTTTGGTCGCAGAACAATCAATTGGGTCATCACAATCTGTATTCAGTACATTACAATCATAAATGCATGACGATATTAACATTGAACATCCCTGAACATCCGCCTAAGTGGGGTTCAAGCAAAGATGTCTCAATCATTTAAATTAAACATCTGTAATTATAATGTTTCATTCTGTTATATACTTGACCTAATTTAATTTGTCTTTCGTGAGGCTTGAAGTGGATTGTAACGGGAAAAAGCTTGAATATCACTGCTCTATTCGGATTCTGTGTGTCTCCTTAGAGAAAGCCCGCAAATAAGAAGAGAAGAAAAGAAGTGATAACGTGTCTGAATGATTCTGGAAAAGCGTTCATTTGTTCTATCATTTACGAATTCGTAATTGAAATTAAGTATTCTCATACACGCCTCTTTTAATTAGAAATCAAACAATTGAAAGTAAGTTAATGTATTCCTCATCCCCGTTCCGTCGAGCTCCTTCCAGGAATACGACTTTCATTGCTCTGGAACCAAGCGTGCAGACTGCCTTCATTCGAAATTCTTTACGGCAGCTACGGGAAAAAAGAATCGTGAACAGCTATTTCGCTAGAGAAGAAATTGGTAACCTACATCCATTTTAAATACTATAAATGAGCATCATGGTTTCTATTATAAGCGCATTCTTATTTTCAATCAGTAGTTTATTATTTGAAGCTTTTCAGTCGGTCAACAGGGGTGTGCCCAATTAGATAGGGCGGGGAATTACAACTAATTTCCTAGTGCCTGAAATAAATTACATGAATTATAGATCCATTTAATAAAATAGTTCTCACATAACTGGGGATGACCAGTTTTGTTCACCAAGCAAACATCATCAGGTCCTGTTCACTTGGGTTTAACTTCGGTTCAGTACCGGTAGATACTGTATTTATATAACACTTAAGCACAACAATACTTACAATTATTAAGATACAGACGTCTTAATTAATCCGTTGAGTGCTTCACCCGTCTACAAATGGTGCACAAGATTTTTATTTACATATTCCCCGTTTGCTTCCGAGTGCAGATGACCACATAGTTCCGCCCCTTAAAACCTCAATAACTAACTAACTAACTAACTAACTAACTAACTAACTTCCGAGTGCCAAGTCGATCTCTAGCATTTTATTCCATCCTTACTAGACCACATATAGTATAGCGGCTTCGGTAGCGTAGTTTGTAGCATGCTGAACTGCTGTGCCCAAGATAGCGGGTTCAAACCCGACCGAAGTCGTTGGATTTTTAAGAGCGTTAAAAATCCTTCCGTATGCCTTCCTTCGGAGGGGAAGTAAAGCCGGTGGTACCATGTCATAGATTTATGGCATGTAAAAGATCCTTCCACATACTAAACTTGTGTGAAGCTAAATTGTTAGGTTAGATTTCGTTGGAACGCTCTATCAAAGTTCCAACGTTCACCACTAAGTATCATTGATATCTGATGGCGAAAGTAGGAACTACTTGAAATTGAACGGAACTTGTAGCTCACCCTAAGGGTGTCCGCTGGAAGCAGCTGCAGGCTCAGGCGAGCCAAACATGTCCTCGGACACTCCCGGCACTAAGAGCCATACGATAAATAATAAAAATACATATAGTATGGAAATGATGCAAACGTGGGCACAAAAACTTCAATTTTGATTCGTCCCAAAATGAAAATTAATATAAACGTAGGATTTTGAATTCACATTTAGATTAAAAAAGACCCCAAACCTATATACTTTTTAACCCCCCCCCCCCCCACCTGAGAAGTTAATCATTACGACTTCTAAATTTTTTAAATGCAAATGAAAACACTCAGCACTGAGGCAGCAAATAGCTACCTTGGTAACTCAGAACTTAAAAGGTTAAACATTGTTAAGAGTCGGTTTTTTTTTTCACAATTAAACTATTTAAAAATTCAGCAATTTCTCTATGTTTATGCCGTGTCTTGTGCGGTGTTTCGCCTAGGAACACCACGTTAGGCTCTTCAGCGGGCTCTTGGTGTCCATGCATGGACCCCAACAGGAGTAGCTAACTCTGCACTACCTCCTTTCTTATGAACGGCACCTGAGCTTCTCTACTGCGACAGCTAAAAGATCAATAAACTTTTCACCTCCCTACAGAGGCTTCAATAGGGCCATCGAGATGATTAAAATTCAATTCCGTGTTCTCGGCAGCTATGACAGGTATCGGCCTGAAATTTTGCACTATGGAATATATTTTTGAAACCATGAAAATCGCCAAAGTAAGATGGCAGACATGCGAATTCTTGAAATCCAATTTCTTTTTCTTGAGTTCTATTAGAGCTAGTGTATAAGCCATAATCACTTGTACCTAGATAGAAAACTACAAGGAAAATTCAGAGATATGGCTCTAGAACTCGTGACAGACACAGCACCAATATGGCTGCCACAAGAATGTTCAAAACTGATTTTTTTTTCTCGGGACTAAATACAGCCATAACATAGCTTGATAGTGGGCTCAACCATTGAAAAATAAATAAAGGAAGAGGATGGGTTGGTTTAGCAACCGGTTGTATAAACTGCTTACGCCGAGTGTTGAGTAGCGAGAAATAACCTGACCACACTAAGTAACGGTGTGCCGTAATATTTAGTTCATTGTACTGGTTTATCAACTGACCAGAAGACAGGTTCAATACGTTCCTTCTATAATTTACGATATCTACGCAAGAAAAGTCAGGTAGGTGACCTTGGGGTTCCACATCATAAAACAATTTCCATCTCCATCACTACAATAAAAAACTGCGTGCTAGAAAATATATAATTTTCAGTATCGGTAATTATGATTCCTTCCACGATAAAGCAACTTTCTGTAACGAATCTCAGGAGTTAATTTTAAAAAGTAAAATGCTCGCCTTCTACAATTTACGAAAAGTAAGCTACATAATTCAGTGTCATTAGATAGTGATTATTGCAATAGTTCCTTGTTCACAACTTTACTTTGATCGCTTGAATAGCACACCAGCAATTTAAATAAAAAGAAATAATATCTAATATATACTGTCAACCGAAGTTTCCATAAAATATTTCTGTGTTCAAGCTATTTCTTCTTTCCTTTTATTATTTTGCCTAATTATAATACTTCCAATATCAAATATAACGATAATAATATATCTTGAAGTATATGTAGAGCATAGAAATATGCCAGAAGGTGGTAGGTATAATTGTGGTTCATTATTCTAACTTTCCACTTGATTTCTTGATTAGGACACAAGAAAAAAATTCGTAACCTTAACATTTCGTAAAGCTACTATTTTGAATTTTTCATGAGAAATAAATTAAAATAGACGCATAAATATCATAACGCCTTATATAAAGATTTACCATGCCAAACTTCAGTGCAATGATTATGTCACGAGAAATACCGTACCCATTTAAATATTTAAATTTCGCGTGTCCTCTATGTTGGATTCATTTTCATCAGGTTTGGAAAGTCACACTGGTGAACTAAAGGCCACTATCAACATACAAAGATTAAGTTTGATTGCTGTAATAGATTCGCAGATATATCGGATGGCCGCCATGTTGGATTGTTTATTATGTAGTCCAAAACGTTATGCACCTGAAGATAAAGATAATTATGTTGATTAATTATACAAGCTTTCAAATTGATAGCTTGATTAGAATATATAGTCTATAATAAGATCGTAATTATAAAATTTCGTACTGCCGCCATCATGAGTTTATAAAAACAATTGAATTAAATTAGACGCCGGTTTATTAAACCTTATATAAGGATTTACCGTACCAAGTTTCACTGAGCTCAGATAATTAAATAGCGAGAGACGTCCAATGAAATATTTTAAATTCGCCGGTTCACCATGTTGGTTTTGTGCTCATCCGGTTTTTGACGGTGTCATAGGTGGACTTATCGAAGTATTCTCTATCGCCATACAGAACTTCAGGAAGATTGCCAGAATGCTGGTGAAATGCTTCGCGTGGCCTCCATGTTGGATTGATGAATAGCATATTAGAAATGAAAGGCACGGACAAGGTCAGATGAGGTAGTAGTATCATATACATACACACATACGCACAGACACCAAAGGTGCTCTCATAAACGCATATTTCATTCGATAAAAATTGGCTCAAAATACGTTTCGGTGTTTAACCATTTCAGATCGTCATCAATCACAGACTGATAAGATGTAGAAAATAATTATCACTAATTTACATAGGGCAAAAGTAATTAAGAAAAAATAAATATTTTGACCTGGAAGCATTATAAAGAAAACAATCAGTGTATTAACTACAGTAGAACTAAGCATCTTATTCTGTGCTTTGGTGACTATTCGCAATATTGATCACTATAATGAAACCTCGGCTTAGGCAATAGAGAAAATATGTAAAGAATGGTCAAGTAATGAGAAGAAAAATGAGAGCAAATTTTCAGTTTAAACATGGGAGGTGATGAAAAAACGTGCGGGGTTGATTGGAGCTGCTGGATTTAGAGGAAAACTAGATCTCTGCAAAACATTAAGGAGATCTATGGGAAGATGTTTGTGAATAGAATTAAAATATGGTTAGACAAACTATTGTAAATAATAAAGGTATGATGAAAAGAAGGTACCACCTGTCAAAATTCAATATTTCCCTCTCGGGCGACCTTATCATCCTAACACAGGGAACCTTGACGTAAAAATATTTTGAACTAAACGATATGACGTTTATTGTAACTGAACCGCTTAAATTCACGCGTCCTATTAAACCAGTCTGATTCTTGTTAACACTAAGTTTAGAAATTGAAAGGATCAGTAAATTACATGAAGATGAGCAATTTAGCTCTTTACAGGACTACTTGTTGAATGTTAAACCGATTTAAAAATCGAACGAATTAAGTGGGAAAGTTAACATTACGTTTGCACGAAGTTTTAGGGGTAGGGTAGAATTCGTCTCTCCTGTCCCCGTTGCTTGAGTTGCTCGTGCTCAAACAATACATCAAGACCTAATACACAATGTTAGGCAGGAATAACTACTGTGTAAGGATAATGATGCATCACAGTACAGCCTCTTTAAGTGTGTGGCTTAGCTCGCAGCATGTGTACACGCGTCCTCTTTTAAAGCGTATGGAGTTAATGTAGAAGGAGTTCAAAAGGAACCGTACGTAGGTTCAGCCTAGTTCTAGCGGAAACAGGCACTCCTTGTCTTTCTCCTTCCTACCTCTCCCACTCGCTCATTCTAACACAGTTAATTACCGACAAGTTCACTAAACAAATTACAATCCGCACTTGCAAACAAACCTAGCTCCAACAAACAGTTACACACCACAAAACGAGACAGACGTACAGAGAAAAGAGTGCAATATGCACAAAAGAGGTAATGTACGCTAAAATTGTGGGGGACAGTAGACCACAAATGCTCCATGGCAGCCTGTCAAAGCAGATGGAACCTTGTGCGTGGACTATGAAACAGCACGCATAGTCATGGTTATTAATACGGTACGTAATCCAAGCATATTCTTCCATGGTATCCTGTGATTTATCGCACTGTGCTGATGCGATGATAATAGTGTCACAGTGACAGAAATAATATTACCATCCCATGAGCTAATTGATGTAGGTTACAGGTTGCAAGGCGTGAATATCCGTTTTCATAAACTGAAGATGGTGGCTGTGCAATTTTTTTCTTTTAATGTTCGTGTCCTGGCAAGCACATCCTTGCGGAATGAGCTAAGTTTTGAATGTGTATTTAAATGAGTATAATACAGTATCTCATTTCACCGGCCACGGTGGCCGAGAGCGCTAACGTGCTAGCTCGGGTCTCTTTGGCATCGGCCGTCCTGAAAATGGTTTTCGTGGGTTTCCATTTTAATCGCTAGGCAAATGCCGGGACGGTTCCTTTCAACAGGTCCACGGCCGATATCTTTCCATAATCCTTCTCATGATCCTTAATTAAGCCCAAGTTAACGGTCGCATGGGGGAACTTCCTGTCACCATCCACAGTTGTATCTGCTGACAAGAGTGTTAAGATCCCAGATACCGTCCCTGCGACGGTAGAAGACTGTTCCCTTGCAGAGTCTTTGGGTGAAGCTGAGTTTGGGAGGAAAAGAGTTTAAAAAAAAGTTAGCCTACCTTAAGGCATAATGATTCCCAATAAGTTTAAATTCATGGCTCAGCAGTAGTGAGGCTGAGCCAATCCTAACGCCCCCACTTTATTTGTACGTGACTATACCTCGCTGCTCGACTTTTCCCGACATCTCCCGAACTGAAAACTCACTATATTTGCTTTTTATACCTTAACACTATTTCTTTTCTCATACTAACATCCCGAGAGGATATTTAATGCTCTAATGTTCTACTTGCTCAAAGACAGCACTATGATTGTCTCTACAATGCTATTTTTCATTTTATAGTCTAAATTATTGTCAAGTTGGCCGAGTGGTCTAAGGCGTTTGACTTAAGATCAAATTTCCTACATAGGAAGCAAGGGTTCGAATCCCTTACTCGACACAACTTTTACCTCAACATTGGTGGCCACTACTGTATTATAATGCCTCTCGATAACATTTTTGGTGCTACTTATAGGCTACAACACAGTACACAAAACCGCAGTTAGAGTGCATTACTATAGTAAGTTGCTAGCCAACGGACCCCACAGCATTTAGTTCATAGTGAGCAGTAAACACTCTTTAAAAATGGTTTTTGCTCAGCCCAGGATAAGACACATTACAATTTTTTGCTACAAACCCTGTAATCCAACCAGGATAGTGATTAGAGCCAACAGATAACCCAGTCAATGCTATCTATACATTTTCCCAGGAATGGTTGGAACACCAGATTTCTATCCAAGTCTTGTAAATTTAATATATTTCCATTTTAGCTCATTTTCCTCGCGAGTTGTTAAAAAGCATTATATTCTATTTGGGTCGGAACAATCTAGAAACTTATTTAGGTTTAAGAGCTGCCGAGATGGTTTGGGCTTTCTTAACTACACCTAACACTATAGATAATAATAACACCCATTGGACCAGTCCTAAAAAGTGGAAGGTAGGAATAGCAATTAAAAAACTTAACGAATGTCATATTTTTATTAATTTAACTAAATCTATATTTTTACTTGATATATGAAATATATAAGCAATATCCGTTTTAAAATGCAAAAAGGCATTGTTACTTGAACACATTACATAATAATATCAACATTTCGAACCTCTTGTTGTAATTTATGGATCTCGGCATTGTGTTTCATGCTCCAGGTCTGATGAGAGGTATGCAAGAGCCATAGACGGTTAACCAACTTCTTGAGATTGATAAATTGATTCAGTTGACAAATTTACCAATAGATTTTATATATGTAAACACAGCACTTTTAGAGGCGATGTTAGATGTTTTTTTAACAAACAATATACTATTACCATGTGAACATTTAACTGTATTAATCTTAAGACAAATATTGTCTTGAGCAGCTTGGGCTTGCTATTTAGCATTTTGATGAGTCTTTCTCAACTGCAACTGTGATTTGTTTGGACCACCAAATTGATGATCACTTACATTCAAGACCTCACCATTTTTACTTTTCAAGTAACCTCAACACCTTTCTGATTTCTCCTTTGAGCATCGCTAGAATATTATTCCATTTACATTTTCTCGCTTGTAGTTTTAAGAGTAGCCTTTATAAAGTGCTTGTTTACCTAGGTTCGATGTAGTAAGTTCCATAGTAGTAACTAATGTGTCAGTCTGATTTGCATACTACGAAGGTTACAACTGTTCTGGTGATGGAGTGATTTAGTGTGGGCTTTTATTTGGTTATTTCCCTGGTCCCTTTTTAATTTAGGATTATTTAACAGGTTATATTATATCGGCTTATTTGGTAGGTTATTTTCTGATGGCTTGGATGGGCGCTTTTTTGAGAAACCCCATATACCATTCATGGTTTCAGAGGGGTCTATCAACTCTCTTGACAACATTACTAACCTTACTGCTAGTTCCATAAGTAAGCAACAACAACAACAACACTAAGATTTAAAAGAATCTAAAATTCGTTTACCTATCCTAACCTAACCTACCCTAACCAAACCTAAGTGGAAGGAACAATCTCAAAAACATAGGTTACTACAAACGATTCCTAACTTAAGGTCACAGCTGGATCTTTCCCAATTGTGTCCTTAATTATTAAATACAGATGCTACTAAACCCCTCGAAATGTTAATCTCATATTGCTAAAACATTAGTTTGCTTTCCACAATGATTGCATTACATACATGTTTCTAGAAACTCATTTCTAAGAATGAGAACTGAATCTAGACAGAACTAAGATTGTTACTTTTAGATCAGCCACAGGACATTTTTAGTTAAAAGTAATGTTACTTTAAGACTCGATAGTCAGTGATTTATGGTAACCGACTTCGTAATGGGAGGTGGAACTTTGACACGAATGTGTTGGCAATCCCAATTACGCAGGTTAACACAAACGATTTCTAACTTATGATCACGATATTCTCTTTCTATATCCTCATCTCGATTACAAACACATTACACAAGATCACTTAAATAACAAATCGTTATTTATTTATTCTTCAACAATATATGAGTACTCTCCTTATACAGTAGTATACATATATCCTACAATGGCTGTTCGTTGAGGCTTTCATATCAACGGATGCACACAAACCAAACTCTAGTTATGTGATCTCAATGATAAGAAAGATAGAAAGAAATCAAGAGTGGATTGGTATTTCCCAAGTAGAAATTTCCAAAAGCACTGTAGAGGTCGATAGTTACCAGGACAATTTCTAGACTGGATGTGATTTACAGTAAGCATTATTTTCCATTAGCGGGATTTGTACACTGAGCGATTTACAGACCTCAGGTTGGATCCTCTAATAAAATACAGCCGCAGGTTTTGCAACTTTAAAACATTTCAATTAATTTAAAAAATAGATTATGACGTAACAGATAACAAACGAGGGTGGAAGGAAATCACAGATTTACATTGACAACATGTCTCTCAGAGATGAACTTGGAGAATGTACTACCTGATTACTCGTATATGGATAACACTTTTAGTCTAGATGAATGCTGGGATGGATGTCACGACAGCCTATTTTCCAGGTCACCTCACAAATGTGATCTTACTGGAGAATAATAAAGATCAGATGAGTAGATAGCATAGCAATATAATAGGTATTAAGAGGAGTGGCAGAAGAGACTTGGTTGTTATAACTGCTAATAAAGACAAGAGATAGGTTGATAGAACATGTACTAAGACAGCCGGGAATAGGAAACTTACTTATGGAAGGAAGGGTATAGGACAAGTATTATAGTGATAGATCAATGTTAGAATACGTTAAGGTTAATGTTTGTACTAGGAGTGGGATGCTAACTATAAATTTAATAAACATGTAATAAAGTTCTTATTAAATAATAAAACTAGAAATTTGAAATTTACAGTTTGCTCCTTTAGTAAATTTAAAAAGTAACATTTGCTAGAAAAAAGAGGTAAAATCCCTTTTCATTTCAGTTGTCGCACAATATTATCCGATTATAAGTTCTGGATATCTCGGGTACATGACCTAGTTGTTAATTCAAAACTACAGTCGTGTTCAAATAAAATGGTAACGTAGTACCAACTAAGGCTATTTATCTAAACAGCACAATCAAATAAATAATAATTATCAAATAATAATAAAATGTACAGTTTCGCTCTTTTGACAAAATCTAAAAATAAAAATAAACGATAAATAAAAATTAAGTTAATGAAACCAAATCATTAAATAAAATAAAAACGTAGAAAGAAAATATTAAAAATGTGTAGTTAGGCCCTTTGGCAAAATTTGGAAAAAATAAACCACGGTAAAAAGAGCGTAATCCCGATTAATATGAGCCCTCACACAACCCCCTCTGTTTATTGGTTCTTAAGATCTCCGGTCCACAACCTAGTAGTTGGGCAGAATTTGGAAAAATAGGTAAATAGTACATGGCAAAGAGTGAATTAAGCGATTTAATTGAACCCCTAAGACGACCCTCTCAGTTTATGGGTTCGTTAAATTTCAGGTCCATGACATAGTAGTTTGCTAAAATCTGGGAATACAAATATTACACGGTCAAGGGGGCATGAAGCGGTTTAATTCAAATCCTCAAATAGTTCCCTACGAAAATGGGTTTGTGATTCTGAGGTCGATGACCTAGTAGTTTGGCAAAATCTGGATATATAAATCATTTACGGTAAAGAGCGCATTAAGGGGAGATTAAAAGCCCTGTGATTATAATGTTAAATTTACCATATTGATGACCCATTTTCTCATGAACTATTGCAGGTAGTGACTTTATATTTTTACTGAAGGTTGTTGGGTACTTATAATGTTCAGTGATCTACACTCAATACGATAGCTTACTTGGGAATTGTGTTTCAATGTTTTTTAACAAATTAACTTGGTTTTTTCTTCTTCAAAATTTTGGAACGTTTATTGACATAACTCCCAAGATATAAAAGCAATTTACATGAGTATAGATCCATTGTACTAGCAGATGTTACTTAGCTATATATGAAGATTTCTAGTATCTATCTGTTATACTTGCTGAGATAATGGGTCATTTGTACAAGAAAAACATGTTTTTCAGAAATGAGGATCTAAAACTTACACACATGATTATTGTAATAAATGTTCATACAATTTCTAGAAGCACCCTGCTTCATAGTCTGGATCCTGTTCCTTATCTTCCACACCAAGTTTCTTGTTTCTTCTTTCTCTCCTAGCTCTTTTGGTCATGTTCTGAGCTGCAATTTCTGCCTTTTGTATCCGTAATAGATCCAGGTTTTCGAAACATTACAGTAATTTGTGGTTGGATTTGGCAGGTTCAACATTCCACAGAGGACCTTAGCTGCAGTTAGCCCCTTCCCAATGAAGCGCATCCCATAAAATAGTCTTACATTAACCTTAAATAGGCCTAGTTCATTCTTAGAGCATTTCTCAAAATTCCAGAATGATTTCTTATTATTACAATTTGAGCAGATTATTTTCAACTTACAAGCTAGTCCATTTCGTTTTGACAGATCTTCCACAAGAGAAACACTTCCACACAGTATCACTGTATCTAGACACTAAAGTATTAAAATCCATGACAATATTTGTTTGTACATAACTTTCTATTTCTTGAAAATATTCAGTATTGTTTGTAGATGCAAGTTTCCTTTTCGAAGCACTGGATGAAGTTGCACACTGAGAGTAACTTTCTACTTCAACATTTACAGTTTGAGGGCTTGCTTCTATAAAACCTGTTACCTTTATTATACCGTTTCTTGAACACTCCTTTTGGTTTAGTCATTGTTGTAGAATATACTATATAAATATTTAACACCACGACCAAGTATTATGGAAAGTAAAAATACTGGGAAGATGCACACACTTAACGACAAATATAAACAAATGTCATCCATTACTGTTTTGGCAATCCTGCCAACCTAATATAAATGAATATACCATGTCACCACCTTCTAAATAAAATACTTTCTGAGACAAGCTTTAGAAGAAAGTGTTGCAGTATGGTGTGCCTCACAGATAAAAATGAAACAAAGTAAGCCATATTTCAATATTATTTGAAACTTACTTAGAACCATCGTAATTTAACAAATGATACACCAAAATGAGCAGAAAAGTCCCTGCTACAACTTCAGTCAAAAAGTCAAATTTTCACCAAAAGGGATTTTAATCTACCCAGCGGTTTAATTCGATCACTTACACAAGTCTCTACGATTATGGGCTCACGAAATCTCTGACCCATGACCTAGTACTTTGATAAAATTTGGAAAAATCAATAATCCTCGGGAAGGATGCCATTACGCGGTTTGATTCGAAGCCTCACACAAGTCTCTGCGATTATGGGTTTGCGAAATCTCAGGTTACTGCCCTAGAAGTTTGGCAAAATTAAAAAAAAAAATGTTCATGGGAAAGGAGGCAAAATCCTGTTGAAGTGGACACCTCACACACGTCTCTATGATTATTAGTTCGCGATATCTCGGGAAAATGACCTAGCAGTTTGGTCCTTTGGCAAAATTTGGGAAAATAAATGGTCCAAAAAAGGGGGCTTAATTCCCTGTCATATGAGACCTTGTACAACTCTCTACCATTATTAGTTTGGGAAATCTCTGGTCAATGACTTTGTAGTTTGATCTTTTTGCGAAATCTAAAAAAAATACATAAATTATCAATTAAAACATAAAATTAAACAATTTAAAAAGGAGTAAAAACCAACATTTTCAAAGTGTGTAGTTAGGCCTCTTGGAAAAACATGCAAAATAAATGGTCCACTGCAAAGTGGACAATGAGCCCTTGCGTTTGAACCATTACACGACTCTCTACGATTATTGGTTCGGGAGATACCGGGAAAAATCGAGCAGTGAGGTATAGTCGCGTACAAATAAAATGGGTGCGTTAGGATTGGCACAGTCTCACTACACTCAGAGCTTGTTAAAGGGTCATATTATGAACTATGTATCGTCTTCAGTTTCCAAGATGAAATATTAGAATACACGCATAACTACGGACACTATAGTAACGTAGACTATCACACACCCGTGTAAACGGGGCTAAATGACCACGATTCCGCAAGCTCCTAAATGAAACAACAACTACACGGCAGTAATAGTGGGAATGTTAACATAACAGACATAATCTCTTGAACTCTGTTGGCAATGTAAATGTTAGAGCATTGAATTACACACTATGGGAGAAACAAACCATACAAACGAAGTGAACAAAACAACTCGCCATGTATAATAGCCCGTGCTGAAACCGTCCACCGCGTACTGCATTGTCCATGTCGCCATCCAGGCTCGTCTGCCATCCTAATGATAACTAACAATGAATAGAACACAATAATTGAAGCGCGATGCGGAGGTTTTCTTATGGCCCCACATTTCATTTATGCCTACTTTAAATGCGTTTCTTGTCTGTCACCGCAGAGGCCCAGTTTCGATTCCCAGCTCTGCCAATAAACTAAATTCTGGTCAGAGGGCTGGAATTGGGTAGACTCAGCCTCGTAATGCAAAACTGAGAAGAGTCGGGTTCGATTCCTACCTCAACCATCCTGGAAGTGGTTTTCGATGGTTTCCCATTACTACTCCAAGCAATTGCCGCGATGGTACTGTACCCGTATCCACATGGTCTTACCTGTTGATATCCGAAGGAAAATCTGGATCGTAGAATCTGGAAGTACCCGGCTGAAATAAACCCCCCAAAATTCTACCAAGATGGATCAACCTGGGATAAGGACACATCATGTAGAATGTGTTAAGAAAGTCCCAGTGGAAAGAGAATAAATGAAAAACTAGCAACAGTGAACTCGAAATACTCTAGAATTAATCTCGGGCATATGGCTGAACGTTGGAAATATTGCTCCCCTGGTTCTCCTAACACATCCTGTTCTTAATATAAATCACTAAATCACTCGATAATTAAAATGAATTATTCAGTTTATTAACTGAAGACGTAGACTGGACTAGATCAGAGTCTACTAAGAGTATGGTAGATCAGCATCTACTATTTGCATGACAAAAATATATATATGGTTCGCCTTAATTCTGACGAAAATATACCATGGGATTGCATTCACAAGCAATGTTTGAATGCATGAAAGCGTTAATACATGATTGACCATAACGTCAATTAATTATACAAAAATACCCTAGAATTATTAATTACAAACTATTTACATTAATTTACATTTTTATTCGTTCACCGAATTTCGCTATGATTTTTCTCTTCATCCACTGACATTATTATTTTCACATTTATATTAATCATATTCTTCTGTCTTATTCGACAATCATTGAAGTTCATCGAACGTATTCTTTCTCAAGTAAATACTCATATCGTATCTCCATTACATTACAATATTATTAAGTGGATTCGGATTATCGCTTCACACTAGACATTTGTTATTATTAACAATCTAAATCATGATAAATTATTTTCTCCTTAAACAACATTTAAATGGTGGGTTATATTTAAATACTAGCATTGTATCTTCAATAAGCCTCCGTGGCTTAGGCGGCAGCACGCCGGCCTCTCACCGCTGGGTCCGTGGTTCAAATCCCGGTCACTCCATGTGAGATTTGTGCTGGACAAAACGGAGGCAGACAGGTTTTTCTCCGGGTACTCCGGTTTTCCCTGTCACAATTTCATTCCAGCAACACTCTCCACTACCATTTCATTTCATCTGTCATTCATTTAATCATTGCCCCAGAGGAGTGCGTCAGGCCTCGGCAGCCGGCACAGTCCATATCCTCGCCGCTAGATGGGGGCTTCATTCATTCCATTCCTGAACCGGTCGGAGACTGGAAGCAGGCTGTGGATTTTCATTGTATCTTCAATGTTCGTGTTCCAATCACGAATAATATTCATCATTATACAATTTAGCGATTGCTTATTAACTCGCATAATTCACAAAAATCTTTACCTAAATGGCAATCTCTCCACACTCGAGATTCCTAATATGAACTTCATACTATTTCAGACTATCCACTGATATCGAATTGTTTTCCAATAATGTCATTAATACCTGTATTGCTTCACTCAATACGAAAAGTAGCACTTAATGGCTGTAAATGATTTTTCAACACATATGCTGCTCAAAAAAATTAAAGCACCACTGTTTTCAAAGGCCACCAAATTTTGAAAAGTTGACCGCACAAGCATGAAATCTCAGTATGACGTTTGTTCTGATGCCTACCAAGCATATGCGTCAGCACAACTCCCCAACTTGAGTAGTTTCGGGGTAGCGCCCCCAAAACCAGCCCATTTTCGAAAACCGCAAATTGAAGTTTGCGAAAAACGCTGTAGGACTTGTCGCAGGTTCCCAAAGCAGTCGAAAATGTATGAGTCTTGCTATTAAAGGCTCCACAAACACGTTGAAATCATTATATTTGACGTTTGGGCATTTTCAACCCCCTTCATCATCCCCTAAACATGGACTACCATTGGGGGCGTCTGAGAAGGTTCCGGGTGGGTGTAACCACCTGCAAACCTGCACACCGTCCTCAGTTGCTGATTGCAGTAAGTTCTTAAGGCCTCCGGCAATATTCACCCCCTCTAACACCCTCAACTGGCATGGGACCAAACTACCCCGTCTCGATGTACCCCTAAGGAAGGTTTTAATCGAGATGTTTATCAGTGCTGCTAAAGTGGGGGGGGGGGGGTCCTTCCCCTACAGTTTCAAGAAAGGAGCTGTACCTGTGTCACCACCCCTTCCCCTGCTACCCCCTTTTGTATGTTTTTTCGAATCAGGCCCTTTTTAAGGGCTGAAACGAGGTCTTAATCGCTGCAACGGCTGTAAAGGTCCTTAGAAGTAGTGGTGACACGAAATCAACCCCTTCCGATCTTTGATTGACATTCCATCCCCCAAACTTGAAATTTTTGCACCCCAAACCCTTCCTGCCTGGACGCGTAACGCGTCATGGCAGGGATTTCAGAGTTGGATGAAAATGAAGCTTATGGCCTGCAATCGAGCCCAAAACAGCAAGTTGGATGGGAATTTATCGGTAAGGTGGCAAACGAGACCAAAAAGTTTTCAAACAAGTTAACAGCCCCTAGTAAGTACGCCCATGCATAGGCAATGAATGCCGTTTTGTTGCTTCGCCAGCTATCGATTGAAGTAACTCATTGCCGATCATAGGCAACCCGCACGCATGGACGTGGGGAAGTTTGGGGGATGGAATGTCAATCAACGATCCGAAGGGGTTGATTTCGTGTCACCACTGCTTCTAAGGACCTTTACAACCCTTGCAGCGATTAAGACCTCGTTTCAGCCCTTAAAAAGGGCCTGATTCGAAAAATCATACAAAAGGGGGTAGTAGGGGAAAGAGTGGTGACACAGGCACAGCTCCATTTTTGAAACGTTAGGGGAAGTCCCCCCATTAGCAGCACTGATAAACATCTCGATTAAAACCTTCCTTAGGGGTAAATCGAGACGGGGTAGTTTGGTCCCATGCCAGTTGAGGGTGTTAGAGGGGGTGAATATTGCCGGAGGCCTTAAGAACTTACTGCAATCAGCAACTGAGGACGGTGTGTAGGTTTGCAGGTGGTTAAGCACACCCGGTATCTTCTCAGACGCCCCCAATGGTAGCCCATATTTAGGGGATGATGAAGGGGGTTGAAAATACCCAAACGTCAAATGTAACGATTTCAACGTGTTTGTGGAACCTTTAAGAGCAAAACTCATTCATTTTCGACTGCTTTGGTAGCCTGGGACAAGTCCTACAGCGTTTTTCGCAAACTTCAATTTGCGGTTTTCGATAATGGGCTGGTTTTGGGGGCGCTACCCCGAAACTACTCAAGTTGGGGAGTTGTGCTGAAGCATATGCTTGGTAGGCGTCAGGACAAACGTCATACTGAGACTTCGAGCTTGTGCGGTCAATTTTTCAAAATTTGATGGCCTTTGAAAAAAGTGGTGCTTTAAATTTTTTTGAGCAGTTTATATAAAGTTATGTCAGATCCGAATAATCATCTAGAAATATCATGCTTCAAAATAACATGACTATCAACGTGTTAATCCACTTTCCGAAAAACTATCATAATTGTTCCATATTATTCAATTAATTCATTACATCTGTAAATTCCAAAAATGTCATCTTTATTCATGGCAGACTATACTTTACTTAATATTGAACTTCACCTCTCAATTATAATTAATTCCATTATGAATTTACACAATCAAAAATATTTTACAAGAGATTCCAATTTAATAGAGATCGAGATTTAATTCAGATCCGCAAAATAGATTCAAAATGGGACTGCCTCTTCAGAAAATCGTACAACCCTACACCATGGTAGAATGCCTAATATAAATAGGTTTCGATATAAACCATTAGAAACATACGAAATCAGAACAGGAGTAAACCGAAAATGAACGATAAAAGTCGAAAACTGAATTTACTCTAATTCAATAAAATACTCAAAAGCGTTACTCAAAAACTTGGCTATAATTGCCTAATACAAAAATGCTGCAAATATTCACATTAATAATCTTGTTAGACTTCAATGCACATATCTAGCTTCACGAAGAATAATACAGTCATTCAAAATGCAATGCTGCATAAACTGTCGAAGTAAGTCTGTTTCTCTGTTCACTGATAAACAGAATTAATGTCGTAAAATGTTCATAATATCGTAGTAGGTCATCATCTTCCTAATTCCTATTCTTATACAAAGATATCGTAGTCTTCTTCCTAAAAACGCTTCTTCTTGATATACAGTATGTTTCTTCTCAACTAATTATAATGCTCGTAATTTATTACCAAAATTTTAATAGCAATGTTGCAAAAATAAAATTACAAAAGAGATTATCTACGTAAAAATTGACTATATAAATGGATCCGTAATCGGATCAAAAATTAAAATAGACTATCAAACAGAAATGACAGAAACGTCAAGTCTAATCTTCAAGTCCATTTTCAAACTACTGAATAAAGATGGTGAATAAGGTTATCTATATATATGACATGATTTATACCGTCTACAAATAATGAATTCTCCAGCTACCTTAAGTCGTCTTGATGTGAGTAAATGCATGTAGGAACATACATCACTGTTGAGACCGAACCGTCATCCATGGCGTTGAGAAGTTGAAGTATCGGTCCGTAATTCAGGTGCTCGAACCCGTTTCCCCTCCGTCCGAAAATAACTGTCCGTAACTCAAAAACCCTCTCAAGTTAACCGCCTGGATTGGGTTTGTAGGGAAGAGATTGTTCATCTCTCTTGTTTGAAGATCCATTATTGTAGTAGTAATTATCTCAGTATCATTGCATATAGTCCTTTAGTCTCCTCTTATAAAGCCGTCTGTTTATGAAATCCATTATCAAGCATCGGTCACTCTTACAAGTTAAATCCTGCTTATGTGTTGCATTCCTTGTTAATGCTTTAGCTACTCCTCTCAAATTGTACTGGTTGTCATTTCCTCTCAACTCAGTGCTGTACCATTGTAGTATTGTATGTCGATGACTGAGTAATAATACAAGTTCATTCGAATTAGCGTACAAGCTAACAAAAAGTTTATAAGAAGCGCATGTTCACTCGCGACACTTTCCTATACCGTACTGCGTTAACACTGGGATATGCGGTCGTCCCATGTTTCTCGCGCTCGCGATTGCATGAAAGCAGAGTAGCACTATTCCTGTGCCGTACTTTTTCAAAGCGCACAATTTCAATGTTATTTGAGACTTGTTATCGTAACAGAATCAAAATGTGAGTGAGTGTCTCTCTCCAGAGCTCGTCTCAGCTGGGCTAGATTCTACCCATAATCCATCGTTTTCCGGTCGATATAAATCGAAACAGTGTACCGTTAATGCGATAAACACCTGTTAACATATTAAATGCATCTGTAACTTCGTAAATGTCTTTAAATTACTCCTTCTTATATATCATTATATTTCCATGTTGTCGATCCCCTTTGCGATCTCTGTAATTGTTATTATTTATATGTTTTCATGTCGTGCTTGTAGGGAAGCCATCTTGTGAGCTAACTCTCCCTACCAAACATATGTGAGTTACGTCACCAAGGACTGACTGAAACGTCACCTCTGCTGCGTAGCAGGGTTGCCTATTCTGATCCCCTAAGCGCGCGCCTTGCTTGCTGTAATTCTCAACTGGAAGTTGAAATCTCCACATGAGAGTGAAATAATTGCTTCAAAATAATACATGTGATCTGTTGCTGTATAAAATACTGGTACAGTACTTAACGTAAGGCCACGGCCGCTTCCCACCCTAATCCTACCTCAATTACATATAGGGCCTATACACACTAGTAGGGGGGCGTGGTGGCGCAGCGGTCAAGCTGTATGCCTCTCACCAAGGCGAACCGGGTTCGATTCCCGGTCAATGCATGTGAGATTTTCAATGTGAAATGCCACGTCCTGTGGTTCGGATTCCACGTAAAACGGAGGTCCCGTGGCTTGTGATCGCGAGATAAACGGTCACGTTAAACTACAAGCTCCCTTTTTTTATACACACTAGTAAAGACATCACAGTGACACAGGTTATCAATCAAATTCTACACACACCTAAGCTCACAAGGCTACATGACCACCACAAAGCCCCTAACGAATCAACAACAACAACAAGAAAAACGACTCAACTAAGTCTCGTCATAAAATGACTCGCGTATTTCACTTCTATAGGGCCACGTCTTGTGATCTCGGCGTAATCTGGTCAAATAGGAAGACTTGTAGGTCATTTCGCATATTAATTTACAATTCTACAGTAGTTTTGGGGCTTATAGCTTAAGTGGATCACAGCAATAGTAGCTACATCTTCATAGATTAGTTGGGGGAGGAAGACTGTTTTGTTGATGGGATCGTCAGTTATAATTTTTTCATTCATTCATTCATCCATTCGTTTATTTGCAATTGGGGGTGTGTCCCCCGGTGGCAAATTAGATATACATAACAAATAAATAACTGTACATAACAATTCACTACCAATTAAACTGGAGTATTTACACAAATAGTCAGTCTTTTCTTAAACACACCTATATATTTGGGAAAAGGCTCTAAGACTGCGGCAGGTAGAGAGTTCCAATTATCAATGGCACGGTTTACGAAAGAATATTTACCATAATTTGTTCGCTGTGGTCGGCCCTTAACTTTGAAAGGATGATCACTCCTACCCATGTAAGTAGGCTTTTCCATACGTTTGCTAAGCTCACCCCATGCTGGTTGATTTGTATACGTGTTGTACATAGCGCAGAGTCTAGATTTCATCCTCCTAGCCTCAAGTGATTCCCACCCAAGTTTCTTTAACATATGGCTCACACTGCTCCTGGGATTAAAGTCACTGAGCACAAATCTAGCGGCCTTTCTTTGTACCATTTCCAACTCATTGATGAGCCCTACTTGATATGGATCCCAAACCGCCGAGGCATATTCCAGAATAGGTCTTACAAGTGACAAATAGCCTAATTCTTTAGCAGAGGTACTACTTCCTTTTAATACCCTCATTACAAAGCGCAGGGATTTATAAGCTTTAGAAACTACACATCCTATATGACTACTTCATTTCATATCATTTTTTACGTGAACGCCCAAATATTTGCAAGAATCTTCTTCTACAAGTATTTCCGAGCCAATGTTATATTGAAAATCTTGCCTTCGCACTTTCCCTATTTTTATTAGACTACATTTTCTTGTGTTTATTTTCATTTTATTTTCAATCGCCCACTTATAGACCAGGTTCAGGTCATCTTGAAGTACTGCATTGTCTTGTGAGTCATGTATCTTTCCGATATATTACACAATCATCCGCAAACAATCGACAGTCACTGCGAATCCCATTTGGTAAGTCATTTATAAACGCCAAAAATAACAAAGTTCCGATTACGCTGCCCTGAGAGATATCCAACGTTACGGTAATTTCATCCGAGAATCGGCCTTCAACTTTCACTTTCTGGGAACGACCCGTCAAAAATTCTTGGATCCATAAAATTACTCTTCTATCAATCTTCGTCGAAGCTAATTTTTGGAGTAGCATGTCATGCGGCACGACATCAAATGCCTTCGCAAAATCTATAACTACGGCGTCGACTGAAACTCCATCGTCTAACGATTCGCTAATATCTTGAAAAAGTGATAGCATCTGACTCTCGCATGAGTAACCTTTCCGAAATCCATGTTGCCTATCATTAAACCATGATAATGTTTCCCACTGTTCCCTCAAGTAGTCGCAAATGAGATGCCCCATCTGTTTACAAACGATGGACGTAAGACTAACCGGCCTGTAGTTGCCCAATTCAAGTCTACTCCCTCCCTTAAATATTGGGACTACCGTAGCTCTTATCCAGTCATCCGGGATTTGCGCATTGTTTATGGACACATTAAACATCACCTCTAAGTATCGTGCCACGGCGCTACCTCCTAGTTTAAGTACTTCACTAACAATATTATCAGGACCCTTCCATATATTGTAACGTAGTTTTTGTATTAGCTTTGCAATTGCTGACTGGTTTATTTGGAGAAGTGGAGCCCCTGATTCACCGTTAAGGTCCAACACTCAGCTATTGGATTTATTGAACACACTACCATAAAAGACATTTAATTCATTAGCAATTGCCTGCTTCTCAGTAATTAATTTACCGTCACCGGACATTATCATCGACAAATTATTTGAATTTCCCTTTCTTCTCCTAACATAACAGTATTTTTTTTCCACCCATCGCCTCCCGAACCAAGTAAACCTTGCATATAATTGTCATGAGCAGCCCTCTTTTTTAAGACGAGCTCTCTTGATAAGGACTTAAATTTCAACACATACTTGTCACTATCATGTCTTTTATTGTATAATTTCCTAATTTTCCGTTTAAGACTCATGATTTCCCGTGAGTAATACTCAGGATCTGGGTTTTGTTTCAGTAATTTAAATGGAACAAATTTATCAATAGCGCTATTTAAAATTTTCAAAAAGTTAGTCCACAGGATATTAATGTGATTTCCTTCCGATGCCCATCCTACAAATAGCTCATTCAAATACCCCTGAAATTTGCCCTGATCCGCCCTGCGATACTGGAATATGATCTTATTTGCTACATCAGAGTCTAATTTTGTAATGTCACCGTATCTAATATTTAATTCAACCCCAGAATGGTCACTAATTCCTGGTACTTTCAGACAGTTAATATACAGCTCTACAGGCCTTACGAGATAAACATCTAAGGTATTATTGCCTCTAGTTGGGAAGTCAACTACTTGGGAAAATCCCCCCTCCCCTAAGAATTTGTTTGCAGCGCTCTGAGCTTGACCACAGCTAATTGACTCACCAGACCAGTCTACTTTGGGGAGGTTTAAATCTCCGGCAATTATTATGTTCTTTTTCATAGCATTACCAGTACAAGTTTTATCATACAGTGTGTTGAGAAGCGAAAAGTTATCTTTCGGTGCTCTATACGCCCCTATCACCTGAAGAGGGAATTTATTCCCTTTCTCCGAAATTTGTACACATTACATTTCATGATCCGTATCAGCCCACATTAAGAAACTAGCTATATTTTTGCGCACACAAATAAATAGCCCGCCACCTCGCTTCCCCCGATCCCTTCTGTACATTTCGTAGGTCCCTTGAATTATTTTGCAACATTTAATTAAATAGTAAATTTTTTCGGGTGCTCGATGCCTTCACATTTACAGTATTAATTAACACACTTACTAATTTAACTGACAGTTTTTTTTTTTTTGAGTGCAGAGACCGTCTGTGGGTGTCACTGTAGGTTTGGTAGGGTTTTGTAGAGCTATTAGTCTTATAGATTTGGATCTGATGATGATCACTTTTCGAGCAAAAAATGCCATCCTTTAGTTTTCTCCTTCTTTATTAGTCCATAAAAATATATATCATAATCACATGCTTTTTATTTCAGGTAATATTTTCACATATTCCAGTAATTGGAATTATTTTGTTTTGACCGACTGAAACTTACAATAACAATTCTAGGTAGTAGAGTCAATAAGTTCGTGGACTGGATGCATGGTGTCGTTGTGATGCACTAAAGCACACAGGTTGCGCCGCAGGATGGTGAAGTGTGAGTAATTCTCTCGTCCAATCAAAAGGCAGTTGTGTGCATACATTGTCAGTATGACGTATAGGCTCCGTTGCAAAGGGACGTTGAATGCGCGCGGCGAAACTTGAGAATGCCGCAAACTGAGCAACGGATAAAGAAAGGTTCTGGCAGAAATTAGGCAAATCCGTTAGTGTCACGTTTTAGATCATTGCCGTGCCGGGAAGAAACCGACAAACCAGGTCAATAGGCTAGGTGATGCTTGAACCGTTTTTCGACTCATTTGGTATTGTTCACACGGAATTAATCCCACAAGTAGCAACTACTACAAGGAGATCCCTCATCGTCTACGCGATTCAATTCGTTGTAAGCGTCCTGAGCTTTGGCAAATTACGAACTGGTTGTTGCTACATGACAACGCTCTGTGCTTATCCAAGAGGAACTCGAAAGGCAACAGGTCACCGTTTTGCCATAACAACCGTACTCACATGATCTCGCACCATGTAATGTCGTCCACTTTCCCAGATTGAAAGCAAAGCTGCGTGGGCGTGGATTTCATTCGGATGAGGAGATCATTACTGCCACAAGAGAAGTCGTACGGGACCTTCCTGCCAAAATCTTTCAGCGGTCTTTCCAGCGGCTATACGCACGTTGGCAGACGTAGATTGCGGTCAAAGGCGATTAAAATTTCAGTTTGTTTCTGTTTAACTGTGCACCGTATTTTGCGGCAACACGTAGATCAAAGACTCATTGTTTCTGTTGGCAGCCTACATTCTAGGCGCCAGTCTACGAATTTAATGACCCTGATATTTCAATCTCCTGGGGTTAATTCCCGTGGCTCGGGGACTGGGTGTATGTGACGTCTTCATCATCACTTCATCCTCATTACGACGCGCAGGTCGCCCACGGGCGTCAACTAGAAAGACCTGCACACGGCCTCTCCGGAGGCCACACACACATTTCCCTACTACTTACATGGCATGCGCTCAGTGAATATTACACGGCCAAATATCTGAAAGTCTCTTTGGCTAAAAAATATCTTGACGGGATGTATTAACTTTGGATTTAAATAAAGTAAAACCAGTTAACAAACGTCAACGAATGTAGAGTTTACCCCTTACCCAATACTGGTTTAAAGATAAAAATATACGAGCTCATTTTTTCCTTTGTTTAGAATCCAGGAAGGAAGTGGGGTTATTCAACCAACTTATTTATTTACTTATTTAGCGTTTGGCTTTTAGTGCCGGGAGTGTCCGAGGACATATTCGGCTCGCCAGAGGCAACCAACTATAATGCTGTAAAAAATAATATCACCAGGAGTATTCACTTAGAAATTCACACGTTCATCTTCAAGTAAATTCACCTTTTGGAGAATAATTATGATTAAAATCTAATGGAATCATACAGTGAATGAACCGGCAAATAGCTGAGGTAATAGGAGCTACTAATTACATAGAGTAAGGAGTCTTGTAGGAGCAAAGGAAAGTTGATTACCTGTATTGCAATCATTCACGTTTCATCAAATTACTACGAGCGAAGCCCTATTATTTTGGAATAAGGCAATTACCTGAAACAACTAAATTCACATCATTATAGAGTTATTAAAATATTACAGGATTTGTGGCCTATTATTCAAGAAGCTACATCGGGTAACTCTATACAGTCTCCAACCTTCAGGGTCAGCATTATACAGTCCGTAGGGAACGCTATAGCCCGCAGGGTCATCGAGCCATTGCGCTCTGAGAGCGCGGCCGCGCTCGGGGAGCACTGCGCGGTCAGGCTAGCGCTCCTTCCCCTACCACCACTACACTGTGTCAGCGAGGAGACGTCTCGGCATGATGGGTTAAAATCACTGACTGGACTATTCATGGAGATGCATGTGCAACAAATTTTTGTCAGACGTAATTTAAGAATGGCGAGGTGCATGAAACACAAATCCCCCTTCCGTCCAATCTAAAACACTTATACTGGACGATATATTGAATATCGAGATGTGCTTCCGCGTACATTTTGTAGCCTTCTCAGAAGTCTTAACTCAACACGACTCAAAGGTTAGTGCTAGCTGTATCTGGGGCAATAGGTTCGCCCGCTAGCTAGGCTGTAACAGGAATGATAGACTCGCCCTTAGCTAGCTCGTAAACTGTCGCCTCAGTAGCTAAATGGACATGGTTGGAAGAAAATGAAACGTAAAAACACTTATAGTGGGCGATGTATTAAAGATAGAGAGACATATGCTCTCGCGGACATTTTTTTAGAACTTTTCATGCTGAACAATTCTTACACCCATAGTATTTTGACATTTTTATCGGTTTGCCCAGCGTAAGCTTACAAATCGCTCGGACGCCAGTTTTTATTCGACTTTTCCACTAAAATCGTTACTGCTCGGCTTCCTTTGATCATAAATACATTACTTTTTACAGAAATCATCATCAAGATATCCTTTACAGAATGGTGAAAACCGCATCAAAATCCATCCAGTGGTTCTCGAGTTTACCCGTAACATCCAAGAATCGGGGACTTTGTTTTGTACTAATTGTAAGTAGAGATGTCAGAAGATATCAAGAATTGTCATACACGGCCTAATAACTTAAAAGCCGTTCTGAGGAACATAAATATGATACAGTACTAGTTCTGGGCTTCTGGCCAAGGAGATATTCCAGTTTAAACTGATATCTGGCAAATCATTCGAGCTATTTATCGGGCATATTTGCGTTATTTTGATTCAAACGTAATGCAAACTGAATAAATAGGTCGAAGAAAGGCCTCAACATACTGTGCAAATTCATGGTATCTCAGTTGATTTTTCTATCGCTCTTGCAGTTTTCCATACTCTAATAGGTCTAAACAGGCTTGAGGGGTCTGACTGGCTACGTAACTCAGCGGTAACGCTCTCGTCTATTTTCCCCAAGGTTGCAGGATTGAATCCTGGCCAGTTGGCATTTGAGGCTGTGAAAAAGCTGGGGCACCGTTTCAGTAGATTAACTTGCACGTTAAAAATCCCCTTTGGGGAAAAATTCCGTACCCCGGCGTCTCTAAAAGCCGCAATCGTTAAAAAAGGACGTAAAATCAACAACATTATTATTAGGCTCGATGGGAGCTTAGCAAGTCTCGTGGAAAGTTCACTTACAAGCAAAGATACCTGACCACAGTGAACAAATCATGGGAAATATTCTCTTATAAATCGAAGCATCATATTTATCATTGGAAAATTGGAAAGCAATACCTGTTGAAGTCTTTAAGCTTTTAACCTCACATATACAGTAGGTGTGTGTGAGAAATGTCTACCTGGAAAAACCCCTCTGTAATACTGTACCACCTAGTGGTGTAGCGGCTAGAATTCTTAGTTGTTGCCCCAGAGATCCGAATTCAATTGCCAACTCAGCTAAGAAATTTAATTCTGGTCTGAGGGTTGCAAATGACTACATTCAGTCTTATGAGTCAAAACTGAGTATATGTGGGTTAAATTCCCACCTCAACCATGTCGTGACCTGTGGTCCATGAACAAGATTGCACGTGGGTCAGATGGTTTACCGGCCAAGTGGTTATAGACGGTAAAGGATGTGGGTTAAAGTCCTGGGAACTCTCTTTTTAATGTACCAGCGTAGTTCGTTGTCCATGCATTTAATGTAGGTCACTGGCAACCCTTGCCATTGTACAAATATACTGACAGTATACCGGGTGAGTCTTCTGCCCCTTATTTTTCTAGTTTTCGGCCACACTTCCAACATCCGATGGCAGCATGGTCGACAGTTCCCCGTCATGAATCAAGCCACAATAACCCTAAACGACTTTACAATATTTTTGACGCCATGGAAGCAAGACCTTTACAAAAACATGTGTGCGACAAGTGATTATACAATGGATCAAACTGTCACACGGACATGTACAATGTACATGCCGATTATACGGTTTCAGTTGGATACGAAATTAACGCTGGGACGGTGGCTTACAAATAAGAAACGTGAATGATCCTTCGAAGTGGAAAGCAGTATCATATCTCATACCCTTTCAGGCAAGATGAAGGGATGAGTATCCGTGGAGCACGAGAAAATTGCGAAGAAGGTAGCGGACCTGTGTTAGGCTGGTGGGTTCGAATCCCACTAACGCCAAATATTTTTATGCACATTTTAAACTTTGGGGATCAAATACAAAGGCATTCGTGGGATTAGAACCCACCACCCTAACATAGGTCCGCTACCTTCTGGGCACTTTTACCGTTGCTCTACGGCAACTCGTCCCTTTCCCTTGCCTGAAAGCGTATGAGATGTGATACTGCTTTCTACTTCGAAGGTCCATTCACGTTTTTAATCAGTAAGCCACTGTGCCCAGCGTTAATTTCGTATCCAACTGAAACCGTATAATACTTTGTACATGCCCCTATGACAATTTGATGCATTGTATAATCACTTGTCGCACACATGTTTTTCTAAAGGACCTCCGGGGTGGCAGCTAAGCACGCTGACCACTACACCACTGAGGTGAGTACTATTTAGATACAGGTGTATAAATATATCACTTAAACCATGTTAACTCATTTACACATCCGCCTACATGGGAATAATAAATCATCACTAGTATATAAAATGAAGTAATACTAAGCAAATTGAATTTATTGACCAGCTCTGAAAAAATTCTACTCACTCAGAAATCGAGATAATTGCCTTACTTGTGACAAGCAGCCGTTCAGAGATCTGAGTTCCAAAGATCAGGACATAATCCCAGCCAGCTTGTAGAATATAGCCTACTGTCCCAAGGCAGCCGATTCAGGAGATAACTGGTGGTGAGGCAGGCAGGCAAGAAGAGGGTATACACTGGATAATGGCGAGCATGCAAATTGCTATGGGTGGAGGAGAAGAAAGGGCTGGACTAAATACACAGACGCAATGGGAGATGAAATAGCAAGTAGTGAATTGTGACAAATGGTACTTAACGTAATTAAAGACCTGTATGAGATGCGCACAGTCCTATAAAATAGTAGCACATGATTTGCCGGAAAACGTACACACACCAAAGGCCGTTAGAGGCGCCAAAACACCTCTGTGCAGTTATTAACATTAGCTCCCCATCCATTTGTGGTGGTCAATTCCCTGCTCTAAAACGGAGGGTTTACATTCTGGTATAGAGGTTGAAATATGTGACACTCAGCCTCATGAGGACCACTGAGATTAGGTAGTTTTGATTCTTGATTCAAGAACATCCCGTGGTGCAGTGGCTAGCGTGCTTGGCTGTCACTTCTGAGGTCTGCCAGGAAATTCAATTCTGGTCTGAGGACAGGGATGGTGAGAAGAGGTGGTGTTTTATACCCACCACGAAGTGATTTTGCATGGGTTTCCGCTTCTACTCAAGGCAAATGCCGGAACGGTTCCTGACTTAAATCGATGTTTTTTGAGGAGAATGGAGGAAACGAGGACACATCTCCGTTAGGGAAGGCCAGATTCTCAACTGTTTGCTATCGCGGCGAAGTACTGATAGAATGGTGGGCGATATTAGTCACAAAGCGTGTGACATCGAACTTACCAATCTACAATTGTATTTTTCTCCACGAAGAGTGTATTTATAACCATCAGGGTTCATTTTATCACACATATTATTTGATTGAAAACTTTGATAAATAAATACCAATTTTAATGCCATTCAATACGGTTGTACTTTCGTGAACCAACAACAAACAGACACGAAGGCAGACAGACAGACAGACAAGTGAACAAAAATTATACTGTGGGTATATTAGCTCAATATGGGACCAGAAGTGGCTGCGCTTTGTGTGCTGAAGTGCTGGAACCCATTGTTATGTTTAAAAATAAATTACTTTTATAATGTTATCTACAATTAAATACACCGCATTAAAAAAGATGTTAGCCAAAGAATATGAAATATTTCATTTCCCCTCACAACGAGTTATCTAGTGGTGCGCTCCACTCCGCGTCCGGCACTGTCTGTGTAGGTCACAGCTCTGCAAGAACTTCTACGTTGTTGCCAGCAAACATGAACTCTGCCTTTTGCGCATGCGTGCCCAACTTTTCCGTTGTGCTGTTGGGAAAACAGCCAACACCAGATCCAAGACATCACAGCAATTTTTCGATCGACCACAGAGAGGCAGCACTGGTCACACGAAATGAGAACGTGGCAAGTTGCACCTTCTAGACTCTGTGGTAGCATTTTGGAGGGAAATGCTCAGAGCAAACGTGGGAAATATAGGGGAAGCCGTCAGTTCTTCCCGCCAGAAGGTATTTTAATACTCCCAACTTACCACCTAATCTATAGCCAAATTTCTTAATCGATAAAATGTAAAAAAAAATATAATTTTAATGTTTTCAAAATAAGGACATGATATTGTGATTTTCTTTTAATTTGTAAATTTTCCTACATCAAAATAATATTTAATTTTGCATTATAGCTTGCCACGGTGGGTGAGTGGATAGCGTGTCGGTCTACTAACCCCAAGATTGCAGGTTCGCCCCTGACCGTGGTAAGTGATTTTTGAAAAGCGGCAAAAATACGATACGCATGTCATACGATGTTGGCATGTCAAAGAACCCATTTGAATTCAGTAGGCCGAGTTCATAATGGCAAAATTAATCTCGGGAGTTTCCGCCAGCACAAAGTTCCTCATTTCTCTACTAGAAAGCGCTATTGTGTTCGAGGAGATTAGATATCTAACATCTAACCTCCTTGACTTTCATAGTCAAGGAACTACGAAATTCGACACGCAAGCTACCCTCTGGGTGTCAAATAGCAAAGCTTGCACCAGGCACCCGAGGCCATACGATATTATTATTATTATTATTATTTTGCATTATGGCGTTGCTGGGTTCATTTTAAAGCTTTTGGTGACACTGAGAAAATCTTATTTTACTCGCTCACACCAAGTGTTTGTGTGTTCGTAAATATTTTGTAATTGCAGGTGTCATTGTGTGTTTATTTAATTTTGAATGAGGAATGTGTATATGTGTTGAGTTTGTTTACGTGTTTGATCTGCATGGAAAACTAACAGGAGCGCTTCTTCAGTGTTTCTATATGTTTCTAGTTTTCTTTTGGGGGGGATCACACGACTGATTATCTGCGCCAGCCGCCACTCTATGTACCTGGTCAGGGAAGGAAACAAATGATTAGAGGAAATAGAGAAAAATGTACAGACGTAAGAGACATGTATAGTACACCCCACAACACAAATCATCTGTGTGAGCATACGTCTTAAGGTCAATCGTTAAGGAGTTATTCATGTTTATCATCTAAAAGGGAACCGACAGTAGTGACTACGCTCGCTAAAGCGAAGCGTTAGGTCAAGGGGCCTAGCTCTCTGCTGACTCGGTAGACGCATGGGTTCGAGCCCCACCGCCAGCCGTCCTTGAAATGGTTTTCCGTGGTTTCCCCATTTTCAGCACCAGGCAAATGCTGGGACGGTACCTCCTGACAGGCCACGGCCGATTCCTTCCACATACCTGCCCAGTTTCATTTAACTTCATCATTCCATCTCTCATCCCGGCGCCCAGGTCGGCCACGGGCGTCGACTAGAAAGACCTGCACTCGAAATCTCAGGAGGCCACACGACAAAAAAATCTAAAACGGAGGGATTACGTCGTATTAACTTTGGAGTCAGGAACTCTGTCTTGCCTCGCATCAATTAATACGCCCATTACGGACATCGTACTGTAGTGCTTTGCCAGCGTACGAAAGATGGTTGTCATCAAGTATTTTCAATGCCTGTGGTAACTGAATTTGTACAACAGTCAAAGACGTGGTGAGTTTAGACGCTGATTCAGGAGTAAGGTTGACATATTGAGCACACCCTGTAGTGTCAAATACACACATCAAAAAAAGTTTTGCATCACCTCGGTTCCAAGAGTTCCGGAACCGTTAAATACAAAGGGAATAGAGATCAACACAAACAACATTTCAGCTCGTTTTATTGCTCATGAGACCCACACATTGCATGTTGTACCATCATACAGCTAGACTTTCAGCATTTGTGGTCCAGATTTCAGTACACACCACTACCTATAATACCCAGTAGCACGTCCTCTTGCATTGATGCATGCCTGTATTCGCCGTGGCATACTATCCACAAGTTCATCAAGACACTGTTGGTCCAAATTGTCCCACTCCTCAACGACAATTCGGCGTAAATCTCTCAGAGTGGTTGGTGGGTCAAGACGTCCATAAACAGCCCTTTTCAACATATCCCAGGCATGTTCGATAGGGTTCATGTCTGGCGAACATGCTGGCCACTGTAGTCGAGCGATGTCGTTATCTTGAAGGAACGCATTCACAAGATGTGCGCGATGAGGTCGAGAATTGTCGTCCATGAAGACAAATGCCTCTCCAATATTCTGCCGATATGGTTGCACTATGGGTCGGAGGATGTCATTCAGGTATCGTAAAGCCGTTTCGGAGCCTTCCATGACCACCAGTGGCGTACGTCGGCCCCACATAATGCCACCCCAAAACATCAGGGAACCACCACCTTGCTGCACTCGCTGGACAGTGTGTCTAAGACGTTCAGCCTGACCAGGGTGCCTCCAAACACGTCTCCGACGATTGTCTGGTTGAAGGCATATGCGACACTCATCGGTGAAGAGAACGTGATGCCAATTCCGTGGGGTCCATTCAGCATGTTGTTGGGCCCATCTGTACCGCGCTGCATGGTGTCGGGGTTGCAAAGCTGGACCTCGCCATGGACGTCGGGAGTGAAGTTGCGCATCATGCAGCCTATTGCGCACAGTTTGAGTTGAAACACGACGTCCTGTGGCTGAACGAAACGCATTATTCAACATGGTGGCATTGCTGTCAGGGTTCCTCCGAGCGGCAATCCGTAAGTAGCGGTCATCCACTACAGTAGTAGCCCTTGGGCGGCCTGAGCGAGGCCTGTCATCGACAGTTCCTGTATCTCTGTACCTCCTCCATGTCCGAACAACATCGCTTTGGTTCACTCTGAGACGCCTGGAAACTTCCCTTGTTGAGAGCCCTTCTTGACACAAAGTAACAATGCGGACGCGATCGAACTGCGGTATTGACCTTCTAGGCATGGTAGAACTACAGACAACATGAGCAGCGTACCTTCGTCCTGGTGGAATGACTGGAACTGATCGGCTGTCGTACCCCCTCCGTCTAATAGGCCCTGCTCATGCATGGTTGTTTACATCTTTGAGCAGTTTTAGTGACATCTATGAACAGTCAAAGGGACTGTATCTTGGATACAATATACACAGTCAACGTCTATATGCCGGAGATCTGGGAACCGAGGTGATGCAAAACTTTTTTTGATGTGTGTATCTCAGCTGGTACTCAAACATGGCTACAGATACTCGACGTGGTGTGACTCGGGCAGGACAATCTATATCTATATAATACGCTAAGGTGTATGTTTCACAAAACTCAAGCTCCTGAAACAGAGGGAGTTAGAAGGTGTGGTTTGTACCAAAAACTTACAAATCGTCTCAACAGTACAGGAAAAATCTTGCATTTCTTGAAATGTCAACGGAAATATATTTATTTGTTCTTAAAGTGCTTTTAAACAGATAAACAAGACGAAAGCCCCTGGTAGAACTGTGTCGCGTACAGCCGCATAGAACTAAAGCCGGGCGGGTAGTCTGTAAACATGGGGCGCACACAACCCATTGTGCAACCAGCTGCAGTGATGAATTGCTATCTGATATCATAAATATCGACAAATTATTTATAAAGTGCGTTTAAACAAATCAACATATTTATAGAAGCCCGCATAACAGTAAAGCCAGGCGGGTGGTTTGTACACAAGCGAGGGTTCTCGCACGGGTCCGCTAGTCACCATTATTTCCAGTACAACTTTGATATGTTGTAATTCATAAACGATCGAACTTTCAAGGGAAGTTCCGAAAATAAGTTTCGCAATTATTTTCCGAGGGACCCTTTATTGCCAAACTGACATACACCACAGCTTCATGACCTATACACCTTGCACTATTTCTCGACATAGTCGCCACCGACATTGAGGCACTTGTCGTAGCGTGCAATCAGTTTGAAGAAACTACTCTGGAAAAACTCGCTGCCCTGCGTTGCAAAGCATTGTCGCACAGCCTGCTCCACCTCAGCATTGCTGTAAAAGTGACGTCCCGACCTCCACACTCTGCCGTACTGTGCCCGTTTAGACCGGAGTCCGCACGACCACATATGCATTTTACCAAGAATCAGTCAGCACGAGAGTCATAATATCCCGGAGCGCCAGATGGGTTAAAGCTAATCGCAAAAACGACATCAAATTAAAAAAAAGCTTTACTGATTTTTGGCTCAATACAACAATAAGGATAGAAGGAGATTCAACTGGGCATAACACATCATTTAAAATTATCTCATTTTATTTTGAATTTAAAACTGACTGCAAAAATGCTCAAAGTAGCATCACTCACGTGTGGCGACCCACACTCCTATTTACACAATATACAGAAATTTTCCAAACACATTTGACAATTAGCTTTGGAAACACAAGTCTGATTATTAGTCCTGTAGACTGTGTTCCAAAATTATATTCATTTATTTGTGATTAAATCAAGTTCAAATTTAATTGTCTCTACTGGAAATATCGTAGTTCACTGTTTGAATTTTCACATAATATTAACACTCGTAGAATAAATGTTCATAGAATTTTTAACTTTCACTTATTTTTCCAGTTTCAAAAAATATTGTCAAAAAATATTATCATTTCTGAATCAACATAAATTATTTACACATATTAATAACATCTGAAAAGTATTTGACCTTGAGCATAGCATCGAAGAACTGTGCGAAGCACAACAAAAATTAATTGTTCTTCTGACATTAAACATTCCGAGAAGTGACTCGATCATGAACTTCAAGTTCCTAACAAAAGATATGATTTCTGAATCATCAACTTGATCAATAAATTGTTGAACCATTCAACTATTCAATTTTCCACTTGGAATCATTATTATAAAAAATATTTATATTCATGGCCATTTTAGTAATTTTCACAACTTGCAATTCTTCAACAGAATGCGGAAATAAGAATTGTAATTTCATAATGAATTCATTTAGTTCATGGCACTAGGATTGAAATTATCCTTCAAATTATTCGTGGTTAAAGAATTATTTTTAATTGGCAGTGGCCCATTCTATTATTTGTGTAGGAACACAAATATTACAACAACAACGGCAAAGGTCTTCCTCTGAAGAAGAATAAACTACTATCATGACAAATCCGGGTTCTAGCAAAATCAAAGTCTAAATGGAATTCGTAAACAAGGTTGAAATAAGAACTGATGGTTTCTAAGAAATAACCTTCGGGTCATTCATACGACGAAATGTGTAGTTCCAATACTCCTACTATAAACCTGAGCCATCGAACCTGCTATTTGATTGATGCTCGAAAAAAACCTCTTCATTCCTGCGACTTAAACATGCGCACCTGGGAATGGCATTTCAACTACTCCACACACATAAATTTTCTTCCCAAAATTTATACAATAAATCAAGCCTCTGCTTGTTATCAACACTGGAAGATTAATAAACTTACAAGTTTATTTTATTTTACCATTCAGTTCAACCCGTGAATTTATCATACTTATGAAAATCTTTATTTCACTTTCGAGTGTATTTACGTCATGATTTTATATAAATACAAAAATATCCTATTTGATACAATTATCATTTGCTTCCCGTTTCATGCCTCTCCGTGTTATCTGAAAAATATACTTTGCTCATTGCAAATATCAACTGTTCAACCAGAACTGAAATGTTGGTTGAATGCGGGCTTGCGCTAACCACTCTCCTTCGGAAAATCTCCTGTTCCAGACTAGAAATGATTAAACTACTTCATAGGCTCTCTCTCAATACATATGATTATTAGAAAATATAATATCCAAGAATTATTTAGAAAAATTATGAAAATTATTATTATTATTATCAGTGGATTATTATTATTATTATTAGTTATATTATTTTAAATATATTTAATTATCATCTCATTATGTGAGAATCCACATGTTCGAACCTTCGAATATGGAAAAAATATCCATTCCTCAACAAAAATAATTATTAACTTTTACAGTTACATCGGCTGATTACCGTGATTTCCCAAAATATGAAATATTCAAATAAATGCTCGAAATGCTCGGTCATCGATCCTAAACTGTTCTGAGTGCTGAAAATACTCAGAATAACTCTAATATGTCTTGCGTAAATCATTGCAAGATTTAAATACGAAGAAAAATAAATGTGTTGGTCATCTGCAGAAAAATAGTTTGTTCCAATTAGCTAGGCATAATATAAAGTTAAAATGTGGCTTACATTTCTTGATGGTCTTGAAGCGTAGTGAACCTGGTCTGTACCAGATTTATCCAGATACATGCCCTATCGGACAAGCATGTATAATCCTTGTATCGGCCGCTATTATATACCCACAATCCGTCTAACCAGACATAGTGGTAATATCTCTTGACGTTTGAAGAAACTGTTGATCCATTTTAATATTGGCTTCTGTTAAAGCCATAACAGTTTACTTAAATGGGGTCAGATCTAAATGATCTATTCTTAAATATGTCAGTTGTAACATAACTCACGGTAATCTTTTCAATACAAGAAGACACTGACAATCTAACCAATCAACGGCTGTTCTGAAGATCGTTCCCTGGGCATGGCTTCACACCATCTACCATGCGCGAAGCAACATGTAGTTTCCCTGCGTAGACTAATGAACACCACCGTGATAGACTGGTCTTCAATGTACTGATAGATCGAAGTGGTTATTAAGTTACAAATATGAAAACTGACTGAAATGGATTTAAATATCCAAGTATTAGGTTATTACTGGACTGTGACAAAGTACTAATTCTAGACAAAGTCTAGCATATGTCCATGTGAAAATAAAAATATTTCACCAGTGTCTGTAGAAAAAAATCAATCACCTCAGTGATTCTCCTTGCCGGAAACTTACTAAGTTCCAACTCGTAGCGCAGCACTTTTGTGACTATCACAACTTTGAAAATAACTTCTGCGTAGATCCGGCAACCATGTGCCTTGGCTCAGCGTAGTAGCACCTTGCTAGGCAAGTGCTTGTGTTGAAGTGAGCTCTCGATGCCTCGGCCAGCCGGCTTTTATTCAAAACTGTCAGGGTCACGCGTCATCACGCCTAAATCTGGAAATCCTCATATCTCTGGTATCCCTGGTCCGATTTACTTGATACTAATTGCATTCTCTTTCATTTGGCCGTGCCAGTAATCTGATCCCAGTCTCAAGTCTCTACTCCAAGGTTAACTATTTAATCAATAAATAGCCTCGACCTCTGCTATTACTCGCTACGTCACTTGACATGCTAGTATCGGTATATTCTTTCCAATTCCTTCTCGAAGCAATGTAGCGCGATATTCAAATATCTCAACTTTCAAAAGCGGCTGTAGCCTTTCCCTTGATATCTAGGTGTCTGAATCTTGGAATACCCATTCCTAGAGTTGGGCACAGTACTTCACTGAACATACAAGACCTAGCCCAGGCATATTTAGTTTTAACCTAAAAAAAATAATGTAAAGCTGAAATTTGGCATAGATGTTCCCTAGTACCCTAGTAACAAATCCTGAAAAGTCCCCAACTCTGCGGCGTCCGCGTCATAGCTTTTGGAGAGTTCAAAGGGCTAAAATGGGGCCTAAGTGCCAAAAACAGCCTTTTTGGTTCCTGCGTTTAAAATATTGATCCAAAATAAGTTTTAATGAGTTTTGATAGTAATAAGAGAAGGACTGCGTTATATATAACGCTCTTATTGGTCGTAATTATTGCCATACATTTAAACGGATGAGTAATCAAAAATGTTTAGCTCAACTTTTCTCACGAAAATTTGTCATTAGCCGGGACTTATCGTGTTAACAGCTGCTGATAGCCACTAAAGACCCGAAGAAAAAGTTGTAAAGTACACTTGTACCTTTAAAACGATACATTGCCCATGTTCATCCGACAAACAGCAGCAGAGATACAGTTACAAATATAAAAGTGGAAGTGTGGCAGTCGCTTTCCGAACGAACGCCCATTTACGCTGGTGGGCTCCATCTATTCACCTTTGCTGACACCATTTTGTATCTTTGCTCAAGAACTTTTAGGATGGTATTCCTTTGAATCTAGGTAAACTAGCAGAAACAGTTTGCATAAACAAAACGAGTTTAATGCAGTTAGCAGTTAAACGTACATTCATAATATGCAAAATGCAAATAATAACAAAACAAAGCTTAAAAAGCTTTCTTTAGACAAAGAATACTTGCAAAACAAAGCTTACATCGGACTCAATCGTCCTCCTCATCGTCTGAGCCATCAAATGTGACGTTGCCACATGCTTTTCCACTGCAGTGCCCACACAATAAGGAGCATGGGCAATGTATCGTTTTAAAGCTACAAGTGTACTTTACAACTTGTACTTCGGGTCTTTAGTCACTATCAGCAGAACTCACACCGGCTGCCAAAAGAGCTCTTTCAGTTGCAGGACACCAAATTGAGGAGATGATCAGGAGCAGCTGGAAGATGAGTTGTCACTGGTACTAAAGCTGAGTGTTGGATTTTCCATCCCCATTGGGTCGGGTCCAAAGAAAATCCTAACCATCCCTGAACTTGCAAATATACCCGCAGTGACTGTAGTTTGCATGCCGCTGAAGTCGGCGCAAGTGAAGCCAGCTGAAATGACGCTGTGACCGGTTGTTTGGCAATTTTTTGGCTGTATTTCACTACCCGAAGTTCGTCGAGGCTTTTGCACTCTGATTTGGCACTATCGTAGAGACAAAAGGCGAACTTCTCTCCAGCTTATATTAAGGCCTTTTCATCTGGAGCCGTACAGACGAATACCTTCATTTCCTCGCGTTAAGATGCGGAATCCTTCAATATTTTCCAGGCTTGCTGTTTGATGTACTCTACCCACAGCTTTCCTGAGCGAGATTTCTGGCTCATTGAAGAAAATGTGTCATGAAGCGACTCTTTGAGACGTTGATGGCAAGGATATGATAGCAAGTCGTTGGTGGTGCCTTCTTGGAATACGGTAAAAAAAAGCGCCTGTATTTCGTCCTTGTCATCCTTCAGGCCGTCGTTCATGTTGAGTAACATTGTCCCTACAGCCTGTTTTGTCAGAAAATGCGCTCTGAGGGCCCTAGAACATGCACAGTTTCGAGTTGTTGATACGTATGAAATTGAAGGCATGTCGTAATAATTTTTAGAGCGAGCTAATTGCAAGCCTAACTAGAATATGCGTGTCCAGACATCATGCGAGTCACTGACGATTTAGTGTATATTTCCGCCCAGAGCTCCTCCAAACCGTTTCCATTCATCACGTAGCCGATTGCCCCAAGAAACGACATTAGAATGTGAAATCCGCCTAGACGAACAACCACGTTTTTGAGTTCCTCTGAAGTGTCCGATGCGACTATCTCCGCAGCTTTCGCGTATAGGGGCCGGTCAAAGGTTTCGAAACAAGTGCTTTGTTTCAGTCCCACGCACTCTCTTGCGGCAAACTCCAACGCGGAATATATAGTTGGTGGATTGCTCGGTTCCAAGTTAATGAACGGAAGGGTATCAACTGACGTTGTCTGGGGAGCTGGTTGAGCATGAGCAGACAGTGACGTCTTCATAAAGCCGTTCCACGAAGCGGGTAAATTAATACCTGACCACCGTCCAGATAACCACAAGGAGTCCATTATCGACACAATAGCCACAGAGTTTGGGGCTTCCACAGTTAACTCCTTAATCTTGACGTCCTTTGAACCAGGAGAAGAGGGCTTCCGATACCACGAAATGTTGAACATTCCCATCGCCGCAATCACACCAGCATTAGGAACTTCTCGTGTACGTGGGAGTGGAGATATTTCACTGTCAGGCGCTGGACCTGTGCACTTGGTGCCTCCCATGCAGTGAAATGTGTTTCGCCCGTCCAATGTTCTTATGTTATAGTCAGAGTTGTCAAAGCAAAACTGCGTGAACGCTCCAGCATTCGGGATTGGACGTTCTTCACGAAGCGCCGAAACTTCGTACCTGTAGACTTTTTCCAAATTTATTGAAAATCCAAGACTGTTGAGAAGCTGAATTAATTGTTTGGAGTATTGTTGGCCTGTTCCGACAGGCCGAGCGCTGACACATAGAAACGCGATCGGGTGCCTTTTCAACAGCGGTTATGCTTTGTGACCGTAACTCGGTAACCGTTTCTTGCATAGACATCGGTAATGTGCCAATGTAAAGCTAAAAGTATGCTTTATAACTTTCATTCTGGGTCTTTAGTCAATATCAGCAGTTGTTTAAAAATAATGACCTGCTAATTACAAATTATCCAAATTTTCGTGTAAAAATCGTGCAAAAAAATTTAAATTAGTTGGTTTTATTTCCTTCATAAATAGCAATAATTAGGCCTGATAAGTCCGTTATCGTAGCCTCCGTGGCTTAGGCGGCAGCACGCCGGCCTCTCACCGCTGGGTCCGTGGTTCAAATCCCGGTCACTCCATGTGAGATCTGTGCTGGACAAAACGGAGGCAGACAGGTTTTTCTCCGGGTACTCCGGTTTTCCCTGTCAAAATTTCATTCCAGCAACACTCTCCACTATCATTTCATTTCATATGTCATTCATTTAATCATTGCCCCAGAGGAGTGCGTCAGGCCTCGGCAGCCGGCACAGTTCATATCCTCGCCGCTAGATGGGGGCTTCATTCATTCCATTCCTGACCCGGTCGGAGACTGGAAGCAGGCTGTGGATTTTCATTTCAAGTCCGTTATCGTACTGGTTCATTTTTATTAATTGCTAAAGCTCACGAGAACTAAATTTGGATCAATATTTTAAACGCAGGAAGCAAAAATGCTGTTTTTGGCACGTAGGCCCTATTTAAGCCCTTTTGAATCCTCCAAAAACTATGACGCGGACACCGCAGAGATGGGGACATTTCAGGATTTGTTTCTAGGGTACTAGGGAACATCTATGACGAATTTCAGCTTTACATTATTTTTTTTTAGGTTTGCCCAGTTTTTTTGCATATAATGCCTGGGGTAACCATAGGCCGACCATTTGACGAGACAGTACCCCTTCAACATATACGGTCTGTAGGCGTTCTTGGATGACTGGCACACGTGCCCACTCATACTGGATAACAGCACGTATTTCCATTGGCGACCACGTCGTCGGTACACTTCTGTCTGCCATCGTCGAATCGAATCGAGCCCAGCGCGCAAAGTCAGCTCCACTGCGTGAAAATTAAAGGTGAGTTGTACTCGAATTATATCAGGTAGGCCTACGCTGGCCTGCCGCTGCTCTCTCTTCGCCAGCGCTCTGGTCTCATGCTTCATACCCTATCCTATTCCGTCGTTGAACCAGCCACGGGTGTGGATTCTTATGGCGATTGTTTGTGTCAGCTGTTGTACTATCTGCTCGTGCAATAAAATGACGAAACTTACTTTCTGAACTTCCCTCGTACAACGCATGTTCATCGGGCACGTTCTGATCTGCTTTGGCGTGTTCTGTCAATGCCATCCAATTACATTCAGTCTCAGTCCCTTCATCATTCAATAGCAATGTACGACAAACTTTCAAGGAAACAATAAAAGAACAAAATGTTTCAAAACTTGCTATGATCTCTAAGGATATAATTCAGTGGATAGAGATTGAGTTAATTGTCTCGTAGTTCTAAGTGGCGTATTAATCGAATGTGTCTGTGTGCAAGTATTCACAGATAAAATTCCGTGCTTGGTTTAGACATCCCTACCAAGCAGAGCACGAACTTTGATACGGTTCTTGAAATGGGATGGCAAACTGTAACACATACAATGCATGTGCACTGAGAATAGCCGCGATAATACATGTCACAATGGCATATGAGATAGGGCTCAGAAAAATCCCTACAGTGGACGATCCATATAAACCAAACGTTCGGCAGTTTCTCCATATCGTAGGGCTGATGCGGGACAATAGGATACAGTTCTATTAGGAACATGACATAGAACAGAGTTGAAGGGGAAGAAGGATTATACGAACAGACAGACCAACACAAAGAATGGTGAGAAGAACATACAACTGCATACAACAAAGAACACCACGTGGAAGAGAGAACACTACATGGAGTACAAAAGGAGGAGGGGGAGATGCGAGAGCTCCGCTTGAGGCACCCTCCTTATAGCACCAAGCTGTTTACTATCAGCGTAGCGTTAAGCCTCCCAAGAGACTATCCTTTCTAACTTATGAACCTACATCTCCGGTTTGGCCTCGTCTCTCCCTTGCTTCCACCAACAACGGCAGGCACATCAAATATGGCTCACAGCAGAGAGCATTACGTCCGCAAACCACGAGACAGAGATTAGCTTGAATTGTCTATTTAACGTGAGCCGGCTAATGCGATTTCCGATACCGATATTGTGAAAGAGGGCAGTTTATAATACACTCCTTGCCCTCTTCGCATTTTCTACTTATTCATCAATCTGTTGTCTTATAGGCTAGAAGATTATTGTAACCTTATTAAATGGCCCTTAACCTCTTCAAAATAATGATACGCTAACCAGAAAACCTGAAAGGTGTTTTATCTATCTACATATCTACAGTATTTATCTAAATGGCAAAATACGACAAACATGCTTGGAAAAGTTAAAAAAATAATTGTTTCAAACCTTGTACAAAGATATAAGTCGGAGGATAACGATTGTTTTTTTCTTTAATTATTTAATTATTTATTTAATTATTTGAATATTTATTTGTTTATTTATTTATATTCTTTATTTCATTATTATTTATTTATTTATTTATTTATTTTACGGCCACTGTAAAGAGCTTAGAAACTCCTTATCGTCATTCTACAGATAAGAAATTTTGCACATAATATAACCATTCTAAATCAGTAAAGAATATTCCGAAAAGAAATCAAGCACTTTACAATATCTTTCGATGATTGATGACGTATGTCTACTTGGCATGGATTAACACTTCTGTTACATGTTCCAATTTTTGTATTAATAATATAAATCAATCAACTACAGTTTGCTCATAAATCCAATATGAAATAATGAATTGCATGTGACAAATTCATATGGCCACTTTCAACTAAATAACCGGAACACAAAAAAGAGTTATGATAACGTTTACCAACCACAGTGGCGTGAAAATTAAAAATGAAATGAATAACTCAATACCGCCCAACAATTTTAAAAATGAGGCAAATAAATCAGAATCTGAGGAACATTGATATGACTACAATAGCAACTGACAGGCATACTTAACAGTCTTATTGGGAATGAAAGTAAAAGAGTTCGATGATGAATGCAAGGTTTCGATTCATACATGCATTTTCAGTAGTTTGTAAGCATTAATTTTTCGTTATTTGAAGCTCTTCAGTCGGTCAACATGAATTTGCCCAAAAACTTGGTGGGGTACAAACAAATGAACTACCATTAGAATATTCATCTGCAGGCAAATAGTTCTATAACATATATACAGTATAAGGCAATCCATCATGGCGACCATACAATATATTCCACCTGTTCACAATATCTCCTAAATCATTTAACCAATCAAACTGAATATTTGTATTGTGATCGAGGACTGTTAATTAAGTACAAATATATGAGTTTGCAAACCCTGAGGAAAACAAAAAACGAATTGGCAACTAAGATGTTTTCAAATAATTCAAATTAGTTTTCCAGCAATTTATTCACCCAAGAGCACTGATGCTAAGAACAGCGAATATTTATTCGGAGCTTAGTATAGATACATCTAGTGTTCAATTAATTTCAGAAATTCAAAATTGCATCAGTTCCAGATGTCTAAACCTCTTTTCTTTCACGTACCCTATTCAAGCGATTGAAGAGATGATTCGTATGTCAGGTCATTATAATAAGCAAAAATTAATGGCAATAATTTCTGTCGATTTCTTTTCGTAATCATGGAAGCCATGCATTTGACTTTTCTTAAATTAAACTCCCGTGATGCGTTGCAGAATGATGTCATCTCGCCGGAGAAGTCTTATTCACAGGTACTGAAAGTTATATATTCTAGCACATACTCTCTTAATGCAATGGTGTTGGTGGAGACGTAGGATGTGTGTTAAATGCTATTTAATACACCAAACCAAAAAACCAAACCGGGTGGCGCTACAGCCTATGAAGGGCCTGGGCCTACCAAGCGACCGCTGCCCAGCCATTTGGCCTGCAGATTTAGTAGGCCTATACATCACAAGGATAATCCTTTTAATATCCGCAAGAGTTTTTTTATGTAAAAGACCAGAAGGATATATGAATAAAGACTGATTAGTTCTTCACGGAACTACCGTACTTGTTTGTACATATATTACATAGCCTACGTTGTAACCCGCCCAGTTTTTGGGCAAATTCGTGTTGACCGACTGAAGAGCTACACATAACTGTGTGTATAGGCAACATTGACGAATGGCTTCAAGCCTTTACATTAGTATTCCATCAGTCAGCACTCAGACGGGAGTCCAATTATCCGCGACGGTGAATATTAATGCAATCTAATCAAACTAACCTTAGCAATATATAGTACAGTGTATATTGTAGACTAATTGAAGCATGCATGTATTATCCTGTGGTGTTAGGGACGCGCGCCTGCCTTGCACCTGGAGGCCCCAAGTTCGATTCCCGACTCCATCAGGGACTTAAGAAACCGACGTGAGGGCTGAACGGGGTGCACTCAGCTTCGTGAGGATAATTGAGTAACTGTCTGACAGTCAGGCAGCGTCTCGGTCTCGGAGACCAAGATTAACGGCTGAGAGGACCTGCCGCGCAGACCACGCGTCACCCCACATTCTGCAGACCGAATGACTGGGCGACGGTCACTTGGTAGGCCTAGGCCCTTCAAGGGCTCTAGCGCCACGGAGTTATGTATTACCTTCATACAATATTCCGGTTATTGTGGGTAAAGTACGAGAGCGGCTCGAAAAGCCTTTGCCCCTATTTCATTTAGCCCCCCCCCCACGAAAAAAATACGTACAGGTAATTACAAATATTTGTACTGTTCTACGTACCTTGCACTATTTTCCCACATGGTCTCCACATCTGTTCAGACATTTGTCCCGAAGCAGCACTAAATTTGAGATGCCTCTGTGGTAGAATTCAGCCGGCTAACTGTGAAACCATCGTCGGACTGCTGTCTTGGCGTCATCGTTGCACGTGAATCACTGTCCTGCCAGGAACTTCTTCAGTGGACCAAAAATGTGGAAATCACTAGGGGCGAGGTCCGGCTGTTGGTGGGTAGTCCAGACTCTCCCAGTGAAAAGACCGGATCTTGTTGGCAGTTCTGATTGCCACATATGGTCTCGCATTGTCAAGACAGGACAGCAAATAACGGAAACGATGACGCCAAGACAGGATTCCGACGGTGGTTCCACAGTCAACCGGCTGAATTCTACCACAGGGGCATCTCAAATTGAATGCTGCGATGGGACAAATGTCTGAACAAATGTGAAAACTATGGGGAATAATAGTGTAAGATACGTAGAACAGTACGTATATTTGTAATTACTTGTATGTGTTTCTTTTGCTAACAGAAATAGGGGTCAATTACTTTATGATCCGCCCTCGTATCTCAACATTAACGATAATAATTATAATAACAGATATAGCTTAACAAAAAATCAATATCGAAAAACGCAAAATTAAGACATTACACCACAGTTATCAAACCTGAAGAACTACATTCCTCGGAAACCTTGATCATTAGAGGCAGACCTCTTATCTCTACTTAGTATAAAACCAAGTCCCCGATTCTTGGATGTACGGGTAATCTCTAGAACCTCTGGATGGATTTTGATGTGGTTTTCACCATTCTGTAAAGGATATCTCGGTGATGATTTATGAAGAAAATAATTTATTTATGATCAAAGGAAGCCGAGCAGTAATGATTTCAGTAAAAAGGTCGAAAAAAACCTGGCGTCCGAGCGCTTTGTAAGCTTACGCTGGGCAAACCGTAAAAATTATCTAAAAACTATCAGTGTAAGAATTCTTCAGTATGAAACGTTCTACAAAAATGTCCGCGAGAGCATATCTCTATCTTCAATACATCGCCCACTATAGGCCTAAGTGCTTTTACGATTTCATTTCTTCCAACCATGTCCATTAAAATTCTGAGGCGACAGTTTATGAGCTAGCTACGGGCGAGTCTATCACCCCTGTTAAAGCCTTACTAGCGGGCGAACCTATTATCCCAGATACAGCCAGCAGCAAACCGTTGAGTCATGTTGATTTAAGACTTCATAGAAGGGTGGTTGTGTTTGGAGATTCCCTGGAAGTGCAACTCGGGTTTTCTTCATTTCGCCTGTGAACTTTCCGTTCCGCAAAATACACAGTCAAGTTAAGATTGGACGGAAGGGGGATTTGTGTTTCATGCACCTCGCCAATCCCTGGAAGTGCAACTCGACTTTTCTTCATTTCGCCTGTGAACTTTTCGTTCCGCGAAATACACTGTCAAGTTAAGATTGGACGGATGAGAGATTTGTGTTTCATGCACCTCGCCATTCCCTGGAACTGCAACTCTTCATTTCGCCGGTCAACTTTCCGTTCCGCAAAATACACAGTTAAGATTGGACGGAAGGGGGATTTTCGTTTCATGCACCTCGCCATTCCCCTGAAAGTGCAACTCGGCTTTTTTTCATTTCGCCTGTGAACTTTTCGTTCCGCAAAATACAGAGTCAATTTAAAATTGGACGGAAGGGGGGTTTGTGTTTCATGCAAGACGCATTTTCTTAAATTACGTTTGACAAGAATTCGTTATAATTAATAGTCCAGTCAGTGATTTTAAGCCATCATGCCGAGATGTAAAACGGATATAGGTCATAGTTCATTGACATCGAAAAAGAAAGCGCTTATCACGTAGCAATGAAACAGAGCAACAAATAATTTCTCGATTGTCACAAGAGAGAGAGAGAGAGAAAGAAAGACGTCACAAATGCAAAGGGAGTCATTCCCTCACGTTCCTTTGACATAGGGAAGATATCTTCATGGTTAGTGGTCCGATACAGAGAATTCTGCTATGAATTATGATTCCTCCATGTATGTCTACCCCTTATTATTCCCGTTTTTCCAACGGGGTCGGGGATGTGATGAGATGGAAGTCTTTGTGGCGATGGTTTTTACGGCCGGACGCCCTTCCTGACGCCAACCTCATGACAGGAGTTAATGAGACATGAAATGAATGATGGTGAATGAAACTGGGCAAGGATGTGGAAGGAAGTCGCCGTGGCCTGTTAGAAGGTACCATTTGCCTGGTGTTGAAAATGGGAAACCACGGAAAACCATTTCAAGGACAGCCGATGGTGGGGCACGAACCCACGCGTCTACCGAGTCAGCAGAGAGCTTGGCCCCATGACCTAATGCTGCGCTTTAGCCAGCGTAGCCACTGCTGTCGGTGAATTATGATTCCTCCATAAATTATATAAATGATGCTTCAGTACCTTTTGTTTAATGGGTGGCTGCACAGTTTTGTTCGCCGGAGATTTTCCTCAAATCTTACCAGTAGTTACTAGAGGAACGAGAGCCGACGAAGTGAACGCTTCATTAAAATATCTTACATTTGGCCGGATATAACAAAATCGGCACTTAAAACTAACATCAGATTACTAATTTGATACTTAGAGTCGGAAATGGAGATTTACCGGTCATTGACGGGAAAATTACCCTCAGTCACGATTTCTGTGTTTTAGTAAGCAGCATTCAAGAATTTATTGATAGCGTTTATCCTCAAATCCATGGCCTATCTAACAAGTCTCATTAATGGTTTAAAGAAAGAACAATATTATCGCCGAAAAACGAACAATTTCTGAACATTAATGACTTGGTGTTCTCCAAATTCATTGCCCAGGCTCAAGTATATTACTCAATAGACGCAGTAGTCAATGGTGAAGAAGCTGTTCATTACCCTACAAAATTCCTAAATTCTTTACTTCCTTCTGGCTTACCACCACACAAGCTTATTTTAAAAGTGGGAGTGCCTATTATATTGCTACGTAATTTGCACCCACCAAAGTTATGCAATGGGACGCGATTGGTAGTGAAAACTGTTTCATTGAAGCAACTATCTTAACTAGCTGTGGTACAGCAGAAACGATCATAGTACCCAGAATCCCTATGATTCCTTCAGATTTGACTTTTCATTTCAAATGAGCACAATTCCCAGTAAGGGTCTGCTTTGGCATGACTATAAACAAAGCTCAGGGTCAGACACATAGCGTGACTGGAGTTCATCTTAGCGGAGAACGTTTTTATCATGAACAGCTTTACGTGGCTCTATCGCGTGTTACATCAAACCAAAATCTTTTCGTGTTCACTGCTGGAGGGAAAACGACTAATGTCGTATACAAGGAAATCTTATAAGACCTCGGTTGAAAGTAGCCTATCACCTTGCATTCATAACTGTTCCCGGGCGAAGCCGTGGTGGGTTGCTAGTTAAAGATATAGAGAATCAAGAAAGGAAAATATTGAGGAAAATCCTTTGTCAAGTTTGCTCAAAAGGAATCTGGATTAAACGGATGCTCCAGGAGCTTTATCAGCATTCTGAAAAAAAAAAACTGATTCCTTGAGGAAAAGGCGATTGAAGTTCTACGGCCAAATTCTCAGAATGAATAATGACAGGCTCACCAAAAGGATTCTCAACCTAGCTCTCTCAATGAAAGTCAAGAACAACTGGCTTGATAAAATGGGAAATAAAATTCAAGTTATTGGCATTACAGAGAAAATTTCACAATATCGACTCCAGTTCAGAGCATTTATCAACAACCATCATTTCTCTGAAAGGATTACTACGAGGAACAAGAAACCGTGGACTGAAGAACGGAGAAAGATTTTCAATGCCCAGATGGAGTGATTTTGGGAGAAGGAGAAAACATTATTTGGTAGATAAGCTCTATCGCGCTCTACAGATCGACATAGCGATGTAAACAAAATAAATGGAAATAATAATTGTATTGGTTTTACTCCTCTTTTAACTTTTGGGGCTTTTAAAGACACGAGGGTGCCGGATTTTTGCCAAGGAAGGTGATCCTTACGTGCCAGGAAATCTATAGGCATGGCTCCCTCGCATTTCATCACCCTCAACTACCAACTGACTGCACCAGGATATCTTGCAACCTTGGGTTCAACAGGCGAGAACGCTACCACTGCGCCATGCAGCTAGTCTTCAGGTAACAGGGCTCTCATTTGCTCGTTGAATGATCTCAGAAACAATCCTAATTTACCTTAGAATCTAGTAAGGCACCACTTGCTGTAAAAATGATGTTGATGATTAATGGTTCTTAAGGGGTTTCGCGACATCGTGGTCATGTAACCCTGTGTACTTGGGTGTGCGTGTGTGTGGAATTTCGTCTGATAACCTGTGTTATTTTAATGGCCGTAACAAGGTGTATATTTGTAATTCAGGTGAGGATTGAGAAGGAGGCGGTTATGGCCTTAAGTTGGGAGCCATGCCGGCATTTGCCTGGAGTAGAAGTGGGGAAACGATGAAAAACCACTTCCAGGACGGCTGAGGTAGGAATCAAACTCACCTCTTCTCAGTTTTGCCTCACGAGGCTGAGTGTACCCCGTTCCGGCCTTCAGACCAGAATTAAATTTCTTGGTATATCCGGGAATCGACCCCAGGTCTCCGTGGTGACAGCCAAGAATACTAGCTACGACGTAACGAGGCGCTGTAAAAATGACTTCTTAAGTTTCTATTCCGTAAATTTTCCATTAATTCATCTTGATGCTGGAGTTCTCTTCGCTAAAAATAATTGTTTTGTCCATTGACACAACCCATCGAGAATTATGTCTAATTCTTGTTGTTGTTATTGTTGTTTAATTTTGGGGCCTGGACAACGCCGTGTTTATCCCCACGTACTTTGATGAGAGTTGAGAATCAAGAATAATATGTCCTGGTCCTGTACTCTCAGTCATATTAGTGGGCGTTTGAGTTGTTGTTGTTTGAGTCTTCAGTCTTTTGACTGGTTTGATGCAGCTCTCCATCTCTCCCTGTCCTGAGCTAATCGTTTCATCTCTACATAGCTCCGACACCCTACATCCGAGGCAATCTGTTTAACATATTCTAACCTTGGTCTACCCCTACAGTTTTTGTCCTCGACCCTTCCTTCCATAACTAAGCTTGCTATTCCTGGGTGTCTTAGTATGTGTCCTACCAACCCATCTCTTCTCTTCATTAACAGTCGCCAGAAACATCTCTCCTCTCCCACTCGTCTTAATACCTCTTTGTAACCCTATCTACCCATCTGATCTTCATCATTCTCCTGTAACACCACATTTCAAATGCTTCAATTCTCCTCTTTTCTGCTACACCAATAGTCCAAGTTTCACTTCCATGGAGCGCCACGCTCCAGACAAAGGCTTTCAAAAATGACTTCCAAATACCTAAATCTATATTCGATGTCAGCAGATTCCTTTTTTGTAGAAATGCTTTCTTTGCCTGAACCAACCTACTTTTTATATCCTCTTTGCTTCGTCCATCACTGGTTATTCTGCTTCCTAAGTAACAGAAGTCTCCTACTTCCTTCAGGTTTTCACCTGCCAATTTGATCTCCATAGAGGTTTCTGATTTTTTTCGGCTGCATTCCAGTATTTTTGTTTTACATTTATTAATTTTCATCATGAATTCTTTCCGTAAGACGGAGTCCATACCATTGGCTTGTCGGCCAAGATGACGATGTCATCAGCAAATCTCAGAGTTGAAATTATTTCTCCTTGAATCTTCACTCCCACTTTAAATTTTTCTCTAATTTCCTTCATTGCTTGTTCAATGTAAAGATTGAAAAGTATGGGTGATAAGTTGCAGCCTTGCCTTACACCTTTCTGAATACCAGCTTCTCTCTCATGTCCTTCAACTCGAATGACTGCTGTCTGGTTTCTGTACAGATTGAATATCACCCTCCTATCCCTGTACTTTATTCCAATCGATTTCAAAATGTCAAATAATTTAGCCCAATCAACATTATCAAAAGCCTTTTCTAAGTCTACAAAAGCCATGAACGTTGTCTTATCTTTCCTTATTCTACCTTCCAAAATCAGCCTAAGACTTAGTACAGCTTCCCTTGTTCCTACATTTCTCCTAAAACCAAACTGGTCTTCACCCAGTACGTGACGCTTAATTCTGGGTACGTACCATAATGCCTTACTTATTTTGCAGGGCTGACAAATGCATTGCAATGAATGAGTATCACACTAAGTTCCTCCACATTGGGCAATTCCTTGCTAATACACACAATGAGAAATGGGAGGGTCAGATTGGTGGACGTCACTCACACACTATTTTATGGGAAAAGGGCTGGAGGAAGGGGGAAGGGATATGACCCAAGCAAAAGCTACACGTGAATTCCGAACACATGACTGGACGTTTCTGTAATAAATTTCAACGCATAGAAAACACACAACAATAGATGAAAAAACACATTAATAAAAATTCTTGCAAAGGATGTGGTTGAAACAGACGTGAAATATAGGGGTTGATTACATGAGCGAGTTACTAAACACACAGCTATTGAATCATCAGTAATAAACCATACATGCTTCAGAACATTAATTTTTGAGTACTACCACAACAGTGCAAAGGCTTCAGTGACTAGATAACAGGAGAAGATGCACGAGATGTTGTGACATATAAGAAACCCTGTTTCACGTTCCATCTATAACTTTCTCTTCCGTTAACTTCAGCTCTGTATTGGTAGTGCTACGGGATGTAATGAGCGACATATTATTGTTATTATTAGACTATTCACATGCAACAGTATCAACATTTTGTCTTTAGAGGTCTCTTAATGTATACTAGTACACTCAGCCTAGTGATGCAAAACTGCGGAGAGGCGGGTTCGATTCCTACCTCAGCCATCCTGGAAGTGGTATTCTGTAGTTTCCCATTTCTACTCCAGGCAAATCTCGCCCCCCCCCCCCCCCTCAGGGGCTCACACCTAGTGGGACGTGGGTTGGCGACCACGGAACCCCAGCAGAGTCCGGCATTGCTTCCACTTACTTGTACCGGGCTCCTCTCTGTCTTCTTTCCAGTCGACCTCCCTTGGTCAACTCTTGTTCTTTTCCGACTCCGACGGTATTAGGGTATCCGAGGCCTAGGGAGTCTTTCACTTTCCCGCCCTAATTGGCCCTTGTCTCATCTTTTCTGATCCTTCCTTCTTCGAGGGGTCAGACCTCTTTTTTTCTTTTCATTATATATCCTTTTCTCTTTAAGTTTCCCGCACTGTATTTGTTAATTGGCTCCCTGTGAATCTAAATTCCCTTTAGCGATTTTTTTTGCATCTACACTCCATTTTGTAGGTATTTTCAATCTACGCTGCATTTTGTAAGTCTTATCGATCTAAACTGCATTTTGCGAGTGTTTTCAACCTCAATTGCATTTTGTAAGGATTGACAATCTAAGTTGCTTTTTAGTAAGTCTTTCAATATAGGGGTGGAACTTTTGTGAGTATTTTGAATTTCAATTGTATTGTGTATTTTCAACCTAAACCACTTTTTGCAAGTATTTTCAATCTAAATTACATTTTGTACGGTGCGCATTTTGCAAGTATCTTGATTCTCAATTGCATTTTGTGGGTATTTTGAACCTAAATTACATTTCATAAGTATTTTCAATCTAAATTGCATTTTGTAAGTATTTTCCATCCACTTGAGTAGTTTTAATCTACCATACATGTTGTAAGCATTTTCAATTTCAATTGCATTTTGTAAGTATTTTGAATATCAATGGCACTTTGTGATTATTTGGAATCTGAAATGCGCATTGAAATGAAAATCCACAGCCTGTTTCCAGTCTCCGACCGGGTCAGGAATGGAATGAATGAAGCCCCTATCTAGCGGCGAGGGTATGAACTGTGCCGGCTGCCGAGGCCTGACGCACTCTTCTGGGGCAATGATTAAATGAATGAGAGATGAAATGAAATGATAGTGGAGAGTGTTGCTGGAATGAAATTTTGACAGGGAAAACCGGAGTAGCCGGAGAAAAACCTGTCTACCTCCGTTTTGTCCAGCACAGATCTCACATGGAGTGACCGGGATTTGAACCACGGACCCAGCGGTGAGAGGCCGGCGCTCTGCCGCCTAAGCCACGGAGGCATTATTCAATCCAAATTGCATTGTGTATTTTCAATTTCAATTACATTTTGTACGTATTTTGAACCTCAATTGCATATTGTACGTATTTTCAATCTCATTTGCATTTTGTAATTATTTTGAATTTCACTTGCATTTTGTGTTTCGACTGTACATTGCATTTTGTACGTATTTTGAACTTAACCTACATTTTGTGCGTATTTTTGAATCTATTCCTTTTGTGAGTATTTTCGTTCTAAATTCCCTTTAGTAAGTATTACCGCTCTCCATTTTGTGAGTAGTTTCAATGTGAGTTCCTTTTTGTAAGTATTTTCTTTCTCACTTAATTTTCGTTCTGGTTTCCACTTCATTGACATTTTCGCTATCACCCAGACCATTAGGGGCCTATAACCTAGTAGTTAGGCCCCTTAAAACAATAATTATCGTCATCATCGTCATCAAAATCTCGGGATGGTACCTATCTTAAGGGCATGCCCGCGTTATACCCAAATCTTACCTCAATTACAGATGAGCCGTCTAGTATCAAAACCGGCCAAGTCACTGAAGGCATATTTTTCAGTATGGATGAAAAACCTCTAGAGACAAAGCAAGGGTGGTCACAAAAGATTTTATTGCATAGGTATATCCGTAATGGTTTAATATTTAAGTTCTGTTATTTTGAGAAATCTGATGCATAATGAACCCATCTTTTTTGTTAATATTAATTTTGATGACTTGGCCGTTTTTGTTGCAATTTGGTATAATTTTACTCTTTTTTTGTAAAACTTTTTTTAAATTCCAAATTCCAGTGAAAAAAGGCAATTTAATTAAACTAAATTGACATTGTAATTACCTGTCTTTATTGAAATAAAACGAAAGCATTCTGCTTAAATTGGATAGTAATATATGAAGATGAACATCAGAAAGCTGAGGAGAATACAAAATAGGTATTATATCATTAAAAGTTAGTAGTTCACTTAGATCTTGAACACAGTAAAAGAAAGAGTCATCTATTAAAATAGAAACAATACACACGTTACACTACACAATAATGACGAAATACGAGCACACAGGATATACGATTGTTTTCGCGCCAATGCGGTAAGAAGCCCGCTAATACGGAAGTCAGTGTTGCAAACGAACAAAATACAAATTATTATGACTTCGAAGGGTATACAATATAAGGAACAATGTTGCCTACTGTTATTATCACATTCTTGCATAATCTAACAACGCAAAATTCCAAACAATAATGCTGCGACATGAAGATTGCTACTCGTTCTTTGACATGGTCGGTTATGAAAGCAATCCCTGCATGACTTGGCCCATTTTGTTGCACGACCAAGAATTCAGTGCTCTGTAACATGAACACATGGACGATTTTGAAGCATATTCTTGTTTCGCCTGATAGTGCTATACTTCTACTTCAAATTGATAACCTTAACTCATTTTCGTAAATTTTGTGACTTGGCCGGTTTTGATACTAGATGACTCAGATACACCCACTAGTTCTGACATCACAGTGACACAGGTTAAGTACTTGTATTCCCGTGAAAAATGATTTAAAATGTGCCTTTTTGGTCACCTATCAGAATAAACCGAGCTTTAAGAACATTGTTTGGCAGGAATACATAGTTAAAAACAAGAGGGAGTGACAATGTGCTGGCCCACTGATGCACTTTTCATCATGATGACCTGGGTTCGATTCCCAATTGGTATAATATATGGACGTTTTAGCATGATAAATCACGTATGAGGGATCATATTCGACGCAAAGAAGAGATTGAAGCTTATAATTGAGAGATGTAATTCTATCGTCAACTTCATTCCGCTATCCATAAGGAAAATAGTTAAAAGAAACATCGTTGTGACTAACAAGGCTTTGTGCCTCTCCAATAATGTTTCCTCTGCATTAATGAATCGTGATGCCCTATTGATCAAAATAACGCTTCTGAATATTAAATCATAATTATTTAAAGAATTTTCTGATAATTGGATATATCTATGAATACATTATCACCAACTACAGAATATATTTGTCGCCTTCTGTAGTCTAGACGCGAGCATTGAAACTCGTGTCCCAGCTCTACCAATAAATGTAATTCTGGTATAAATGCGGCGATACGGTACACCAAGCCTCATGCGATATCCCATACGTGGTTTTTCGTTGTTTTCCACTTTTAATCCAGACAAATTCTGTAATGGCACCATAAAGCTACCGCTCCTTACCAATCACAAGCGTACACTTAAGTAGAGTGATCATTATAACACAGGTTATCAGATTATACACACAATCATCAAAGTACACCAGTCTGGTGACCACGTTGCCTAAAACATTGACTCAACAGTAAATGCTGCTTTAAGTTTGTGAGGTGTCAGGAGTTATGTTTGCCATTGCTTGAAAAGTACTTGAATTTTAATAGTAATATTGTAGTTCGGCCACGGTGGCCGAGAGCGATAACGTGCTAGCTCGTGCCTCGCTGGCAACGGGAGAGCGTGGGTTTGAATGCCATCATGGCCGTCCTGAAAATTGTATTCATGGTTTCCCATTTTCATCATCAAGCAAATAACGGGATGTTTTCTTTCAACAGCTCCACGGCCGACTTCCTTTTATAATCCCTTCCCTGACTTTTTCTAAATTATACCCACGTTTGCGGTCACTTGGGGATCGGCCTGTCACCATCCTCAGTTGTATCTGCTGACAAAGGGTGTTTATCTCCCAGTCACCATCCTTGCTATGGTAGAGGAATGATCCCTCCCAGGGTCCGTGGGTGAAGCCGAGCTGGGAGGATAAGCGATCAAAACGAAATTGCATTTACGAAGCTATACCGACTGCGGTAGCTAAGCTAGCTAAAAGGCCGCGCTTGGCCATGGGACCAAGCTATATGCTAACTCTGTAGACGTGAGTTCAAACCTCACTATAGGGCCGTCCCTGAAACGGTTTACCTACGTTTTCCATTTTCAATTCCAGGCAAATGCCGGGACGGTACCTTTTATTGGGTGGCCGCTTCCTTAAAACCCTTAGTCCTATTTCATTCATCTCCACCCAATTCAAGTTGCATTATCTCCTCTCATCAGGTTAGCGTCAGAAAGGCCATCCTTCAGGTCATCGTAAGCATGATCATTATTGGATATTGGGTAGTCCACCCGCCACATTGACTTTCATCGCAACTCATCCCAAACCCTCTTTAAAACGGAAATAATGAGGGGTTGATATACATACGTATTTATTAACTGTTCATGACGGAATAAGAAATGTTGACGGGAGGAGAGAAATTCAGAACTTGGTCTTGTTTTAGCCGCACGATAGGAAATGAGCAATGCTACTGTATTAGAATGGTTGACATTGACATTGCTGGAATTGCACATGAGGTCGTAGGCTCTCACCTCCCTTGAACATAAGTTACAATGCTGCCCTGCCCTTGCTGGCGCGTGCCATCATTCCTACTGTGCGATGGGATAATGAGACAAGTGATTTACATGCCACAGAGCCCACTAATGGAAGGTTAAGTCACTGTTTACGAGTATCCTGTTCCGTATATCTACGTCAGTACATCGGAAGAACAATGGAAGCAAAGTTTGTCCGAAGAAGAAACAACGACGGTATTTAACCCCTATTAATGCTTCTTTCTGTGTTGCTTGCCTGCCACTGCGGTCTTGGATAGCATTACAGATGCCCAAACCAGTAAACCCGTGAAGCCTACTTCGATTCGTAACCATGATCATTAATGTGTATTGGCAAGAGAAAGTGGTTGAACCACTACAGTTACGACTAGGAAGCTACTTGACATGAAACGTAATGCCACTTATTTAATGTTAACGTTTGAGAGGAGTGTAGTAGTCTCACAACTTCCAGTGTCCGTAGACAACTTTGCGATAGCCAAGAGCAATGGGGTCTGTACAGAATCCGTAATAGAATCTTTCGGTTATGCTCATTATGATAACACGAAGCGTATTGTATCCCATTTCTCGACAAAAGCATAATGGTTGGAACGAATTGAATTGCTTCGCTTAAGTCAGCATTGGGGAAGTAATTAAGAGATTCAGAGAATGGAGGGCAAAGATCAATGGATTACGTTCAATAACATTTTCGTATAAAGAACCAAAATTGGTTTGGGTGAACCGTCACTCTATCTATTCCACATTGGGTTGCTATTCTTCTCACTGAGCAAGTACAATGCAACAATGAAGTTATGATACTCATCTAAATACAGTGAAAGTGAGTCGGGGATAGTCACAGGCAGGATACAGTTATTCATATTTTGATTAAGGCATCTAATTTAGTGAACGAATTTGTGTGGCTCTGATAGTTTTGACACTCGCCGCCGATGTGCAACATTGCGGAATGAAACCCATAGACGAGATTTACAGTCACGTTAAAGAATCCACTCTATGCAACATCCTGGCACCCGGAGTCTTTCGGGAACCATCCCAGCATTTGCCTAGTGTAGAAGTGGGAAACCACGGAAAATCACTTCCAGGATGGCTGAGGTGGGGATGAGGCCATTATCAAGAAAGTTTCAGTTATATACACTCATTAACTAGAATATAATTAAACAACCAGGAAGAATTTCTGGATTTTGATGTAATGCAGTGCAAGTGCATACCAACGATGACAAGATTTGCAAGAAGTTGGTAAATGGAAAACGATCACTGAAGGGTGTAATCACGAGAGGAGCAACAGTGTTATCAGGTGCTTTCTGAAGCGTCTGACAGGCAATCAACACCGTGAGGGAAGGTCATTGAAGACTAATGACGCCTCGTGAATGGTTTAGAAAGCATTAATGACATTCCGTGGAGTTTTATTGGGGTTGCACTTTCTGTTTCCATAAGGCCGGCTGGTCGTATCTTGAAATTTGTTGGTGTGAAGGGCTTTCAGGTGTCACAGTGCCCTGATGCTGGAACCAATGGGTGGGCTTGGGCACCTACACGTTTCGTACACATTCCGGCCACGCAAGACTGACTACTTCAAGCGAGGATCGTCAAATGGTCAATTATTACGTAACCACATGAAATATACGCCTGTTATCCAGATATAGGTCGCGGGCATTCTGTGACTTCTGTTTCTTCCCATAACGAGTCGCAATGACTGCCATCAGCCAATCTACGAGTTCACTGCCCCATACTTAGATTACAGTTAATATCGGTACACCAAACCTAAACTAAGCCTAAGTACGACCTGATGATGTTCGCTTGACGAACGATACTAGGCATCTAATTACTGTAAACCCCGGTTTGTATGATAAATGTTTAATTAAGTGTATACATAATTCGTGTATTTATTCCAGGTACTGCAAATGTGGTTTTCCACCAATGTCTCAGTCTCATATATGGCTGTGATTATATGGAAGCTATTGGGGTATGGGTGGTGCTGAGCAATGGCCTTCAGGGCACAACTAGTGCCTGTGTGTACTGTGAAAGGTTCTGTACATAGGGTCAGTGCTATTGTTCTGATTCAGTCAGGAAAGCAATGGCAAACTACCTCACACCTCATCTTGCCTATTACGCCTCATTATTCTGCTGCTTTGAGGTTTTGTGGGTATTTACCGACCTAACCTGTGGTGGTACATTTTGAGGATTCAACCAGCCTCTGGGTTGACTACATAACAGAGAGAATTAATTAATTGCTACTCTCCGCCCAATCTGGTTGGGTACACTTGTGTTGACCGACTGAAAAGCGACTCTGTTCATAGATTACGTTAACATACTTTTAAATGATATGATTGTACTGTCCGTGGATCGTGGCAGAACCAGCTGGGATATACAGACGGAGGCCCCAGAATTTAGCGACAACCTCTTGTGAATGTAATGCACCAAAGTGAGACGCCGGTTTGAGGAACCGGCAGTAATCAAGTAGGGATGTTAATAATTCCATCACAGTCTTGTAAGTCTCCCTTCTTGAAAGTTATAGAAGTCTACTACGCACACTCAAATTGCTTCAAACAGGGATCCATTCATCCCGCATAAACATGGAGTCTAAAAAGCCATGGTATAACTCACCAAGGAAGCTTTTGCAACATGAAGCATTGTTTGGAATGTTGATTTTAGATCGTTAGCCACTTGCTCGTTAACTATTATATACAGGGTGTATTTGATATGATGGAAGTCCTTTACACTGGTGATAGAAGATGGTATTCTAAGCAAATATCTTCATGAAATTAAGTCGGATCTTAATTAGTGTAGGTGGAATTAAATCACAAAAATCGTCGGTCAATGTCTTGGACACGGGCTTTCACTTCGTTCCCCTCAGCAGCAGAGCTGACTTCTCCCCGTCACCCTCCCCTCCTACGCTGAGGAATGTTGACCAGAGTCTGCAGTTGAGTGACCTCCTCGCCTTGTCTGCCAATGACATTGAAATACACAAACCGAGCCTATGAACAGCTGATTCACACCTTCATGGGGAGTGGCTACATGACTAGTGATGGTGGATCTGTCTAGGATTTTGCCAGCTTCATGGACTATGCATAGAAAATAGAAATCCTAAAGATTTGGTAAATTAATTTAAGGAACTGTTGGTCTATCTTTGTGTGAAGATAGTGCAACAACTCTAATAAACATATTAATAATACTAATAATAGTAATAATAGGCTTTTAGACACACTAACAGACTGGCTGCGTGGCTCAGCGGTAACGTTCTCGCTTGCTGGGCCCTAGATTGCAGGTTCGTATCCTGGAGCAGTCAGCAGGCATTTGAGGGTGCGCAAATGCGAGGGAGCCGTGTCAGTACATTTACTGGCACGTTAAAAATCCCCTTCGGGGCAAAATTCCGGCACCCCGGCGTCTCTAAAAGCCACGGTAGTTAAAAGGGACGTAAAACCAATAACATTATTATTAGACACACTAACTTCTTTTATGTTTTTTTTTGTATGTCGAGTTGCCAGACTTTAATGTACGTAGGATTTCTTGTATGTGCCATGAAATCCATGGAGATGATCGTATTAGATCCTATTCATTTACTACATGACTGAACGTAGATCGCACCCTCGGGAAGGTTAGCACTCTACCAACAGAACTACACATGCTGACTCTTATTATTATTAGACTATTATTATTATTATTAGACTATTATTATTATTATTATTATTATAACACTGTATTATAACAATGTATTTGTATTTTATTTTCATTTTCGTGTATTTTCATATGTATTTACATTGTTGATGGACCAATAAATCAACCCCCCCCCCCCCCCCTCTCTAGTTAATGGCCACCCGAGGGTTGGTGATGGGATGGGACAATTCACAATATGAACATGTGGTACCGAACTAGTATTAAATCTTGGAAGTAGTTTTCCATGGGTTCCCACTTCTACCCCAGGCAAATGTCGGGATTGTTCCTAACTTAAGGCCACGGCCGCCTTCTTCACAATAATCATAACCGCTGGCAGTGCAGCCCATGAAGGGCCTAGGCCTACCAAGCGACCGCTGTCCAGCCATTTGGCCTGCAGATATTAGGGTGACGCGTGGTCAGTGCATCGGGTTTCCTCGGCCATTAATCTTGATTTTCCTGACTCGGGCACTGCCTCACTGTCAGACAGCTACTCAATTGCCCCCACGAGGCTTAGTGCACTGCGTTCCAGCCCTCACGTCAGTTTCTAATATCCCTGATGGAGCCAGTATCGAACCCAGGGCCTCCAGGTGAGAGGCAGTTGCACTGCCCCAGCACCACAGGGCCGGCGCCTTCTTCCGAATCCTCACCTGAATTACAAATACCCACATTACTACAGAAACCACAAAACACAGGTTATCTCACAAATTCTACCCACACCCAGCTACACGGGGCTAAATGACCAAAATCGCCAAGCCTCTCAAACAAAACATCAAGTATTTTACTTCCGTCCTAAATGCCTAGTTCTGAACAGACTACGGGATGTCGGAATTTTGTCACACTGCATTTCATTAAGTGAATGTTTTTAGTATTTTCAGAAACTAGTCAACAGAAGGTCCGACACGGACGCGAATGATACATCAGGGCTGAGTATCGAAATTATTTTATACATGATCATCAATCAATGAATTCCACCCTTACAAAGTAGGCTACACAATACTACCGATCCTAACGTCCCAAGCCATTGCGTGCGTTGTCAACAACAACAACAACAACAAGAACAACGGCAATACACATTTTCTTACGAGACGGTAGAGCTCATCCTCATAACAGCTGATAGCCTACCACCCCTCAAGTCAACCGGTAAGGTCAATGCTCCGATTACGTAACAACTTCCCCTTCGCGCGTCGTCTCTCCTGGCTCCGCCTCGTTGACCCCAGCCTGCCGCACCACTTTCTGCCTGATTAGTTTCTGAAATAACTAAAAACATTGACTTTTTAATGATTAATTATCAATTTCAAGATAGGTGACAAATTTTTTACCTAGGAAGCTTAGAATAATCTCTTCTATCACCAGTGTAACGGACTTCCATCATATCAAATACACCCTGTATAATACGCGCTCAGAAACCGACCAAGCTTGCTACAACTTCGCGAAATGCTTAAAATAATATATTAACAATTATCCTTAAAGAAACAGCATTATATGAAGCAGTAACATTTACTGGAATTATAAGCTTTTGATACATTATCCCGATATTTTCTGAAAGTGCTTTATAGGAGACAGAAACCCGAATAATCTGGCCTGTATCCATTGTAATATGGTTAGCTGTTAACATGGTTTAAAATGAGATCGGGAGAACAGCATTATGTGGCAAGAGTTAACAGCTGTAATAAATACAGGAAGTAAGATAACATTGGATTTTTTTACTACGTTGCGTGCGCTGAAAATATAATTCAGTCACATCAAGTCGGGATCTCCTCGTCCGTCTTACTGCAAGCATCACGGTTGAACAACATCACTGCCCCAGTGCACTTGACCTGAATTATTTGTTGTACCAATGGACAGAGCAGGGTAATCCTTCCGATTTAGAGCTGAATGGATCAATGTTTCCGCCAACCAATCAAAGATATAGAACGAATTGGAACAAAAAAGGCGAGTTCAATTCAGATCCGCTGAATCATCTTCGATCACCTTGAGGCACGTAATGAGACTCTGTATCCTGAAGCCCTGGGCTCGATTCCAGGCTCTGGCAGGAAACTTAATTCTTATTTGAAGGCTGGAACGGGGCACACTCAGCCTTATGAGGCATAATTGAAAAGAGATGTGTTTGATTTCCTCCTTAGTCATCCTAGAAGTGGTTTTGCATGGTTTTCCCCTTCTACTCCAGGCAAATTACAGCATGCTACCTAACTCAAGGCCAGGGCTACCTCATTCCAAATCTTTGCATCAAGTAAAAATACACACACTACTACAGCTATCACAATGACACAGATTGTCAGACACACTTCACACATACGCCCAAGTACACGGGGCTATATGACCACCATATCGCAAAGCCCGTAAGTGAATCAACAAACGAATCTTGTGGACACAAATATGTCCTGGAGCAAAGATAAATTCAGTGTAAGCCGTACAAGATGTGATGTGAATACACTTTAGATAGGCTGATGTTTTTTTTCAAACCCACTGGGAGACAATGTGAACTTAGCCATACACTTGTAGTTTAGTCGAGTAGTCACTATGTGCAATAGAATTTAATACACCGTAATATGGAAAGGTTTGACATGCCCAGAAGCAGAGAAGTGTGAAGTGCAGTGAGTGGTTAGTTGACAGTGGTGATACATAAAGGGAGACAAATCTGTGTTGCCTACCTCCTAGACAACGGCTTAACTCAAGTCACAACATTACAAGACAGTATAGCTCGGCAAGTTAAACTGATGCCCTAAAAGAGGGCGCTTTCGGCGCGAGCAAGTGAGGGAGCGAGGGAGGGGAAGCACTTGGTGAATGGGGGGAGAGAGTGACACCATTGGTATATCATCCTCACGTGCTTGTACCCACCGCCAAATGGTGCTCATCCACTTGGATAACACTGTCATGGATCCTTACCACCCTGTATAATAACAGTGATGTGCTCATCCACCTGGATTCATTCATTCATTCATTCATTCATTCATTCATTCATTCATTTATTTGCAATTGGGGGTGGGTCCCCCGTTGGCAAATTAGATATACATAACAAATAAATAATTGTACATAACAATTCACTAACAATTAAACTGGAGTATTTACACAAATAGTCAGTCTTTTCTTAAACACACCTATATGTTTGGGAAAAGGCTCTAAGACTGCGGCAGGTAGAGAGTTCCAATTATCAATGGCACGGTTTACGAAAGAATATTTACCATAATGTGCTCGCTGTGGTCGGCCCTTAACTTTGAAAGGATGATCGCTCCTACCCATGTAAGTAGGCTTTTCCATACGTTTGCTAAGCTCACCCCATGCGGGTTGATTTGTATACGTGTTGTACATAGCGCAGAGTCTAGATTTCATCCTCCTAGCTTCAAGTGATTCCCACCCAAGTTTCTTTAACATACAGCTCACACTGCTCCTGGGATTAAAGTCACTGAGCACAAATCTAGCGGCCTTTATTTGTACCATTTCCAACTCATTTATGAGCCCTACTTGATATGGATCCCAAACCACCGAGGCGTATTCCCATGTTACGGATTCTTACCACCCAGTAGAGTAGACTACCTGGTGCAGAGTTATCAAGATATGTTCTTCCAGCTGTATAGCAGCGACATTGATAACATACATTCGTATGTCCAACTTCTTCCGAGAACGGCTCGTGTCTTTGATATGATGTCCTCGTTGCGGACTAAGATCTTGCCTGGGATCAACCCTTTTAATATACTTAGCTACGCTCCGATTCACCACTCTTAATTCCACGTACTTCCTGCAGTACTTTGATCGAGAGCAGCATTTGGCGAATCAAGAAATTGAATGTAGCAGACTCTCCTCCTTGAGGGAGGTGATGTCATTATGAACAAAATGTTCAGTAAATAACATAATAGTTACTTTCCTCTAAATATATTGGTGAAGCTATAACTCATAGCCTTGTCAAGGAGTATAATTGGATGTCCTTGTTATGATGATGATGATTATAATTGTTGTTTTAAGGGGCCTAACATCTAGGTTATCGGCCCCTTATGGTTTGGGTGATCGTGAAGATGATAATGAAATGTAAACTATAACTAAAACTAACTACTAACTTATATACTAGAAGAAGAAATGGAAACCAAAAGGAGAATATGGCAAATAAAGGACAGGGGGAAAAGAAAGGCCCTCAACCCTCGAAGAATGCGGATTGAGGGACTTGGAGGAAGGCCAGCCATGAAAGACAGATAGGAAAGTGAATGAGGAGAGGGTCCGCCCCAGAGGTAATTGATAATAGGGGGAAAACCGGACCCAGACTGCACATTTGCTGTGTTTGATAATTGCATAATTATGTAATAAATATTGAATTGTCGATAAACATGCCATAGATATTCAAGATGGGAGCTACGCAATATATGTAGTGTGCTAACGCAAGCGAGTTATTTCATATGTTTCTCTCCTTTTACAATCTTTAGTACAAATTGCGCGATTGGATCCTGAGTTATTGATCTTTGAAGTTTTAATAGAATGCTCAGCCACAGTCTTGAATATCTGGCAGGGGCGTTCTTTTGCTTTTGGCATACAAAACCCATATATGGCTTTACATAATGCTAATTTAAAATATTGTGTTTCTATAATAATACATACAATTATTTGTTTTAATATTTTAAAATCCAGGATGGCCGCATTTTGATAAATTCACTGTCCTATTACTATAAATAAAGGTAGGGAGGTCTTTTGTATGGTAACATTGTCTCGCGGAATTTCACGCTAATTGTGCTGAGTAAATGATATTCAAGTTTTAAGAATACGTCCAGCTGCCATCATGAACGTATGGAATCCCTGTTCTTACATTTCGCAACTACATTCAGAATGATTGACTATTACATTTTTATATTACAATCGTCCGCCATCTTGAAAATATAAATTTGCCATTATTTTGCTTTTGGCGTACGATAATCAATACATACCTTATCACTAATTTCCGTTATTAGTTTTCCAGACCATAGAAAGTTATTTATTGTTAAATTTGTAATTTTCAGAATGGCCGCTGCGTGGTATATTTAGTTCGATAGATGCATGACTAACACTGCTGATGCCGATTAACTCCTCTTATACGAAGTTTCGCCTTAATTGTGGTATAATATCCTTTAATACTACGCCTAGCCACTACCTTGAATCCATGGAGTCACTGGTCGTTTGCTTTGGGCATACATAGCGACAAACAAGTTGTTCTATTGTATTACTAAGTTTCGTTTATATATCTGTAGAATACTATGTTGATAATTTATTTTAAAATTTCATGATGGGCGCTGTGCGCTACATTCAGTGTGATAATCGTCTAAGCCAGTGGTCGCCAACTGGTGGCCCGCGGGCTGCATCCGGCCCGCCAAGCCATTTTGAGCGACCCCGTAATATTCCCTGTTTATAATATATTTTCACTTTTTTTTCAAAGTGCCCGCCTGTCCACCCGATACTATGGTAGGTTGGTTGGTTACTCAGTTTAGGGGCTGCGACAACGCGGTCATGTAGCTCCGTGTACTTTGGGTGTGTGTAGAATCTGTCTGATAACCGGCGTTCATTGTGATGGATGTATTAGTGTAATTATATGTAATTCAGGTAAGATAAGGACTGCAGACGATCAATTTCAAGTAGTTCCTACTTTTGCTACCAAATGCTACCGTCAACGACACCTACCTGCCCGATATTATGCTTCCATACTAACTGCTAATATTTTATTGAAATAGTTTCACGTTCTTTCGGTGGGTACGTACACTGCTAATAGTTCTATTTTCTTCCGCTAGGTAGCAAGGTGGGTTAAAGTTTGGTATCGAGGAAACCAAGCAAAAAACATAGAAAAGTGGACACTGAAAACCGTACTTCAAACCAGAATGGGAGTTGGATTAACTCTTTACACTTTCAAAGACAACAAACCCCAATGTTTGGTGTGTCTACAAGTGATAGCGCTGTTGAAAGAATATACCCTCAAAAGACATTATATGACAACTCACCGGGAGAAATATGAAAAACACTCCCGTGAATCTCGTAAAATAGTGGTTGACACCATACGCCATAACAAGACATATCATCCACCATTTACATCTCCCACAATGGTCTTCCACATTCACATATATCACGCAAAACCGTCACCGACGTCACCATAATCTTACAACAACTCATCCACCTCATCCGCTTACTACCCCCTCCCCCCACCTCAATAATTCGTCATTACAACCATCTCAGCAGATATGCTATTACTTCACTACTTTCTTTCTTTCTTTCTTTCTTTCTTTCTTTCTTTCTTTCTTTCTTTTTTTCTTTCTTTCTTTCTTTCTTTCTTTCTTTCATTCTTTCTTTCCTTCTTTCATTTTCACTCTCTTTCTTTCTCTCTTCTACGACACCACTCTCCTTCTGAACCCTACAAGCATCACTCACTACTTCCATCTCATCACCAACATTCATCACTCCAAATCCAATATAAAAAAGAGCATCAACCAAGGGTTCAAACTTACACCTTTTCAACTCCTGATTCACTTCATACGCATACTACACCCTACATCTCATCTCATTAATTCGCCGCTGTCCCCACATCACCAGCTGTATTACCCCGTTTCTTTTTCACTTTCTTTCTTTATCTCTCTTTATTGTAACACCACTCTCCGCCTCATATCAGCGAACATAATTCACTACTCCCTTCTCATCGACATCATCCATTTCTCTAACATATATTTAAAAAAAACTCAGCTCCGACCCCACTCATCACCATCACAGCAATGCAACCTATCATTAAACATCATCCTCGTCTCATTTACCTAAGTTTCTATCACTTTATCTCCACCACGACCTTATGATCTGGACGTCAATACCGCCCCTTATTACCACACTTAGTCTCTTCAAAACCAAACACACGTAAACCTCCGAGCAATATAAGTTACATCATCTACTTTTGGTAGTTGCAGCAATGTTTCCGTGTTTCCTTTCTTAGTCGAAAATATCCGACTTTTAAAAATTCTACCCACGTCGAATAAAACAATCCCCCTTCTCCCCCTTCTTCCCCAACCCAGCATCTAAGTCTCCCTTCTCAAAAGCGATCCTTCGCCCCCAGCCCTTCTCCAAATTCCACCGCATTTCCCCAAATCAGAATTCCACCACACTTCCATCCAAATCCTAAAACCAAACTCACCCATCTCCAAAATTTCACCCCTCCCAAAAACCTTAATCCTCTGGCCCGAAGAGACGGCGAAACCATCTAAGGGGGCCCGCCGCCGTAGAGGCAATAGCCATGCGGCGGAATGAAACAACTGCATATCTATCTATTGAACCCTTCAGAATAGCAGTGTTTATATGCAAGAATCTTGATCAAGGGATCGCGCTCAGTTCTTAGTGTGATGTTTACGTTCGCCAAACAACATGCTCTACTGAGGTAAGGGTCATAGGATTTAAACTATAATTAAGAAAGAAAGGTGACAAGACGTAAAATAATAACATGATTTAATGACTAATAGTGCATAAAAAGAATATAAACAACAATAATAAAAATCCTCCCTGAATTTTCCCATGACAGGAATATCTATCAATGTTGAGGAGTCAGACGGATCTCCCCTTTATAAAAATGTGGATCCTGGTTCCACTAACTTGCATTTGGATTTTATGTACGCGTAATGACTAACTACGAGAAATGAGTACTTGGATAACTGTTCGTTTACAGCGGGTTAACAGCCACGATGCTTACGAACAATCATCTCGTAAATCAACGTTTACGGATATGGGACATGACACTAATAAAAACCCTTAAAAATTTAATGCTGACACACACACTAAAAATCTACTATTTACAGGAATCTCCCTCGAGACCCTCCATTAGCGCGATGACGCACTTGACAAAATGAGCTGCCAACTCCGGCCAATTGCTCAATACACAAACAAGGAAAATACAGCATCGCACGTGACTTCACGTATCACTGAAATGGAATATAAACATGGACTAAAACCAACAACAACAAAAGCCTGACCGGCTGAGATTACTTTATATGAACGAAACTGCATGTTAAGCTAACGCTTCGGAGATTATCGTGATTCGTAGGCAACTCCCATTTATGTAAACAATTTTTACCATTGATCAGTTCTTAAATGTTGTATTTCAAGTAATTAGGGAGTCAACAAGCACTCCCCACTAATGACCTCGCTTGCAACCTTCAGTCCGCCTTGTGAAACAGCTCCCCCTTCCTCAATACTTGTCATTACCCCAACACCAGTGTGTAAAAATAACTGACCAGCTGTGCCGTTATCTCAAAGAATCAACAGCAACAAATCTCAACCACCTCAACATATGGTCAGACATTAATCAAAATAGCCACAATTGCCCTCGCAAGGTAACAATATGGACTTGGCACCAAGCTGACAGAAATCAGTCTACGCTGAAATTCCCGCTTGTAATGACCACAAAATACACACACTCACACTGCCGGGAATGACATAACTTGTTCACACAGGTCGGCTGAATAGATGCTCACAAACTATTTAAAAAATATTAAAACCTACGATAGAGCTGACTGCTCTTCGTCACAAATCACATTGCTCCAAAGGCAATAATCTCACTGAATCTGATCAATAATAAACCTTAAAAAGATTAATTACCCTTCAATCTACTGTATAATTATATTAATTCAGTCCTACTTCTGAAACACAACATATCTCCGAGAGACGTTTTTAACCGCATTGCGTAACATATGCAAACACGGTCGTCCACATAGCTACGTTAGTTAAAACAACAAACAAACAAGAACCTTCTACTAATAACATTTATGCGAGCTGTTTCCATGCAAAAGGTGTGTCAGACCAAAACTAAATATACTACGTTAATCACACAAGCAAAATATTTACAAAAATATGTCCCATATACCATAAGTTAATTTATCAGATAATAAGAATATTATTTTGTACTCATCCTCAGCCAGTCACCCGTCAAAGGACATCAGATGCCATCTCCCAACTGAATGCTTCTTAGCTCATCTCAGCCATCTGGACGGAGTGTTGATAGTTCCAAACTTCTTCCAGGGTAAGCGATGTCATCTCTCGTGCTGATTCAAAAAGTTAGATTATTATACACTCGATATCTGACTACTAAATTCGCCGTTTCAGGTACTACTTTCCCCGGAACAGTCTGTTGGCGAATTGTCGATGATACTGCCCCTACAAAATATAGTACTGTGACTATCTATCACTGAATTTAACACATTTATTAATAATTTCTGTGTCCTCATGACACGCAAAAGTATAAGTGTCTACGTCCTTAGACGCGAAAAATGTAAAGTAACCTGTGTCCTCGACACACAAAAGTATAATAGCCTGTATCCTCGACACACCAAAGAATAATAAGCCTGTGTCTTCGACGCACAAAGTATAATAATAATGTCTTGGCTCTTCACGCCACTTATAAATGAACCGGCCCTAGGTATTGATAGAGGGGGAAATTATATAAAAATTTCTCAAAATAATAGTGGTACAGGAATGAAATAAATATCACTGAACTCGCAAAATTGCGCAGGTCAAGAATATGCCCATTAATCCTAGAATCGATCGTAGAGATGTTGTCTAGCCGATCTCCCGCGTTAATGCTAGCCATCGCGTGCCCAAGCTAGACTTGCCGCGCTGGTAAGCATTCATCTCCCATTGGTTCCACATTTTCAATAACTTGGCGGTTTTTATCAGACCTTGGCCTCGTAGGAGTGTCTAGTATTTTCATCAGCCACTCACGTTACTGCATCATATTTTTTCTAGGCGCGAATATTACAATGAACATGCCATAAGCGTGTCTCACTGCGCGTCCTTTCTATTTTGAGGTAGCCACCACCTGTCCTTCTGAAACATTGCTATGGTCTTTCTTTTCACAATCCTAAGTATTTAGCCTTTTGTCAAACTGCTGCAGGTATGTCCCCATTGTCTCCAACAAATGCTTGAAATTTCCTCATCTCCGTCTGGCTATTTTCATGACGCTGGTGGAAACATTTATTAATTGAAGAAATAAAACATCGAATCATTTATCCATCAGAGGGTAAAGGGTTCACTATCTATAGTGGTTGAGCAGCTGAGAAAGAAGTTAACTCACAAGAAAGTTATTTAGTGATGTTACTAAAATCAGGAATCGGCTGTTTTAGCTTCCTATATGGTCGGTTATGAGATCGCCAAAGCAAAGAAGACATTCACGGATGGCGAGATTGTTAAACAATGTTCTCTAAGAATGACTGAGGCCTTCAAGGAAGATAAAGTTTTAAGAGAATTCCAGTCTGTACCACTTTCGAAACAAACTGGGAATAGAAGGATAGAAGACACCAGAACTCATTTGTCTGCTAACCTGGAATCAATTCTTGAGAACTGTCCGTATTTTTCACTAGCTTTAGATGAGGGTGCAGACAAAACGTACAAAAATCAGCTCATGATTTTTATAAAGTTAATTCAGATTGGCATTACAGTCAGAAGAATTGCTGATAGTGTGCTCTTTGCACGGGACAAATAAAGGACATGATACATTTTTCGCAGTGCAGTCAGCTGTACAAGAGTATGGCGGATTACATAAGATGACTGCTGTAGTTACAGATGGTGCTAAGGCAATGTTTGGATCTAGTACTGGTTTCATCGGTCTTTTAAAACAAAAACAATGTAACGTGCCATATTTCCATTCCATTGTTCATCAAGAGGCCCTGTGTGGAAAATCTGTTAAATAATGTGACACTATGGTGACTGTGACAAAACTCAGGTCTTTAACTTATAGGAAATTCATTTCTTTCTTAGAAGACAATCACAAGTTCTCGAAAGAGAAACAAAATGAGTATTGTCCATTGAGCCATTATAATTAACACTAAAAGTGATAAAAATGCCCAGCATAACTCAACACATTGCTAGCGTTTCTCCCCAGCGTGCCAATTGGGCTCTTCAATTGGTAAAGGCACACCTACCAAGACGCGTAGCAGGTACACACTGAGAAGGTCAATGCAAGACGCCTTGCCACATATGTGGCCACGTCATTCAATGATTGTATTCAATGTCAAAGCAAGGTTTATTGTTTTTGGAAGTGGAGTTTTTGACTCCGGTGGTGCACTAGCATGCTAGTGACGTGGCCACATATGTGGCAAGGCGTCTTGCATTGACCTTCTCAGTGTGTACCTGCTACCCGTCTTGGTAGGTGTGCCTTTACCAACTGAAGAGCCCAATTGGCACGCTGGGGCGAAACGCTAGCAATGTGCTGAGTTATGCTGGACATTTTTATCACTTTTAGTGTTAATTATAATGGCTCATTGGACAATACTCATTTTGTTTCTCTTTCGAGAACTTTTGATTGTATTCAATGCCAAAGCAAGGTTTATTGTTTTTGGAAGTGGAGTTTTTGACACCGGTGGTGCACTGGCATGCTCGTGACGTGGCCACATATGTGGCAAGGCATCTTGCATTGGCCTTCTCAGTGTGTACCTGCTACGCGTTTTGGTAGGAGTGCCTTTACCAACTGAAGAGCCCAATTAGCACGCTGGGGCGAAACGCTAGCAATGTGTTGAGTTATGCTGGACATTTTTATCACTTTTAGTGTTAATTAAAATGGCTCAATGGACAATACTCATTTTGTCTCTCTTTCGAGAACTTTTGATTGTATTCAAAGCCAAAGCAAGGTTTATTGTTTTTGGAAGTGGAGTTTTTGACACTGGTGGTGCACTGGCATGCTCGTGACGTGGCCACATATGTGGCAAGGCGTCTTGCATTGACCTTTTCAGTGTGTACCTGCTACGCGTCTTGGTAGGTGTGCCTTTACCAACTGAAGAGCCCAATTGGCACGCTGGGGCGAAACGCTAGCAATGTGTTGAGTTATGCTGGACATTTTTTTTATCACTTTTAGTGTTTCTTAGAAGAACTTGACAGTGCTTACGGAGACTTGCTGCTTCATTCTGACATAACGTGGCTCAGTGCGAGGATATGTTTAGAAAGATTTTGGGAACTGAGGCATATATTACTGTACTTGCCTTCCTACAACAGCATGTCCCTAACTCGGCTGATCTCCAACATAAGATCAGAGACATTGACATTATACAAAACTTAGCATTCATAACAGACATCACCCAACATTTGAACGTTTTGAATTTGCAGCTTCAAGGGAAAAAGCAGACTATTTCTGAAATGATGAGATATGTTGATGGTATTAAGTGGAAGTTACAACTCTTCAAATCTGCATTAACTAAGAATGAGTTGTGCCATTTTCCATGTTGTGATAATCCAGAAAAGAGAGAGTTGTGTTTAATAAGCACATTGAACATATTGATCTATTGCTTTCTGAATTTAACCACCGATTTCAAGATTTTGAGAAGCTGTGACCAGAAATGGAACTCTACCTCAGCTTGCCCTATGAAGAGTACACTGGAATCTCAACCTGAATAATTGCAGTTAGATTTGTGTGAGTTACAGTGTGACTAGGCCTACCTCTCAACGACATAGCAGCAACTGGGGTTGAGTTATGGAAATCACTGTCTCCAGAACGGTACCCACTCTTAAGGATCTGGGCCCTAAAGCAGTGTTCAATATTTGGGAGCACATGAAATGAAAATCCACAGCCTGCTTCCAGTCTCCGACCGGGTCAGGAATGGAATGAATGAAGCCCCCATCTAGCGGCGAGGATATGAACTGTGCCGGCTGCCGAGGCCTGACGCACTCCTCTGGGGCAATGATTGAATGAATGACAGATGAAATGGAATGATAGTGGAGAGTGTTGCTGGAATGAAATGTTGACAGGGAAAACCAGAGTACCCGGAGAAAAACCTGTCTGTCTCCGTTTTGTCCAGCACAGATCTCACATGGAGTGACCGGGATTTGAACCACGAACCCAGCGGTGAGAGGCCGGCCTGCTGCCGCCTAAGCCACGGAGGCTTTTGGGAGCACATACATATGTTAAGTTACATTTTCAGCTATGAAACATATTAAGTCCAAGATGAGAATCCGTATGACTGTCTCTGTATTGTGCCATGCACTAAGATTGCTACAGGGTCATTATGTGTGTGCGCGCCAGTAAACACGGCAAGCTAAGCCGGCTGTGACTAGCGCAGACCGCGCACCCGGTCCAGCTGGCGATCGGCGCCCGCTATCACACTTTTACCAAACATGTTCAATAATGCGTACTTACAGAGCTCATAGGCGATGCTGAAAATGTCCTCCATTCTCTTGTAACACACACCTGACATCTTTTGATGATAGAATGTCTGTCAACTCTTTTATTATTTACGGAGCCTGTTTCCTTGAATCGTTCAGTGAGCCTCCTAATCATACTGGCATTATGCACAGGTCTTCCTGGAAACTTGATTCAAAATGTTCGTCTTGTTCCAGAACAAGAATTTCTTCTTTTCATACACGAATTATTGATACACACACGTTCGGGCAATGTGAATTGGTGTCTTGGCATGACCAACAATCACAATAATCACAATACTCACTAAAAGTGCAACACTAACATCTAAGCTTTGCAAATACACGCTCATATAAATGAAAAAACCTCGTGTGAACTAACGATATGAGTCAGCGGAGCACGCCACCGCCGGCTGGACTGGCTGCGCGCGGCCACGATCTGCGCTAGTCACAGCCGGCTTAGCTTGTCCTGTTTACTGGCGCGCAGACACATAATGACCCTGTACATCACACATGGAAGTAGACTTCAAATCTTTGTTACAAAATTTATAAAAATAAACACAATGTTTGCATTAAAATAAAGTGTTTGTGTTTTTATTCAATAAATATTGCCTGCAAGCTTTCAAAATACGTAAATTATATAATTGTTATTCTTACTTCTAAAATCATCTTGTCAGATTTGTATAAATTGGGAGTTTTGGCCCGCTGACATGTTTCCTTCAGTAATAAAGTTGGCCACCATTGGTCTAAGCCATGTGAGAGCCCTAATATGATGCTTACCACTTGGCAAGATTCGTCCAGATTACCCAATTTCATTTGGAGTTGTCGGTTTAAATGTTACATCATTCGCACAACCACCACCTTGAATGTATTGTGACCGTAATTAAACCGAGATGCCACAGGGGTGACGACCATGATCAACCTTCGTGAAATCATTTCACAAAGCAAACACATATACTCTCTTGTGTATTTGATCTGATCCTAGTACGAAATGGTTATTCTCAGGGCATGTGTTAAGGATTGGGTCTGGTTATGAAACCATTCCAGAGTACATGCTAATTAATAAAAAGAAAAGTTCAATTTGCACTATAAATAACCGAACATTTAAGTTGAAACTAGTTCTCGAAGAATTTATTCATCAAGGATCCCTTGCCTACTCTATGTTGGGGTTCCGTGGCTAGTCCAAGAGCTAGTAAAAATATATACACACCTGAAATAATTTACATCTTACACTGTTGTCCTAACGCCCTTTCAAGAAGTCCCATCCACAAAGGAAATCGCGAAAAATACAAGAGAAGGAATGGTACGAAATCAGTCCCTACGTGAATACAAATGTTGGTTACTCATAATATTAATGAAATAGCTCCTATCTTCGGTAGCAGATGTCTAACCCATTGACGTTCTACGACGTTCAATAGGATCCGAGAAATAATGCAAAAATAACAATATTGTGAGTTATGGAGGTACCGGTACCATATTCAACATTTAAATTAATTTAATAAACCGAGCTAAATCCTGTTCTAATATCCTACATAAATCGTACCTGAAAATTTAACTTTTGCTGTACAACAAACCTACATATCATACAAGAAATATTTCGAATCATAGTGAGGATCTCACATGTGTTGAAATCATGTCAACTGCCCATCAACTGTTTCAGTAACAAGTCGTCTCACCAATTAGTTTACAATAGTCTCGAAATAGGTTTCAAACATCCAATTCTCAATGGATTATTAGTGTATTTCTTTGACAGCTGGTGACGTTTTATTCATTTTTAAGTGAGCGCAATTTAAAGTGGGTGCAGTTTATTAGCGGTGTTTGTACAGTGAGCGATTTACAGACCACGTGTTGGATCCTCTAATAGTACAGAAGTAGGTATGTATGGATAGTCTATTCTTTTGCATTGGCCATACAAGGCCACCTATACACTCCTACCTTGTCAGTAAGTTTCGTTACTGTAGCTTTCGAGTGTGGAGAGTTATTTACTTGTATTATTTATAATTTTAAGATGGCAGCTACGTGTAACGTACAATGAGTAGTCATCTCGTTGGCAAGATAAGGTGCTTGTTTATTACCATCTGAATACTAAATTCTGTTAACATTGATTCATTGAATTATACGTTATGGATTATAATGCTGTCAGGATTCGCACGGCCACAATCTTGAAATTGTTTGACCAATGTCTTTCTAGTTTGGGCGCGAGACGCTTTCTACAAATAAGGTATATTATTCCAAAATATCGTAAATATACGATGATTATTTTAATCGAAATTTGAATTAAGCTTTGAACATTTAGGTGGCCGCCATTTTATTTTGGTTAGAATAGCAGTGATATTAAACACGTCGCTGAGGTGTCCTTTGCTAGTGCAAACGCTGTACCAAATTTGGTTCAATTCGGTTTTGTTGTGTTTGAATTGATTTACAGACACATGATCTCATAAGTTCCCATTTTTTACAAAAATCGAAAGTAGGCTATTGCACATTGTCAAAATGAATGACGTTAGATATCGTTCAACCACGTAAGCTCATGTACACATCTATAATCATCTTAAACTAGTTGAATTATTTACTCAACTATTAAATTTACTTAGAGACAAAAGTGTCAGAGATATAATTTACTGTGTATGATGTCTTCTTTCATCAGTTAAATGTAATTAATCTCAATTACCCAGGTATACTAGCTATCATTGTGTGTCGGATTTCATGGCCTAACTACCAATATTTTATAGTATACCAATGGTGCAATAACTTGTAGAGGACTATGCTACTATATGTCGGCAGTAGAGTGAAGTAGGTGTGCTATGTAGCATGGTTCATACGTATTCTTTCAGACCAGGGTGGAGACAGGTCACCACGAATTACAGGCAGGATTGTCCTCTTCTCCCCAACGAGGTTGGGGAACTTAGAACGGGCTAGGCATTATATATTTAAATTTGTATTAGCTCTGCCGGTATGTTTCTCTGTCTGTTATGGAGATGTGAGGCAAGTTACCGTCCGTAAACATGGCTGGACCCCGTGTGTTAATAAATTTAAAATGTTTATTAATTTGAATACATTTACATGGATATTTCCTCCTATGTACACAGCTAGGGGAACAAGGACTTCATGAATGTTGACGAAGACGTGACTATTACGCCACTAAAAAATTATATTATCCTTAAATCACAAACGGAAAAGTATAATTAACTTGGAACCTATTTACATTATATTAGAACTCCATTTCAGTGCTTGACGTGGGGATCCCACCAAGCGTTCGCCACATCTGTGCCAGTACTGTGGATGTACTGTATGTGTATTGAAGTCGTCCACAATTCTGCACTTCAGGGTGGTCTATATATATTCATAGTGATATATTTATCACTAACCCTTCTGACGCCTCTAAAATAATGCATATCTTATACCAAGTTTCGCCTTAATTGTGCAATAATACACTGATTTACTAATGTGTATTCTTTAATAGCACGCCTAGCCACCATCTTGAATCTACCGAGTCACTGTTATCTTGTTTTGGGCTTATGATGTGAGATACAAGGATCTATTGTTATACTGATTTTGTTATTATAGTTGTAGGATACCGAAAGTTTATAATTTTTAAAAGTGTCAAGATGGCCGTTAGGTGCTACATTCAGTGTGATAGTCGTCTGACTAACGTACGTGAGAGCATTAATATGATGTTCACCTATTTGCAAGATTCGTCTTAATTACCCACTTTCATTCTGAGTTGTCAATTTTAATGTTATAATCGTTCGCGCAGCCACCATATTAAATGTATGGAGAGTGTGTTATTTTTCCTAGGCCATACAATGTGACACATACGGTGCTACTTTGTCACAAATTTTCGTTACTGTAGCTCTCAAATACTGAAAGTTATTAATATTTATATTTTATAGTTCCAAGACAACGGCTGCGCGTAACATATAGACTCGTGTTGTTTTCACGTTGATATCTGAGGCACCTTACATAAAACTATCCGAATGCTGAATGATGTGGGCATTGCTTCATTTGGATCATATGTTATGGATTATATTGGTTGCATTCACAAAATTTGGTAGACGCGTTTAGTCGTAATTTGATATAACTTTTCAACATAAAGTTGGCCGACATTTTTGTCAAAATGGCGGAATATAAAACACGACACTGAAGTGCCCTTTTCTAGTGGTGGATCTGAACCAAATTTTGTTTAATTCGGTTTTGTCGTGTGTAAATTGATAGGGGGGGACAAACATACACACATACACACACAGACAGACACACGAAGAATTTGGCCCATGCACAGTAGATCACATTAGCCTACTTTCATATTTTTAAATCAAAAGTAGGCTAATACCGTACCATATAACTTTCTGGAGTCCAGGATTTCTATGTACACGTGCACTGGCAAGATGTGTGGCCCAGCGGTATTGCTCACGCCTACTGGGGTCAAGGGTTGCAGGATCGAATCATGGCGGAGTTAGTTGGCGTTAGAGACCCGTGTCTGCACAGTTACTGGGATTTTGAAACATTCCGGCAATCCGAAGTCTCGGAGAAATGGTAGAGAGGGACATAAACATCATAGGATTATTATTAATTATTATTATTAGACTAAAAGCCTCCGTGGCTTGGGCGGCAGCACGCCGGCCTCTCAACGCTGGGTCCGTGGTTCAAATCACGGTCACTCCATGTGAGATCTGTGCTGGACAAAACGGAGGCAGACAGGTTTTTCCCCGGGTACTCCGGTTTTCCCTGTCAAAATTTCATTCCAGCACCACTCTGCACTATCATTTCATTTCAGCTGTCATCCATTTAATCATTGTCCCAGAGGAGTGCGTCAGGCATCGGCAGCCGGCACAGTCCATATCCTCGCCGCTAGATGGGGGCTTCATTCATTCCATTCCTGACCCGGTCGGAGACTGGAAGCAGGCTGTGGATTTTCATTTCATTATTATTAGACTGATGGAGTTTAACAAGAGAGCACTACATAATATCATACGAGGCACCTCCAGAAAGTAAGTTACGTTTGGTAATAAAATTAAATTGTGTACCGATACAGAAAAATTATTTATTGCACAACATTCTACGCCTCTTAAACTACTTTTCCACATAACTGCCAAACTTTGCAGGTATTTGTCATAGCGTGGCACAAGTTTTTGGATACCTTCTTCATAGAAGTTTGCCGCCGACCCGTAAACGAGAGTGAAGACTCCCCTGTAAGATATCCTACCGTTCTGCTACTACTGTTAGGCAAATTGCGTGCTTACCTGGAGAACTGCGTATGTTTAGGAGTTCTCCTGACCACATACGCAATTTGCCTAACAATGGTGGCCGAATGGTAGGATATCCAACAGGGGCGTCTTCACTCTCGTTTACGGGTCGGCGGCAAACTTCTATGAAGAAGGTATCCAAAAACTTGTGTCACGCTATGACAAATGCCTGCAAAAGTTCGGCAGTTATGTGGAAAAGTAGTTTAAGAGGTGTAGAATGTTGTGCAATAAATAATTTTTCTGTTGTTGTTGTTGTTTGAGTCTTCAGTCTTTTGACTGGTTTGATGCAGCACTCCGTGCCTCCCTGTCCTGAGCTAATCGTTTCATCTCTACATAATTCCGACACCCTACATCCGTGGCAATCTGTTTAACATATTCTAACCTTGGTCTACCCCTACAGTTTTTGTCCTCGACCCTTCCTTCCATAACTAAGCTTGCTATTCCTGGGTGTCTTAGTATGTGTCCTACCAACCTATCTCTTCTCTTCATTAACAGTCGCCAGAAACATCTCTCCTCTCCCACTCGTCATAATACCTCTTTGTTTGTAACCCTATCTACCCATCTGATCTTCATCATTCTCCTGTAACACCACATTTCAAATGCTTCAATTCTCCTCTTTCTTGCTGCACCAATAGTCCAAGTTTCACTTCCATGGAGCGCCACGCTCCAGACAAAGGCTTTCAAAAATGACTTCCTAATACCTAAATCTATATTCGATGTCAGCAGATTCATTTTTTGTAGAAATGCTTTCTTTGCCTGAGCCAACCTACTTTTTATATCCTCTTTGCTTCGTCCATCACTGGTTATTCTGCTTCCTAAGTAACAGAAGTCTCCTACTTCCTTCAGCTTTTCACCTGCCAATTTGATCTCCATAGAGGTTTCTGATTTATTTCGGCTGCATTCCAGTATTTTTGTTTTACATTTATTAATTTTCATCATGAATTATTTCCGTAAGACGGAGTCCATACCATTCAAAAACTCATTCAAAAACTCAGGCCTGTCGGCCAAGATGACGATGTCATCAGCAAATCTCAGAGTTGAAATTATTTCTCCTTGAATCTTCACTCCCACTTTAAATTTTTCTCTAATTTCCTTCATTGCTTGTTCAATGTAAAGATTGAAAAGTATGGGTGATATGTTGCAGTCTTGCCTTACACCTTTCTGAATACCAGCTTCTCTCTCATGTCCTTCAACTCGAATGACTGCTGTCTGGTTTCTGTACAGATTGTATATCACCCTCCTATCCCTGTACTTTATTCCAATCGATTTCAAAATGTCCAACAATTTAGTCCAATCAACATTATCAAAAGCCTTTTCTAAGTCTACAAAAGCCATGAACGTTCTCTTATCTTTCCTTATTCTACCTTCCAAAATCAGCCTACGACTTAGTACAGCTTCCCTTGTTCCTACATTTCTCCTGAAACCAAACTGGTCTCCACCCAACTCCGTTTCTATCTGGCTTTCAATCCTCTTGTAATTCATTTTATTACCAAACGGAACTTACTTTCTGGACGTGCCTCGTATTTTTCTCATATTGCAAAATAATATTCTGGAACAAGTATCACTACCCATCTCTCGCAGCCTGTATTTTACGAGACAATATCATCGGTCATCCTCTCTATTCGGACAGAAACTTCATTCTATTGCTAGAATGAAAAATGTTGCCTTTAGGCAAATTCATGAAATTAATTAATTTGCTTTGAAATAAATGCCCAACGTTACTAAATCGTATACTTCTGTATACACAACTCAGTAAAATGTAGGCTTACTGTCATGAAGTATAGTCGAAGATATTCCGCACCCAATTTTCCGAAGCCATGCATTGTAGGCTACTCACAAAACTCATAAGGAAGATGCGTAATTTGTTCCATATATCAATCTGTACATCACTGGGTAGATATTTGCAGTCAATATAGTCAAATCCATGCTATTCCGAACATTTGCAGAGGTGTTTATCACGTCTCCTAATTTGGAAAACCTATAATTAATTTTGTGTATGGCATTTAATGATTTTTAACTTAAAATAAGCCAATTCCATTGATAATATCATACTCATTTATTGTACAGTAATTGGCTGTGCTATGGTTACTTTGGCTCGTGTAACATCCAAACGAGTGAACGGGCGAGAGGCAGGCAAGCAGAAGCGCTGGAGATCCCAGTGGCGCGGCAGTCAGGCTTGACTTCCGACGAGTCATCTCAACTTCTGTTGCTTGGCCGCCCCGTTTACTCTTGCACCACTGCAAGATTTAACGCCGAGGGTCAAGCGATAACTACGGGAAATATACCGTCTTTTATTTTCCTATTCACTATGTCAAACACACCCTTTTGCACAGCTCGATGTTGTTGGCTTCTCCTGATGTGATCAGCGTTGTGTTGATACTACAATGCAGTTAATGATGATGGTGAAGGCACCGATACACTACTACTACTTAAACCACTACTACTACTACTACTAATAATAATAATAATAATAATAATAACCATAAAATAATAACAATTACAATAACCATATGGCTTCAGAAACATAAAATAAATCTTTTGAGGTGTTGTCACCTTGGTGATTAAGGCTTGGGAATTTTCAACCCACTCAGTGTGTCGGCTAGTATGCAGTACGTGCGTCCACATGTGCATGGGGTGTAGTCTGAAATTGTTATAATCTCATTTTGGCCTAGTACGCTTTGCTAATGGGTATGTGAAACTTTGTAGGCTACTCACTTAATTGTGTTGCGAATTCCATATTCCCTAGTGTATTTAGTATGTACTGTACGCATATCGTCAGTCATTCCAGTCGTTCCCACAATTCAAACCCCCAGGGGCTCACTTCTAGTAGGCGTAGGTTGGCGACCACGGGGCCCCAGCTGAGTCCGGCATTGCTTCCACTTACCTGTGTCGGGCTCCTCTCCGTCTTCTTTCCTGTCAACCTCACTTGGTCAACTCTTGTTCTCTTCCGACCCCGACGGTATTAGGGTATCCGAGGCCTAGGGAGTCTCTTCCTTTCCCGCCTTATTTGGCCCTTGTCTCATCTTTCCTGACACCCTCCTTCTGTGAGGGGTCAGCCTTCTTTTTCTTTTCCTTCTACCTCCTGCCTTGTGCTCAAGGCCCTTAAGGAGGCAGGGTGTATGTAGCCCCACCACTTCTGGTGCACCCTAGATAATGCTACACCCTCAGGGGCTCACGGCTGGTGAGTTCGGGAGTTGGCGACCCCGAGGGATTCCTGAGCTGGGTCCGTTTTCCCCTTTTGTCCCTTCCCTTTGGGGCGGACCCTCTCCTCTCTCCCCTTCCCTCTCCTCTTTTCCTTATATTTCCTTTTCTCTTTCAGATTCCCGCACTGGTTTTGTTACTTGGTTCCCCATGTATCTAAATTCCCTTTTAGCGATTTTTTTTGTAGGTATTTTTAATCTAAGTTGCATTTTGTAAGTCTTTTCGATCTAGATTGCATTTTGTGAGTGTTTTTCAATCACAATTGCATTTCGTAAGGATTGACAATCTAAATTGCTTTTTAGTAAGTTTTTCAATATCCGGGCCGGGGCTTTTGTGAGTTTTCTGAATTTCGATTGCATTTTGTATTTTCAACCTACCCCGCTTTGTTCAAGTAGTTAAGTCTCAATTGCAATTTTGTGAGTATATTGAATCTAAATTACATTTTGTAATTATTTTCAATCTAAATGGCATTTTATAAGTATTGTCCATCCTAATGAGAAGTTTGAATCTACCATACATTTTGTAAGCAATTTCAATTGCATTTTGTATTTTCAACCTACCCCACTTTGTTCAAGTAGTTACGTCTCAATTGCAATTTTGTGGGTATTTTGAATCTCCATTATATTTTGTGCGTATTTTCAATCTCATTTGCATTTTGTAAGTATTTTGATTTCACTTGCATTTTGTAGGTATTTCGACTGTACGTTGCATTTTGTACGTATTTTGGACTTAATCTACATTTTGTGCGTATTTTTCAATATATTCCTTTTGTAAGTATTTTCGTTCGAAATTCCCTTATGTATGTATTACCGCTCTCCATTTGGTGAGTAGTTTCAATCTGAGTTCCTTTTTGTAAGTATTTTCCCTGCTACATAAGGCATAGTTGTTGGGGCTCACTCTCTATTTTATCTAAACCAGTTTCGTTTCATCCATAGCAGTGAGCTGTTTTTTATCTTCATCCTTTCATTTCACGCCATTTCGTTTCATCAGGGGCCGATAACCTCGATGTTAGGCCCCTTAAAACAACAATTATCATCATCACCATCATCATCCACAATTCAAACTCTGGGTGGTAGAAAATTGAAGAAAGCTCACTTGGTCTAATTTATTCCGGCTCCAAGTTCATCACATCGAAGAAAGAGCGCGTGCACGCTGATTTCCATCAGAGGCTATGGTACATAGCTGCACAATTGGGCAGAGGTAAGTTGGTAGAAGTGGTTTCATGATCTTGGCTATTTCTTCATGGGACACACTTGGGCACATTATTCGGGTTCGCCAAATGCATTATGCTCTCTCATATCTTGGCCTCATTCGGAACAATTTTCATCCGTTCTCCTCTACTGATGACGAGCACTTTCGACAAGACCATTAAGCACTGCGACAATTGAGAAGGACTAATTTGAGGATTATGATTGTAAATTTGCTTTATTAACGTGGTCCCCCAATAACCCGGATATGAACTAAATCGAACAGTTATCGATCAGTTTGGAGAATCGGGCTTTTGATGCATCACTGCCACCACTAAGCGTGCGTTACCTGGTGCATCAACTGGTGCGTCAGCGGTATCAGATACCTTTTAAAACCTTCCACCGGCTCGTTGAAACAATGCCTCTCCGAATGGCCACAGTTCTGTGGACATGGTAGTCCTAATTTTTACTGATTAGGCTTCATAATGTAATGGCTCATCATTGTATATCAGTCTGCACAAATACTGCGACAATGTCACGAAAATTGATTAGGGAAGGGTAGCTTGGAGACATTACGTTAAATGTAGTAATTACTATTTTGCAAAGAGCATTACATCCACTAATTGTCAAAGAGCACGACTGAGCCGTGAGTGCTCTAGACACCTCGCTGCCACTACGATTGTGTAATGAAAATTACGTGGAGCTGTCAAGTGTAATGTTACACCAGCTCAACTTTAATATTTCAGCAACATTCCAGAGAATGCTTTGGATAATGACGATTGCTTTACGCTAATATATGAGCCGTTCAAGTCACTGCAAGTAGAGTGTAGATAATATAGTACTATGTTGCTTTCAAATAGAGGATGTTCATATTTTTATGCAGATACTTCAACGCGCAGGCCAACAAAGAAAGCCCTGTAACTTGTTATTAGCCATGCAGGGATATGTGAGATAAACAAGAAACTTAATTTTATGACCTGCACCTCAGTTGCAAAGAATCTGAAACCCCACTTTAAGAAGTTTATAAAAAGCGTTTACTGAATCTATGAAACTTTTTCCAGGTTAGTAGGTGTGAGTAGATACGTGTTATTCCATGCACAATTTAATTGGGCACATTAACATGTTGACCGACTGAAAATGAATTATTTTTACTAAATTACGAAGGAAATGCTGAGAAAATGGTTCCTAAAACTTCCATATACGTTTTGTAATATATTACAATTTATATACCTTATTCATTTAAGGGAGACTGGTTGCGTGACTCAGCGGTAAAGTTCACGGCTGCTGAGACCAAATCCTGGAGTTGTCAGCTGGCATTTGAGGGTGCGCAAATGCGATGGAGCAATGTCAGTAGTTTTACTGGCACATAAAAGATCCCCTTCGGGGCATAATTCCGGCACCCCGGCGGCTCTAAAAGTCCCAGTAGTTAAAAGTGACTAAATACCATTATCATTATTATATTAATTTAAGGGAGGAAACAATGCAATGCATTTAAGGATGTACGAAATTTAACGTTTACGACATACAATACTGTGATAAGGAAACTATGTTTTTTCGGTCATCAAATAGCATTTGAACAAACAATAAAACTGCACATTTCTGCCGGCAACATTCCTTGATTCATACTTCATGCATCTTGGAGGCTGGCGGAGATGTTACAGCTCGAGATTCCTATGAGCCCTTGATCGCAGAGTTCGTTTTTTACACTCAGTCATTCCCACTACTTCTCGAGAAAAATGTCACCTCTGCGTCAGTAATAATTAGTTTGCCGTTGCCAAAATATTTGGAGATAATTATTCAGCAATTTTCGTACCCATCCTAACAAGTCAAGTCACTATTTCCTCACAGTATCTATATGACACAAAATTTGGAATTTTGTATATACATGAAATTAAATGTCTATTGGCTTTTCGGGAGATCTGGTGCAGGCTTTTAAAGTTGATGCCTGTGAGCGACCTGCGTGTCGTGCTCAGTTATGAAATGATCGATACCTCACAAGCACAGTCCCCGACCCAGGGTCTTAACCATAGAAGATTGAAATCCCCAATGCCCCCCTCGCCCCCACGTCCCTCGCCCTTCCCCCAACCCCGCGAATGAAATTCGACACTCTTCGGGGCAAAGCCAAGCATGCTAATCACTTAGCTACGAGTCCGGAGCATATACACATGAATAATTGGTTAAACCATTCTCGATTCAAGTTTTATCTGACATATTTTTCGATGATGTTTTTATTTATCGTGTAGGAAGTCATATTTCAGTGTTGCTTTAGTAATCGAAATTTAATGTTTTTCAGTCGGTCAACACGATTATACCCAATTAGAGATAACTTAAAAAGACAGGGAATTCTTTCCAGTTCAGTGGGGGCACCGGAGTTGGCAGCTGCGCGGAAACGGACCAAACATAGCTCACATGGCTAAGTTCACAATCCAAAATAACCTGATTTAATAAACATCACATAATCACACTGTGCAAGCAAACTTCAAAGCCAATCATCACTTTCAGTATCTCCAAAAAAAACCACATATCTTGACTAGTTGTGCTAGTTTAATTATTAATGCCACTAAATATACACTGAAGAAAATGGAAATTGCAACACTATGAAGGCATTGGTCGTTTGTGTTGATTTTCAAGATATGGAACGATGCCATGTAGGTATGTAAACGACCAAAGTTTCAGACCCATTGCATTGTTGCTACAGGTCTCCCCACGTGATTGGTCGCGGAGGAATCAACTCCAGTATACAGACTCTTGTGTAGCGTAGTTGACTTGCAGTCTGTGCAGTGAAGTTTCCCCGTCAAACATGCCTCGACGACAGAGAAGAGCACGCTATCAACAACTGTCGCCGTTTGAGAGGGCTCGGATAATTGGTCTGTGTGTGGCTGGATTATCGCTAAGGACTGTCGCTGCACGTGTTGGCCAACAGGCATCTACGATACAACGTGTATGGCAGCAGTGGTCAAATGAAGGTACCCACACTCGTAGACCTGGCACAGCCTAGCGCGACATACAACTGTGAGAGAGGATCGCCACATCATTCGGAATACCCGGATGGAACCCCATGCAACAGCAGCGCAAATTCGAGCAGCTGTGGCACCCCACGTTACACAACAAACAGTTGGTAATCGCCTGAGTGCAGCTGGCTTACGATCCCGTGTCCCTGCAGAAGGTGTTCCATTGACCCCACAACAGCGACGAGTAAGGCTGGCCTGGTGTCGAGAACGATCGACGTGGGTCGACGAATGGCATAGGGTCGTCTTTAGTCATGAATCGCGCTTCCGTCTTGCCCGCAGTGATCGCCGGAATCGTGTGCGCCGACGTACTGGTGAGAGGGGCCACCCAGACCTTATTGTCGAGAGGCACAGAGGGACAACACCAAGCTTTATGGTCTGGGGAGCTATTGGCTTTAATGTGAAATCACAATTAGTGCTTGCTGAGGGCACTATGACTGCTCGACAGTACGTTGATAGGGTACTCAATCCAGTGGTTGTCCCTATGATGGCGATCATTGCTAATGGGATGTTTCAGCAGGACAATGCCCGGGTTCACACTGCACGCATCTCCAGAGAAGCTCTCCATGACATCACCACCTTAGAATGGCCCGCCAGATCCCCGGACCTCAGTCCTATTGAGCATGTGTGGGACATGATGGGTCGACAACTGGCCAACCGTCCTCAGCCACCCACAACTCTGGAACAACTGACCCGTGCGGTGCAGCAAGCATGGGCCACAATTCCTCAGGAAGCGATCCAGGGCCTCCTTGACTCCATACCTCGCCGAATTCATCAATGTATTTCAACTCGTGGTGGGCACATCCTGTATTGATTGTTGTCCAAACTTGCCGTCAGAGGAACCTGAAAGAGTAATCATCGAATCACAACCGAACACTCGACCTGCATGTTCAATTGCAGCAATGTAGCACCACTCCTTCTGGGTGTTGCAATTCTCATTTTCTTTAGTGTAGTTGAGTGTGTGTTGAATGTGTCTGATAACCTGTATTTATGTGAGGACTGTAGTAGTGTGTGTAGCTGTATTAGGGACAGGGATGGAGTAGGTGCCCCGAGACTTGTAAATATCATTGACATAGATTTAATAGCCTAAGTGTAAAGGATCTGATGATGATCACATGATGATCGAGACTGGTCATCCAAGTGTATTTATTAATCTCATGTAAATTATTTTCAGGATTAGGTAACCATCAATTACAATTGGGTACAATCGTGTTGACCGACTGAAATAAATTGAATATCCATTATGTCAACTCAAATTCGGGGCTTACGACATCTTGGTCACCAGCCCCGTGTGTGTGGAATGTGTCTGATAACCTGCATTTATGTCATGTCTGTAGTAGTGTGTGTAGCTGTATTAGGGACAGTGTTGGGGTAGGTGCCCTGAGAATTGAAATAAGGCATTATCCTGGCATTTGCCTGGAAGTGTGGAAGAACCCGGGGAAAAACACACTTAAGATAGCCGTTGTCAGCGGTGGGATTCGACCCTCTAATCTCTGGACTTGCTGCATCTGCCCACGTGGTCGTGGTGCACTGTTTAACGAGCACGGTTACGGCACGTGACTAACATATTTTACTAAACATCCCACAAGTTTTATTAGGGTAATTTCTTAAGATGGACTTGACTTATAAGCTGGTCACAATATCAGCACAAACACGAAGATTATGGAACTACTTTACCTCAACATTAGAAAACAAGAAGTTCCGTGACGAACTAAAGAGCCTACTTTTCTTAAAATTTAAGATTCATTCCAATGATTAATCTATATGGATCTATCTAGAATAATGACGAAATTAAGTTGGTAATATCGAAATTTCTAATTAGTTCGAAATACTGTATACCTGGCATAATGTAGCCTAATAGAGAACCACAGTTGGCAGCCCTGTTGACTGAATATATTCTTAGTTCCATCTCTTAAGGTACAGAATACAACATTTGGTTGAAGTCCAAAGGATAGCATGGACGTTACATGCAGTTAAACATTGGATCTAACAGGGCGCGTAAAATCATGTTGGCAACAATGACATACATGTATTGGTCAGAAATAATCTGAAATAATATGATCTATTACTGTGTCAATTTTGAATGAAATCCATGAGTTACATGCATTTTAAAATTGGACCCCTCAGCAGGCTTATAATCATGTTGGTAGCACTGACGTATATAAGATACTCCAAGTTAATATAGAATATCTGGTACTATACGTGTGCATAGTTAAAAGCTGTCGGCTTGCATACTTTCTGATATATGGGTATTTGGATTTAAAAAAAATTGAGAGCATTTATTAACAGTTGGCAGCCCTGGTGGCTCTTAAGAATACGCTCAGTCCTACCTTTTTATGTACACATAGCACATACGAAATTTGGTTGAAATCCAATTGATAGTGTAGAAGTTAAATGCATTTAAAATTGGACCTATCAGCAGGCTTATAATCATTTTGGCAACACTGCCATGTATGGACTCCTGGAAATTAAACTGCAATATTATTATCTATACGTGTGCCAATTTTGAAATAGCTCCCATTCATACCTTCCAAGATATCCAACATGGAGCTGAAATTTCAATAGCGATTTTTCAGCAGTTGGTAGCACTGACATAATTTTCAAATATGGCCGTGAGATATTCAGGTATAGATCTTTACTGCTACCAAATTTTGTTTCGATTGCTGCTGCCGTTTAGGAGTTGAATGGGGGGGGGGGGGGGGGGGCACACACACACAGCCAGACAGACAGACACACATTTGCCCGGATCGATCTCATAAGTCTACTTATTCCTCATTTTTGCAAAATGTGAAAAGTAGGCTAAAAATACAAAATAAAACTATAGTACAAGTAGCGTGCCTTGCACGAAAAAAGTAAAGAACTTGACGGTCATAAACCTATGTAATTAATTCAATTCATAAAAAGAAAGCCAAAGAACATAGGCCATGCTGTTCCTCAACTAATGAGGCCATCTTGCAAGTTCATCAAAATCAGTGCAGCTGCTTGGACCCCAACCTCGGAGAATAATGAACATACTGACAGGCAGACAGACTGCACCATTGAAACATCCCAGACTCGTTATGCTGGTTTTTGTTTTGGGAGCGTGTCGACCTGAGTTACAAGACCTGCCATAAAAGAAGATGATAACACAGATTTGGAGCCACAGAAACAGTGAATCACCTGAAAAACTGAGCTCATGTTTCACTAATTAACGTTGCCTATTGAACTGAGCCTTGGCTCAGCTGATGGATTCCAAAAGGCAGTGACTCTAGCTATTACGGTCCATTCTCTTTCTCCGTTTCCTTGTTCAATGGCTTATAAAAGAGACTGTGAAGCACAGAGGAACCACACAAGGTCCACCTCCTACGTCGAATGGAACTCGACATTAAGATATTAGACCACCGCTCTGAGATCGAGTCATGCTCTACATGGCAAGTGTTCGTTCTTTCTGCGCTCGTATGACGACCATTGTGTGTTTACGTATTGTAGAACTATCTGACGGTGTCTACGAGAAATATTTCCCGTAGTTGTTGCTGATTCCTTAGGGGCTTTGCGACATCGTGGTCACGTATTCCCGTGTTCTTGGTTGTGTGTAGATGTTGTCTGATAACCTGTGTCACTGTGTACTTGCAATCAAGGTCGGAATAGGGTAAGAAGCGGCCGTGGCATTAAGTTAGAAACCATTCCGACATTTACCTGGAGTAGAATAAGATACCACGGAAAACCATTCCAGGATGGCTGAGGTAGGAATTGAACCCACCCTTTTCCAGTTTTCCCCATGAGGCTGAGTGTACACCCTTCCATCCCTCAGACCAGAATGAAATTTCCTGGCAGAGCCGGGAATCGAACCCGGATCTCCTAGGTGATAGCAAAGAATGCTAGCCACTACGTAACGAGGCGGGCAGAAATCTTTCCGTATTTACAGTAGTTTGTGGCAATTGCAATGACTCGGTAACATGTTCTATACTCGAATGTTTATGACAGTAATCACATGACTTACATGTAAACATGGTATTTATTTGGAGTGGTGCAGGAAGAGAGTTTATTTTCATTTATTAATGGCTTCAGGTCAAAAATGGCCATGCAATCAACAACATTCAACAGGACACTGACAACGATGAATAACTTTGAACTAGTTAAATGAAACTCACAAACTGGGGAACGCTCAAATAACTTGTATGTTCGCTGCCCCAAAATAAAAATGGATGGAATAAGTGAAATATTGTTCGTAAAATAGTGCTTGATAAGCACGGTCCTACAGGAAGCACTAGGTGATGGAAACACTCCCACATTGAAAGAACACGAAAATAACAATACAACATGGAAAGGCAGAAGAAACGATTAGTTTCACATAGAATGCAGCAGTACAGCCAAAAAGGCAAAAATGCATACTTCAAATGTGTAACTCAGTGTTACATAAAAACATATTGATGCCTTTGTACACAATTGGCTTCGAGGAAGCCAGACATTGAATGTTGAGGAAGAGTTGCTTTTTAAGCTGTAGCATAAACTTCAGGAGAGTCCCTTGGTGGGTGCGATAGTGGAAACCGGGAAAGAAGAGGTGACTCAAGTCGCCTTACGACTGTCCATCACAAGAGCAGTGCAGCAATGCTGTGTAGATGGCTTGAAAAGCTTCCGTGGTTGAACCGCATTCAAACTAGAAACATGATGTATCAGTTCTTGGACCTCTAATTTGAGAACCCCAGCTTGTGGACAGCGAAACAGCGGGTAGCGGATTACCGTAAGTAACTTTAGTTGGTGTACATGAGGAAGAGGGGCAGGTAGTTTCTGTCAAGGCCACCGGACTCATTAAGACGGTTTAACTTCTGTGCTTTGTTGACAAGTGAAAGGGGCAAGAGCGCTCAAGGAAGAGACTTGAGGAAACTGGAGTAAGGTTCTAATTGTCTGTAATTGCTGATGAGTGGTGTATGTTCTGGTCGCAATAAAGTTCATTATTTCATTTAAAGGAACAACCTGTGTTGTGCTTCAACCCACCGTAATCCAGTTAACAAAAGTGCCACTAGGGGGGGGAGTGGCACGTAACAACTGGTGTCAGAAGCCGGATTACGAACTCAAGCACAACACCTGACGGTCCTGGTTTCAAAACCCGAGCAGGTCATTTTCTCTAATTTTCCTGTGAGTGCATGCCCTTTACAAGACAAACAACTAAAATGGAGGCGCAATTGGCAGCATTGCTAGAAAAGTTAAGTGGCATGGAAGACGGCCAGAAGAAATTAGCCAGGGACCTGAAGGATGACCTGAAGAAGATGGAGGACGGCCAGAAGAAGATGGAGGACGGCCAGAAGAAGTTAGCCGAGGACCTAACTGCCAAACTAGAATACGGCCAGAAGAAGTTAGCCGAGGACCTAACTGCCAAACTAGAAGACGGCCAGAAGAACATGGAAGACGGTCAAAATAAGCTAGCGGGAGACCTGAAGAGGATAGAGGACGGCCAGAAGAAGATGGAAGACGGTCAGAATAAGTTGACACAGGACCTGAAGAAATTAGAACTGGGTCTGCGTAAGGAAGTCACGGCAGTGGAAAAGAAGTTCGACGCCTTACAAGTGGAAGTTGCCGAGCTGCGCCAACGCCCGCTGATGGGGGTGGAGGAGAAATTCAACGCCTTACAAAAGGAAGTTGCCGAGCTGCGCCAACGCCCACTGACGGGGGTGGAAGAGAAATTCAACGCTTTACAAAAGGAAATTGCTGAGCTGAGCCAACGCCCGCCGACGGGGATGGAAGCGAGATTCAACGCCCTACAAGAGGAAGTTGCCGAGCTGCGCCAACGCCCACCCACCGTTACACCGGGAATATCAGGAACGGGACATAGCAGAGTGACGCCCCCAACCTTCGACGGAAAGGTCCCGTGGAGCACCTACTTACGTCAGTTCGAGGCGGCCTGTTCCATAAATAACTGGAACAACACAGAAAAGGCTACAGCTCTCATTGTAGCGCTGAGAGGTGACGCCCTTAACGTCCTTCAGGCCATCCCGACTGGATCCCAGGACTACGCTTCACTGATCGCCCATATGGAGTCCCGATATGGAGATAGCCATCTTCAGCAGGCCTACCAGATGCAGCTCCGGACCCGGGTACAAAAGAACGCGGAAACCCTGCAGGAGTTCGAGATGGACATCGCACGTCTCGTAAGGCTAGCCTACCCAACAGCGCCGGCCGACTTTCTGGATCAGATAGCGACGCAGACTTTCACCGACGGGCTACGGGACTCGGACACTCAACATGCGCTGCGACTCGCGCGCAATAAGACCCTGGCAGATGCGCTGAGCCACGCACTTGAGTTCGAGACGGCAAAACAGGCATCCAGAATGCACGCGTGGGTGCGTCAAGTGGACGTCGACGAGCCAGTAAAAACCAACGAGACCAAGCCCCTGGCCGACGAATTAATGGAGGCTCTAAGCCGTTTCTTCGATAGTCGCGGCACCACCAGTAACGACACAGCCAGAAGGCAACCGGAGAGGCGGCCTGGAAGAGGACTACCGACCTGCTGGACCTGCCGTAAGAGAGGCCACCTGAGCAAGGACTGCAGTGATCGCCGCCGCCAAGGGTTTTCGTCGAGACAGTCAGTCGTAGGGAAACCGCGCGGCCCAGGAAAGCAAGTATCAGCCAGCCTAGGGGGGGCAAAGGTTGGCTTGTGACAGTCGTCAAGCCCCGGCAGTCCAAGTTCGTGTGACGCAGTTACGGAGGGATAATAGCAGCCTGATGGTCGACGGAGTCGTCAACGGAGAGAGCTGGCCCATGCTAAGCGACACGGGAGCATCGAGGACCATCGTCAGTCCCACCGTGATCCCGAAGTGGAGAGTGCAACCCACACAAAGGAACCTCCAGCTAATAACCGCGACCGGAGAGACCGCACCGGTACATGGCGAAGCATCACTGGAGTTCGTCATTGGTCGACAGGTGATAAAGCATCCAGTGCTTGTGGCTGACGTATCAAATGAAGTGCTCATCGGACTGGACTTCCTGGACCAGAACAACATCATCTTGGACCTGAGTACCAACACTCTGCACTTCGGAGGTGAGGAACTTGCTTTGCAACCAGCACACGAGGCCGTCACCGCACGACGAGTAAGGCTGAGAGAAGACGTCATCGTTCCCGCCAGGATGGAGGTCAGCGCCGCCGTAATTGTCGACGGAACAGCTGAGGGAGTGGCGGCTGTCATCGAGCCAAAATATGAGGACATCCAGACAAAAGGATTGCTAGTTGCCAAGACTCTCATCAACACGACGTCTCGGCCGTACGTCCGCCTGTCCAACCTGAACGACTACGATATTACGGTTCGCCGGGACACCAACCTAGGAATCTGCGAGCCCGTTACCTGGATTGCCCGCATCACAGACACGACGGACGGACACCTGGAGACGGACAACCGAAGAAGACGCGCCCTGCCAGAAGAACTACAGAAGCTGTACGAAGGATCCCAGGACCATTTAGACGAGGAACAATCACGCCAACTTCGGGACCTGCTACACGAATTCCAGGATGTCTTCTCCGTGGGGAGCAAAGACTTCGGCAGGACAAGCTTGGTCCAGCATAGAATCAACGTTGGGGACAGCGCACCGATTAGGGCCCCATTCCGACGTGTCTCGCTCGCCAAGCAAGCCCAAGTCGACCGGATGGTAGAAGAGATGAAGGATCAAGGGGTGATCGAGCCATCGCATAGTCCTTGGAGTTCCCCGGTCGTGCTTGTGAAGAAGAAGGACGGTTCCACCAGGTTCTGCGTGGACTACAGGCGGGTGAACGACGTCACGCTGAAGGACAGCTACTCTCTACCCCGGATCGACGACACGCTGGACACCATATCAGGATCAAGATGGTTCTCCACCTTGGATTTGAAGAGTGGCTACTGGCAGGTGGAGGTCCACCCTAAGGACCGCGAGAAAACGGCGTTCTCTGTGGGCAGAGGGCTCTGGCAGTTCACCGTCATGCCATTCGGTCTGTGCAACGCCCCTGCGACCTTCGAAAGGCTAATGGAGTCCATTCTGAGGGGACTACACTGGAAGACCTGCCTGGTCTACCTAGACGACGTCATCGTTCTAGGAAGAAGCTTCGAGGAGCACTACAGCAACCTGAAGGAGATCTTGATGAAGCTACGGCCCAGCTGAAGTTGAGCCCCAAGAAGAGTCAGCTCTTCCAGAAGCAGGTCCAGTACCTTGGGCATATCGTCTCCGAGGAAGGGGTGCGCACCGACCCAGAGAAGACCGCAGCTGTGAGGGAGTGGCCAGTTCCGAAGGACAAGTCCCAACTACGAAGCTTCCTGGGACTCTGCACTTATTACCGTCGCTTCGTGAGAGGATTCGCCGACATCGCCGAACCTTTACATCGACTGACTGAGAAGGACCAACTCTTCACGTGGACAGCAGAATGCCACAGTGCTTTCGAACAACTCAAGCAGGCTCTGAGCACCGCGCCTATTCTGGCCTACCCCAGACCTGGAACAAGGTTCATCGTCGATACCGATGCCAGCGACTTTGGCATAGGGGGGATCCTTTCGCAAGTAGTGGACGGCGAGGAGAGAGTAGTGGCCTACTTCAGCAAAGCCTTGTCAAAGCCAGAAAGGAACTACTGCGTCACCAGGAAGGAGCTGCTCGCCATCGTGAAGACCATTGAACACTTCCACAAGTACCTGCACGGGCAAGAATTTCTCATCAGGACCGACCATGCATCCCTGCGGTGGCTCCTGAACTTCAAGCAGCCCGAGGGTCAACTCGCGCGATGGTTAGAGAGGCTTCAACAGTACAACTTTGAGATTCAGCACAGGAAAGGCCAACTGCATTCTAACGCCGACGCCCTGTCACGAAGACCGTGCCCCGAAGACTGCACCTTCCGTGCCCGAAGGGAGGAGAACACCGGGATACAGTGCCAAAGGACTACCGTGGAACTTCAAGGGAGCTGGAGCTGCGAATCTTTCACGCAGGCACAAGCTGAAGATGATGACCTGGGACTGATAGCCGAATGGAAGAGGGCCTGTGTCCCCAGACCCGGGTGGAACATTGTGAGTGACTGCAGCCCAAAGTTTAAGTCCTACTGGGCGCAGTGGGACTCGCTGGTTGTGAGGGATGGCCTCATATGCCGTACCTGGGAGAGCACCGACGGGAAGACATCTCGGGAACAAGTCGTCGTTCCAAAGGCTATGAAGGAGGAAGTCCTGAAGGAAGTCGATGTAGGATCATCTGGTGGACACCTAGGGATAAAGAAGACCCTGGAGAAGCTGAGAGAGCGGTTCTACTGGATCGGATGCCGAACTGACGTGGAGAACCACTGCGCGAGGTGCCACGATTGCGCAGCCAGCAAGGGCCCAGGACGAAGACGACGGGGTCCACTGAAGACCTACAACGTGGGCGGCCCCATGGAGAGAGTGGCCATCGATGTTGCTGGGCCATTCCCCTTAAGCGAGGCAGGGAACCGCTATATATTGGTCGTCAGCGACTACTTCACCAAATGGCCGGAGGCGTATGTGCTCCCTAACCAAGAAGCCGCGACGATCGCAGAGACCCTGGTGAAGGAATTCGTCAGCCGGTACGGAGTACCCCTGGAGCTGCACTCCGACCAAGGGAGGAACTTCGAGTCGCAGGTGTTCCAGAACCTATGCCAGCTGCTGGGAATCCGGAAGACAATGACGACGCCGCTACACCCTCAGTCCGACGGGATGGTAGAGCGATTCAATCGCACCATCGAGAACCATCTCCGAATAGTCGTCAGCGAGCACCAGAGGGATTGGGACAGACATCTTCCTCTATTTCTCCTGGCCTACCGCGCCGCCATGCATGAAGCCACCGGGTGCACACCAGCCCGGGCCATGTTTGGGAGGGAACTCCGTCCACCAGTCGATCTTGCCTTCGGCCGACCTGGGAATGATCCGGTCCCGGTAAGCCAGTATTGTCAAGAACTGGTCGACCAACTGGAGGACGTGCACGCGTTCGCGAGGAGGAAACTGTGGATCGAGACCGACCGAATGAAGACCCGATACGACCAACAGACGGATGCCGGCGGATTCCACGAGGACGACCTGGTCTGGCTCTTCAACCCGTTATGGAAGAGAGGCCTGTCACCCAAACTGCAGAAGTCCTGGGAGGGCCCGTACCGAGTCGTGAAACGGATCAACGATGTCGTCTACAGGATCCAGCGGAGCCCGAGGGCGAAGATGAAGATCGTGCATCGAGATCGCCTGGCAGCCTACGGAGGGACACAGACGGACCAATGATTGAACGGGACGATCAGCCTTTTAGGAAGGGGGTGGTGTTACGGCTGTGAGTTTGTTTTGTCGCTCGCCGCGTGAGTCACAACTGCCCCAGGGCTGGGCTGTGCCTTGCCTCGTGTATTGCGTGCGCCTTATGCAACAGGGCTACTAGGACAAAGGGATGGTCCAGAATGTTCGTGACCCCGCCAGCGAAGGAAATGTCGAGAAGCCGTGTGTCCTGGACGATTCTAGAATACATTGAGTCACCAGCCTGCTATATAAGCGGCTTCAACAGTGAGGGGACCGAGTTTTCTGTGGGTGTGTGTTTTTGAGCGAGTGCGACAGAAGTGTGGTGACAAAGTGCCATGCGAGTTACGAAATCCAGTGACATTGTTTCCCCAGCTTGTGGACAGCGAAACAGCGGGTAGCGGATTACCGTAAGTAACTTTAGTTGGTGTACATGAGGAAGAGGGGCAGGTAGTTTCTGTCAAGGCCACCGGACTCATTAAGACGGTTTAACGTCTGTGCTTTGTTGACAAGTGAAAGGGGCAAGAGCGCTCAAGGAAGAGACTTGAAGAAACTGGAGTAATGTTCTAATTATCTGTAATTGCTGATGAGTGGTGTATGTTCTGGCCGCAATAAAGTTAATTATTTCATTTAAAGGAACAACCTGTGTTGTGCTTCAACCCACCGTAATCCAGTTAACAAAAGTGCCACTAGGGGGGGGGGGCACGTAACACTGCCAGTTTAATCTAAAATTGTTCCTTAGTTGTATGGGATGAGGCTACAATGTCGCACAAAACTTCTGTTGAAACAGTAGACAGGACCTTGCGTGTTGTAGGGAATCGGAACACACCTATGGGTGGCTGCACTGTTTTGTTCGCAGGAGATTTTTGTCAAATCTTACCAGTTGTTACCAGAGGAACGATAGCCGACGAAGTGAACGCTTCATTAAAGAGATCTTACATCTGGCCGGATATAACAAAATTAGCACTCAAAACTAACATGAGAGTACTCTAATCCTCAGAAGATAATAGTCTGTTCGTGCTAATTTGTTACTTAGAGTCGGAAATAGAGATTTGCCGGTCATTGACGGGAAAATTACCCTGTCACAATTTCTGTGTTTTAGTAAGCAGCATTTAAGAATTGATTGATAGCGTTTATCCTCAAATCCATGACCTATCTAACAAGTCTCATTCATGGTTTAAAGAAAGAGCAATATTATTGCAGACAAACGAACAAGTTGTGAAAATTAATGACTTGGTGTTCTCCAAATTCACTGCCCAGGCTCAAGTATAGTACTCAGTATACGCAGTAGTCGATAGTGAAGGAGCTGTTCATTACCCTACAGAAATCCTAAATTCTTTACTTCCTTCTGGCTTGCCACCACACAAGCTTATTTTAAAAGTGGGAGTGCCTATTATATTGCTACGTAATTTACACCCAACAAAGTTATGCAATGGGACGCGATTGGTAATGAAAACTTTGAAAAACTGTTTCATTGAAGCAACTATCTTAACTACCGGTAGTACAGGAGAAACGGTCTTAGTACCCAGATTCCCTATGATTCCTTCAGATTTGCCTTATCATTTCAAAAGAGTACAATTCCCAGTAAGAGTCTGCCTTGGCATGACTATTAACAAAGCACAGGGTCAGACACTTAGCGTGACTGGAGTTAATCTCAGTGGAGAAGGATTGCTCATGGACAGCTTTACGTGGTTCTATCGCGAGTTAGGCCTACACCAAACCGAAATATTTTCGTGTTCACTGCTGGAGGGAAAAAGACTAATGTCGTATACAAGGAAATCGTATAAGACCTCGCTTAAAAGTAGCCTATCACCTTGCATTCATAACTGTTCCAGGGCGAAGCTGGGGTGGGTTGCTAGTTATATATAGTCTATATAAGGGCAATACATCCTTTAGCTAACTTTTCGTTGCTCAAAGAAGACGAGCAATTGTTTTTTTTAAGATTAATACCATTGGTTCGTCAGAGAAAGATGCCACCTCGCGGGAGTTCTCTTAATCTCCGATATTGAAACTATATATTCTAGCGCATACCTTTTCAATCGTTTTAATAGGCAGAAGAGTTTAAATGGAAAAGACCAGTTGGATATTAACATAATAGGCTATTTAGTTCTTCACGGAACTGCTTGTTCTTCATTGTGGTGTATCTTGAGAATAAGGCAGTTGTATGTTTATTTTTCACCTTTACCACTCATGATAACCCTATGTACAGTTTATGAAGAACCAACTCTGTTGTTCTTTCATTTGAGAGGTTTGGACATCGTGTTCATTTAGCCCTGTGCGCTTGGGTGCGTGTTCAATTGATTTAATAATCTGTATTATTGTGTTGTCTGTAGTAATGTGTGGTATTTGTAATTCAGGTGAGGAACAGAAAGAGGGCGGCCGTTAGGAACCAACCCGGAATTTGTCTGCAGCAGAAGTAGGAAACCACGGAAAACCTTTTCCTGGATGGCCAAAATGGGAATCAATTCCACCTCTTTTCAGTCTTTCCTCAGAAGGAAGAGTTTATTCAGTTTCAGCTCTCAGAACAGAATAAAATTTCTTAGCATATCCGGGAATCGAACCAAGTTTCCCGGACATCTGGGGGTAACAGAAATCCCATTCTGCATGATGTTTTAAGATGATGGTAGGCCTACTTTCTTTCTGTAGTTTCGTTGTTGATTCATTTAGGGACTTTGTGACATCGTGGTCATGTACTCCCGTCCGTGCATTTGGATGTGTGTTGAATATCTGTCATAAGACCTGTGTTCTTGCGATCGCTGTACTAGTGTTTCTATTTGTAGTTGGGGATGGGATTTGCGAAGGAGACCGCTGTGGCCTTTAGTTAGGAATCGTCCCGGCATTTGCCTGGAGTAGAAGTGGGAAACCACGGAAAGCCACTTCCTGGATGGAAAAGGTGGGAATTTAACCCACCTTTTCTCAGTTTTGCCTCACGCGGCCGAATATACCCCGTTCCAGCCGTCAGACCAAAATTAAATTTCTTGGCAGAGCTGGGAATTGAATCCGGATCTCCGCAGTGTAGTTTCATTTAGTGACTTGGACATTACGCTCAGTTCAGCCTGTGTACCTCGGGTGAATGCAGAATTTCTCTGATAACATATGTAATGTACTGGCTGAAGTAGTTTGTGTTCTTGTAGTTAAAAAGGAAAGGAAGGAAGCTTGAAGTTTTTCGTGACCGTTAATCCCGCGATGATGAGCCATGGCACCTCCTGTTCACGTGGAATCTGAACCACAGGACAGTGCATTCCACTTCGAAAATCTCACATGCAAATGCAGGTTCCGTGATTAATGATTGCAAAATTAACGATCACATAAAACTATAAACTTCCTTCCGCGCAGCTAGCGTTGCCAACTGGAGTTTTAAAACAATTGGTCAAGTAGTAGTCAAAGGTCACTAGATTACCGGCCACGGTGGTCTAGAGTGCTAACACGTGCCTCGCTGGCATCGGGAAAGCATGGGTTCAAATACCATCTCGGCCGTCCTGCAAATGGTTACCGTGGTTCCCATTTTCACCATCAGACAAATGCCGGGATGGTTGCTTTCAATAGGTCCACGGTCGATTTCCTTCCCTGACCCGTCTTCAAAAAAAAAAAAAAAAACGACCAGTGGCTGCATTAATAAGATTATTAATAATTTGACAGATTCCTAGGTCATAAATAGAGTCCTGCGCGGATAAACAAAACGTTATCCGCAACCGACTCGCATCCGCATGACTGTTATCCACATCCATCCCGCAACCACACGACTTTTATCCGTATCCGCACGTTTGTTATCCAAATCCACTGACATTACAATACTATTTTTAATCCATACTAATATAATAAAGCTGAAGAGTTTGTTTGTTTGTGTGTTTAAACGCGCTAATCTCTGGAAATACCAGTCGTATTCGAAAAATTATTTTTGTATATGATAGCCTGATTCAATAGGAATAGTTTAGGCTATGTAGCATTAGGTTGCAACTCTCAGGTAACCTTAAAGATTGATTTTTGTTCAGTAAGTTGGAAGAACAAGCGCTCCCGAACAGCTTCAATAATACCTACTGTCGACCAAAATATTATGTGCACTCGAGTTGAAGGTTGTTTGTGAAGTAACCAATAGGCCTGCATAAAATACAATACCATCATCATTTTCGTCGTTCTATTTTACGTTAGTAAATACACCGGTAGTGGCCACTGCTTCCGTAGTGGCCACTTCAATGCTAAAATATGAAAAATAAGAATTGGTGACTTCCTGTTAACTACAAACTTGCAGATCATGGAGCTTATGCCATGTAGTGGTAAGAAGTTGAATGAACATAGTGCTCAGCATCATGGGAATTTTCTATCAATATGGCAACCTCATGTCATCATTAGATTTCAGCTGGCTCCTGACACGTCTTCTTAATAAAGTAATATTTTGTTAGTTACGGAAGAAATCAACCATCTGAAATAGATTTATTTCATACTGTAACCACATTATCAAACATGTAGATAATGTTTATGATAGTTATAGCTTGAAATAGCTCCTACTTTTGCTTTCAGGTTATGTGGCCACTACTGACACACAAAATACTATGATATTCAGAAGTGGCCACAAACTGGCCACTACTGGAACAGGAACGTTACAAACATATCAACTTGAATTTGCTTTCTATGAACTCTTAAATTAATCTACTTAATATTGTCTCGTTTTCGTTGTTATATTATTTCTGTTATCTAATAGTGGCCACCCAATGGCCACTACCGAATCACATTCTGGCCACTTTTGACCAGCCTATCCACAGGGGTTTCAATTGATTTTCTGGTGATAAATTGAAGGTAATTTGAAATGAGAGGGGGGCTATTTCATTGGTATTTCTATCGTATGAGGTCTTATAGTGATTTCCTCATTTCAACTTCTCCGTGACGTTGTCTGCAGGTTCTAATGAGAAAGAGTGTAATACTGTCCTCGTCAATGCTAACGCCGCAGGACAATTGGGGCCTCCTTTAGTTGATTTTAAATACGGTAGAATACCGCATGACATAATTACTAGTGTTCTATCCACCTGGGGACTGGGTAAGTCCGACAGTGGTTGGATGAATGGAGACCAGTTTTATCAATATGTGACGAATGTTTTCCATCCAAAAAAAAACAATAACATCATAATATTCATCGTTCTATTTTACGCTAGTTCATGTAGGTTTGGAATTTTTAATCTATATTTTAATATTTTTTATCGCAGTTGGAACACAAGAAGTGCCCGTTTTTAAGCGTGTTTCAACCATGCGTCATATTTAGGAATTATGATCTCAAAACCCGTCATCAGATCAAATCAAAATTTTAACACAATATACATTGGAAAGTTGTATAACTGGTTTATTAATTTCAAAATTTTGTGTGTCCAAGACACTAAGTTGTTATCATTTTTGTAAGGTAACTTGGTTGGTCACCAATAACATCCCACTGCCTATTATTTTGTTTGTTGATGGTCACACATCCCACTTACCATTACATACAAGCCAATTCTACAGTGATAATGGCATTGTATCGGTGGCTTTGTATCCGAATGCTACGCACCTTATCCAGCCGATGTATGTATCTGTATTTCGATCATTAAGGGATCACTGGACATTTCCTGAAACTGCGGCAGTACACTTTTGAAACCACCTGTATAGTTCATACATATATAAAATTTCAGATGTGAGATTTGTGGGAAACTTGGAGATGGAATAGTGAAACCTTCGCCGTCTATAATTCTCAAGCATCGGTTAGTAGAGTCCAAAAGTTCTAAAAACACGTAAGACCACATGCTAAGTTTTATTCATAAATATAGTTTATTTTATATGACAGCATATAAAAGCAGTTCGTACTAACTATTTCAACACCCATGAAATTCCTCGTGGTAAATCTGACCTGCTGAAAGTTTTAGAAGTGAGTATTTCCCGTATTATGTTGCTTGTGTAACCAATACCTACTAATGAATTTAACCAACAAATTCTTCACTAATATTACATTAAAGTATTTCAGATGCCTAGGAAGTGTTGTGTCGCTGACCGTAAGTCAAATTATGGCAGCGCTATTAAAATAACTGGTTATATCACTATGTTTTGATAACTACAGCAAGGTGGACTTTCAGTGCCTAGTAATTTAGTTTTGGTGTATATCTTCATGTGGCCTCTATATTCCAGTACATTATGAACTGCACTCAGTTGGCAAGTGCCTTTAGGTAGAATACATTAGAAAGCTGCCTAATTTTAAGTTAAGCGACCAGTGGAGCATTGTTGCTAGAATGCCAGCATTAAGCTTGGAGGCCTATTGTGACTATGATGAGTGCATGTGTGGACAAAAAGTGAAGAATTTATTATCAAAGGCAGTCTCTAAGTTCGTATGAATAGTATTAAATATTTTTTTCTGAGCGCGTCAATGACGGCAGTGAACATAGCAGCAATAAAAGGAAACTTCGGACATGGATACATTGAGGTACAGTACAGCCTTTTATTATTACCTTGTCGGGAATCGACAGTACATAGCATGATAATGTGGATCCTTTATTTGTGTGTAGATTTAGCGGTCGTTACGTTCCGTTGTATTTTCGGAAACATTTGACGCAGTGTTAGTAGCCTAATTACCATGTGCTTGTGCTAGGCCTCCCAGATGATAGATGGGCGGTGTTGCCAAATCTTATGACATGGCTTGAGAATTGTAGACGGCGATGGTGAATCCCCATCATGGGGATAAACAAGTGGAAGACAGGATCAATATTTACAACTCAGCTACTAAAGATGAACCTGGTAATCTTAAAATGGATGATGTTGAGCAAAAAGACAGCAAGCGTTGAAAGCAAAAAATTCCAATCGGTTCTCCGGACCCTCGAGGTCCTCGTGAAAAATGGAGTGATATTGTAGAGCGACAGATGTAACAGATAGTTCTCGTCCTCGCAGTTGCCTCTCGATCTGCTCCTTGAAATCCGAGAACCGAGTGTACAGTAAGGCACAGATTGTTTGACAGCGTCAGAACCATATCGCCCCTTATCGTACAATACCACGTATCCCACAATGCTTTTCGTTTGCAATATTTTCCTAATGATTGATCACGCCTCCCAGCCGTGTGTGGATGTGGCGTCCAACAGAACAATTCACGTTAGGTTCATTTTCATGTGTATAAGCATCAAGAAAAATGAGCTTTAAATTCATTTTACTGTGGAAAAGTATATTTTTAGTCGTTATGCACTTTTACAGCGCATTATATTTATGGTTCATTTTACTTTATCCATATTCAAAGGAAAATGGACCTAGCGTGAATCGTTCTGTTGGACGGCACATCCACATACGACGGGGAGGCATGACCATTCATCAGGAAAATATTGGAAAAGAAGAATAGAGTGGATGTACAAGTTATTGAACGTTACGGGACAATAAGCCTCTTTTGCATGATCAGAATGAAAGAAATGAAAATAAATGCTAAGCATCTGAAAATGTTAAAATTCTGTAACTGCATAAAAGGCCATGTTGATGGATATCTTACTTGACTGAGTTCTGAGATAGGAAATACTACTGTAGTAGAATATATGGATGTAGGTAATTTGTCTCCTAACGGAACTATTGTCTTCTTTTCACTAACTTTGTTACATAATGAAAGTATGCACTGAGCTACCTTGTACATCCCCATTTGTTTCGAGCTAGTCCTTGAAATGTTGCCTCATTATTTGAAACTAAGTATAATCATGCCATTTGCCTGGTCTGAGAGTGCATCAGTCGAAGGAATACTTCACCCTTGATAGTTGTCCACGCTTAGATTCCAACCACAGACTTGGTATGATAGTTGATCGTGCCGCTCAGGCGATCGATCAGTCGGAGGTGTTTCTTTCCTAGGAAATTAAGCTCCAAGATAATAATTTACTTCCATATAATAGTGTGATTATAACTCACCATGGCACATGTGGGAATCACAGTACAGTGAATGAGAACGGTATCCAGTGATCCCGAGTGGGTGCATGCTAGAGCCAGACTGGCTTGTAATATTCCTCAGAGAACACAGCGCAGTCATCAGGTTCACAGGGCAGGTAAGGGAAAACATCACTGTAGGAACTACAATAACAAACAGACCTACTCAGTTTGTAGATCTGAGTAATACGTAAGTCTTTCTCCAGATGCTTCTTAAATAGAACGTCACCTTACAATGCACCGTCATGTTCCATCCACACCCCGTAGTATGGGTAGTATGGGTATGAAGAAAACACAACCCCATGCAACATTTCTGCGTCAGTAATTTTGTCTCTTGGATCGAACCAACCACCTCCATAATCCCTAATTTCCAAATTACCCCTTACCCCTCTCCCCCCATGAACGTAAAACAGTCGATCCAATCACCGTTTCTTTTACAGGGGGCAACGTAGGCTACCTACTACCCCGAACGAATTATGTATAGAGTATTTCAAAATATAGGTAGCTCCGTATCAAAGCACGTTCCATGCGAATATATCCTTCAAAATCTGAAGTTATAACCATCGTATGCACGTTGTTAGGGAGTTACAGGACATCAATCATTATGTGACGTCGGAAATGAATTCTAGGACTCTCGGTAGGCATGATATGCTGTACGGGTAGCAATAGAGGTTCACAGTCTGATAGTAATGAAGCGTGTAGTGATGAGTCACAAGTTAATTGAAGATCACCGAGTCACATTCTTGAAGGTTTAGGCCAACAGACTATTGACATTTGTGGTGCTTTTCGACGGCGTCTGATAAGGGAAAACATCACTGTAGGAACTACAATATCAAACAGACCTACTCAGTTTGTGGCTCTGAGTAATACGTAAGTCCTTCACTGACACTAATCAGGGCCCTGCTATCTTGTATACTCAGTACAGGAAAAGCCTGTCTCCAGTTTAGACAAGAAAGACGCCAAAGTTGAAATGCTACTATTTCTTGAAGTGAGAAGACCATTTTGTGCTACATGAGCCATTCTCATTCGAATCCATATTCTAATATGACCATATCTGAACGGTAGCATAAGACATCGCAATGTTTTCCTCGACAAACCAGCACCGAACCTTGCAATTACTGATTTCTGCATATACTACTTCAAGACCGTAAAAGGTCTCTTACACCCTATATAGTATCTACGTGAGAGGGATGAGAAATGGTTAGGTACGTGTCTGTAACGTTTGCGGTTTTCCAGAAAAAACTTTCGTTATGACGTGTAAGGATATCGTTGCTGCGTGCTGTCAACATCGTGGCGTGGTGATTAGCTTACTTGACTGCTACTGCGGTGGTCCAGTTTCGATTTTTGTATGAGATGGTCCTTCTCAGAAATTGGCGTGGGTATAATCTCTAATTTAGCATACTTGCACTTGAAAATTGGGGCAGTTGGTTAATATGTTCCATCCCTTAGACAATCACAATTAAAACAAAAAGAAAAATACGTAACAGAATATATACCGTATTAAAAGTCAGCAATTTTTCAAGGTTTGTGCCGTGTCTTGTGTGTGGTTTCGCCTACGACACCAAGCTGGCTCGTCATGGGGCTCTTGGTGTCCCCACCCGGACCCCCACAGGAGTAGCGAACTGCGCGCTACCTACCTTTGTATGAAGCGCTCCAGCGCGGCGCCTCTTTACTGCGAGAACTAAAAGCTCAAGCAGCCATATTCTCCATATGAAGGCTTTCACAAAGTTGGTATTTTGGCTTTCACGGCACCAACCTAGAAAATTTTCTCAGTAGATAAATATTTTTCTTCGGCTTTTCCCAATTAATTGGGGTCACCGGAGCCAACCCGGCTTATTTTGGTTTTGGCCAGGGATTTAAGGCCGGATGCCCTTCCTGACACCACGTGATTTTTCAGGTGAAAATTCCACCCCGCTGTCACCGGGATTCGAACCCCGGCTGTCCGGGTGAAAGACGAGCAGCTAAGCCACTGCGCCATCACGCTCCCCTCAGTAGATAAATATAAATATTGTATATATTTATTTGTGTTTAAATGTGATTCATAAACATCGTGCACTAGTTAAGCCTAAGTGAAGAGGATCTGAGGATGAACGCGTGACGTTCGAAACATGTTATCTATTTAAGTAGGTATTTGTACATAAAAGGTCGCCTCCGCAGCGTAGCGGTCAGCGTGGTTATCTGCCGCCACGGAGGTCCTGGGTTCGATTCCCGGCTCTGCCACGAAATTTGAAAAAGTGGTATGAGGACAGGAATGGGGTCTACTCAGCCACGGGTGGTCCAAATGAGTAGAGGGGGTTCGATTCCCACCTCAGCCATCCTCGAAGTGGTTTTCCGTGGTTTCCCACTTCGTCTTCGTGCAAATGCCGGGATGGGGATGAGCCAGTATTTTGCATTGATTTGGAACCTGGTCATGTTAGAAGGAACACAGCTGATATTTTTATGGAATTATTTCAACTGCAAACAGCAGCTATGACTTCGTGGCGCTCGCTTAGGAGCAGTACTAGCAACCCGCATTACAATCTCGAACACGTGTTTTGTCCAAGGTACAGTTATTGCTTGCAAGATGGATGCCGTACAAACATGACTCCAATACACGCTGTTATAAAGATCTACAGATATTACAGAGGGGAGCCACAACTGGCAAATGCATTGTAATTCATGTAGAAATGATTTGAGTATGATTTTGACATTACAAATGCACATTTCAGAATATCAGGTGATTATCGCAATCATACTGTGTCGACTTCGATTGTCATATCGTTTGCACCCAGGAGTATTGTGGGTAGACAGGCAGTCAGTTTGAAAATCTCACTCGGGAGAGATAACACATCATTCGTTCGTTGAGTACGCTACTTCAGTATCGGCCTAGAAACGCGTCCGATGGCAAGACTGAATGTAGGCATATCAAGTAAAATTTAAACTTGGGCGGAGTGAGAACAGTTCGGTTCATAACGATAGGTCTTGACTTGCCATAGTAAGACGCGAGTGTTAGCAACGCACGGGGAGAAACGAATATCCCATTGTGTTAGATTTGAGTGCAATATAAGTGAACACAGTCTTCATATAGACTGGTGATATTCTACTGCCATTATAAGACATTTGAACATTATAGTACGGCCAATGTATACTGCAGAAATGAACGTTGATACTATGTTGTGTGTAAATACACTTCGATACACTACAATTATGATGAAGGGATACTAAATGAATAACGGGAATGCAACCGCTTAGCAGTGTTGACCATTTGGAATGATTAATAAGATCAACTATGAATTTCAATAGCAGAATGCTCTATAAGAAGAGGCTGAAGGCATTCTTGAGATATTGACGCTGCATTCGTACTTCTACAATATGAACTTCCAATGGCATTTTCAACTACTGTCGACCAAAATATGATGTGTACTCGAGTTTGCAGGTTCTTTGTGAAGTAACCAATAGACCTACATAAAATCCAATAACATCATCATTTTCGTCGTTCTATTTTACGTTAGTTCATGTGGGGTGGAATTTTTAATTTATATTTTAATATTTTTTATCGCAGTTGGAACACAAAAAGTGGCAGTTTTTAAGCGTGTATCAACCATGCGTCACATTTAAGAATTATTCTCTCTCAAACCCGTAATCAGATCGAATCCAAATTTTAACACAATATACATTGGAATGTTGTATAACTGCTTTATTAATTTTAAAATTGTGTGTGTCCAAGAAACAAAGTTGTTATTATTTTTGTAAGGTAACTTTATCTCGGCTCGGGGTGGTTTGAAAATGTAGTTCTTGGTCGCGTTTCAATCCTTATACATCAAAAAGGTATGCTGTATGATTGTGAAATACGTAAATTAATTCACTTATTTTATATCGGTTTGTATTTGTACGGGGAATTAAGACATGGTTCACCAGTTAGCCGCTCCGGTGAAAGCTGTACAGCGTTGCCAAGGTGGGCTCCATCAAGCTTCATGGCACGCCTCGCTCGGAAATGATGGGCTCCATATCGGCAACGCTGTACAGCATTTCCCGGAGCGGCTAGCTGGTGAACCATGTCTTAATTCCCCTTACAAATACAAACCGATATAAAATAAGTGAATTAATTTACGTATTTCACAGTCATACAGCATAACATTTTGATGTATAAGGATTACAACGCAACCAAGAACTACATTTTCCAACGACCCCGAGCCGAGAAAAAGTTACCTTACAAAAATGATAACAACTTTCGTTCTTGAACACACAAAATTTTGAAATTAATAAACTAGTTATACAGCTTTCCAATGTATATTGTGTTAAAATTTGGATTCGATCTAATGACGGGTTTGTGAGATAATAATTATTAAATGTTACGCATGGTTGAATCACGCTTTAAAACGGTCACTTTTTGTGTTTCAACTGCGATAAAAAATATTAAAATATAAATTAAAAATTCCAAACATACATGAACTAACCTAAAATAGAACGACGAAAATGATGATGTAATTGGATTTTATGTAGGTCTATTGGTTACTTCACAAACAACCATCAAACTCGAGTGCACATAATATTTTGGTCGACAGTAGGCTATCGAGCAATCTTGAGACGTGTCGGAGCAATGAACTTTGCATGCACTGTTTTTCGAACCGGCTGGGAACGGGGTTCAATTCTTGGCAGTTCCAGGTGGTACGAGAGCTACCCAACGCTAAGGACAAGGGTTCAGTCCCTACCAGGAATGTGTGCTTCAAACATTCTTTTCAATTTTCATCGAGATGACTTCGAACAAGGTAGCTGGAAACATTTCATATAAGTAGACAGTATGAATTAGTAATACTTTAGAATGTTCTTCTTTCACCAATTTTTATTCAGTAGATAGAAAGTGCACTCTAGGGCTAGACTTGATACTTTTATCATTTCTGTCCAAGCATGTATTTTTTTCCTTGTAGTTGATATTATTATTAAATGTGATGTTATTTTTAAAGCATTACGTTTCTTTTTCTAAATTTACTTTGGCGATAAATTGAGCATTATAATTAGTTGTGAAGACACAATGTAAGAAGAACAGGGCCAAGACTACGATAAAATTATATAAGAATAGTCGTTAGCAAGAAAATGACCGATATTCCACATATACTTGAACATTATTCAGAACAAATACTTGTGACTATTTAAGTAATGAAACTGAATATTTTGGCATTTCATGCAACATTGTTTGATAAACGTGTTAGTCTATTTTTCATCGAGTTCGATATAGACTCGTAAAAATAGTGATTTCTAGTGTGAAAAGTTACGTTTTTGGATTAGGCTTTTGCGATCCACAATCTTGAATTTCTTTTTGAATATAGACACTTATTCGAGTTCGTTCAGTTTTTCTACTTTCTTTATTCTTTTGGAAGACTCCAACTTGGTTAAGCGTTTGATTCTAATGGATTATTTGTACCTTCTTAAGACAGGCTATTTTTCAAGGCGTAGTTTCTTACGTGTTTCCTTAGAGGAGGATTTCCATTTCAAATTTTGTTTAGGAGAAAACTGAATTGTTATTTTTGATAGTGGTCAATCTATAATTCTTTGAAGGAAATCTTTGTGAAAAATGAGAGTACAATGAATTATTATTGAAAGAAAAGAAATCAATGTATAAAATATATTCGTCATAAAACGAAATGACAATTTTGGAAAATCACTAATACTATTATTTGAACATGTGAATACAACATATTTAACACAGTTCTGATAAAAATTGTCCATAACACTCTAACTTTTGTATATTATGAAACAGGGTATTTTACGATTGTTGTATAAAAGCTTTTTGGATCTTAAAAATGTTTGGTAATTATTTATAGCTATTGAGAGCTAATATACGTGTAAAGCAATTAATGTTTGCGAGAATTGAGTTAAAATGAAGTAGTCGATGGATGGTCAATATCAGATTTCCAGTATTAAATAAGCTGATAAGCCATTACTGAGTAAATTAAAGTGTATTTTTGAATGTGAATTACAGTCACGATTTCAGTTACTAGAAGGCTAGTGAACATTTAAATCCAACATTTAAACCAAGTTATGCATTGTAACAATTAATCTAAAAATGAATTGTTAATAGTAACATTTGTTTTTGTGAAAAGTTCCGATTTGAAAGACGTGTAACAATATCTGTATAACATTGTAATAATAATAATAAGTGAAAGTTTAATGGATGTTAATTTAAATATTTCATGAATAATTTAAAATGAATTGTTATATAATTCTGAAGCGATATAACGTTCGATTAACTTCATTGTTCGTTGGATATGCCCAAATAAGACTTTAATAGATCTCAATAGAACACTTGTCAATGGATTTATGAATAATGTAGGAGAAATTCGAACAACGAATTAAGTGTATAAATGTATATAGATTAATACAAATTTATTAAGGTTTTTATATTTGTTAAATTTATTTGTACGATCTTGTAGAATCTAATGAAGTTTATTTTGAACTTAGCTTAAAATGTTGTAATTCTTGAACAGCATGTGTTAGCCAAATTGCAGCCTAATGTCACACCTGACTATCATATGCTACAATAGAAGCAATCTTATATTTTTGTTGAGTGGAGGGAATTTCCACAATGCAGCAGTTTTATTGACAATAAACTGTTGATCCATTTTAAATTTTCTTCGGATGACTTGGTGATTTATATTAGAACCAGGATGTGCTACGAGGACCAGTGGGTTATTTTATTGAATGCTTAGCCTTATGCCCGAGATTAATTTAATTTTTAAGAGTCTTGTTAGTTCATTTTGAGCTGATTTTCGTTTTCATTTCGTCAACAACTGGCATCTTCTTAGCACACTCTTTTATAATAAGGTGTCCTTATCCCCGGTTGATCCTAGTTGGTAGAGGTTTGAGTGTTATTTCAGCCGGGTACTTCCAGATTCCACGATCCAGCTCTTCCATTGGATTCCAACAGGTAAGACCACGTGGATAGGGTACAGTACTGTACCCGTAAAAATCGAGAAGGTACTCGTTGGTCATCCAAAACACAGCTGGAATGTAAAAATGTGAAAGTCCCAGCTAATGAACTATCGCAATCACGCCAACGAACTCTTCAGGATTATACACAGTAGGCTTGGAACATGTCATGGATGAAAACAAACTAGCTGTATACGGTAGAGTGCAAAACTTACCTTTACCTCTCGGGGCTTTGTTGGAAAGAAATAGACATCATATCTATTTTAGGCTGTTCCATAATACGTCTTCATTTATTGAATAAATGAATAGAATGTTCGAGGAACGAGGTTCGACGTACGCAGGAGACGAGTATGCCGGGAAGGAAATCTCTCTGTTCCCGAGGTCGCAGTCCTTGTCCACTGGCGTTGAGCGGATTTGGTTTCAGCAAGTCATACCTGGGAGATGATCCAGCTAGGTATTTTCGAATACCTGATAATGAACTTCAGTTGTCTACAATAATGAGGTAGAAATGTTTTACATTATTTAATAGTTTGAGTATTTTAACGGCATTTGTGAACAACAATTCTCCTTATTTAATTCATGTATTTTCACTTCGATGTTTATTTAGTTTTATTCTACAAGATCGTATAGGATGATAGTCATTGGTCCTCTATACTTGGAAATATTTATGATTCAGTTTTTGAACTGAAGTCAGTTGTTTGAGAAATTTATTTTCCTTTGAGAAAATCTTTAAGGAAGTTATTATTCGACAAATTTCGATTTTTAATTCAAGATTCCAGTTATTTTGTCTTTGATATTTTTAGTAAATTCATTTAGATTAAAATGAAGGGACTACTATACATTGCGATACGGCCACGTATGAAATTCCCCTAAAATAAAATGGCGGCTTCCGTGACGTCATTAACGACGTCACGAAACACTCCTCTGGCAAGCTTACGGGAAAAGCCTGGGTAATAGGTTTTTTTGGGTGGAGAAACACAAAAACCGTCAATTTTTGTATGTATCCAAATCTATAATTGAGCTCGATAGTTCAATTAAAGATTCCGATAAATAAAAAAATTCGCAAATTCACGTACCGTAATAGGAGTTTTTTGGGTTGGAAAACACAAAAACCGTCAATTTTTTAATGTATCGAAATCTATAATTGAGCTATATAATTCAAATAAAGATTTCGATACATAAAAAAATCGCAAATTCACGTAATATGAGTTTTTGGATGGGAAAACACAAAAACCGTCATTTTTTATGTATCGAAATATATAATTGAGCTACATAGTTCAATTAAAGATTCCGATACATAAAAAAATTCGCAAATTCACGTCATATATATCCGGGAAAGGCCTGGGTAATAGGGGTTTTTGGGCGGGGAAACACAAAACCGTCAATTTTTTATGTATCGAAATCTATAATTGAGCTATATAGTTTAATTAAAGATTCCGATACATAAAAAATTGCAAATTCACGTCATATATATCCGGGAAAGGCCTGGTTAATAGGTTTTTTGGGTGGGCAAACACTAAAACCGTCAAATCGGCCAATGAATCGAAATCTATAATTGAGCTATATAGTTCAATTAATGATTCCGATACATAAAAAAATCGCAAATTCACGTCATATATTATAAATTTCCGTATCGAAATATATAATTGGCCTAAGTAGATCAATTACAGATTCCGATACACATGATAATTATTTTCTTTTCGTAAATAAAAACATTGCATCGAAATCTATAATTTACCTATATAGCTCAATTAACGATTCCGATGCTGAATAAAATTTAGCAATTTAACGTTATACTTTACAATTTCCGCATCGAATTCTTTAATTGGCCTATATATGTCAATTACAGATTCCGATACACATCGTGATTTCAGTTGATATTTTTAATTTTACGCATCGAATTCTATAATTGGCCTATGTAGATCAATTACAGATGACGATACACATCGTAATTAGTATAATTTCATATTAATAAAACATTGCATCGAAATCTTTAATTGAGCTATATAGGTCAATTACGGCTTTCGATACAATGTCTTATAAATATAAAATTAAATTAATTACGACGCTTAACGTCATGTGTAATTCAACTATATAGGCGAATTACAGATCCCGAAACGGAATTTTAAAAATATGTCATAAATGTAACCCTAAATTAAAATATTTTCGTATGTACGGCGTGACGAAACACAATACGTTTCGAAGTTTTTTAATGCTCCTTTCTGTTATTGAGTTGTCACCACCCAAAATACCATATAACCAAGGCTTTTCCCACAATCTTGCCTGAGAAGCACTTCGTCAAGTGGTTGATTACATCACAAAAACAACCAATTTGTTTTTATAATATATTCATGCGCAAACGATCGCGGTCTGTAATAATCGCTGGTTGACATCAATACATTAACCTAGCTGCACATTGTAATATTCTTATAAAACATTGTGGACAATAATGTTATTGTGTAGTTTCTTTTTTTTCCAAAGTTGGCTGCAAATACACAAACACATTGCCATTATAAAACATTGTGGTCAATAATGTTGTTTTTGCTGGGGAGGGGGGGGCTGCGCCCCCCCCTCCGATAGGTTGGTATTTTATGTTTTCCAATATTGGCTGCAAATTCAGTTTAATAATGCCTGGCAGACATACTATATGAAACGTCAAAAACAAGACCTATAGGCCGATAGGTCTAATACAAAACATTGTCATATCTATTTTGCAGGTGTTCATGTAAATGCCAATTTGTCTAAATTTTACCCATCCCTATTTTAACAGGCATATTCCCCAACACCGTTCCTGACGTAATATTATCGTTTAGACAACTTTCCTATTAAATGCAACAACCAAAATATATATATGAACAACTCAAAAACTCGCCGATATATCCCAAATGCTGTATTATTCCACATGTACAAGCAGAAGCACTAATTTTCCACCACAAGTAACGGATTTTATTTCAATGCAACAACTTCAGGATTTAAACAATTTAATACAAATCGTCAACACAATCGAGCACACGACACTGCTAATATCAAAATCTTGTTCTATAGGTTATACACGGGAATATTTATTTTAATATTACGCTTAGAAAACGCTAACGAGTGACAATACAAAATTGGTGAACAGACTCCAGGAAATTCCCGCGACGAACTGACCACGGAACTGACGTAGTAATCAGCTGACAACCAACTACAAGCAACCAATAGCGTTACCGATAGCAATGCGTCAGCCGTGAGATCACGGTGACGTCACTGATCTCCCTGAAAGCTCCCTAGACGCCGCTGTATCGCAATCTACAATTCAACCAAAATGAATTGGGCACTCTTTTTGTAAGGAGAATTCATTGTTAGGAGAAGAGATCTATGCAGGATATATTGTGAAATATCTCCAAATACTATATACATTTCGTCGATCTGGCAAGTTATATTCGTTATGATTACGACGTGAAGTCAAACATTTATCAACATTCTTTGTGTAGAATGAAGTTACATTCAGTCGATGACAAACCTATTTTGAGTTGAAGGAAGGCTTTGCGCTTCATTAAATGTAAATTATATGAGACATATCTTTTGAAAGATAATTCATCCGACTATAGGAAAGTTAGATAAAATCTCATCCAGTCGTGATTGATCCTTATTGAACGATGAAATAACACGAGTTGTTATTTATACACAAATGTAACACTACGTTATTTGCCAATGTGGTATTGCAGCCGTGTATATTTGTAGAAATGACCAGTATGAAGAAACATGTGTATTTATGTTTATTAAATGTATAGAGACATGGTATTTTATATCGTAGTAACCATGCTTAGTAAACCTCGAAGATCTGTCAATATAATCGTTTGAGAACGATAAGTTGTATTAGTAGAACATATATTGCTGTTCATGTGTAAGCAACAAATCAGTATACAGGTTCTTATTTGACCAGACTTCCTGGGTTTTTCAGCGTGTGCTCTTTGGGATTGTAAACAGTGGTCCAGCACTAATCCGAGCCCTCGATAGCAAGCTCACAGATGAGGTTAAAAAGAACGTGCTCTGTTACATATTCTGGAGCGTCTCTGATCACGTGACTGGTTTCTCTCACTGTCTGCGTTCGCTAACAAAGCTCGCTTGAGCTAATCTCCAGGATTTATATTGCCATGTTAAACTGTGACATGGGGCTCGAAAAATATCATCATTTTCATCATGAAGCATTAACATTTCAGGTGCAGTACCTTCTTCTGCAGTCCGTATAGTCTCCATCGTTTGCGCTTACCACACTTGCCGCTTCAGGTTCCACCATTAGAGTCCCACTGGTGAAGGTTCTCATGCGTTCTTTTCCGCACCGCGTCAAACTCAGGTTCACGCACGCACCTTCCGGAATACTGTTGCACCAAGCTATGACAGAATTATACTGTCATTGGTCACATCGCTGACAGATAAGCGCCTCTAAATGCTCGACGTAACTGCACTTTCAGGCTACATTGACAGTCACGGGTCGGAAGAGAACGTTCTCATTGTCTCACTTTAGCTGTGGTTTCCTCCAGTAGTGGTACCGCTCTCTAGTGGCCGTAATGTGATGGCGAATGACGTATAGAAACTGGAGACCGTCTTTACGGTGAACAATGGTGTGAAGTTAGATGTAATTATCAGTGTGTGTCGTTATGGCATGTTCTCATCAAGTAAAGCAAGAAATAGATGATCTAGACATGGCGCTCGTAATATTTTTGGAAGAAGAAGAAGAGTTATCCAAATATGATATTGAACGTTCGAGGGGAAGTGACACTTTTAAATGTGTCCTACAGAAGGTGTATACGAAATTTTAGTGCTTCATATGCACTGCAATGAACAGAGAATATTTTCGGTTGACACCAGTGTTATTTTGTGATGTTCTGAATCACAAATGGGTTCGCATAACTTTAGTGCCGTACAACAGAAACAAAAGACCAATATATCCAGAACAGAAACTGTGTATTTTTAATGTTACTCTTCACATTATACAATGCCTCATGATTAGTTATGAAATCTATATATTTTTCTTTTTCCCCATACTCCAATATATCATCTTATCAGTCATCGTAAATAATTCACAACAATCAGCACACACCGTACACCGCACAAAAGCGTTGACGAATTGTTTGCTACCGCACTCACCACCGCCATTTGAATGACGCCACCGCAGTTTTATGTGACGGTGGTAGTCAACGCTTCCTAGAAAATCACTCACCTTTGTTTCTGTGCGGAACGTTTTAGTGACGTCATTCTCCGTCACATTACGGCCACTAGAAAGCGGTACCGCTACTGGAGGAAACTGCAGCTTTCCTGACCTCTAGACTAACTAACCCTGATTTCGGCTGCATGCTTGCTTATATTATATCGGTGACAGAGACCCCGAAACTTCTAGCCAAGTCTGGCTCTGACTGGGCGGGATCAAACTAGATTGTTCTAGAGACCGAACAATCAAGATGCACCCCAAAATATTCACTTACAAGCCCCGGGGTTGATTACCTAAGAGTATTCACTGCCGCACCCATAGTCCCTTCCTCTCGTTGAACAGCAGTCTGCCGCGCTCCATCTTCCAGCACAGTGACCCGCGGCCCGACTGGCGAAACATGGGTGCCAGGTTGCGACACTGTAATTTACCTAGTCATGTTGGAAGCCATTTTTCAGTGATGTCTTAGTAATCGAAATTTAATGTTTCTCAGTCGGTCAGCATGATTGTATCCAATTGTAATTAGAAGGAATTATAAGGAATCATCCCTTCATTTTCTTGGCGTCATTTTCCTGGTGTAGAAAATGGGGAATGTATGGGAAACCATAACAACAATGTAAATTAGTTGAAGGATTGTGACTTGTGTTTAAATTTATGTTGCGATTTATTAATCTTACCGAGAAAGATTTTTGTATTAGGCTATGAGGGAATCGCAGTAACTACTGATGGTGATGGTTGCAATAAATAATACTCTCGTCCCAAAAGAGAAACCATAACAAGACCCACGGTGAGGTTCGAACCCTGATGGCCTTCGCAGGTGAGTGTAACCTTCATTCTAATTATGCAACAATATTAATATTCACTGTAAGCCTACCAATAGGAACAGACATTTTCACAGATGAAGGGTGGATTGTTAAAAGTTACCCAGTGAAAGTGAATATGGTATTCATTCATTCCTTCTTATACGTCTGAAAGAGATTTGAGACGTCAGTGATAAGAGATGCCTGAAGAATAATTTTATTATTCTGCACAGCAATTGTCCTCAAGCCTACATCATATGCTCGCACACATTTTTATGTTTTCGTTATATATAACAGTGTCCCACATTTTGAGTATCTCACCGCGTGGTTTATTTCCCGGAATGATCGATCCTGAAGGATCTGATGATAACCATACATTTTATGCACAAGTGCCATTTCCAGGTTCTGTAACATCCGGTAACACCAGAACAACAGTGTCGATACCACCACTTTATTTCAATGAAGAGGACGCGGAAGGAGAATTAGAGCGTATTAAAGAACTTAACAAATCAGATAATTAAGCTATTCCCCATCAAGTGGGAATCGTCCTAAACCACTTGAGTAACAAATATTAAACTTGACATGAGCGCTCTAATAATATTCCATAGTATAGTATGAGCCAAGAAGATAATTCATTACCAGCTTAGAGGACAGTTATTATACCTAATTCAGCTGCAGCCATCTGGTTGAAACACTCAAAGTGTACATCGCACCTGTCAAGTAGCCTACATAGAGAGAATGCTCAATGTGTGACGGGGTAAAAGTATTCATATATGCTCCGTGTTTTGTTGGAACAGTTGGCACATTAAAGAATTGCTTGTGAAATTAAATTCACATTTCTTTCCAGTAGGGGAGTAGTGCCGATTCTAACGGGTGACACGAACGGCTGGGCTACGCTGACCTTTTATGTACGAGGCACGTCCAGAAAGTAAGTTCGTTTGATAATAAAATTAAATTGTGTACAGATACAGAACAATTAATTATTGCACAACATTCTACACCTCTTAAACTACTTTTCCACATAATTGCCGAACTTTTGTAGGCATTTGTCATAGCGTGGCACAAGTTTTTGGATACCTTCTTCATAGAAGTTTGCCGCCTGTGTCTTCAACCAGTTGGAAACATCTTCTTTCAGCTCGTCGTAATTGTTGAAGTGTTGACCGCCAAGGAAAGACTTGAGATGTGTGAACAGATGAAAGTCGCTAGGAGCGAGGTCAGGGCTGTACGGAGGGTGGTCAAACACGTCCCAGCCAAATCCCTGTAGGAGGTTTTTCGTCACATTTGCAGTGTGTGGTCGTGTGTTGTCGTGAAGAAAAACAACACCTTTTGACAGCAACCCTCGGCGCTTATTCTGTATTGCTCGACGCAATTTCGTAAGTGTCTCGCAGTAAGCATCTGCGTTGATTGTTTGACCACGCGGTAAGAAATCAATGAGTAAGATGCCTTTCCAGTCCCAGAACACTGTGCACATCATTTTCCGAGGTATCAAGATTTGTTTCGGCTTAACCTTTGCTGGGGATGAAGTGTGCCTCCATTCCATTGATTGCCGCTTACTATCAGGAGTGTCGTAAGAAACCCAAGTTTCATCTCCTGTGACTATCTGTGTCAGAAATTCTTCGCCGCCTTCATTGTAACGGGTCAAAAACTGAAGTGCACTACCCATCCGTTTTGTTTTGTGTTGCTCCGTAAGAATCTTTGGTGCCCAACGTCAGCAAAGTTTACGAAAGTTCAGTTTTTCGGTATCAATTTCATGAATTAGTGATCGTGAGATTTGGGGTAATTCCATAGCGAGAGCACTAAATGTACCCCTGCGGTTTTCCCGGATCTTGTCATCAATCGCGTGAACCAGTTCTTCTGTAACCAAAGATGGACGCCCACTTCGTTCTTCATCGTGCACTTCACAACGTCCTTCATTGAACTGTCGGACCCATCTTCTCACCATTGAATCACTCATCGCATTTTGTCCATACACTTCGCAAATTTGCCGATAAATTTCAATTGGTTTCACTTTCCTAGCATTCAGAAAACGAATCACAGATCTGATTTCACAAGCGGCGGGATTTTCAATCAACACCGACATTGTACGAGTAAACATGCACAACAACGCGTACGTGGCTGACAGCGCTCTCCAAACGGCGCACGTTTCTTCTCCTTGATACAGAGCGTCTATCGCGCATATGCGGAACTGCACGGCAGCGGAACGTACAACTAATTGAAGACACAGGCGGCACACGTCTATGAAGAAGGTATACAAAAACTCGTGCCACGCTACGACAAATGCCTGCAACATTTCGGCAGTTATGTGGAAAAGTAGTTTAAGGGTTGTAGAATTTTGTGCAATAAATAATTTTTCTGTATCTGTACACAATTTAATGTTATTACCAAACGGAACTTACTTTCTGGACGTACTTCGTATATTTCGTGAAACGATGGGCTTGCGACACGTCGTTGGACTCGGGCTGACGTGCTATTTCCTATGGACCACTCGTTATATTTTTCCAAAAATTTTTGAAAATTTTTGTTTTTGAAAATAGGCGATAGTTTGAAAACCAAATATGATAGAACTTTGTGCAATAGCTTAAACGAACGGTCTCTATGTGTTTGATTGTTATAATAAAAGTTTTTTTTCAAAAGTGTAATTTTGAAATTCCTTTATACTTGGAAACTAGGAAGTTTACAAAAAAGTTTGTTTGACGTAAATGAATGGTCCCTACTCCCGCTACCCCCAAAATAAATTTCAAGTCTCTAGGATAAAAACTTGACAGTAGTGAGGTAGTAAGAGCTGCCCCACAGCCTACTTTCCTACAAACTTTGCCGATATATCCCGAACGCATGATCGGATTTTAACGAACGAGGTGTTGTTGGTGTTGGGGTGACGTCCTCTTTGCTAAGAATGTGTGTTGGTATTAAAAAAAATGTTTTAGACATTGGCGCTATTTTGGAAATGGTGAATTTTGGATAAATGTTTGTTTGACGTTAATGAAAGGTGGCTATACCCTCTAGCTGGATAGCAAGTTTCAAGTGTGTAGGACGAAACAAATGATAGCCTACTTTACTACGAACTTTGCCGATAATACCCGAACGCCTCGTCGGACTATAACAAATGAGGTGTCGTTGGGGTTGAAGTGACGTTCTCATTGCTATGGATCGCGTATTATATTTTTCAATTTTTTTTGAAAAGTTTTGTTTTTGAAAGTAGGTGATAGTTTAAAAACCGAACATGGTGCGATGGTTCAAACGGATGGCGTTTATGTCCTTCATTATTTATAATAAAACTTTTTTATTTTTTTTCATTATTTGAAAACAGTCCAATTTTGAAATTCCTATATTTTGGAAACTAACAATTTTTCAAGAAAAGTTTTTTTTGACATAAATGGAAGGTCTATACACCCTCTACCCTCACAATAAAGGTTAGGTCTCTAGGACAAAAACTATGCATTTTAAAACCTTTTTCAAACATTTTTAAAATAAAGAGTGTTCGTAGACAGAGAGAGACGGTACCGCTGGACATGTGTGTTAGAACAAGGCTATCACCGGCCATGATGAATACAGGAAATGGCTATTTCGACGGGGCGATGTATGGCAGAACGACAGAACGAGGGTTAGCTTTTCGATCTTTTTCCTATGACAAATGAATGAAGACAAATATTTCGAAAATCCCTTATGGCAGTTTCGGTGACCGTGCCCATAAGAAATGAATTGCTATTTTGGCGGGATGGCGGGGCAGATTATTACAGTTGGTTTTGTGATATTTTCTATGACGGATGGAGGCAAATATTTGAAAATGTATGCTAGGAATTTTTTACCCTGAAGGGGATCTTTAAAATGCTAGTAAACGGTAATAAGTGAGACCGCTGTCTGGCGCAGCAAATGGTTGTAGGATATGACCAAGTGGTTCTTGGACGTGGTGAAAATATGTGGTTAACATGGTCATGTATTAAGGATGGCTGCTTGCTAATGATTATTATTATTACAGTAAAATATTTAAGACACACACGTTTTGATTGCTAACACACATAGTCCTGCTCGCTGGAGACTGAATACTGTACCTAGCCAGAGGCCTTGTGAGAGCTGTTGCTGCTGCTGTTAAGGCAGGAATGTGCATGCAGGCAGGAAGTGCAGGGGTCAGGTTACTTGGCTGATAGAGACTAGCAGGTCTGTCGTTTCAACAGGCTTGGTAGAGGCTAGTAGGTCTGGCGTTTAAAAAGAGAGACCGCCAATTTTGTTCCTAGACAACCGTACTACCGATTTATAAGAGGCAGCCATTTTGGTTCCTTATTAAATCATGAAACTAGTATAAGGTATGCGAATCTTATTGCACTTGAGGAATGCGGGGAGGCGTGGGAAACATGTGAGAGACTGACAACCATTCAAGGTCAAAACGCTGAGAAAATGCAACTCTCTCTGTTGCTAAGCAGACTGATAAGGTTTGTGTTAGTAATACACTGACAGGACCAGCAAATAGACGTATACAGTAGAGCTGTGGAAGAAAAATCCTTTTTTTTTTGTAAGTACCTATGAATGATTGTTTAATAATGTAATGCTAATGAACCTTAAATTTGTAGTTATAGATAAGTTAATTAATGATTTTTTTCATTTGTTTGCAGATAACCGGTATACCTCACATGTCTGAGAGAGAAGAAACCTTTGACTTTTGAGCCTACTAGAAGAAAACAACAGGAAGCCAGTACAAGTCAAGGTGAGTTTTTCTTAAACTAACTTGTTTAATTTTTTTGTTTGATATTTTTTATTTTATTTTATGAAATGCATGTATTAACCTAAATTTAGATATTTATAGCGGTTTATTTTATTTATTTTTAGAAACTTGGAAAGAAAAGCCTTACCGCCGTAGCAGTCGCTGAAAACCCGAGACGCAATAGAGCGAAACCATTGCCAAAGTGTGAACTGTTTAAAACTCAGGTAAGCCTAACATAAAGTGCTATTCCATATTACCACTACTGGAAACTCGTAGACAAAAAATTCATTACCTGTACATGACTGGGAGAATGATTGATTTCTTGATTAATGGCTATGTATTGGTAAACGGTACAAGACCATATTGGTTGTTGACCGGGAAAAGTACAAGGCCATATTGGATTTTCTAAAAACAAAAGTTTAAATTTAATTTATAGGTGGTTCCCTATGGACTCAACGAATATCGACAGGTTTGAACATAATAATCTGAACAAACTGACATGACATTCATTTTTGTTTATATATTGGTTAAAGGGGGGTGTAAATGACTGCAGCTTTATAAAAAAAAAGAATATAAGTACGTGGGTTACTGTTAGTGCCGACATACAGTTAATTATTAAATATTTTTGACGGTGATTTTTTCATTTAAGGTCAATTAACTTTAAAGTTTTATTTACAAGTATACATTGTGCTTTAAATTACCCTGTGCTCTTGTGCAACGTTAATAACTTGCAATAAAAAAGTGATATTATACCACATGGCTTTAGTACCAAATACAACAAGTGAGTATGTTGGTTTACCACGTGGGTTAAATATAAAATCAGAAAATGATCATTGGTTAACATTTCAATCCTGGCCTGTAGGCTTTTTGTCGGCACATAAACTTGCTGGAGTTGGATTCAATTACTTGAACCGAGAAGATGTTGTGCGCTGTGTGTATTGTCGTATTGAACTTTCACACTGGGAAGAAGGGGATGATCCCTTTCGAGACCATTTTCGATGGTGTCCTTGTAGTCCTTACATGCTTGGAAAACAAGTGGGTAATATACACGTGTATCCATTTTACCGAACCACAAGACCATTGGCCACTACTTACGTTGCTGAATCAGAAATAAATAATAATAATAATGATGTATTACCAACCAACGGTAGTGTCGATATATGTGGTCCATATGCCAAAGACAGTGTTGAATTGGCATGTGCTTTTGACAAATTGGGAGTTTGCAAGACTAAAGCGCCAGCACACCCAGAGTACAGCTCTGTTGAAATACGTTTAGAATCTTATAAAAATGTTTGGCCATTTATATTAAAACCCCTTACCAAACAGCTAAGTGAAGCTGGATTTTTTTATACTGGTGAAGGGGATAAAACAATATGTTTTCATTGTGGATTTGCTTTAAAGGATTGGCAAATGACTGATGACCCTTTTGTGGAACACGCTCGTTGGTTACCTAACTGTAAATACATGGTGTTGCTTAAATTTCGGGAATTTGTGAACACTATTCGTAAAGAAAACGTAATTGCAGCACAAGACATAAAAGTGCCTTTAGAGCTAGAACACACGGAGCAAATACCTGAGGCTGAAAAAAAGACTTGTTTCACGAACAAATACATAAGTGTGACCAACAATTATGTAAAATTTGTTATCAAGATGAACTAGGTGTTGTATTTTTGCCTTGTGGACACATGATAGCATGTGTCAAGTGTGCATTAGCACATAACACTTGTGCTATATGCAGAAAAGTAGTATCTGCTACACTTAGGGCATTTCTTGCATAAATAGTATAATTTATTAGCAATGCATTGTGCAAAATAGCTATATGCACAATATTATTACAAGCTGTTGTAGAGTGTAATAGATATGCTTTTGTTTTGTTTATAGACTACTACAATTAATGTTTTGAATGCTGTGGGACATGCATGTGGCTTAGAGACAAAGAAGCTCAGCGAATTGCCAACGCATATTCCATTCCGGATTATCAAGATTCGGAAATTGAAAACAGCATATACTTTGTGTATGCAAAATTTTGAGACATTTCTGCCTACACGGTTTAATGATATGACGGAGAGTGTTTTTGATGAAGTGAATAATGATGTGCAACCTGTACACTTAATTTATGAAGGTTTTAAAAACAATAGGTGCATGGTCCGTTTTAATTTAATTATAAAAGAAACAAATGTGAAATAATACTGGAAAAATATAAGTGATGAAAATAGACTGAAAGAAAAAATATGTGTATAGATTAATAATGTTTTAGTTTTTAGTATTGTCTTTAAAATATTATGATGAATCCAAAAAATGTATATAAAGTTTGTAAATAAATGCAAATGATGTAACAATGCTGTTTTATTTTCTACAAAATTACAATATTTAACATTGGAGAGTATACATGATTATGACAATAAATACATACCTAATACAAGTCTTTGCCTTTACGATAGTGTGTTATAGTTTTAAAAACAAAGCTTGTTGTAGATCTTTTTCCACGGCGAACAATAGGTATTAAAAACGTCATTATCACTATTATAATCATAAGCAGCATGATTATTATTATCCTGAACATCACTAAAACCAGTTAAATATATCCTGTTCCTCTTCCTGTTCCTGTTCCTGTTCCTCTTCCTCCACAGGGTCCTCATGTAGAGTCTGCGTGGTTTTTGATAATGTTAAGGGTTTTTTGAACGTTGAATTATTTTCAGCAGTAGTATTGTTTTCCAGCACTCGCATTTTAGCATTTTAATGATATTATGTTGACAGCAACAATGTTTCATGCAGTACGCTACATTGATGATCACTGACATTTAAAACCTCAATATTTTAACTTTTTTTTTAGCTCACTGCGACATTGTTTTGAACGTTGTTTTGAACAACGCCAAATAACAGTTCCATTTTTATTGGTTCGTTTCACAATATATGAATATCCTTTATAGAATGCATGAGGATTACCATACCCAGTCACTGATACTTCCATGTCAACTGTCAAGCATAGACTAAGCTCTAGTAAAGACAACCTGACAATAAGAACAATAGTTTAATGTGGGAGCATATATGGGTGCAAATGTAGGAAGCAAAAAAAGTGGGAGCAAATGTGCGAGCAAAAAGTGGAAGCAAAAATTGGGAGCAAATGTGGGAGCACAAATAATGAACCTAGTTATAACCTAACCTAACCTAAACTAACCTAACCTAACTTTACCAAACCTAACTCTACCTAACCTAACTTCACCCAACCTAACCTAACTTCACCTAACCTAACCTAAACTAACTTCACCTAACCTAACTTCACCTAACCTAACCTAACCTAACCTTACTTAACTTAACCTAACCTAACCTAACTTGACCTAACCTAACCTAACCTAACTTTAAAGTGGGAGCAAATGTGGGAGCAAAAAGTGTGAGCAAAAAAAAGAGGGAGCAAATGTGGCAGCAAAAAGTGGGAGCAAAAATTGGGAGCAATTGTATGAGCCAAAAAGTGAGAGTAAATGTGGAAAGCAAAATAAAAGTGGGGCAAATGTGAGACCAAAAAAGTGGGAGCAAATGTGGAAAGCAAAAAGTGGGAGCAAATGTGGGAGCACAAATAATAAACTTAGTTATAACCTGACCTAACCTAACTTCACCTAACCTAACCTACCTTCACCTAACCTACCCTAACCTAACATGAAAGTGGGAGCAAATGTGGAAGCAAAAAAGTGGGAGCAAATGTAGCAGCAACAAGAGGGAGCAAATGTGGGAGGAAAAAAAGTGGGGGGCAAAAAGTGGGAGCAAAAAGTGCGAGCAATTTTGTGACCAAAAAAGTAGGAGAAAATGTGGAAAACAAAAAAAAGTGAGAGCAAATGTGGGAGAACAAATAATAGACTTAGTTATATTCTAACCTAACCTAACTTCACATAATCTAACCTAACCTCACCTAACCTAACCTAACCTAACCTAACTTCTCCTAACCTAACCTAACTTAACTTAACCTATCCTAACCTAACTTCACCTAACCTAACCTAGCCTAACTTGAAAGTGGTAGAAAATGTGGAAGCAAAAAAGAAAAGTGGGAGCAAATGTGGGAGCAACAAGAAGGAGCAAATGTGGGAGCATAAAAGTGGGAGCAATAAGTGGGAGCAAAACGTGGGAGCAAAAAGTGGGAGCAAATGTGGGAGCAAATGTGAGAGCAGCAAGAGGGAGCAACAAGAGGGAGCAAATGCGGGAGCAAAAAAGTGGGAGCAAAAAGTGGGTGCAAAAGATGGGAGCAAATGTGAGAGCAAATATGTGGGAGCAAAAAGAGGGAACAAATGTGGAAGCAAAAGAGGGAGCAAAAAGTAGGAGCAAACATGACTGGTGGCTAAGACTTTCATATCAACCAATGCACATGAATTAAATTTTTGTAGAGTAATATGAGTAATAATAATAATAATAATAATAATAATAATAATAATAATAATAATAATAATAATAATAAAAGTTTAAAAAATTCATTGATATTTTTCAAGGTTGAATTTCCAAAGTACTGTCAAGAATAATAATTAAATGAAACAGATTCAGAGAATTCTGGAGTACTTAAAGTTTATTCATTGGCTAGGAGTGATATTGAGCTAGCTAACCTAACTTAACCCCAGCTCACCTAATTTAACCTAACTTCACCTAAACGAATGTTGGTTCATTAGCATTACATTATTAAAATAATCATTCATAGGTACTTACCAAAAAATAAAAGGATATTTCTTTCACAGCTCTACTGTATACGTCTATTTGCTGGTCCTGTCAGTGTATTACTAACACAAACTTTATCAGTCTGCTTAGCAACAGAGAGAGTTGCATTTTCTCAGCGTTTTGACCTTGAATGGTTGTCTGCCTCTCACATGTTTCCCACGCCTCCCCGCATTCCTCAAGTGCAATATGATTCGCATACCTTATACTAGTTTCATGTTTTTAATAAGGAACCAAAATGGCTGCCTCTTTTACATCGGTAGTACGGCTGTCTAGGATCAATAATGGCGGTCACTCTGTTTAAACGCCAGACCTGCTAGCCTCTACCAAGTCTGTTTAAACGACAGACCTGCTAGCCTCTACCAGCCAAGTAACCTGACCCCTGCACTTCCTGCCTGCATGCGCATTCCTGCCTTATCAGCAGCAGCAACAGCTCTCACAAGGTCTCTGGCTAGGTACAGTATTCATTCTCCAGCGAGCAGGACTATGTGTGTTAGCAATCAAAACGTGTGTGTCTTAAATATTTTACTGTAATAATAATAATCATTAGCAAGCGGCCATCCTCAATACATGACCATGTTAACCACATACTTTCACCACGTCCAAGAACCACTTGGTCATATCCTACAACCATTTGCTGCGCCAGACAGCGGTCTCGTTTATTACCGTTTAGTAGCTTTTTAAAGATCCCCTTCAGGGTAAAAAAATCCTAGCACACATTTTCAAATATTTCCCTCCATCCGTCATAGAAAATATCACAAAACCAACTGTAATAAGCAGCCCCGCCATCCCGCTAAAATAGCAATTCATTTCTTCCGGGCACGGTCACCGAAATCGCCATAAGGGATTTTCGAAATATTTGCCTTCATTCATTTGTCATAGGAAAAATATCGAAAAGCGAACCCTCGTTCTGTCGTTCTACCATACATCGCCCCGTCGAAATAGCCATTTCCTGTATTCATCATGGCCGGTGATAGCAAAAAAAAGTGGGAGAAAATGTGCGAGCAAAAAGTGGAAGCAAAAATTGGGAGCAAATGTGGGAGCACAAATAATGGACCTAGTTATAACCTAACCTAACCTCTCTCTGTGTCTACAAACACTCTTTATTTTAAAAATGTTTGAAAAAAGTTTTAAAATGCATAGTTTTTGCCATAGACACATAAAATTTATTGTGCGGGTAGAAGGGGTATAGACCTTCCATTTACGTAAGACAAACTTTTTTGTAAACTTGTTAGTTTCCAAAATATAGTTATTTCAAAATTGGACTGTTTTCAAAAAATGTCAAAAAATAAAACAGTTTTATTTCCGAAAATAAAGGACATAAACGCCATTCGTTTGAACCATAGCAAAACGTTCTATCATGGTCGGTTTTAAACTATCACCTACTTTCAAAAACAAAAATTTTCAGAAACTTTTTGAAAAATACAATACGTGGTCCATAGCAAAGAGAACGTCAACCCGACCCCAACGACACTCATTTGTTAATTCGACCAGGCGTTCGTGAATTAACGGCAAAGTTCGTAGGAAAGTAGGCTATCATTTTTTGTCCTACACACTTGAAACTTGCTGTCCACCTAGAGGGCATAGCCACTTTTCATTAACGTCAAACAAACATTTCTTCAAAATTCACCGTTTCCAAAATAGCGCCAATGTCAAAAACAAATATATATACAAAAAATACCAACACACATTCTTAGCAAAGACGTCACCCCAACGCCAACAACACCTCGTTCGTTAAAATCCGATCATGCGTTCGGGACATATCGACAAAGTTCGTAGGAAAGTAGGCTGTGGGGCAGCTCTCTTACAACCCCACTACTGTCATGTTTTTATCCTAGAGACTTGAAATTTATTTTGGGGGTAGAAGGGGTAGGGACCATTCATTTACGTCAAACAAACATTTTTGTAAACTTCCTAGTTTCTAAAATATAGGAATTTCAAAATTACACTTAAAAATATATTATTACAATCAAACACATAGAGACCGTTCGTTTAAGCTATTGTACAACGTTCTATCATGTTTGGTTTTCAAACTATCGCCTAATTTCAAAAACAAATCTTTTTAATTTTTTTTGAAAAATATAACGAGTGGTCCATAGGAAAGAGCACGTCAGCCCGAGTCCAACGACATGTCGCAAGCCTATGGTTTCACGAGATATAAATACAAGGTCAGCGTAGCCAAGCGGTTCGTGCCACTCGTTAGAATCGGCACTACTCCCCTACTCTTTCCCCTGTGAGCTTCATTTTTGGATGATATATTTGTAAGTGGGCTTTTAGATTAAAATGAGGTATCTGTAAAATTATGCCATTGTATGAACTCTGTGATCCTGCATATCTTGTCCATGGAGCTAATTCATTTTAACCCCCGCCGGTACTCTAGAAATACATAAAATCAGACATTTCTCAAGCACGTCTCTTCGCCATTTTATTAAACAGCGCTCATGCCAATACTTGTAACTCAAGCGGCTTCAAGAAAGGCATTTTAATTTAAAAAAAATCTTTCTCCAATCTACGATTTTACCCCTCACGAATAATATTTTGTAAAGACACTTTCTTATGCCTTGCCTCTGAAGTTAAAAGTACCACTATGGAATAAATATCAGCTGTGTATGCAGCGCTCGAAGCAGCTTTAGAAATTGTCATCTTAAGCACAGTATATTTGGTGGGCTTCATTTTGTGGTAGGTCTAAGCATTAACCCATTATTTTGTTTTCTGGTAAATTTTAAAATGGTTGAATTTGTCAAAATCTGAATAGGCCTATACGTTATCCGATCTCAATGTTGCAATGTTTCAGCTAAAACGGTTAAGTAGCTTTTTGTGAAAGACACTGCCATAAAATATGGGAAACCTTAATTTCGTGGAAGACTAATAGAGTGGCAAACTTTATATGGCTATTAATTTTCTAGAAACTTGACTTTTAGATACACATATGGCGGGCTCCATTTTATGATCGGATTAACCACTTACACATTATGTTGACTTTTAGCAAATAAGCCATTCGCAAGTTCACGAAAATTAGAAATTCCTAGAGAAACATCAAAGTTACAATGAAAATGCACCATCTTTCTTGTAGAAAACACTTAGTGAGATCCATTTCGTGATGAGATAACTAACCATTATATCTGTAAATATTGAAGGCTTGTCTACATCTAAAGAAGGAATGTTACATCAGCTCTGTCAAACACATGCATGTGATATATTATGCCTTCAAGAAACCCACAGAGATGAGCAACTGCGGCGACCTAAAATAGCGGGGATGAGACTCGTGGCCGAAATTCCCCATAGACAGTATGGCAGTGCTGTTTTTGCCAAACCAGATTTACAAATTTTGTCTGCTGCAGTCACCACCGAAAACCAAATCGAGATAATAACCGTGGAACTCAGCAATTGCACCATCTCAGGTGTCTACAAACCACCCAATGTGAATTTCTCCTTCCGAACTCCAAACAATTACAACAATCAAAAGACAAACTTTGTAGTTGGAGACTTCAACAGCCATAGCAGTGCATGGGGATATATAGAAGACGATAATAATGGAGAGGCAGTGTTAGAATGGGCTGATGATTTCCAATTACAACTTGTTCATGACCCCAAACTACCTCCATCCTTTAACAGCAGTAGATGGCGACGAGGCTTCAACCCAGACCTCATATTTGCTAGCGAACACGTGGCACAACAATGCGTGAAATCAATGTGTAATCCTATTCCAAATACCCAACACCGACCCATAATGTGTCAACTCTTCTCAGCAATTCGGCCAATAAAGGTTCCATTTCGAAGGAGGTATAATTTCAAAAAAGCAGACTGGCAGAAGATCAGCTCAACTCTTGATACAATAATATCAGATATCCAGCCAACACCAGAGGTGTATGATCAGTTTGTTGAAGCAGTGAAGGAAGCTTCCCGCGTTTCCATACCACGAGGCTGCAGAGTTAATTATATACAAGGCCTAACTTCAGACACGGCTGCTCAAATGAACACATATATTTCACTGTTTCAGGAAGATCCACTAAGTGAAGACACTGTGTCAGCAGGAAGGAAACTGCTTTCCTTAATTGCAGAGGCAAAGAAAGATGCTTGGATCAAACTCATGGAGGAAACAGATATGTCAAGGGACAGCAGAAAGGCTTGGAAGCTTCTAAAACGACTTAGCAACGATCCAACCAAGGTACCAGTCCATGCAAATGTTACGGCAAACCAAATTGCAAATCAGCTTGTCACCAATGGGAAAACCAATCGCCCAATAAGGAAAATGGAACAAAATATCCTGGAAAATGGAGAAATGAAGTCCAGTAACCTTTCCCGGCCATTTGAAATAAAGGAATTACAGAAAGCTATTCAATGTGCCAAACATGGAAAAGCGGCAGGATTAGACGACATCACAATAGAGCAAATAAAGCACTTCAGTTCAACCACACAGGGATGGCTTCTGAACTTCTTCAACAATTGTTTTACTTCTCTGAAAATTCCTAAAATATGGAGAAAATCCAAAGTGATTGCATTTCTGAAACCTGGAAAGGATCCTTCGGACCCAAAAAATTTCAGACCAATCTCCTTACTCTGCCAACTGTACAAAATAATGGAAAGGATGCTGTTAAACCGCCTAATTGGAATAGTAGACCACGCTCTAATACCTCAGCAGTGTGGCTTCCGCCCAGGAAAGAGCTGCACACCACAGGTTCTACATCTAACTCAACACATTGAGGATGGATTTGAGAAGAAGAAGATCACTGGTGTGGCTTTTGTGGATCTCTCCGCCGCCTACGATACGGTAAATCACAGGATATTATTACACAAGCTCTACAGAAGGATTACAGACATCAAAGTAACCAAGATGATAGCTACTCTCCTGGAAAATCGTCGCTTTTTTGTTGAATTCCAAGGACGCCGAAGTAGATGGAGAAATCAAAGGAATGGACTCCTTCAAGGCAGTGTACTGGCTCCTATTCTTTTCAACATCTACACAAATGACCAGCCATTGCCAGAAGGTACTAAAAGCTTTATCTATGCCGATGACCTAGCACTTACTACTCAGACTAATACCTTTGATGAAGCAGAGACCTCTTTAACTGTTGCATTAGAAGAGCTAGGTACCTATTATGAGAAAAACCAACTGAAACCAAATCCAGCTAAGACCCAAATTTGCGCGTTCCATCTGCGGCATGCACAGGCATCTCAGAAACTCAAAGTTATCTGGAAAGGGAACTTACTGGAACATTGCTTTACACCAAAGTATTTGGGAGTTATGCTGGACCGCACACTAACATACAAGAAACATTGTCAAAACGTAAAACAAAAGATAGCTGCTAGAAACAACATTCTACGCAAATTGTCAGGAACCAGTTGGGGAACACAACCACAAACAATCAGAACATCAGCTCTAGCTTTATGCTACTCTGCAGGTGAATATGCCTCCCCGGTTTGGTACAGGTCAGCCCATGCAAAGCAAGTCGACATCGCTTTCAACGAAAGTTGCAGGATCATTACTGGATGCCTGAAACCTACACCCATTGAGAAGATCCAACTTCTAGCTGGTATTGCTCCTGGTGAGATTCGTAGGGAGGTAGCAGCTAACAAAGAAAGGCTCCAATCATCTACTTCAGAAGCACATCCCCTCTATGGATACCACCCAGCCACCCGGAGGCTGAAATCCAGAAAAAGTTTTCTCCGCACATCAGTTAACCTTGAGGGGAAAGCGGAGAATGCTAGGATCAAGATGTGGAAAGAAAGAACCAGCCATCTCTCCAACTGGATGGAGCCGAAGGAAAGTCTTCCATGTGGACACCAGGAGAAGTGGACATCCTGGAAATCCCTTAACAGACTCCGTACAGAAGTCGGCAGAACAAAAGTAAATCTTCGGAAGTGGGGTTTCTCAAGCGACTCATCACTCTGTGATTGTGGAAAGCAGCAAACGATCCAACATTTATGTCAGTGTGTCTTATGTCCCTCAATGTGCACTATGATAGACTTGGTTGCAGCTTCCTCTAATGCTATTGACGTCGCCCAATACTGGGCAAGAATTATCTAGCTTCCGATTTTGTTGCTCAGTAGGATTGTTTATATGTGTATATCTGTATATTTGTATAGTAGCAATGTATATATCGTGTATTTTAAAATATCTATGTGTAAAGTCGATACTTCTGACACGAATAAAGAAAGAAAGAACTGTTTTCATACATTATATTACAGTAGTTATTAAAAGTTATACCTATGCAAACCTTCAGCTGAATCGGTTAAGTAATTTATGTGAGAAAAGAACTGCCAAGATGTGTGGAAAGTTTGACGGAGCTTTGACAAGGAATACCATAATTTCCTGAAAAAAGTTTAGAGTCTGAAGAAAATGGATACGACTATTCTTTTTGTAAAAAAAAGGGGGAATTTTAAATGCACTTTGTGGACTTATCTTTGTGATAGGATTAAACATTTACCCATTATTGTGGTTCAAATGGTCGACAATGTAAATATTCTAATGGACTTATGAGTTAGCCGACCATATAATCTATACCCATGCAAAATTACAGCTCAATTTATTTAATAGCTTTTGCGTGATAGAAACACAAACAAACCAAATTTAAGATGTTTCAGTATGATGACTCTACACGACCTAATCTTCCTAGACGGGTACAACATGGAATATTGAAGAGTATTTATTGGTTTGTTGTAATGTTTACGATGCAGAAACGGGTGGAGCATAGGAACTTCAAGAAATTGCACGTTAAAACTTACCGACATCCAGTAACGGTACCTCGTAATATGTCAACAAACAATTGGCGAATATCAACGGACACTTGTTGTTTTATGTGACAGCCAATCTCAAGGTCATGAGCCACAGGACTTCTTCTTTACGTGGAATCCAAACTTGAAATTTCCCTCAAACGTCCCACAAGCATTAACCGGGAATGGAACCATTGATTCACCCTAGTGGGAGGCAAGCAAATTGTCCACTGCGCCACCATGCCCCTACAAATGGGGAATATTGAAGGAAGCTTGTTGTTTTATGTGACCGTTAATCGCAATATCGTAAGCCATGGGACCTCCTGATTACATGGATCTTCACAACTGTGCCACCACGCTCCTACAAATGCAGAGTATTAAATATTTCAGTAAAATGCTAAGTGATATGGACATGATGCTTGTCACTTATAGATAACTTATAATGCTTATCTTAACATTAAATAATCATTTCTACGAGTTGTAGGTGGAGAGGAGAATGCTTTTGAGTGTCACCTCCAACTCCCCTATTTTCATTTGACAGGTTTCTTGTTGTGGTTAATTAGTTTAGGGACTTGACGATATCTAGGTCATGTATCCCCGTGTCCTTGGATTTGTGTAAAAGTTGTCTGATAGCCTGTATCTCTGTATTGTCTCTACTAGTGTGTGTATTTGTAATCGAGGTGGAATTTGGATAACAAGCGCTCGTTTCCTTACGTTAGGTACAATCCTGGCATGTGCCTCGAGTAGAAGTAGGAAACCACGGAAAACCCCTTCCAGCAAGGCTGAGGTAGGAATCGAACCCTCCTCTCCTCAGTTTTAGTTCACGAAGCAGTGTATTCCGTTCCATCCGTTAGACCAGATTTAAACTTCTTGGCAGAGCTAGGAATCGAACCCGGGCCTCCATGTTGACAGCCAAGAATGCTAGCCACTACTGACATTTATGTTACGAGGGTAACTGGTGGTCGAGTTCACGTGACCCCTCATATGCAGCGGTGAACTTTTTATTTAAGTTTTCAACCATTGGTTTCTGTTTGTAAACTTTGACCCGGTTGCTCGGGGGTAAAGTTGAATTGTCGTTCACGTGCAGATTACAAAGGATTGTATCAAACCTATTTCGAGACATTGACTTTGAAATTAATGCTACGCCGAGATCTTCAGCACCACTCCAGTAATCTTTCCATGCTGGAAGAACCATGTTTATTCCTAAATAAGTAAATAATTCGTGTTTTGACATAGATAGGGTTTTGTTGTTTTGAACTGCATTAAGATTACTCTGGTAAACAATCTCATCCAATGAATCTCCAACTAGCGTCAGATATACATCTGATGCTGTGTGGCAATTGGCAAACATGTTGTGATTTATGTCGGATGTGTTATTATACACTGGATTTTCCATAGCCTTTTGTACCTTTTTCCATTTTCTGGGATGCTCTAAGCTGGCTGTACCAGCCATACCAGCAACAATGCGTGATATACTTGTGGCGGGAACATCATCCGGTGCACTATCCTCTTGAGCAGGCGCTTCAGATTCGATATGTGAAGTTTCTGTGGTATCCTTCATAGGGATTTCTTCTGCTTCATTATCTTCGACCTGTATCTTTTCATCATGTCTGCTTGTTTCACAGTAAAATAAATATAGCATCAAACGTAGAGCAGACGCAAGAAAAGCTTGCCGAAACTCAACGATGTGCAGAGACCAATATAAATCGGCGTATTTTAATGCTCATTGCGGGGCTCCTGTGTGTCCCCCGAATGCTGATTACCGGGCTCACTGCACACTCCATTCTCCAACAACGCGGCTCGCTTCGAGACGCGGTCTACAGCTGTAAACCAAGCGTAAACCCAGTCACAGTTCAGCCTGCCAAGCCTGGGCAGACGATCCTTTCAGAACTGCTGCTAGCGAGCTACTGCCGTAAAGTGGGAGGGTCGTTGTATGCCATTACCGAGCACACCCGAGCCCACAAACATGGCCGAAGATCTGCGCAGCATTCTTCGGCAAGCTTTACTTGCGTCTCCTCTAGCAACCCTGTGTCTCTCATTGGGTTTACGCTAGTGATGGGCAAAAGTCTCGTTCGAGATACTCGAGACTGACGTCAGTGCTCTCGATGCATCTCGAGGCATACCGTACTGATGACGTAATTCTCGTTCGAGATACTCGAGACTCACGTCAGTACTCTCGATGCATCTCGAGTCAGTCTCGAGTCATGCTCGATTCGGACCTCAGCGGTGGAAGGCTATGAAATAAATTTGTCAAAGATCTTTGATAAAAGACCTTTTATAAAAGATATGGCAGACTAATGGGGAAATAATTTATAAAAGGTGGTTTTATAAAATTCATTTTATAAAATGTATGATCACCGTGCTATCTTTGATGAAAGATTCAATCCAAAATGGCGCATCATAACAGCTGGAATATTACCACAACAAATATGCTCATATCAGAGTGTGAATTGCATGAAATGTTACATAATATGTTACATAATGAATTGTATACAATGTAAAACATAAAAAACAGATAATAGGTAATATAGCCGAGGCTATAAGCGCTGCCCACAAACGACGCACATTTCAGGATATAAAGAAGACTTAAATAGTTAAATAGGCTGAAAAAGCCATGAATAGCAGTGCTTTTTATATTTTAATATTTGTATTGTAGTTAATTCGTCAATTTCACTTATGGTATTACAAGCGAGTGTAAATAGGAATTTTATATTTACCGGTAGATAATATAATATGCAACAAACCGCTAAGAGCAAGTGGTCGTTGGCTGAAGGCCCAGTTGGTCACTAGTCGTGGCCGAGTGAGGTACGTGTATGCGCGCAGTGTGACCGCATTGGAAGAGTGTACGTTTCCTAATAACGGTGCTTCCGATAGTTCCTCGGGTGTACTGACCTTCCGTGTGTCATTCGGACAATACTTTTTCAAGTAGTGTTCCAGATAGGACAACAAAACCATAAACCCAGAAAACCCCGCTGAAAATCACGTCCGGATACCAGAGGAAAAAAAAACCGTACGCTGCCAATGGGACAGGCAGAGTTCTCGCCCCACACCAGGAGAAATTCACCGCTGGATTAGCGATTCGGTTGACTGTCGACCAAGTAGAAGCCATCCAGTTAAATGCGCAAGAAAAAACCATGTACATCAAGGTAATCAGCATATCTACTTATCAGAAATTGCTAAATACTTTTGCAGATCCTATTAAATTTCAGTATGACTCAGGCGAAATGACAAATGTTAAGCTCTCCACAGCGGATTCCAATTTTACCACAGTGCGTATATTTAATGTCCCACTCGAAGTTCCCCCTGAAATTTTCAAATCCGTCCTGTCGAAATATGGCACTGTGAGTGACGTCAGGAAAGAACAATGGTCTTCTGCTTATCAGTTCCCGGTGTATAATGGAATACGTGCAGTCACTATGGAAATCAAACAAGATATCCCCTCCACTGAGACTTTTGGTGGCCATTCTGGCTATATATCGTATAATGGACAGAAACAGACCTGTTTAATTTGCAATGCTAACACATATCTACGTATCAACTGCCCAAAGAAAATGATTCCCCTCGATATAACTCCTACACAACAACGACGCGTCCAATACTCGGAAGTTGTGACACAGCAAACGTCACATGAAAACATGCTTATTGATCAGTCAGCTGGGACAACACCAGAAGTGGCCTCGGACACACATGACGCAGAACTGGTACCTTGCACTGACCAGATCAGCGAGCCACAGAGTGCCCCTGTGCTATCGGCAACCTGTATCGCAGCCTTAGAACCAACTATGCCGTCACTACAGGCTGCCACAGAAATTTTGTCTTCACTGCCCCCACCTTCTCTGGTACCTACCGACTCACTTAAGCAGGTTGATCGGGGATCCGAGAACGTATCTAAGAAGATTAAAACAAATGCCTCGATTGCCGTACCAGCCCCGAAGAATCAAACTGGCTCTACAAACGTTCCCGCAGCTGTGAAAAAGAAACAAAATCTTCATTCTACGTCATCTAGGGACCCACGAACGCTCTCAAACGCTGACAGCCGGCCAATGAATGGCAGTCATAAGGAACTATCTCGACCTAATTTGACATAGTGCACCAGTATATTTCTCACCTGTGTCTTTTTTCTTTTTTCTTTTTTTTTTCTCGAGTCCACCTTCCAGTAAGTCTAGCACAGCTTTTATACTTCTCTTAATGGCGCAATTTCTCACTGTGGCCACTGTGAATATCAATGTAATAGAATGCCCTCTGAAATTTCAACTGTTGGAGAGATTCCTTCGAGATGCAGACATTGACATTGCCTTCATTCAAGAAGTTGCTATACCCTGTTTGCCCATATCTGCCTTCTAAAAATAATACATCAATACCGGTAATACGAATAGAGGGACCGGATTCCTCATAAGACATGATATCCCACTCGAAGGTGTGCTATGTCATCCATCAGGACGCATAATATCTGGACACATAAACAATACCACCCTGATAAATGTATATGACCCATCCGGGTCCAATAAACGTGTGGAACGGAAAATGTTCTTTCAACAGAGTATACTGCCTCATCTGCACGACGTTAAGGAAAAACTTATTCTTGCAGGGGATTTCAATTTTATTCAACGCCCAGAGGATTCCACTAGTCCATACCAAGGTGTCAACCCGGCTCTCAGGACCCTTCTTACCTCCCAACACCTCATTGATGCTGTGGATAGTTTAAGGGTGCCCCTGCCCCATTACACCTGTATAAGTCACAACTCCTCATCACGAATTGACCGCATCTACTTTTCACAGGAACTTATCCAGCCTAGACGATATGAAGTGATACCTGCCAGTTTCACTAACCATCATGCTGTCGTGTGTACAATCTCTTGCCCCCATCCCATATTTCACATAGGAAGAGGTTATTGGAAACTGAATTGCTCGCTGTTACTGGAGGAGGAATGCCAAGATATTTTCAGACAACACTGGACTCGATGGGTCCAACAAAAATGCAAATTTCGCGACTGCGCAGACTGGTGGGATATTTTAGTTAAACCAGGGATCCGCCGCGTCTTTAAGAACATATCCTACCAACGAGGTCGGGAAAGACGGGATACAGTTGAATTTTACTATCGAGTTCTTCGCCAGCTCCAGCAAAGATCTGATGCTGGGGAGCGTATATATGACCAGATTCGGGAAGTTAAAACCAAGCTCCTGTCTCTACAGCAACGAACGCTCGCTCATATAAACGTGGCTTTAAAAGATCGTACAGTGCTCCCGGACGAAAGTGCAAGTGTATACCATATCGCCAATGGACAACGTGAGCGGCAACGTAAATATATCCACCGCCTCCGCACCAGTACTGGAAGTGTCGTCACCTCCCCTGACGCTATACGTAGTGAAATATCATTATTTTATCAACGGTTCTACGCTAAGGCTCCAATTGATCCACAGCAGGTGACCCTATTGCTTTCATCTTGCAGTACCCAACTATCTCCGGACATCAAAACTCTGCTCAGCGCGGATATTACGGATGAAGAGATTCACTCTGTGGTTAAGCACCTCCCAAACAACCGCTCACCTGGCATTGATGGACTGCCATATGAAATGTATAAACACTTCTGGCCTCTCATTGGCAAAGAATTTTGTCATGTCCTGCGTACCATTCTCCAACGTCGTGCTCTTTGTCAATCACATCACGAGGGTACCATAGTCCTCATACCAAAAACATCCTCTCCCATGGCAGTTGGTGACTTCCGACCAGTTACTCTGCTCTGCAGTGATTATAAAGTCCTTACCAAAGTACTTGCATGCCGATTGAAGACTGTTCTACATGATATCATTGGTGATGAACAATGTTGCAGTATTCCTGGAAGAACTCTGTTAACAAACTTAGCGATACTACGGGACCTACACCTAAAAGCCGAAATGCTCCCCACTGAGCCAATGAGTTTTCTCACCTTAGATCTTGATAAAGCTTTCGACCGCATCAGTCATGAATACTTGTACATGGTCTTGCAACACTTTGAATTTCCTGAAATCCTTACTGACTACATTCGTATGATAAATTGTAATGCTACGTCTCGAGTGCTCGTCAACGGTTTTCTTTCCCCTCTGATTCCAATACAACGATCAGTTAGGCAAGGATGTCCCCTTTCCATGCTACTTTTTGTCATTGGCCTTGAACCGTTCATTCGGACTACCCAGGTGAAGCTACAGGGTTACAAACTGTCCACACATGTTTTTTGGCATGTGCGCCTATGCTGATGACGTATCAATATTGATCCGCAATAATGAAGACATCTCCCACATCGATAGCGTCCTTCAGCTCGACCATATCGCCTCTGGAGCACAATCGAACCCCCAGAAAACTGCTTTGCTTCCGCTCAATACTAACTCAGTGATTACCCAACAGCCTTGGTTCCGGATAGTAAATGAGGTGAAAATTCTTGGCATTACCTGGAAGCAATCGCTTCTGGACACAGTGCAAGCAAACTGGACTAAGGTCATTGCCAAAGTTAGGGGAATGCTGATCCAATTTGGTCAAAGAAACCTCAATATAGTGCAACGGGCCATGGTCCTCAACGTGTTTGCGCTCTCTAAAATATGGTATGTCGCACAACGTTTCCCACTTCCCAAAATGTTTGAGAGCCAATTGGCAAAATATACAGGTTGGTTTATATGGCAAGGATTTTTGTTCCGAGTACAACGGGAACAGTTGTATCTCCCATCCCGGCAAGGCGGGCTAGGGCTAACAGCTCATGGCATGAAATGCCGTGCACTCCTCTGCAAGAACGATATCACCATTCTTTCCCAACATGACACTTTTACGAAAGCGCTATACAAAGATATTCGAAACACAGCCCGTGGTTGTGATAGAGCTTTGCCGAAGATATTTAGGGACCATCAACAGCACCTTCTGGAAACTGTTCGCCAAATGCCTTCAGGGACTGTTCCAACGACGAAAAGTATTTATAACATGTTGCGGCAAGTGGTACACTCCAAACCGCGAATCGAGGCCACCACCCTCTACGTCCATTGGCCCACTGTTTGTAATAATTTTGGGGCTATGCCCATTTCTTCTGCTGTACACTCCCAGGTTTTTATCTTCCTCAACGATCTCATCCCAACCGCTCTACGGCGATATACCATCCGTCTTGAAGCTTACCCATGGTGTACTATATGTGGTCAAACTGATACGGCGATACACCGCTTCACATCATGCACGCGAGTTGCCTCCACGTGGCTGTGGTGTAAGGGAAAAGTATGTCAACTATTAAATGTGCCCACGGATGACCTTGATGACAGGAAGTTGATTCGTTTGTCGGTGACCGCCTTCCCCCAAATTAAACAGACTGCCATTGTGTGGATAATGGGCCAATATGTACACTTCGTGATGGACAATGATCAACATTTCTCGTTCCTGGATCTCAGGTATCACCTGCAGAAAGAGCGTTGGAAGCTTAGTGAAAGTGGACAATTGTACGATAAATATGGACACTATCTGGATTTCTTGTGATGTAATAGTATGGTATTTATCATATCTGAAAATTCTGTAATTCTGTAAAGAGCTAATTAAAAAAAAGGGCTAGAACGCTAGACTCCCGTGCGATATGACCAAGGATCGAATTCCACTTATTGCTTATTTTTTATTTCGTATGTTTCAATTTTATTTGCACGGGCAGTGGTTGTTTGGAATGTCATAATCATTCATTTCTTCATAATTATTAATAATTAAATACTATTGTCATTTTTCAAGTCCTCGTACTGCAGCTCGTTCACCAAGATTTTACTCGTGCGTCCCATGGTTTAACCCATAGACGTTCACTTTATCTTTCCGTTTCTTGTATATACCGGTATTGCCACCACAGAATTTCAACTACCATAATAATTATACAGTTGTTAAGTGAAAAAGGAACTGTCCTTCATACATTCTGCTGAACTATGATAAAATATTTGATGTAGTGTAATGGTGTGATGATTGCTTTGTATAACTTTTATAAAAGTTCAATTTTATAAAATTCCTTTGATAGAGTAATACCGACCTTGCCATGGCCAGGAGAGAACCTGTAAGCTTCGAGTTGGTAGACCGACACGATGACCATTCACCCACCGTGGCAATCACAGTGATCAGCACGCAAACAGACTACAGGCGAGGAACAGCACATAGCAAGAGCCTGACGTCTCGATACTAAAGCATCGAGATAATCGAGAGCTCTGATTCACGCTTGCCAGCACTACCTCGAGACATCAACCACATGCGCCTGACGTCACATACAGCATCGAGGCAGCATTACAAGGCACGGACTGCATCGGTTACTCAGACTGGATCGAGAGCTTTGCATCATGCTTCCCATCACAAGTTTACGCACAATGTTTTCGGTTTCATGATCACTGTCGGTATCATCTTCTACATCAGTGAGCAAATTATTGTCCAACACCAATTCATAGTTCAAAATATCTCTAAGCTCGTCCTCAGAAGGAAAACTGGCCATATTGGCCAGGACACAAAATACTTGTTGAGTTATTAATTACACAAACAGTAAGCATAAATGAACACACAAAGGTCAATGAAGAATGCAATTCTATTTCACAACACTAATTCAGTCACTCACAGACCGACGGTACTCTTTGAGTCCACATATTAAATAAGCTGTTTTCACCGATATTACTCATTACAAGTGACAATCAGCATTGCTTGCAGCTCAGAGAAGACAACGACTACACGGGTTGATAACATTTATTCTCCTAGCAAGTATCTGGCGCGTAAATCGAGATCAAACCAAAGTACTTATACTCATATAATAAATGCCATGGAAACGACTGTCGAAATCAGGTGTAGTCATGGAATAAAGAGTTTCCAGGTTGCATTTTTGTGAATTACTGAAAGGGATGATAGTTCCAGAACATTCTTGTGTGGCGCTAGTTACAATTGGTGGCAAGAATATACAGTACGTACAGACACAAAAAAAGGTGGTACTTAAAAGTACCATCGGTCAGTTAATAAATTAAATAATTTTCCTCGCCATATTGTTTGCTGGTATAAATAATTAGGACATCAAATTTCAAGGCCAGCATAGACAGTTTTTTGTGTGTTATTTTCAGAAATTCAAAATGTTATTTAGGCTATGTCTCCAGGCTATCTTTAGTCTGTGATTTGATTTTATTTTCAGGACGGATAAAGGAAGGGATTCCGGGAGGAAATCGGCCGTGGACCTATCGAAAGGAACCGTCCCGGTATTTACCTGGTGGTGAAATTGAGGAACCATGAATACTATTTTCAGTATGGCCAAGGTGGGATTCGATCCCATGCTTTCCCGATGCTAGCTAGGCCCGAGTTAGTGCGTTACCGCTCTCCGCAGCTTTTCAGATTTCCTCACAACCTCGTTCCACTTCCATTAATTGTTTACTCTCGGACCATACAGGAATACCAACAAGTAGATAACAGACCAGTCGTTGCTAACTAGTGTGAGAGAATCCTTATTGGATGTTTATAGATATATTAACCGATAATCTATGCAGTCTGTGTTCGTGTACCTGACCTTCTTCAGTTCCTTTATCAGCCACAAGTGATGGGCGTAACACCTATACCCACGCGATTAATTTTCAATTTTAATCCTCACTTGAGTGGTTGTGCTCTCAGGTATTCTGAGCTCATCTCTACATGCAGGTAAGAGAAAGACCAAACGTGCTTGAAGATTGCGAGGTATTACTTATATATCCTTTCCCCACAAAAGTGTACACACGGATATGACGAAGGTACTGTACTTTTTCCTACATGAAGTAACTAGTGTACGCTGTCAAATTTCGCCATACGGGCCGATGACCACGCTGTACCTTGCCTTAAAACAACAATTATCCCCACCACCACCTATCGCCGCTTGCGACTTTCAAATCCAAGCGTTTGCTAAACGGGCTCTAATTAATTGCATACAAAGCAATGAAATTCAGGGTGAAGAAAAGTGATGCCAAGTTGCATGAAATATGGCAATATAGTATTCCAGCGTTACTAGCAAGTCAAGTACTTGCAACCCAGGGAGTCTCACACACATTTGTCATTCTTTACGCCCCAGCCTTTCTTAGTGGTTATCTTGCTGAAAGTTATCTTCTGCTCGGCGCCCAGGCACGCAAAGGGTTTTATATACCTGTTTATTTCTATTCTTCTAGAATTATTCTCCACAGGCTACACATGATAACCAATGTAACGTAGTAAGATAACGTTGATTTGTGAGTATTATACTCACAAGGGAATATTGCAAACGTGAACCGTCATATCTCACTAGAATTTTGCAAATAAATTGGTCCAATCACTGGGAAAAATATATGATGAAATTTCACCCATATTAATTTGGGTCCTCCCTACAAGAGAACATTTAAATTTTCACTTGAGACTTGGAGCAGTCAAGGTGGATACGGATCATATCCTCTCCGACCAATAGTAGTACAAATACAATTTCCCCCAATGTGTACTGTGCCCGATATTTGCTTTCAGTTGAGATTAAAATGAGTTTTATTCTGGATTTTTCAAATGTATCAATGATATTTTATGCTTCATTGGCTAGTACTCCAAGTGCTGAGTCATGTTAAAACGAGCTGCAAATAACAAGTTCCGACGTCTGAAGAAAAGCCGAGCCAATGGGAATTAAGTATTTTATTGTGAGGATCTAGGGAGCGGCGAGTGCTTTTCAAAGCTTTGCTATGAAGAGAGCCAGCGACGAAGGCGGAGAAGTAGTGTCATATCTTGCCGTTGCATAAAAAAACTGGTCGAACCAAGAAGCGTGAAGGACGGCTGACAATGGCACGTCGTGCCTGTGACATGTGTCACCGAGGCGCACGCGCCGAGGGAGACCACATGATCTAGTGCAGCCAATCAGAGTTCTAGATTGTCGCAATTAACGGAGCTACTCCTGACTAATTGAACAGCGATTTTCAAGAAATGTTATAGGCCAAGAATATGCAGGAATTTATTTCAAATTTTATCATGTTTTAACATTCAAGATTGGTTGCTTATTTCGGCAATAAAGTGGATATTTATAGTCACCAGCCAAGAATGGCTACCATTTTGCCAAAATGCAGCCAACTTCTTAGGAGAGGGGATGGATTGATGAACCAAGAGAAGGGACTTCTATTCTGACAGTGAAGGGGTCGAACGTGCTATGTTGACCCTTAAAAGTGTGGGCTTTACGGGAAAAAGTATACCTGGAATCGAAGTGATATTGACGACCAAAGTGTTATACATGGTCGCGCTCGAGTCGAAATAATAATGTGAGGTCCTAAAATATTTATCGCAAGTTATAGTGAAGAAATACACTAATTTAGAATAATGACGAGTGTTAACTCGATTACATTGTGAACTTGTTCGTTGCTAATTAACATCAACAATTGTGTCAAACATTGAATTGAAGATAAGCCTTTTATTGGAAGGACAATTGAATTGTATTTTTATACGAACTATATGCTACGGGGAATTTTCATTAAGAATTTACAAAATCATTATTGAAGTGATCTACGTTCTTATTGAAAGCCTGCGTAAATATTTGATATTGTGAGGAGTCAACAGACATTGTCGGAAGCATTGCTATGAAGGAGATTCGGCGCATAGGCCTATTGAACGTTATATTGAAATATCAACACTATGATAAACATTCCGAAATTATGGCAGTCATTAAAAAAAAGGAAGCTTGTAGTTTAACGTGACCGTTAATCTTGAGATCATGAGCCACGGGACCTCCTTTTTACGTGGAATCCGAACCACAGGACATGGCATTTCACTTCGAAAATCTCACATGCATTGACCGGGAATCGAACCCGGACCGCCTTGGTGAGAGGCATACAGCTAGACCGCTGAGCCACCACGCCCCCCGGCAGTCATTAGGATGACGTGCTAAATCACTTATGGAAACACGCCCTACGAGGAAATAAGAATGTCTGGAGTAACTTAGAGAGACCGGTGAACATCTTCAAAGTTTGCGAAATTCAACTTCACGAAATTACGCACAATGATGAATTCCTCAAATAAAAATGAAATAATATTCTACGCTGAGATGATATCAAGCGAGAAAAGGATGACGGGAGTTGAGGATCAAGAGATGCAGACGGCAGTCCAGGTTCGAGCGAGGGCAGAAGAAGGAGAGACGCTGTTCGAGTCGAATCGTACCATCTATTATGGACCTGAGAGGCGTGCCATATATTATGGAGCTGATTGGCGTAGCATCAGTTATGGACCTGACAAGCCAAGGCAGTTCTTTTAACCTATGGAGGCAGGAGTATGGAAGGGTACGGTAAAGGAAACCACTTCTCTCAGGACCACTTCTAGACAACTATATTCGACTCAAGGGAGAGAGAATATCATCAGTTATTTTATTAAGGTATTTGTTGAGTAGTGAAAACGTCCCTAAGTTCCATTTTTTAAATCAAAATAGTTACACAAGAGTTCAGTCATAACAATTCGTGGTAATTGAGACAAATGGTAGAAATTGATGTGGACTATTTTTATTATTATTATTATTATTATATAATATTATTTGAAATTAACCCTTGATGAAAATTATTATTGATCTTAGGTTAATCGCTCGGATTATGATATTGATTGTGACAAACACACCGAACACAACACGTTAGTGGTGAATTAAAACAAAGGCAATCTGTTGATTGATAGCAAAGCGGAAGAAGTGTTGTACATTTGTGTATATTAACGTAATTTTAGGATGACATATTTTTGTGAGGAAATGGATTAGAAATAGACTAGGATCAGGGATGAGTGTATTGATTAATTTATAGAATTGAATCCATCTTTGAAAAAAGAGACGAGTCCATTACAACTAAATTTTCAGGAATTAAGAAAAACTGTATAAAGTGATTCATTCTAGTTCTTCTGCATTCAAAACTAACTGAAACTGTAAGGGGTTGATTAGGCATTACGTCACACATAAACATATCACTATTTAAACAATTAACATAACTCCAGTGGTCAAACTATATCGTGGACTTGTCACGTTTTTCAAATGATCTATTAATTTTAAATTATATTAGAAAGCAGCTTGATTAAATAATCCTAAATATAAATCAGAATAATTTATTCAGTCGCCTCCGTTGTGTAGTGGTCAGCGTGCTTAGCTGCCACCCTGGAGGTCCGCGGTTCGATTCCCGGCTCTGCCACGAAATTTGAAAAGTGGTATGAGGACTGTAAAGGGGTCTACTCAGCCTCGGGTGGTCCAAATGAGTAGAGGGGGTTTGATTCCCACCTCAGCCATCCTAGAAGTGGTTTTCCGTGGTTTCGTCTCTGGGCAAATGCCGGGATGGTACCTACCGTTAGGCCACGGCCGCCTCCTTCCCTCCCATTCTTCCCATCCCTTCCCATCCCTCATGAGGCAACCTGTTCGCTTTGTAGGTGAGGCCGCCTGGGCGAGGCGCTAGTCCCGCCTCCCCAGTTGTATCCCCCGATCCGAAGTCAAGCTCCAGGACACTGGCCGTAGAGGCGATAAAGGTGGGATCCTTCGCTGAGTCTGTGGGAAAAGCCTACCTGGAGGGTAAACTGACTACGAACGAAGCAATTTATTCAGTTTCTAATACCATATAAGCTTATTATGCAAGTACATTAAACGTTTTTCTGATTTTCATTCATTCTTTGATTTCTTCTTCGACCTCAGTGGTTGGCCATACCAATAATTTTTCATTGAAACCCAAACAGTCGGAAGGAATGTATTTTATCAATTTTCTGATGTCTTCTACTTTCTTTCTATTTAATGATACGTGATCACGAGGGTGTGCTGCAATTAAGTTTATTCCGGGATTTGGAATGACACGTGCCAGGAGGTACTATTCAATAAGCAAAACCCTTAATCTTGGAAATCCTGATTTTATTTCTCTGGATTACGAACACCTCTCTTTATTTTGTTTGGTGAAGGTAATGTATCCTGCTTATCCAAACACTCCATCTTTACTGGCCAAAGGAGATTTGTTTGTGAATAGAAAAGATCGAAATGAACACGTAAACAAATGACAACTGCACAACACAACCTCCTGTCATTGGAAGAAGGTTACAAGTCCATGTTCACTAATGGACTTGTAAAGTTTTTCAAATGAAACATAATTTTATATGCCAAAATTAAGCTTTTACATTAATGGGAATTGCCTCCTTTTTACACAGATGATGAGGATTGAGTCATAGCTTATGAAAATGTCCTTATCTAATTTTTGTAAAAAAAATGTGACTTGTCTCCTTTTTCAAATGATGGATTCAATTGTTAACGAAGGCTTTTACGTTTAATTCCAATCCTTGAAATTAGGGCACAGCAATTGCTGGTGCGAGATTGTATTTTAGTTAAACAGCTGAGGATAGCAAATTTTTATTTAGGGTGACAGAGTTCATTTTCCTTTTGTTATATTGCGTTATTCAATAAATTCAGACATGTTTTACGCTTTTCTGATCCTTTGTAATTATCTACGTTATTTGTGTAACGAATTAGGTAGTAGTAGTATTGTGCTATAGTAGTAGTGGGAGTTTGAACCACGGTGTACCACCCTTACCTCCCTCTCTCCTCCGAGAATCACAAGTTTCTCACTCGACTTTTGTATTTAGCGACGCAATATCCATGTAGTTAGGTCCATAGCACAATCATAGCTAGGTGTACCCTATTCCTGTTCTATTTGCCAGTAGCACTTCGGAGTTTTTCTAGCCGGGCACTTCAAGATGCTGCGATCCACCTACATCTTCGCATGATGGCAGATTTGTAACCAGGAAATACGGGTACAGTACCATAGGGCTTTTCATCATAGACAAGCTGATGAGAGGAGTGATTCTACAGGGGATCTCATAGGTAATGTTGTTTTATTAAAGGAAATTCTATTTTGAATTTTTTCTGACAAGAAATTAAACTATTCTTCAAAGTAGAGACCATCTGATTCAATGGGCTTGAGCCGTCTCTCAGCGGGGTTTCTTGTCCAGCAACGGTACCTGTCTCTGGGTTTTGATGCGAAAAATTCGGCGAGACTTACTTCCACAGTTTCAAGGTTTCCGGAATTTCTTCCACGCTAGGAATGGACAATGGATCGAAAAAAATGGTAATCTGAAGTCGCGAGATCAGGGCTGAATGCTGAATGTGGTAGCAGTTTGACTACTCCCAATTACTGAATTTTTTCCATGGTTGTTTGTGCAGTATGAGTTCTCACATTGTCCTCCTGCAAGAGAACTCTATTTCGGTTAACTAATGCTGGGTATCTCCCTCTCAAAATTTCATGAACTCGTTCCAGTTGTTGAGACTAAAGATCCGTTTGGAACAAACACCCAGTGAAACACTCCTTCAATATCCCACCACACACACAACATCATTTTGAGGCCAATCCCATCCATTTTTAAGGATGACTTTGGCAGGTTGACTGGGACTAAGTCACTGTTTCGAGGCGTCAGTGGTACGGTAATAAAGCCATTTTTCATCATATGTGACAATTCTCCTGATAAATATATCATCCTTGGGGTTACCGATAAGCTGACGACAGATATCCACTCTACATTGAGCCTGATCAGGGGTCAATTCATAAGGCATAGATCGACAGCTTCTGTTTGATTTTCCAAGTTTCTTAATCTGGCAATGTATGGTATATTTTGATGCACCAAGTACTATCTACAGCCTACGAATTCCTCTTTGCGGATTTTCTTCTGAAGCTCAGCGTGTATTCTCAATATCCCATAGTTTAGGTCTTCCAGAATGCGGTAAATCTGTAGTGGAACCATCGTTATGCCACACGCTCACTATCGACACCTTCTCCTACCACTTCACATATTCTTCGAGCTGCGGCAGCAGCTTTGTAATCTTGTCTCCAGTAGTGCTTTAGAAGGACCCTAAACTCCAGCTTTGTAAGTTCCGTTTGTGATTGTATATCAATAACTGAAGACTGATATATTCTCGAAATATACGCATTTCTAGTCATGGTCTCCTGTAAATAGCATTGGTGGATATAAGAAAACCAATCTATCTCATAAAACACCAAACTTTAAAAAAAGACATTACTTATGAGTTATGAGACATCCTAATGGATTCTTCCACCCCATGGCGCAGTGACTAGCATTCTTAGCTCTCACCCATGAGGTTGGAGATTCGATTCCTGGCTCTTCCATCAAAATCTGATTCTGCCCATTTTGAATGAACGGGATACACTCAGCCGTGTGCGGCAAAACTGAGAAGAGGCGTGTTCGATTCCCACTTTAGCTATTCTAAAAGTGGAATTCCTCAGTTTCCCACATCTATCCCAGACAAATGCCAAGATGGTTCCTAACTTGAGGCCACGATCGTCTCCTTCCCAATCCTCACCTGAATTTTAAATACACTACTACTACTACAGGTACTGCAATAATACAGGTTATCAGACCATACATACACACAAGTGCACGGAGATAAATGATCATGTCAATTGAAATAACAACAACGATTCTAGATACGAGAAGTTGGTGTTGCATCCACACGGACCGTTCCAAGTCTTACGAGTTTATTTAACCTCCCAAGAATGACCTAGATTAATTTACATATAAATAAATCAGTCAATCATTTAATCATTCAATAAATCAATGAATAAATGTTCACATTATTTGAAGTGGGGAAATTCATGCACGGAGGTAAAATTTCAATTTTCATGCAATAATTATCTCTTACATTACAAAAAATATCCTCTTGCATGCAGGTGGAGCAGAGAGTAACTTACATGTTACTTTTAGCTTGGCTGGTAATGCTAACAGAAGAACCTGATACCTGCATGTAATGGTAGCCAGAGGAGTGCATTGACAGGAGTTGATCTAACGGGTGAAGTTGTGGTTTTTTTTGCCAAGGAACTCACACAAAGCTGTTGAACTTGTTTCTTCCTTACCTGTTGCAACTTGAGCTGTCAGCTGACTGCTGAACCGCAGACTTCTCATAACATAGAGTTAGCGAGTGCTTGTTGTCTGGAGATTACAGCCCCCTTTCATCTCTTCCATTTTCTCCTACATTAACATATATACCCGAGGAGAGTACCTACCTTATGTCATCCAGTAGAAGTACATGTGGATTAATGTAAGAATTGTTTTTTGGCGTTATGTTAATTGCTTGATATTGGGTCGAAATTAATGATTTTCAGTCGGTCAACACGATTGCACCCAATCGCATTGGGTGTTTCCCTAATTCTGAAAATAAATGTTTATGAGCTTAATAAATACCCACTTGAATGACCAGTTTCGCGACTAAAACACATTAAATTTCGATTACAAAGGCAACACTGAAAAATGGCTTCAAGCACCTTAATCATTGATATTGGGTCTTGTGACAACGAGGTCAATGTTCCGTGAATTCTAGTGTGTGTACATAGGATTTAACCTATAAACTATTTTATTGTGATGTCTGTAATATTATGCATGCAGGGTATTCGTAATTGAGTCTATAAATGAGGAGGAAACGGCCAAGCCTTTACGTAAGGAACCATCCCAGCGATTGCATGAAGCAGAACTGTGGAAACCATGCAAAACCTCTTCTAGAACGGCTGAGGTGAGAATTGAACCTACTTTTTCCCAGTTCTGCCTCACGAGGCCGAATGTACCTTGTTTCACCCCTCAGACCAGAATTAAATTTTTTGGCAAAGCCGGGAATAGAACCCGAACCTCAAGGTTGACAGCCACTAATACTATCCGCTACACCACGAGGTGGTTATAAATGTATAGATTATTTTATGAGCCAAACAAATTTGTTAGCCACACTATGACTGTGACTGTTGAGTTACCATAAAACACGGGTTATCAGACAAATTCAAGACACACTTTAATACACGGGACTGATGACCACGATGTCACATGCCCCTGAAATAAATTTGCTAGCAACAAGGAGAAGAAAAACGGGGTTTAATTTAATGAAATGTATTAATTTAATCCTTAAATCGTAGAATGGTGGGGACTAAATATGTACATTCATGTTCATGTCGCCGAGAGGAATCAATGCACTCCACAATCACACGTAACATTAGGCTAGAAACTCCTTACAAGAGCGCACAGGGCGGTATTCCCTTTCTACAACGGTGCATGTCTGACTTTGGCATTAATTGCACAGCTCAATGTAGCTATCTGTGTCGTGTTATGCCAACTGAAATGGGTATGGAGCGCGACAGATTGTTTCACTGCATGACTGTGAAGCAATCTCCAGCGCTTTGTCAGGGGTAGTCTACAATCCCAGTTAGCTTCGGGTGGCGCAGCGGTGCCAGTAGTGCATGCACTAAGGACATTAAATCTGCATTTTACTGTTACAGTAAGTTACAGGTCTTTTAAATTTAAACTACAGTTCACGCCACGGTTTTTGGCCGGTGAGCCCCGGTTTTGCAGTCGTACAGAAGGCAGGTGTCAAACCTCAGGCATGTGCAATTGATATGTGAGTTGCTTTTCGCGCAATACCCACTGTCCTCTCTACGACTTTGAAATCGGAATTGACCGGCCACAAACCGTGGCGTAAACTGTAAATGAAGGGTGTTAATGAGATATGAATTGAAGATGAATGAAACTGGGCAAGGATGTGGAAGAATGCGGCCGTGGCCTGTCAGAAGGTATTTGCTTGGAGTTGAGAATGGGAAAGCACGGAAAACCACTTCAAGGACGACTGACGGTGGGCCTCGAACCCACGTCTACAGAGTCCGCAGAGAGCTTGGTCCCATGGCCTATCGTTGCACGTTAGCGAGCGTAACTACCGCTGTCGGTTTCATTATCATTGTCATGTATTTGCCTACTGTCAATTTTTGCAAGTAATGAAAGTACTGTAAACTTATGATATCTACGTGGGCCAATAGTTTCAGTTTGTATGTATGAGTGTATGTCTGTCTCTCCCTATCAATTCAAACACAAGGAAACCAAATTGAACGAAATTTGGTACAGAGGACACCTCAGTGTCATGTTTTATATCATCGCCATTTTATCCACACCAAAATGGAGGCCACTCAAATGTTCAAAGATTATATCAAATTACGACTTACCTAATCATCCGATCTCTATCATATTTTGTAAAAATATACCTTCATGTGGAAAGCGTAGTTTGTCCAAACTACAAAGGTCATCAGCCATACAGTTTCAAGACGGGGGCCGTGTGAATCATGCAAGCAATATAAGGTAATCCGTAACTTATGATACAACAAGGCCGGGCTTCACCAGTTCCGCTTATCGTACACTGGGTGGCTTAAACTCTCCTCAAGGAGGTGACCCGTTGGTAATTATAATTCTATATTGGAATATTATACTGTAGCAATAACTATTGCTCACGCCGGCCGTGTCGTGCCGTGCACTACATACTTACTCGTCAAAATGGTCATTACTGTTGGGTGGCTGGTCATATTTCAGTAGCTTGAACTTATTTTATGAAATGCACTGAACGAAGTAATATAAATTTATTACGAAATGGTATATAATAAAGGCTTAAGATGAAACACTACCCTACAGTTGTACGTCCGGAAGCTTTATACGCCAAGGAGGACTGGTTGATGAATTATAAGTTGGGGAGAGAAGAGCACTCAGGAAGATCATAAGCCCGGTGCGGGATTCGGCGAATTCCGAAGGAGACACAATTCTGAACTTTACGAGTACATAGAAAGGCTTTCGGACTCTGCTAGGAAGAGAAAGAAAGCCCTTCATGGGCATATGTTACGATTATCTCCAAACGGACTGACTAATCGTCTGTTCACCTTCTTGAGAAACTAGAAAGTTCGTCAGTTGACTGAAACCGAGAATGATGTTCAAGAAATTGTAATACTAGATCGTCAAGACAGATAAGCTGTGAGACAAACCCTCAAGGAAGCCAATGGATTTCAGAAAAAAACTTTGAGGAAAGCCTACCCCTTCGACAGTGGAACGAAAGGAGTTGCATCGGGAAAAGATGCGACAATATTGGGCAAAGATCAAGGCCTAACAATTGAAAAAGCGAGGTCTGAAGTAGGTCTGGTGGAAAGAAGAAGAAGAAAGGCATATACACTGAAGAAATATTTCATTCCGAGCATTATATGCTAGGCAGTTATACTAAGGCTATTGATAACATTCAACTAGCAAACATCAGATTTAGCCAAGAAGTTAGCGTTCCAGACGATCACCCGTAAGATAGGAGTTCAGATTCAAGTAGTATTTCCTTTGAATTGTTTTCTTTTATTTTCATTGTTTTCAAATTACTCATTAAGCATATATTAGGCATACATGGCCTATAGTGTGAATATTGCAATGGAAAATATTACATTTACAGTACCACATATTTCAGCACGCTATCACAGCGAATTCCATTCATTGTCCTCGATCCGTGGCAGAGTCTGTTGTTTGTTTTCGTTGTTGTTGTTGTTGTTGTTGTTGCTGATTCATTAGAGGATTTGTGGTTTCGTGGTCATGTAGGCCCGTGTAATTGGTTGTGTGTAGAAATCGTCTGATAACCTGTGTCACTCTGATGTCTGTACTAATGTGTGTACTTGTAAACGAGGAAAGATTTGGGTAGGAAGCGACCGTGGCTTGAAGTCAGGTACCACCCCGGCATTTTACCAGCAGTAGGAGTGGGAATCTGCCGAAAACCATTTCCAGGATGGCTGAGGTAGGAATCGAACCCGCCTCTTCTCATTTTTGCCTCACGAGGTTGAAAGTACCACGTACCAGCCCTCAGACGAGAATCAAATTACTTGGCAGCGAGCGAGAATCGAACCCGGGCCTCCACGGTGACAGCCAAAAACGCTAGCCACTACGCAACGTTGTAGACAGTTTCAAATGAGAACGTATGCATGTATAATAATGCGAACAGCTTCGTCTGGCATGACTATATCAAACGTAGCCTTTACCTCTTCATTACGAGTACTTTCCTGCCATTGCTACCATCTATTTGTACCAGAAATCATTCGTGCTACCCTCATATCAGTTACCTCTAGTTGGCAATGATCCGAGTACTGGAACGTGACTAAACAATTATTATTATTATAGTTATTATTATTATTACCGACAGTAGTGGCTACGCTGGCTAAAGCTCAGCATTAGGTCATGGGGCCAAGCTCTCTGCTGACTCGGTAGACGCGTGGGTTCGAGCCCCACCGTCGGCCGTCCTTGAAATTGTTTTCCGTGGTTTCCCATTTTCAACACCAGGCAAATGCTGGGACGGTAACTTCTGACAGGCCACGGCCGCTTCCTTCCACATCCTTGCCCAGTTTCATTCACCATCATTCATTTCATCTCTCATTAACTCCTCTCATTAGGTTGGCGCCAGGAAGGACATCAGACCGTAAAAACCATCGCCACAAAGTCTTCCATCGAATCTCATCCCCCGACCCCGTTGGAAAACGGGAATAATAAGGGGTAGACATACAATAGTTATTATTATTATTATTATTATACTCCAAGCTCACATTCTGGAACCATATTCTGAGAGTGACAGATAAGGCAGTAAAATACATGACAGCACTTAGTAGGCTGATGGGCAATATTAATGGCCCAACATCAAGTAAAAGACGCCTCCTCATGACGACGGTTCAGTCAGTGCTCCTGTATAGCTCCGAAGTTTGGGCCGAATCCTTGAGATTTGCATGGTATCGGAGAAAGATAGCTGCCGTACAACGGAGAGCAGCTTTACGTATTGCATGTGCATACCGCACGGTTTCTGAACCTGCAATCCTCACGGTGGCAGCAATAGCCCCAATAGATCTACTTGCATTGGAGCGACAAGAAATCTGGCGTACCCAAGGAGAGCTGGGAAAGAAATGTGCAAAGAAGCGTGCCTTTAACCAACGGATGAGGCAATGGCAACTCAGATGGGAAAGTGACCCTCGTGGTAAATGGACCAAGCGACTGATACCATGCCTGGATACCTGGGTCGAAAGAGTCCATGGTGAAGTCAATTATTACCTCACACAACTTCTAACAGGACACGGATATTTCCGTAAATTCCTGCATAGAGTAGGCGGAGCGAGTGGTGCAATATGCATATATTGTGACAACATCGATGATGTACTTCACACCTTCTTCGTGTGCGGCCATTGGATGATAAAGAGAGAATATGTGGAAACTGAATTGGGAGAATTGACACAAGATAATATTATTTCTGAGATGTAACGGAACCAGCAATCATGGGATCATGTAGCAGTGTATGTGGAGGATGTCCTTCGCCAGAAAAAGCGAGATCTGGAAGCGTACGAACGCCCTTAAGAAGAAATGAAGAAAGAAGAAGTCTGAAAGGCTAAGTAAGCACGACATCACCCTGAAGTAATGCGAGAGCGGTTCCGGGGTGATGAACGCATCGTGAGAAAAGGGATGTGGTTTTTAGTGGGTAAAAATCCCACACTACTGTGGAGTGCGGACCCTTCACAAGTGTCTTTTGAAGATTTTCCACAGTCCCTCGTAAAATATATATACTTAGCCCTACTATTATTACTATTATTAAAATTATTAATACTATTATTATTATTATTATTATTATTATTAGTTACCGTATAATATTAATACTATTATTATTACGATAAATTGAATGAGTAAATCCTGTTTTATTATTGGTGGATTTAGGCACTATCAATTACTTTTTATATGTACAATTACTCTGTATTCATGTTGTTGTTCTATTTGAGGGGTTAGGACGACATCTTGGTCGTTTAGCCCCGTGTACTAGGTTGTTTGTGCAATTTATTGTCTAATAATTTGTGTTATTGTGATGACTGTATAAGCGTGTGTTTTTGTTACTTATGTAAGGATTGGGAGGAGACGGCCGTGGCATTAAGTTGGGAACCATCCCAGAATTTGCCTGGAGTAGAAGAGTGAAACCGAGGAACACTTCTTGCAGGATGACTGAGGTGAGAATCCAACCCACCTTTTCTCAGTTTTGCCTCAGGAGGCTGAGGGTACCCCATTCCAGCACACAGAGCAGAATTAAATTTCTTGGTAGAGCCGCTAACCTAGCCCGGATCTCCGGGGCGACAAAAAAGGTAGGCGCTACACCACGAGGGGGTCAATATTCATCGTACCATACGAAGTAAATAAATAAAGAAACAAATAAATAAGTAAATAAATAAATCAATTTAAATAATATAATATCATTTTTTCTATAGTACAATATAAGATTAAGAATATTGGCATTGTTGTCTTGGTTATCATTAAAGCACGGGTCTAACATTGTATATCATCTCATGAATCCCTAACTGTTATTCGTCTAAGAGGAAACCACTTTTCGCTAGTCAGCTAGTCAGCAATATTTGAGGTCAACCATTTAGTTGCGGCACTCCGTTTGTTAAATCCTAACACAAAGTTTTTATTTTCCCTCTTGAGAATACAATAACTCGCAAATTACTCATGTTGAAAAGAACAACATTTTATCCCAAAATAATTAAAAAGCCTTCTTTGTGAGCTAACATTTTGAACGAATACAGACACAATGACAAAAACTAAGGGATTATACAAGCATTCAATTTAAACATCGTGTGCAGAAGAAAACATAATGCGGCACAAGAAATGACAAGCTAATTAAACGAAAAAGCAATTATTTATTAAACTGGCTGTCGTGGTAGGTAACTGTCACACATGAATGGTATGCATTAAAGGTTCAGGGAACAAGTGAAAAAGTTTTGTGCTTGTGTACGTCGTACAGTTTGATATTGACAAATGTCACAGGTAAATTAAAAAATAAATCGGTGAATAGATGAGGAATGGGGAGTAAAGGAGAAAATAGAAAGATTCTACACATCCAAGCTCATAAGCAGGAACTTGACAAGACAGTTCGCATTAATAGAATAGTACATTATGCAACGAGCCTATAATGGCAATAATTAAGCCTCAATTGCCATTATAGGTGAGTTGCATACGACTGTCTATGTTTGACGATAATTATAACTTTATTATATGTTTTAACATAAATATTCATAAATATCTCTTGAGATTCAGTCACTAGAATTTTGTGATCGGAGTGCAGCGCTGGGTAGGATATCTCTGTTTTCCAAGCTCTTTGACCGACCGATGCATGCGCTCTGTGTGCTTGGCAATGGATTTTGAGTGCAGGCGCGAAGGTATCCTTACCTAATTGGCCACACAACTGTTTCTCGAGCTCTGATTGGTGGGACAAACTGTTTCATAATGTAAAATAGTGTGATAATGAATGAGCCTCATTATGATACAGTTTTCTGACACATAATGGTTACATTTCGACATCGTCGAACATAAATTAACATTTATTATTTCTGAAGACTCAGGCCATGGCAAACTTCGGCGTCCATCCTGTGAACATGCGTATTGAACAAATTCAAAAATGGTGCATTATTTGAAGTCTCTAGCTACCTGTCAAGATTCCTGATCTTAGTAACTACAGTTACTTACACCACAACTGAGATTACGTTAGTAGACTAGTAATGCCATCGGGACTGATAACAATTTTAGCCACAGGTCCGAAAATGAATGGATAGTTGCTATATCAGTGTGTGAACTGGACTAACTGAGATTTCAAAACAATTACGCACGTTGCCGATATTGTTAATCACCACAACGGGAGAGACAATCCGTAGCTGTTAAAGAACATCAAATATTCTTGTGGGTAGTATATTTTATTTGTGGTGGAGGCGATGGTTGTTGTTTTAAAGAGAAGAATATCGATGTCATCCACTCACATTTCCTAGTGTGGGTATCATAAATTATAGATGATACGCGTGTTGATTTCACAAAGGAGGAACATTTATTACTCGAGTTCTATTGAAATGGTCACTGGGAAATTTCCTAAAGTGAGCGATTTTGATGAACTAAATATTCTTATGAATACAGTATTTATTTAGTGTTTGATTGTATTGTAGATACTATAGTACCTAAGCATGGGAGTTTGGACACATAGTGCTGGAGATGTGTAGACGGGGAGTATTTTGAGTAACGATGGCAGCTTTATTTTAAAATGGGGCAAGTTCTATCTCCCTTCTAACATCAACTTCCTCTCAATATTTTCATTAAGTTATGGGTTTGAAGTTGTTACCCTCTATTTAATCACAATGTAAGTTGAAAACCAAAAATAGTCCGTCACATGGATAATCCATTGACAGCGAGGTTTTGTGATGTGATGGACCTGCAGCATAGGCTATACTGTATGAAATTAGTTCTTCATGGATCCATTTGTTGTAGTTGTTTCATTAAGGGATTGCAAAATGATGGACATCAGCATCGTGAACTTAGCTGTGTGGATACTCTGTGTGATGCTAGTGTGATTGTGGCTTCTGTGCAATTTAATATATTTGTAATTGGAGGAGGATTTTAAAGAGTAGGCCGTGGCTTGACATTTGGTGTCGTCCTGACACTGACATCGAGTAAAAGTGAAAATCACATGTAAAAGGGCTAATGTGGAATAATACCGACCTCCTCTCAGTTTTGCTTCATTGGGATGGCTGTACCCTCTTCTAGCCTTCATTTGAGGGTGCAAAAATGCGAAGGAGCCGTGTCAGAAGATATACTGTTACGATGAAGATCCCCTTTGGGGCAAATTCCGGCACTGCGGCATCTCTAAAAGCTGCAGTAGTAAACATGGGCGTAAAACCAATGACATTATTTATTTATTAATTTATTTATTTGTTGACGGTACACAACAGGGCTCAGTGTGCGCCCCAAGAAGAGTGCACCTATCAGTAAAATACATTTCCAGGTATTTCTACATTAATTATTAATATCTAAATTTAATTCTTAAAACTAGGAAGTTCACATAGATCAAAATGCATGGTAGTAAAAAGCTTAATCTAAATATAATATAAAAACTAAATATAAATTTGATCTTATGTCAAATATAAACACAGGTTTGGAAATTATTACATAGAAAACTAAAAGGTAACTTTAATAACTAGGGAACAGGCCTATCCACATATATACACTGTTGATTCTGATTTGTGTGATAGATGATTTATTTCAAGTATGAATTCAGTGACTGTATTATAATTTCCAAGAAGAGTCTAATTGAGAGACAGAAACCTAGTTTCTAGTTTACACGAACTGCATCGTTGTATATACTGCATAACCTCCATACAGGTGAATTGTTATGAGAAGTAGTACTTGTTATATCATTTTTGAATGGTATGGTTGATCTTGTAGTTAAGCGAGGTATATTGGAATTTAGGAGCGATAGGAAAAATTAGTTATCAATTTCACCGTTTATAACTTTATAAAGGAATTTCATATCATTCACTTGCCTTCGAGACTCCCAACTAGTCATGCCGAAATTCAACAAAAATTAGTTTTCTTCCAGCCTTCAGACAAGAAGTAAATTTCTTGATAGAGCCAGTAATAGAAGGCAGTTAATACAGTACAAAGTGTAGTCCGAGTTTGTGCACTGTGCCCAACAGTCTTATACGATGCTTTGAATACGTATATCTCAACTGCATTCTACTTCAAGGACTAATCAGGTTGTTCCTTCAGTAATGTTTCTGTAACGTATTAATGTTTAAAAAAAAACGTCAGGAGACCGAGTTGGTGAACTGTGCCCAACAGTCCAAAACGAGATACTCACTGACGTCCAACATTATTGCAACCAACTTCTAAGAATGACAAGATTGTTGCTTTAGTTATGCACCAACAAAGGTACGAAGTAAGATTAACTATTTCAATGAAAAAATAGATCTCTTTTTCTGTAACGTATTAAATCTAAACAAAGTCAGTGAGCTATCAGGGACATGCACGAACTAACGGACAGTTAACACGTCTAATGTCACGGTTAAAGGTTACGACAAGCTGGTGGCTGCGCAGGCCGTATATGGCAAGTGATCTTGGCCCTGAAATACGTAACCTTGCTCTGGAGCGCACGCATTCAAGGTGACTGTCATCGATCGCAAGCCAGCTGACTTCGACCTCTCTGCTACACTTGGAGGTATGAACGAGGTGAAGCGACTACGTCTCGTACCCATCAGGATTAATGCTTGAGATGCAAGAAGAAGTATACTGTATGTATTCACTAGGCACTTGCGGAAAGATTGGGGACACTGTTTGCGATCCCAGCTACAATTAAATAGCAAGGTCAGATATGAGGAATTTTCTTTAAAGTAACAAAAATAATGCTTAACTCGAGTAAATTGTTTGGTATTGTTGTTTCATTTGAGGGGTTTGGGCATCGTAGTCATTTAGACCCCTGTACTTGGGTACGTGTGGTATATTCGTCTGATAACCTGAGTTATTGTGGTGATTGTATTAGTGTGTGTGTTTGTACCTGCGACTAGGATTTGGAAGGATATGGTCGTGGCCGGTAGAAACCATTCCGGCATTTGTCTGGAGTAGAAGTGGGAAAGCAGGAAATACCACATCCAAGATATCTGAGGTGGGAATCGAACCTACCTCTTCTCAGGTTGGGATCACGAAGCTGAGTGTATCCTACTCCAGCACTCAGACCAGAATTACATTTCTAGGGAGAAACAGGAATCAAACTTGATGCCCGGTAGTTGCACTCACACACCATAACCACTGCACAACGAGACACAAAATATTTAAGTAAGGCACTATGGGGTACCAATTGAAAAATACTCTATGTACAATTTGTCCACCTCCGTTCATGGGAAGCGAAATACATGGAGGTAGGACAATTGAGGTAAAACATATCACATTCTACCTAAACAGAACTCAAACTATAACTTCAACATGATATTCTCTGTAACATTAAATTTCAGTCCCTCTCATTCATCTCAATAATAATAATAATAATAGTAATATTTATAATAGCATATCTTCCCAGCTAGGCATCACACATGGATTCTGTGAGGGATCATTCCTCTACCGTCGCAACGACGGTGTCTGGGAGCTGAACACACTTTGTCAGCGGATATTACTGGAGATGGTGTCAGGCCGATCGCCTAGGCGACCGCCTACTTGGGTCTAATTAAGGAAGGGGCAAGGAAGAAGGGATTTTGGTAGGAAGTCGTCCGTGGAACTGATGAAGTCTGGTGGTGAAAATAGGAAACCATGAAAACCATTTTCGGGACGACTGAGGTGGGATTGGCACCCACACTCTCCCGATGCCAGCGAAACACAAGGTAGCGCGTCAGCAACTCTGGCCACCGTGAGCGGTAATAATATTTTTTTTTATCGTGTGGTCTCCTCAGAGACCTGCGCGTCGGGATGAGAGATGGAATTGATTAAGGTGAATGAAATTGGAGAAGGATGTGGAAGGAAGCGGCCGTGGCCTGTCAGAAGGTACCGTCCCAGCATTTGCCTGGTGTTGAAAATGGGAAACCACGGAAAACCATTGCAAGGACGGCCGACGGTGGGGCTCGAACCCACGCGTCTACCGAGTCAGCAGAGAGCTTAGCCCCATGACCTAACGCTGCGCTTTAGCCCGCGTAGCCACTACTGTCGGTTATAATAATAATAATAATAATAATATAATAACCGTATGACCTCAGCGACCGTACCGTAGATCTATTGAGTTGGAGCCATGGACGTGATCTTCTCAACAACTGTGGCGTTCTATTTAAGAAAGCCATTGATTTGATTAATTTTGTCTTCATTCAGCAAATAATAATAATAATAATAATAATAATATCTTAATGCCTCCGTGGCTTAGGCGGCAGCACGCCGGCCTCTCACCGCTGGGTCCGTGGTTCAAATCCCGGTCACTCCATGTGAGATCTGTGTTGGACAAAACGGAGGCAGACAGGTTTCTCTCCGGGTACTCCGGTTTTCCCTGTCAAAATTTCATTCCAGCAACACTCTCCACTACCATTTCATTTCATCTGTCATTCATTTATTCATTGCCCCAGAGGAGTGCGTCAGGCCTCGGCAGCCGGCACAGTTCATATCCTCGCCGCTAGATGGGGGCTTCATTCATTCCATTCCTGATCCGGTCGGAGACTGGACGCAGGCTGTGGATTTTCATTTTCAATAATAATATCTTATGGCCTCGGGTGCCAGCTTTGTTAATTGACGCCCTGGGGGCAGCTGGCATGTCGAATTTTTTCTCTCCTTGGAGCGCTATGAAAGTCAAGGAGGTTAGATATCTAAGCTCCTTGACACTATAGCACTTTCTAGTAGAGAAAGGAAGAACTTTTTGTGTTGGCGGAAAATCCCGAGATTAATTTTGCCATTTTGAACACGGCCTACTGAATTCAAATGGGTTCTTTAACATACCAACATCCCATGAAATGCGTACCGTGTCTTTTGTCACCTTTCAAAAATCACTTGCCATGGCCAGGAGCGAAACGGCATGCTTGGGGTTGGCAGTCCTGCACGATAACCACTCACCCACCGTGGCAAGCATTTAGCGAATGTGACTGGGGAGATTTCTTACGAGCCGACATTGTAGAACTTACGGGCGCAATGGATTTTTGCAGTCCGTCAAGAAATCTGATTTTCTCCTCCGGGAATCAAACTGGTGGTCTTCGAATCAGCAGCCTAATACTGCCAACAGTGCCTGTAATTAGTTGCTGTTTTAACTTACATTTATTCTTTGCTCTCTCCTTATGTCGCGTGGTGTTAATATTGTAACTTTTGTCGATCAATAAGGTTCAATATGCTTTACAATGTCATATTTATTTTCTTTGTAGAAACATTTCTTTCGCTCACCAAACAAAATAAGACCCTTCCGTCTTCACTAAATAAATCACTTCCAAACTCGTTTACGTATTTGCGCAACAAAGCCGATTGAGATGTTTTTGTGGGTGGCATTTCTTAACCTACTACATGACCTATCACGATCACATACGCCTTATCATACGAACACGTGTAGCACGACTGAATGAAGAATACTGATTGCATCAGCAAGCTGTGCCCTAACAGCTTGGGAAGCGGGGATTCACCAAACATGTGACGACATGCCAACACCGAATTGGGCAGCTTAATCGCAGTAGAAGATACTCAGGTGGGGCGTCAGAAGTTTCTCTCGTAATTTAACGAGGGACGAAATGATTGAATGATAAAAATATGATGGCTAGGAGTGAAAAATTACTTTCAAATGTACATGTTATGGCTAAAATAAAAAAAAAAAAAAAAATAAAAAATCATAAAATAAGTAAGCAAACCCGTACTTCAGCGTAAAAAGCTTATATAAGAATTTCGCTTAGAAATCCGGACTCTAATAATATATAATAACGGCTTTCAAGAGATCTTCTTGATCAAACTCAAACTATCAAGTCTAACTTTCAAAATGAAAGATTTTCTGAGATGCTATCTCACTTCGAGGGATATTTCTAAAATACCCACTGTCTATATAATCTAGTTTTCCGCCGAGGGATTCTCTACCCAATTTAAACAACTTTGCATTGCTCTGGAACCTTCCAGAACCTACACTCTATCTACCAGTTATACTGTCATGTACTTTCCACTCACATGGGAATACTTTTTCAACCTAAGGAATCTTCCTTATGAACTGCTAATCAATATCTAATTTTTCTTCCTCCGTTGGGATTTTTCTGGTGCATTCAACTATAACCTACAATTTTTTCAAGCAATAGACTCTCGTAAATCTAGTGTAACTACTTATTTTCCACCATTGCAATAACTTTCTTTGCCATCAACGATTTGTGCTACTACAGTGAACTCTTCAACTATATCAACAGACTATAGTGAAAACAGTGCCTGTTTAACTTTTCATCCGCGTCGCGCTCGTCCGAGTACAATAAATACGGCCATGAACACTTTTCCACAATCCCATTTGATCTTTCCCAAACCCTTTACTAACAAACTAAAATAATAAAATTGTTACTTTAGGTCTTTTTTCAATGAGGTGTCATTCTACATAAGTGCCCTCCCATCTTTGCTCCACGTATAACGAATTAATGTCTGTAAAACTTCGTGTCTAGTACACGCCTTAAATTATATTGTTTCTCCTTTCTAATGAGGGAATCCAATTCTTTCAACTCAAAAGTGAGTTATCTCTAGGTTTCACGAAAGAGAAACTTGCCCCATTTTTCTCGTGATCCCTATACATAGGAGTTCTAGAAACTTCCTTTCAATTTTTCTCTTCAGGTTTCACAATAAGTGACCTGCCCTATTTGTATAATCTCTTATGTATAAGCGTAGTTCTGCATTAATACAAGAAGTTATAGAAACTTCTATTTCATTCTTCCTGTTTTTTTTTGTTGTTGTTACTTTCGAAGTTATTTGGTCTTATTTCTAAGATACCTATCTAGAAATCCTTAAAGTACACACCTTGTACTTGATTTATTGTTTAACTTTAATTACGTCAATTATCTTTAAGTTTTCCATTTATTCATCTTAGCAACATTTCCAATAAAGACATCCTACGCACACCCTTGGTCCCTTATCTACATACAAATTTATAACAAATAACAGTACAGTACGTATGTCGTTAGTTTTAGTTGTAAGAAGGTAGTTAGTTTGTCTATTACATATATATGTCATTGTTCCATTAGACTGTGGTGTGTGAGTGTGTCTGGTAGCAGTTGCATTGTTTACTAGTTATAGTTCATTGTTTCAGTAGACTTTGATGTGTGAGGGTGCATGTGAGTGTGCCTGGTGACAGACTGTTTTAGTGGTAGTATTTGTTGTTGGTGGAACTTGAGTATTTTTTTCGTTAGTAGAATTTTGGTATTTAATTGTTAGTACGGTAGAAGGTTAGTATTTTTGTTAGTAGAATTCCTCTTAACTTATTCTGAAAGGGAGTAGCAGCCTTTCAGGATAAATCAATTCTTTACTAGTCTTATAGACGGTTAAGATATTGATAATATAAGCCAAATAATGGCTACACTGCGTCCTGCTTCACGGCTGAAAGCAACGGGAAACTACAGCCGTATGCTATTCCCGAGGATATGCACCTCTCTATGCATAATTACATGTGATGATGGCCTCCTCCCTTGTAAAATTTCAATCCGGAGGTAAACTAGTCCCCCGTTCGGATCTCCGGGTGAGGACTACTCGAGAGGGGGTTAACATCACAGAAATGACAAAGAGGAAATCTGACATTCTACGTATTGGAGCGTGGAATGTTAGAAATCTGCTAGGAAGTGGAAGGTTAGAAAACTTAGAAAGGGAAATGGATAGGTTGAGGTTGGATTTGGTTGGGATTAGTGAAATGCGCTGGCAGGAAGTACAGGACTTTTGGTCAGGAGACTATAGGGTCATTAGCACTAAATCAAACAATGGCCAAGCAGGGGTTGGCCTCATATTGAATAGGAAACTTGGACAGCGGGTGGAATATTATGAACAATATAGTGTACGGATTATTGTAGCAAAAATCAATACTAAACCTACGTGCACCACAGTGGTACAAGTCTATATGCCTACCAGTCAAGCTGATGATGAGGATGTTGAAAAGGTCTAAGAAGAAATAGTCGAAATTCTGAGGTATATCAAGGGTGATGAAAATGTTATAGTAATGGGAGATTGGAATGCTGTGGTAGGAAAAGGGAGAGATGGGAAGATAGTAGGAGTTTATGGATTAGGTGAAAGGAATCATCGAGGAAGCAGGCTGGTAGAATTCTGCACCGAGCATGAGTTGGTCATAGCTAACACCTTATTCAATAACCACAATAGAAGAATATACACATGGATGAGACCAGGAGATACAGGGCGTTACCAAATCGACTTCATTATGGTCAAGCAGAGGTTTTGAAACCAGATTTTGGATTGTAAAACATATCCTGGTGCTGACATAAACTCCGACCACAATCTGGTTGTAATGAAATGCAGATTAAAGTTGAAGAAACTGAAAAAAATTCAAAAGCCAAAAAGATGGGCAATAGACAGACTGAAAGAGAAGGATGTAAACGAAATATTCAAGAAGAGTATAAAGGAAGGACTAATGAAAAACCCCAAACAAACTTCAATTGCAGACGAATGGGCACTTTTGAAGAATGAAATAACAAAATCCGCAGAAGAAAACATTGGTAGGAAAGAAAGAATAGGTAGAAAACCGTGGATCACTCAGGATATACTAGAATTGATGGATGAAAGGCGGAAACACAAGAATGTAAGAGATGAAAAGGGGAAAGCAGAATACAGACGTCTGAGAAATGAGGTTAACAAGAAGTGCAAGGAAGCGAAAGAAGAATGGTTGAAAGAGAAATGTGCAGGTATAGAAAATTGTCTGAAATTAGGAAAAGTAGACACAGCTTATCGAAGGATTAAGAATACTTTTGGGGAAAAGAATACTAAGTGCTGTAATATTAAGGACACAAATGGAAAGCCTCTAACAGATAGGGAAGAAAAGGTTGAGAGATGGAAAGCTTACATAGAGAGTTTATATAAGGGAAAGGAGATTGAGAATCATGTAATGGAAAGGGAGGAGTAAATTGATGAGGATGCGAAAGGAGATTTAATATTGAGATCAGAATTTGATAGAGCTTTGGAAGACTTAAGCAGGAACAAAGCACCAGGCATAGATGATATACCGATTGAGTTGCTACGCTGCATAGGAGATGAAGGTCTGATCAGGTTATTTCACTTGGTGTGTAGGATTTATGAGACAGGTGAGGTACCCCCTGATTTCAAGAAGAATGTAATCATCCCTATACCAAAGAAAGTGGGAGCTGACAGATGTGAAGATTACCGTACAATCAGCTTGATTACTCATGCTTTAAAGATCCTGCCTAGAATAATTTACAAGAGGATTGAAAGCCAGATAGAAACGGAGTTGGGTGAAGACCAGTTTGGTTTCAGGAGAAATGTAGGAACAAGGGAAGCTGTACTAAGTCTTAGGCTGATTTTGGAAGGTAGAATATGGAAAGATAAGAGAACGTTCATGGCTTTTGTAGACTTAGAAAAGGCTTTTGATAACGTTGATTGGACTAAATTGTTTGACATTTTGAAATCGATTGGAATAAAGTACAGGGATAGGAGGGTGATATACAATCTATACAGAAACCAGACAGCAGTCATTCGAGTTGAAGGACATGAGAGAGAAGCTGGTATTCAGAAAGGTGTAAGCCAAGGCTGCAACTTATCACCCATACTTTTCAATCTTTACATTGAACAAGCAATGAAGGAAATAAGAGAAAAATTTAAAGTGGGAGTGAAGATTCAAGGAGAAATAATTTCAACTCTGAGATTTGCTGGTGACATCATCATCTTGGCCGACAAGCCTGAGGATTTGAATGAGTTTTTGAATGGTATGGACTCCGTCTTACGGAAAGAATTCATGATGACAATTAATAAATGTAAAACATAAATACTGGAATGCAGCCGAAATAAATCAGAAACCTCTATGGAGATCAAATTGACAGGTGAAAAGCTGAAGGAAGTAGGAGACTTCTGTTACTTAGGAAGCAGAATAACCAGTGATGGACGAAGCAAAGAGGATATAAAAAGTAGGTTGGCTCAGGCAAAGAAAGCATTTCTACAAAAAAGGAATCTGCTGACATCGAATATAGATTTAGGTATTAGGAAGTCATTTTTGAAAGCCTTTGTCTGGAGCGTGGCGCTCTATGGAAGTGAAACTTGGACTATTGGTGCAGCAGAAAAGAGGAGAATTGAAGCATTTGAAATGTGGTGTTACAGGAGAATGATGAAGATCAGATGGGTAGATAGGGTTACAAACAAAGAGGTATTAAGACGAGTGGGAGAGGAGAGATGTTTCTGGCGACTACTAATGAAGAGAAGAGATAGGTTGGTAGGACACATACTAAGACACCCAGGAATAGCAAGCTTAGTTATGGAAGGAAGGGTCGAGGACAAGAACTGTAGGGGTAGACCAAGGTTAGAATATGTTAAACAGATTGCCTCAGATGTAGGGTGTGGTAGCTATGTAGAGATGAAACGATTAGCTCAGGACAGGGAGGCATGGAGAACTGCATCAAACCAGTCAAAAGACTGAAGACTCAAACAAACAAAACAACAATAATATATAACGTATAATATATAATATAAATAGCCTATATTGTAACCTTGTGAAGCCGGCGTAAAACAGGCGACCGCTCTCTTCCAGCTGTGGCTGGTTTCGTCACGATGCACGGAGTAACATGTGACGTGGTTGTAACTGCTATAGGCTCCGTGCGTTGGGGTGAGGAATGCTCCGCCGCGCTACGAGTGGCCAAACTTATAAGCTCGTGAATGATACCATGGCTGAGGTGGAGCGATGTGCAGGTAAATTTTGAAGGTGAATATTTGTCAATGAGATTTCCAGATATCCTAGAAATATGAAACTTAGTACCAGTGAAGCTGATATCCACAGGATCGCTATAAGAGTCTAAACTATTCTATATTTTTCGAGGGAACTGAGTTGGAGGGATTTGAAATGGCGGCTTAGGTGAAGAACGGTGTATGAAGCATTTTTAAAACCTGAGGTTAACACTCTTTCCAAAGAGATTCCTGAATGCACAAACTAACTTTCAACATCAAACTCCGAGGAAGTGTTGTGGAAAATTTCCTTGATATTAAAGAGTTGTAACGATGTATGATAAAGACAATAATGAAAATAGACATGAATTAATACAACACTCCCAGGTATCCTAGAAACTTAAAAGTGGGTACCAAAGAAGCTGATGTACCCAAGATCCCTAGAAATCTCTAAATATCTAAAGGTTTTGCTTGGGGGCCGAGCTCATGAGCTTTAAAATTGGGTTTCAAAAGCAGTTCGGTGAAAGTAGGCCTACGCAGGCGTATATTCACCCATAAGTTAACTTGTTTTCCAAAGCGATGACCTATAGTTTTCGTGAGCTCAAACGATTGCTGATAGTCCAAACTAACTTTTAAAATCAACAAACCTAGTTAGAGATAGGCTAATATAATCCCAAATGCACAATTTAAACTTACTACTTGCGATTCACCGTCAATATCCACCATGTTTTCAAATCAATTTTATGAATTCGTGAAGGAAAACTATGTAGAATATTACATTGTTATGTGTGTTACAATATCTATTGTTGCAACCAAAAATACTACACAACATTTTTACATCGGTGCTGTATATAAAAATAGAATAGGCTAAATGTTTGCACGCTTTCGATGTTCAACACTCAACTGATCGCGGCACATAACAGCTTCTCGAAATGTCCGCTTACAGCAGCACTTCAGTATACACCCGGAGCCTATAACTGTTCGACGATGTCCACTCTCATTGGATGCAGTATAATGTGGAGTGTTACAATTTCGCGCGTCACGATAATGAAAATATGCAGCGTATTTCCACACGCGTTCTTACCATTGCTTTCACTACGTGGCTGCCAAACAATAAGTATGAGACTCCAGCGCCAAATTTACTCGCGATTGTAGTGTAAATTGAACTTATTCTCGCGGTGTAAAATCTTGCGTCTAAATTGATCATCACTTTTGATAACCGGCTCGCGAATGAAAACTTCATTTTCATGGCGTGTACCGTCAATTCGACTAGTGAGCATCTCACGTTCTCGACTCACGAAATACACTGTCCCGGAATGACAATCCATAACTGTCCTGAAATTAAAATCAGCTGTATTTATTTATTTATTTAGCGTATGGCTTTTACTGCCAGGAAGTGTCCGAGGACAAGTTCGGCTCGCCAGAGGCTGTAGCTGCTTCAATGTGGACACCCATGGGGTGAGCTACAAGTTCCTTTCAATTTCAAGTAGTTCCAATCTTCACTACCAGATGTCACTGACACCAAGTGGTGAACGTTGGAACTTTGATAGAGCGTTTCAACGAAATCTAACCTGAAAATTTAGGTCCGGGGTTCGATTCCCGGCTCTGCCACGAAATTTGAAAAGTGGTATGAGGACTGGAACGGGGTCTACTCAGTCTCGGGAGGTCCAAATGAGTATAGGGGATTCTATTCCCACCTCAGCCATCCTCGAAGTGGTTTTCCGTGATTTCCCACTTCGTCTCCAGGTAAATGCCAGGATGGTACTGTACCCGTATCCTCGTGGTCAATTACCTGTTGAATCCGATGACACAGCTCGATCGTAGAATCTGGAAGTACCCGGCTAGAAAAAAAAAATCTACCAACATGGAACAACAAGGAATAGGGACACACATAATTATAAGAATGTGTCAAGAAAACACCAGTGGAAAAGCACACAAAATCAACTAGCTCAAACGAGAACTCGAGAATCTACGAAAGATCTCGTGGATGAAGTCTTACATTGGGAAATAGTCAAACACTGGTCTTCCCAACACATCCTTGCATTAATACAAATCACCAGATCAGAATAAAATTTAAAATAAAATAACTATTTATTTAACGAAGACAATTTGGACAAAAATGACGATAATCAAAGTTCAAAAATAATATATACATGTATATGAATCATGTCTTCGCAATAGGAATGTTGATGCTCACCTGCATCTGTCGTTCTGAATTCCATCACAAAAGAACATAACAATTTATTACTAAGAATAACTTCACCTTATTATATACAGGCAGATTCTGTTCAATAGGTTTATATACAAATATATACAACTTTAATCATGTTTCAGCCTATACATGATTCACGTCTTCCATAATTTTACCTCCTCCATTGCGTAAATTATCATTCCGTCTAATTATGTCTCATTCAACAAACAATTAAGTCAATCAAACGTAATTCTCATAATCGGTGATTAAATTTATAATACTATCTTTCCTTAACATCGTTGTATGCTTCATTTATGTTTCGTGTTAATATTTCAATATGATCTATATTTAAACAATTAATTCCATGATCTTAAATATCCATTCTTAAAATTCATTCGTGGGTAATATTTCAAACAAAGCTTCATCACAATATTTCTCGTGCTCAATCACGAGAAAAAATCCACACTATAATTGACCAAGCGACTATCAATTAGTTCGCATAATATTTCAATAAATTCAACATAAACCTTACTATTCTCATTACACTCACTATTAATTTATACATAACTCCATCACTTCTCAAAATATTTAATGATACGACATTATCCCATTATGGTTAAATTTAACCACGTGTTCACTGACTTCAACACAATAATTGCTTGACATAACTGTGTTGTAAATACCCCTACCACTTCAAAATTCCTTAAACTTCAATTATGGATCATGGATCATCATGTATTAATATACTTATGATCATTATAAATGTTGAACATCTTTCGAAAAACTCCTCCGCAATATTCTAAATAATTTCGTAAAAGAAATGAAATTACCAAAAATTTGTCCATTAAACACAATTCTTATTATGAATTAATATTATTGGTATGATTCGAAACAATTCTTATCAAAAGTCGAAATATGCCAGACTTTCGTGAAGATCGAACAGTTCTACATCATGGAGTTATTTCAACTATTAATTGAATTAAATAAAAGCCATTAGAAATGAACGACTCAATAAAAACCTAGCAACTATCTCGGATTAAAGAAAATGAAAAACAGACAAGATTTCAAATCAACAAATAATTAATACAAACATTATTCAAAATAGAATGACTCCTCAAAAATAGCAAAGTATCATTTATACAAAATTTAAAAATTTCACTAGGTTCAACTTCGAGTTCCAAATCAGCATAATAATTCATCAATCAAAGTGCTCTTCTTCATTTCATCGAAGTCTATACTGATCAAAATTCAGAATGTCTTGTGATAGAAAAATGTTCATTTATTCATATCAAATAAATTCTTCTTATAATCGGAAATCTTTTAAAAACACAATCTTCCTCCTAACGCAAAATCTTCTTAACAAATAAAGAGTTTCAAATCGTATTGCCAAAAGTTAAATTAACGACATTCGAAAAAGTGAAATCCAAAAACATTGAAAATTACAGAAAGATAGAAAAAGATGCGTTCGTAATCGAACCAAAATCTTAGTAAACAGGTAGTTTAAAAATGACAGAAGCGTCATAGTTAATCTATTGTTCACTTTCAACACATTAAAAAATATGGTGAAAAGTTTATGTACAATACCACTAAATCTACTACCAACATGATAAAAAGTCTCCCAGCTACCTTAAGATGGCTTCAAGATGTGAGTGTGTTTGGTAACACACCAATCCTACTGTAGGTTTCACCTCGGCTCCGAAATGCAAATGACCCTCGAGGCCTTGAATCAGGAAACGAACTCCTACGCCCCTGCTCGTACACCCGTGACTGGTCACGGATATCTCTCCTTGGACATCCTGGATCAGGTTTCGTAGCGCAGAGGTTGTAGACTCCTACTCTCTTGGCAGTAGATTTTTTCATTATGCAATAGCATTTCGTCTCAGAGTGATATATGAAGATTCCTTATGTCGACGTTTGCAATTATATCTTGTATAATTCATATACATTTTCAATAGGATAGTCAATCATGATATTCAGTTCTGCTCCGTCGTTATGTTCCTTTCATTATTTAGCAAGTCATGGATCACGTTCAAAGAACTGTGTAGTTGTTCCCCTCTACTCCAGTTTGAAAAACATGGCACTGAAATAAGTGGAACAGTATCAATATCGAACTACTTTTCCGCTGCACCGTATAATGTTATTTAGCTCCTCAGTGAAGATTATAAGTTCATTCTCTGACACTCTTATAATGTAGAACAATGTTGTTTCCAAATTCTAAGTCCATTTCTGCCGCTAATTCGGCGTGTATACTTCGCTGTATAATGCACATTTTTACGAAACACGTAACATTCACTCCCGAGTGTTTTCAACCGCACACTATCAAAATTTGAGACCGAGTGTGGCTTCGCTGACAGCATAAATATTCCTCTCCGAGCCTTCACTCACTCTTCAGGCTGCTCAAATCGACACATTAAATATCGTGATCATTCACTTACCATGGCGATTACAGCTGTTTAAAACCTTCTACGAAGTGAAAACTCAATCAAATTATCTCCAAAATACAGTATATTGATAATCATAACATTTGCGTATCGTCGGTCCTCTCTGTGAACTAGGTAATACATTATTTTGCTTGTTTTACAAGTCCATTGCGAGATCTTGCTTCCACCATTGCTTGAAATATGGGCTTGATTGTCATATGGAAACAGGTTATCCAACTGCTGGTCGGCAGGTTAGGTCATAAGCGTTGCGGGTGGTATCAGAATTACACCTAACCCAGCTGCAACTGTATCCGTGCGTTTAAAAAGATCGCAGTTCCTCGTAAAAATATTCCAAACTAAAATTGATTCAATAGCCACAGGACAATACTGGGACAGTACATAACGTAAGGCCACGGCCGCCTCCTTCCCTCTTCCTTGCCTATCCCTCTCAATCTTCCCATCCCTCATAAGGCCCCTGTGAGGCTGGCGCGGCGAGGTGCTCGTCCCCTGGCCCGATGTTTCACGCTCCTGGACACTGCCCTGGAGGTGGTAACGGTCAGAACCCTCGCTGAGTCCGAGGGCATAGCCAACCCTGGAGGGTAAACAGACTAAAATGAAACAAGTTTAATTAGTGGAAGGTTATTTTACATGCCATGAATATATGACATGGGACCGCCGGCTTTACTTCCCCTCCGAAGGAAGGCATACTGAAGGAATTTAAAGCTCTTATAAACGTCCGACGACTTCGTGCTTTCAATCAGTGGTGGATCCAGGCCTTGCGGGGCCCAGGGCGATATGATAAGGTGGGGCCCACAACAATAGGAAATTAAAAAATCAAATGGAAAATAGTTTTGTAATAATAATAATAATAAAATAAAGAATAGTTAAAATATTTTGAATACACTACAGTACATTTTTTTAAATACTATGAAAGAAACCTTTAAGTCCCCTTGAAGAAGATTTAGTAAACTATGAAATATTAAGATATTACTTTGCGACTTTTTCCCGGCTGAAGTCTTCTATCATTTCGCTTAAATCTAAACTTGCTAAACGGTCATGGGAGGTCATAGCTGCACTGAAAAAAGGATATGAATTTTGAATTAGTTTGAAAAGTATAATTAATTAATCAATTCAATTTAAAACAATCCATTGTGCGGGGCCCCCGGCTCGCGGGGCCCTGGGCGGTCGCCCTTCTCGCCCTCCCCTAGATCCGCCCCTGCTTTCAATTACAACTATCTCTGCAGGTCGCTCCTTCGATCCTGACTCCCTTTGAAGAAGGGAAATCGATTTCTCCCTACTCTGCAGTGTTAACCATGACTTACATTCTTCAAAGGCTAGTGGTGTTATTATGAAAACTCAAACAACATTGTAGGACTAGGTGCGTGTTTTTATCATTTGTCTTTCTTTTAATTCATGGTTAATGTCATTAGTTCCATAGCCTACTTATTCCCTCGGCTTGCAGAGATGTTGATGTCATGTGTTACGAATCCATCTTCTAATTGTTCAAATCTTAAAAATGAAGACTGTCGTAAGACATATTGCCATTTCTCCTCCCTGGTGACGTGTGAAACTACTCTCACACAGGGTCTCACTTAATTCACGCTGTTCGACATCCGACAGATCGCATGGTGTGATGTCAGCTCTAAGGGAATTCCGATCTCGTGCCATCGTAGCTAATCGACACAGACCATATTGGACGCAATACATATCTCTCTGGCACTAAAAACTATCACAAGGAATATAGAGCGCTGCTGCCATCTTGAAAACATTATCTAACAATCGATCATCCCTATATGTTAGAGTTACAATGACAAAACTTAGAAACTCGGTAGACCAATATAAGTGACTTACTATGTCCAAGACAAGAGATCAGCGACACCCTACTTTTAAGTAGTTGGCTAGGCGTACTCATCATCATCATCGGCTTTAACTCGAATCCGAGTATAAATCTTCTTCCTTCAGTCCAGTTTGTGGATGTGTTTACGGTGACTAAAGAGTTCAATCCTGGCATGGAACAAGCGACCACACAAGTCACATAGTATTGCTGGAGGAGGACGTGGTTGGGCTGCTCGAAGTTTCCTAGCTTGACGCTTGGCCTCTTCATGTGTGCGTCGATCCCTTTCAAACGTCTTTACAGTATCCGAGATGGTACGGCGCCAAGTTGAGCGGTCTTCAGCCAGCATGTCCCGGGTTTGTGAATAAATACCTATCAATTTCAGGGTCTGCTTAAATTGGTCCTTGTAGCGCCTCTTAGGACCACCATGAGGCCTGGTGCCATAGCATAACTCACCATATAGCATCTGACGAGGTAATCTCACATCATCCATCCGATGGACATGACCAATCCATCTAAATTGGTGACCTATTATGGATGATTCGATGCTGTTGATTTGAGCCTTTTCCAGAACAGCAATATTGGTAATGCGGTCTTCCCATTTAATCCTCAGGATTGATCGAAGTTTTTGTAGGTGGAAACGCTCAAGCTTCCTGAGATCACGTCGGTAAAGGGTCCACGTTTCACAGCCATACAACAATGTAGAAATGACTACTGCTTTGTACACCATAAGCTTTGTACTCATGGACAGATCTTTATTCATGAAGACCCGGTGCGCTAATCGTCCATATGCTGCATGGGCTGCACCAATTCTCTTATCCACATCCTGCTCACAGGTACAGCTCACAGAAAGGGTACTGCCCAGGCACGAGAAGTGGTCTACCTGTTCTAATGACAAATTTGAGATGGAGATATTGAACTGAGGAAGAGGTGTGCCTGGTGAAGGTTGTGCCAAGACTTAAGTCTTATTGACATTTTTGGTAGGACCAAAGCGATCACATGCACTTTTGTAACAATTAACTGACTCTTGCAGCTCTTCTGGGGTGAGAGTTGGCGAAGCAGCATCATCTGCATACAACATGTTAGTAAACTTAGTAACCTGAGTTTTCCTCAAGGAGCGGAGACGAGTTAGGTTGAAAAGCCCTCCATCAAAACGATACTTAACCTCCACACCTGGGATGTTTGTGGGTGAATCATAAATCATTGCAGCCAAGTACAGCGCCAAATGCGTTGGAGCCAGTACACATCCTTATTTCAATCCATGGGTAATAGGAAATTCATCGGACATCTTATTCTGATGGCAAATCACTGAGGACAACCAAACCGCTTCAGCACCGCCCACATGGCTGGTCTTGGAACCGAATCAAATGCCTTTTCCAAGTCATAAAAGACTAAGAAGAGTGGATTCTGTTGTTCTCTACATTTTTCTTGTAGCTGTCTCACACAGAAAATCAAGTCAATTGTGCTTCTGGAAGCTCTAATTCCACATTGTGACTCTGGGAGGATCTTCTCAGAGATAACCTTGAGGCGGTTAAGTAGAATTCTTGCAAGAATCTTCCCCACAATTGATAGCAGTGATATACCACGGTAGTTGCCACAAACACTGCGATCACCCTTTTTAAAGATAGTAACGATAGTGGCATTCTTTAGGTCTCCAGGTACCTTTCTTGATTCCCATATTCTGAGGATAAGGGTGAAAATCCTTGTTTTGAGGGGCGTACTATTGAAACCTTAAATCAATATCTTAGTATGAAATTACATAAATAACACGAAACTTGTTAGGGGAGGGGTATCACATAAGATACCTCGCAAGCATTCGTCATAAGACTACCCCATAGCACGCAGCGCGCAAGCGCCATCTTGAAAGTATGTCATTAAAATCAATAACCAACAAACTATTAGAGCCACAATGACGAAACGTCGCAAGAAGTTTGACTCCTAATCATGGTTTCGTTATACAAGGCCAGCGATTTAAAGAATTTATTATGATCAATGATAAGACAATAAAATCAAATACTAAGGACATGCTTGCGCAAATACCACAAAAATTGGTAGATCATCAGCACTATAAGGCGTACTGTACAAGCACTATTCATATGACTATCACTTGGAATATGGCGTGCTGCCGCCATATTGAAAATTAAAATCGATAGTTTAATCTAAATGAGCTACAATGATGGTACAGTGCTTGGCAATAATCTAGACTCGTACTCCTATGCTCAAGGTAAACGGTCAGCGACTCCATGCATTCATGAGGGTGACTTGGTGCATTGTTAAAATATTAAAACCAATATCTTAGGATGTTATTGTGTAAGTATTACAAAATTTGGGGAGGGGAGTATTATCCAAGTGATCTCACTGATATTGGTCATAAGAGTATCACACAGAAAATACCCCGCACCCACTACCATGAATACATTAAAATGTATAATTCACCATCTACTAGAATTGCAATAACGAAACATAGCAGAGCAGGTACTCACATATGAGGCCTTTTCTGAAAAGGTAAAAGATCAATAACAACGTACATTCAAGATGGTGGGAGGGCAGACTATTCATACGTTAAAATCAAATTCGCACGATGCTATAACTGAATTATAACAAAACGCAGTAAAAGAGTAGTCTTAATAGATGTGCAATGCAACTTTGGCTTTGGTCACAAGAATATCAAACTGATTTCTTTGCGCAAATGCCGTCTTGAAAGCATGAAATGTTAAAATGGGTGGCGTACAGTATAATCATTTTTTCATTACACCTGTACACCGGGGCCTCTGACATCACGCTCCAAATTTACGTTTCGTAAACTGATAACACACTCCTTATAATCGAGCCTCTAGTGTCTCACAGCAAATATCTATTCCTCAAACTGATAAAATACTTTGCCACATGAGATCACCGACCAGGTGTTCAAATCCAAGTCATTCAGTAGTGTTCCAAGCACATACATTACAGATAGACCAGTACAGACACCGAAGATCGCACATGATGACACCATTGTACTTCACTGACTAATTGGATGTGCTCTATAAGAATAAAATTTACAGTTAACAAACAAATTAATGCATAAATAAATAATGAATGAATAAACATATCAACTAATAAAAAGATAAATAAATAAGTTAATCCCAACACTCACAGTTAATACTGGCATTTGATGACAACGATGCTAAATGAAACCACAATAACACATCGTAACGTCTTGAAATCTAACTCTCGAACTAACTATGGTTATTAAGCCAGAGAGTCAATCATTTAAAATGAGTCCAGGCATGTATCTTTGCTCTCCCTTTTAACACGCCACAACCACAACAGGCATACCACCGCACATTTCTACGCACTAAACAAGGCAAAGAAAATGAGCGATCGATTTTCTCCCAGAACACAGTCCTGACAGCTGTATCTTCCCATGGCTCCTCCACTCGTACCGTGCTATCAACGATTTCACCTTGCTCCAAGACATTAGGGATGAAAATCCCCATTGCCCGGCGTTGCCACATGTAGTAGAATGGAGCTATACAGCATAATATAATTTATTTCGCACTTAGCATCTCGGTATTAACAAAATGCCAGCATCTGTCATGATTGCGAGATTTTTCTAACTGAAATACTTAACGTTTTAACGAAAAATGAAGTTGTGAAAGAATTTTCATCTCAACAGTAACACTGCTGAGTGAGCATGCCTTTTTATAAAAGCAATACTTTCCTGTCTGCCACAAACTTCAGACATGAAAATGCATAAATAAGGTATCAGCTATGGCAACTATTCTCCACTTTTAGCCTATTTTCATTTATGAAAAAAGTTGGCTTATGAGATCACCTTAGTCCGTGTGTGTGTGTGTGTGTGTGTTCGTGTGCGTACGCGTGTGTGACCGCCTCCCCCATCCCATAAAAACCTCTAAACAGCTGGAGTGACTTCAATGAAGCTCGGTATTTACAAACTACTATTTTGTCCAACACCGACCGTGTCTTTCAAATTTCAATACGTATCACCAATACAAAATGGCGGTTGTGCGAAATATTTGACCGGTATTCTATATCTCCCAACCTACTAAGGATATCACCCTGAAATTCTGTACGGTGATATAGAACACTACTAGAAGATCACCTATGTGATTTTCAGAAACCTATTAGGTACAAAACGAACATGGCGGCCAAGCGAAGTTAAAACATTTAAATAAACGTTTCTCGCGATTTAACAATCCGAGCGCCGTGAAACTTTGTACAGCCAATGTTTATGCACATTATAATGCAGGTAAATCTAATTTAGTTCAATTGTTTACATATCCTCAATATGGTGGCTGTGCGAAATATTCAAATTAAGCCTTTATTTCTGGTGTCCTAAATATGAGAAAAAAGTCAACGTTTGAATAATCAACCTACGCAATAATCGTCATCTAATAGTACACAACTCTATGCCCTACTAATATAATAAAGCTGAAGAGTGTGTCTGTGTGTTTGTGTCTTTAAACGCGCTAATCTCTGGAACTACCAGTCGGATTCGAAAAATTATTTTTGTATATGAGAGCCAGATTCAAGAGGAATGGGTTAGGCTATGTTAAATTTTGGACAGACCATTCCATTCCCTGCATTTAGGCCCATGGGCACAAATCCACACCGTTCAACCGATATGAACCAAAATGTGTACACTTACCCTTTGGAGCCCTGCGAGTAACACTGTCTACATGAAATTTATGACAGACCAGTCCATTTCCTGCATTTTGGCCCTTTGGCACAAATCTACACCGTTTCACTAATCTGAACTAAAATTTGTATACTTACCCTTTGAAACCCTCACTGTCTACATGAAATTTATGACAGACCAGTCCATTCCCTGCATTTAGGCCCTTTGGCTCAAATCTACACCGTTTCACTAATCAGAACCAAAATTGGTATACTTACCCTTTGAAACACTGCGAGTAACACTGTTTACATGCAATTTTGGACAGACCACTCCATTCCATGCATTTAGGCCCTTTGGCACAAATCTACACCGTTTCACCGATCTGAACCAAATTTCACATACTTACCCTTTGGAACCAGACGAGTGACACTGTCTGCTTGAAATCTCGGACAGACCACTCCATTCCCTGAATTTAGGTCCTTTGCCAAAAATCTACACCGTTTAACCGATCTGAACTAAATTTTGTATACTTAAAAAAAATCGAATTTACCCTCCAGGTTGGTGGCTCCTACGGACTCAGCGGGGGAACTCACCTCTACCACCTCTATGGGCAGTGTCCTAGAGCTGGGAACATCTGATCGGATTGGATACAACTGGGGAGGTGTGGCCAGCACCGCGCCCAGGCGGTCTCACCTGCAAAGCGAAGAGGGGCCTCATGAGGGAAGGTAGGGATAGGCAAGGAAGAGGGAAGGAGGCGGCCGTGGCCTGAGAGTAGGAACCATCTCGGTATTTGCCCGAAGACTAAGTGGGAAACCACGGAAAACCACTTCGAGGATGGTGGAGGTGGAAATCGAACCCCCTCTACTAATTTGGGCCACCTGAGGCTGAGTAGACCCCATTCCAGTCCTCATACCACTTTTCAATTTTCGTGGCAGTGCCGGGAATCGAACCCAGGATCTCCGGGACGGCAGCTAACCATGCTGACCGCTACGCTACGGAGGCGACATTTTGTATACTTACCCTTTGCAACCCTGCGGGCGACACTGTCCACTATTAATTACGGACATACCACTCCATTCCCTGCATTTAGGCCCTTTATCACAAATCCACACAGTTCCCCCTAATAGTGCCAAATGTTACTTTACACTTTGAAACCCTGCTGGTAACACTGTCCACTTGATATTTTGGACAACGCTCTCCATTCCCTACATTTAGAATAACAAACAAACTGAACTTGAAAACCACGTATTAAGGCCCTTGAGCCATTCATGTCCGTAGTAGTGTAACTATAAGAGTAATTTAATAAATCCATTGCTGACTGGCAATTCGGGCTGCATCACGTCGCCCCTACCAGTGTTCTGGTGCAGAATTGCGAAAATAGTTAAATCTTGCGCTGCTTATAAATTGCAGACACGGGGATTAATTAGTGCAAAAAGATTTCTTAGGCCCCTTAAAACAGTTATCATCATGAATATATTACGCCTCTGTATAAGTGCAATGGTGTTGATGCAGTACATTGAGGTTATCAGCTGCAATAAGCGTTGGTGCTTTCAAATTTACCTTCATTTATTCCGAAACTTATCGTTGAGTGTTATGTGGCGGTATGATACTACTCTACCACAGGAGCTCGGGACAGACGAAGTTTCCCAAAGTGTTCTGATTATTTTCCTACGGCGCTGTGCGACAAAATACGACACTATTGGTCTCTACATTTCCAACAGCCAATGAGATATAGGTCCTAGGCAGTGTCTTATTTCACTTACTCCTCTTTCTAAACATATTTTAAAATTTGTTTGTAAATCACATGTGTCAGTGCTGTAGTTAGTAAACAGCCGTTTCCCTATTCATTATTATCATAACGGGAAAATGACCTGAATGTTACGTTCATTATACTGTACTACTTATCACCCCCACTGCAACCACCCCGACCACAGCAAAAAGTTATATTTAAAAATATTTCTTTTCTGTTAGTTTAAGTATCATGTGCCAGTTCTGTAGTAGTATTAATTATCATCCATAAAACAAATAAATCCACCGGGCGAAGCCGGGCACTACTGCTAGTAAAAATATAAAATTGCGACCATCAGAAATAATTAGACTGTGCTCAATATCTATTAATCTACCTGTTATGACAGAAATCAAACTGAAAGTTTGTATGATGATAAAATATATTACCATAAGTTCACCTATGGAAATTTTATTAACCTGGTAAGCACAAACACAATATGGCGGTGACGCAAAATTAAAATATTTAAATGGACGATTTTCGCGATTTAACCATACGAGCGCTGTGAAAATTTTAATCCACTGACATCTAATTTATTTCAGTTGTTTTCATAACGTCAAGATGGCGGCTGTGCGAAATTTTAAAATCTCGTTTTTATTTCTTGTGTCCAAATTGTGCGATTGAAGTTTGAATAATAATCCTACGTAATAATCATCATCCAATAGTACATAATTCTATGGCGACCATCCGACGGTTCTCAATATCTACGAATCTATTACAGCAATCAAACTGAAACATTTTTTTGTTGATAGAGGCTATTAACATAAGTAGGATATATGACAATAGGCCGTTTAGTTCTTCACGGAACTACTTGTTTTGTTTGTCAGAATATCCCATGATGGGGAAAAATTGTTCTTTTCAACATTAAAATTTTCACTCATGATTTATTTAAGAAGATATTGACAAATACAAACAGAGTCATTATTGTCGAGACGGTAGTTTAAGCTCCAGTCTTGAACTCAAGAGACAATAATAATGTTATTGGTTTACGTCCCTTTTAACTGCTGTGGCTTTTAGAGACGCCAGGGTGCCAGAATTTCGCCCTTAAGAGGATCTTAAACGTGCCAGTAAATCTACTGACACGGCACCCTCACATTTGCGCACTCTCCAATGTCAACTGACTGCACCACGATTCGATCCTGCAACCTTGGGACAGCAGGCGGAAACGTTACCGCTGAGCAACGCAGCCATTGAATAAATAATGTGTGATCATTCTCGAACATCTACTTGAAATTATTTGGTGAGTGTTGATTTAGTAATAGTAATAATAATAAAAATAACAACGTGCATTAAGACTGCAATAGGGCCAGGATATCTCCGCATGCGGGAGACGAGCAGGTTAACATTCCAACGTCACCCGTCCTTGGAACGGTTTTCTAAAGTTTCAATTTACAAGTCCAGGCAAATCCAATATAATTACCAAGACCATTTTCTTCCTATTCGTTCCCCATTTTCATTCATTTTCATTGATTTAATAGGTCATCAACTCATCTGATGAGGTTGGCGTCAGGAATGCATCCGGCTTTAAATCCCCTGCTTCATACAAGCATACAGTCATCTCAGCTAGTAATCAGACCTCGTAGAAATAGAATTAAAAGTGTTTGACGTAAAATTTAAAAGAAGTAGAGAGCCGCAACGTCACGAATGTTCTGATTACTTTTTGCCATAATGAAACGCCTGGGAATACCAAAATTGGGTACACAGATACAGGCCAACTAGGTGAAGATACCAAAAGAGAAATGAGGATTGCACGTGTTTATGGTTAAAAGAAAAGGTACTAACTAAATCATCACTATGTTACTATTCAAAATTAATTGTAGTTAGTTACATTACTCAATTAGTTACTTTATTTTTTAAGTTTTTTTTCCAAATAAAAACAAGATGTACAGTAAACAACATGTGCCCTAATTTCTCCTAAATGCATGGGTATAGTTATAACTCATTGTCCTTATCAAGCAGTAGACTATAATTGAATGTACTTGTGATGAGCCTTAAGTGAGTCGTCTAGTATCAAAACCGGCCAAGTCACTGAAGGCATATTTTTCAGTATGGATGAAAAACCTCTAGAGACAAAGCAATGGTGGTCACAAAAGATTTTATAGCATAGTTATATCCGTAATGGTTTAATATTTAAGTTCTGCAATTTTGAGAAATCTGATTCATAATGAACCCATCTTTTTTGCTAATATTAATTTTGACTTGGCCGTTTTTGTTGCAATTTAGTATAATTTTAGTCTTTTTTTGTATAACTTTTCTTTTTAAATTCCAAACTCCAGTGAAAAAATGCAATTAAATTAAAATAAATTGACATTGTAATTACCTGTCTTTATTGTAATAAAAACGAAAGCATTCTGCTTAAATTGGATAGTAATATATGAAGATGAACATCAGTAAGCTGAGGAGAATACAAAATAGGTATTATATCATTAAAAGTAAGTAGTTCACTCAGATCTTGAACGCAGTAAAAGAAAATGAGTCACTTATTAAAATAGGAACAATATACACGTTACACTACACAATAATGAGAAAATAGGAGCACACAGGATATACGATTGCTTTCGCGCCAATGCGGTAAGAAGCCCGCGAATACGGAAGTCAGTGTTGCAAACGAACAAAATACAAATTATTACGACCTCGAAGAGTATACAATATAAGGAACAATGTTGCCTACTGATATTATCACATTCTTGCAGAATCTAACAACGCAAGATTCCAAACAATAATGCTGCGACATGAAGATTGCTACTCATTTTTTGACATGGCCGGTTATGAAAACACTGCCTGCATGACTTGGCCCACTTTGTTGCACGACCAAGAATTCAGTGCTCTGTAACATGAAGACATCGACGATTTTGAAGCATATTCATGTTTCGCCTGATAGTGCTATACTTATACTTCAAATTGATAACCTTAACTCATTTTTGTAAATTTTGTGACTTGGCCGGTTTTGATACTAGAAGACTCAAGTGTTGTATCATATATAAGACTCCTCGTTTATTCAGTTTCGGTGTAATTGCGCTATTGCATCTCAAGGATTTGATTTTAAAATTAGAAAAGTACGTCCATCTATCATCTTGAATGTATAGATTCGTTGATCATTTGCCGTCAGCAGAGAAACCCTCTTATATACGACTACATACTTGCTGGGTTTCGTCACTTTAATTGTAATATTAATAGTGATTACCGATAGCCTATTACAGTCGTATATTTTCAAGATGGCAGCTGCGAGCTACATGCTGAGTGATAGTCTTATGACTAATAACAGTAAGGTATCTTATATGATAAAACTCATTTACAAAGTTTCGAGTTAATTGGCCAAGTGGATTCTGAGTTACGGATTTTGATGTTCTAATAGTACGCTGAACCACCATCTTGAATATATGGTGAGGCTGTTCTTTATCTTGGCCATAAGGAGCTCACATACGGTTCTACTATAATACTAAGTACAGTTAACTTAGCTCTAAAATGTATAGGATTTTTTATATTCCAAGATGGCCGCTACGCCCTATATTCAGTATGATATTCTTATGGGTAATGCAAGCGATGTATTTTATGTGGTGTTCCGCTCTCATTACGTTTCGCGTTAGTTGTGTTAATATGTCATGATCTAATGATATTCAGGTTTTAAAAATACGACCAGCCGCCATCGTGAATGCACGAAGTTGCTGTTCTTTTGACGTAGTCATAGGAAGCCACATGCAACGCTCTATATTACTACTAATATTCGTTTTGTAGCTTCAAAATACTTTTAGTTATTAACTATCATATACTATATTGGCAAGATAGAAGCCGTGTGTTATTCTTAAGGCTTATTTCAGCAAGGTCCCGTACATAGTTGCCTACTTCATTCTTTGAATTGCGCAATTACATTTTGAATGATTCATAACCTTACGCATTAATAGTAAGCTCATGCGCCATCTAGAAAATTGTGAGTCGCTGTTCTTTTACTTTGAGCATGCGCAGCTGCTAACAACGTTCTAAATGTTTACTAAATTGCTTTGTTATTGTTCCAAGATACTCAGAGTTACTAATTGATTGCGGATCACAATATGGTTACTGTGCGCTCTATTCACTGTGATCATGATTAGACTAACACAAGTTAGAGCCCTTATATCATACTTATACCTTGCCAAGATTCAACTTGAATACGCAATTACATTCTAAGGTTTCTATTTTAATGTTCCAATGGTTCACGCAGGGCCCATCCTGAATATATCGAGGTTCTGTTTTTTTGCCTTGGGTATACAAGGCCATATACACGGTCCTACCTTGTCATTAATTTTCGTTGATATACTCATTAGATGTTGAGAGTTATTCAGTTTTATATTTTGTATTTATTTGAATTCAAACTCATATAGTGATTACGTTGATAATAGAAGGTCCTTGTATACAACTACCTGATGACGAGGAACTGTGAGCTTTGCTTTATTGGATCATACGTTATGGATTATAATGCATGCATGATTTGCACGCCCGCCAGCTTGAAATTATTCAGTTGATGACCTTTCATTTTTAATAACCCCTCACACATGAAGGTTTGTTCTTTCGCAATTTGTTAGGGATCTTAATAATAATTTAGTCGTAAATTGGTTTAAGCATTGAACATTGGGTTGCCACCATTGTCTTTCCGCTAAGAAGGCGGCGATATAAAACATGACACTAAGGTGTATTTTACTATTGTCACCTCTGTACAAAATTTGGATCAATTTGGTTTCACCGTTTGGGAATTAATAGTGAACCCGCTTCTGCGGCATACTGATGCGCGATGATCCGGCTAAAAACCGTCACACACCGTTAGGAACAGAATACACTTTCTACTCGTAAAATGAATTGATGGTACGGAATTTATTGTAGCTTAGAAATAATTCAAATTCAGCACGGTAGGTCAAGATCTTGAAATCCCAGGGCGCATCAGGATTGTTGGTAGGTGGGATTTTCATCAAATTAAAATAAACAAACTCAAACCTTTCTCTTCTGGTGACTCCTACTTCTACTTTTACATCACATATTTACATTTAACGTATACAATTATCCCCTTGTACTAATTCATAATTTACCTAACCAGCTATTCTGAATGTTTTTCCTAATTTAATAATTTCTTATACTTACACTCTCCTCTAGTTTTAACACACTCTCATCAACATAAATTATTTACACTCACATGTTTTCTGTTTTAGAGTGCTCTACTTCCCTTATCATATAATTGAGTGCATTTTCAGCATAAAAATCTATACTAATTTTTATATGTCATGTTATGTTATCGGGTTATGTTTATGATTTTCACCATCTGGCTAAATCTCTAACACAGTTATGACAAGAGGTCGTAATTGTCGTAAATATAATCATATTCAACCTATATTCTATCTTACTATAATAACATCAGCTACATCACAAATATTCCATCATCATTGACCAATATTTGAATCTCAGTCACCGTTGTTATATTCACTCAGATATTCGTAGCTTATCAGACTGTTGACTTTAGTAACTTTCCATTAATACTTAATTCAGCTCAATTCATAATGTTCGTCGACGTAAAACCTTCTTAAAATACAATCTCTATTTTTGCAGATCCTCAATAACCATTCAATATATACCATGAGCAGACCAACATTGCTGCAACCACTTTACTCTATATTTGTATACAATTTGTCATAAAATACGTCATAATCTAGCCAGGATAATTCCTTTAGGAGGCCAACCAATGACAATACCATCTGCAATAGCCTACATTTAAACCATAGCTGTGCTTTTCATAATACTTCAGCAATAATGACCAGTTACAACAACACACTTCAGTCTGATATTTCTTTTAATTAATGCAAAAGGATTTAATTATCCAAATAGCCATTAATCAATTCAGCTCTAATTCTTTGCTTGCTTGTTGAGATAAAATATATCGTTAGTTGTTATATCATTTCAATTCAATATCATATTCTGTTACCTTCATTGTTACAACTCTTAATAGCAATATTTGCATAGATATCAACTCATTTTACACTTCCAATAAATCCTCAAATTCATATTACTTCAATAGCTACAAACATCATGTCACGTCATTTAATAAGTCCCAATATCTTAATGCCACCAAAGCGTTATCTTATTTTGTCACTTGACAGAAATCGTTTACGGACTTTAATAAGTTACAACTATCTAAATGTGCAATCCAAAATTCATAAAAATTCTTAAATCCTAAATATCCTAAAATCCTAACAAATAAATTCGAATATGTACATATAATTTTTATATCCAACACATTTGATAATGAGCAATCACAGTTGTAAATATGCTCGTAGATTTAATTAATAAATTATTCAATAGCCAAACGGGCAATGGTTTTCTACATGTCATCAAGAAAACATAACGGAATCGCTCTACCTTGGTGAAGTTTTGCGATGATTTCCCGTTTCGATCGTATTTCTCGTTACTCTTACCTTGTCACCATGATGTTACGTAAGATGTTCTTCTCCAAGATCCTTCTCAGCTACTTCTGCTCCTTTGGTCAACATCCTACTAATACGCTTCTCGGTGTCGTGTTGTCTTCATCTTTTGTTCAATCATGTTGGGCGTTCGTATGGAGATCCCTTCTTTTCCAAAGGATGCGTTCATGTTGTGATTTCAAGTATAAATTTTTATGTCACTCGCGTCCGAGTCCAACACATAATTAGAACTTTCCCTTAATACATGTTTAGTGACTCATCGTAATTTTCAGATTGCACAGGTCGTAACATGTCCTCTTAAACTCAACTTTCATAGGCATTGCTGAAATTCTTGAAGAACTCAAATAGTACCAAAAAAGTGTTCGTAGAATTGTTAATAATAATAATAATAATAATAATAATTATTATTATTATTATTATTGTAATCATTATTCGAAGAATTTTTAAGTTCAGTAAATCGTTGCTTCACTACGGTAATAATTCAATTCCCGTTTCGATCGTATTTCTCGTTACTCTTACCTTGTCACCATGATGTTACGTAAGATGTTCTTCTCCAAGATCCTTCTCAGCTACTTCTGCTCCTTTGGTCGTCTCGTGGCTTTCAATAATGTTTGACAAAATGTTTGGTAGAAAATTACCACTCCAAACTCAAGTAGATAATCGCTTAAATGTGTAATTCTTTCAAGATACTACAAGTTGAACCGTCGTTGCGGTAACTTATTGATATGCATGAAAATGTTTCTAAATTTGTTCTTCGCATACTCAAAATTATTACAAGTTCATATCACCGTAACTTGAATTAATCACTGGTGAAAAATACAAGGTTCCCCTCCGTATAGCACTTTTCTTGTGTCCACGTTCTTCTATGTGGATGACATTTTACTAAGTCCAAACTCTGACTTGATAGTGTTCACCGCTGTTCTCAAATTGTTCGTGTACTTTGCGCGGTCTCCTCCCATATATCATATATTGAATTCCCTCACTATATTCTAGAACATCGAAGCGTGGACCTGCTCGTTTGGTAGCCGAAATATGTCTTCGTCAGTAGGCGCTCAAACGTCACTTGGCGTTCTCTTGCCCTCATTTTCATAATATTTACGAGGTTAAGTTCCCGTCTTCAGTTTAACCACTAATTACTCCGTAATTAGACATTCTCCAAACAAGGTGAAAACATGTATTTTTTTCTCTCTTCATTATGTGCCTAGTATGTCCTCCTCATGACTTTCAATTTCAGGTATCCATGAGATAATTAGTGGCAAAGAGTAATTATTCCATTGGCTAGTGCCGGTCATGTGACTTACACGCGCTAGTCCTTTGGTCATGACACGCTTCTAGATACCTCTCACTGATATTTTGAGATCAACTATTTAATTCCTTGTCGGAGCGTCGTTGTTTTTTTTTTTTTTTTTTGGTCTTCACTCCTGAATCGAGTCTCTACAAAAATCATTACAATGAAATAAATGTTTTCCTGGCGACCTGCCAATCATCTCGACTCTCGCAGGTAACATAATGACGACAATAGAACTCCCCTCGTCTCGTGGCTTTCAATAAAACTATTCCCTGGTCTGGTGGTTTTCAATAATACTATTCTTTCTCTCTGTATACATTATTAATTGGATCAAAAACATAATTACGGGTTCAATAGGGGGTATAGGGGATGGAGACAGACATACACACTTACAAATACAGGGCGTTATTGATATACGTGACGTCCGTTACACTGGCGAAAGACGTTGGTATTCTAGCCAAATATCATCAGGCAATTTAGTATATATCATATATTGAATTCCCTCACTATATTCTAGAACATCGAAGCGTGGACCTGCTCGTTTGGTAGCCGAAATATGTCTTGATAATATTGTAACTAATGTTCGAAGAAATTCAGAGTTTACTGCTTCAATAAAGTTGACAAAATGTTTGGTAGAAAATTACCACTCCAAACTCAAGTAGATAATCGCTTAAATGTATAGGTAGAATTAAATCAAAAAAAATCGTCGGTCAATGTCTTAGAAGAGGGAATAGCCTGTGTTCCCCTCAACAATACAGCTGACTTCTCCCCGTCGCCCCCCCCCCCCCTCCAACGCTGAGGAATGTTGACAAGAGTCTGAAATTGAGTGATCGCCTCGTCTTGCCTGCCAATGGCATTGAAATACACAAACCGAGCCTATGAACAGCTGATTCACACCTTCATGGGGAGTGGCTACATGACTAGTGATGGTGGATCTGCTTAGGATTCAGCAAGCTTCATGGCCAATGGCACAACTTATAGGTCTACGGTACAGTACATATATCAGAAAATGGAAATCGTAAAGGTTTGGTAATTTATTTAAAGGCACTGTTGGCCTATCTTTGTGTGAAGACAGTGCAACAACTGTAATAAGAATTAAAATATCATTATTATTATTAATAATATAAGAATAATTATATTATTATTATTATTATTATTATAGAATTGTAGCCTACATAAGTTGTTGCCTTGGGAGAGCTCAAACAACAGTCAGTTTGAATATAATAAATATGTTACCTGTTTTACAGCCGTCCTAAATGCTTCTCTGGACAGATGACGGTATCTCGGAATTTTGTCACACAGGATTTCATTGGCAAGTATTACACCATTAAAGAGGTTTTATGAGATATTTTATAAAACTAAACTCTTATAAAAGTTATACAAAGCAATCATCACACTATTACACTACATAAAATATTTTATAATAGTTCAGCAAAATGGATGAAGGACTGTTCCTTGTTCACTTAACTGTATTACGGTAGATGAATTTCTGTAGGCCTAGTGACAATGCCGGTATATAAAAGAAACGGAAAGATGAAGTAAACGTCTATGGATTAAACCATGGGTCTCTCGCGTGACAAGAAATATATGTATACGAGTTAAATCTTGGTGAACGAGCTGCAGAGCAAGGACTTGAACAAAATCGTTAATATTTAATTATTTATAATTATAATGAAATGAATTATGATAACGTTCCAAACAACAACTGCCCGAGCAAAGAAAATTGAAACATACGAAGTAAAAAAGTAAGCATTAGGTGGAATTCCGTCCCCGGTTCTCTCGGACAGTAGTCAAGCTATCTACTCATTCTGTCAAACAGACAATTCTTTGATGACTTTAGATAAATAAAGTATATTACCAACCGGTAAGGATAAAGTGATTATTTACACTATCTTGTAATACCATAAGTGAAATTGACGGATTATGTTACCAATGTTATAACACAAAATACACTACCATTCACATATTTTTCAGCATATTTAACTATTTAATTTTACTTCATCACCTGAAATGTACGTTCTTTATGTACAGCGCTCAGAGCCTCCGCTATTTTTACCTACACTTTCTAACTTTCAATCATATTTTTTCATATTGTATACCATTTATTATGTAACATTTCATGCTTTTCACACTCTGATATGAACATCATTGTTGCGGTAATATTCCAGCTGTTATAATCCGCCATTGTGGTTTGAATCTTTCATCAAAGATAGCACGATGCTCATACATTTTATAAAATACATTTTATAAAACCACCTTTTATGAAAGATTTCCCCATTTCACTGTCGTATCTTTTTTAAAAGATCTGTATCAAAGATCTTTGATAGTGTAATACTGCCTTTAACAGGGCGTAAGCCAACGACACAGGGATGTTACCTTTAATGCACACGTTCAAGGACACTGGCCAGAGCCGGATTGAATCCGTGCAACTTCGAATCAGCCAGACAACAACTAACCGTCTGGACCATTAAGGCTTGCAGTCATGTTGATGGATGAGATTAATTAATCCTGTACTAATTAAAAACCCACAGCATTCCGTACGAGTTTCCGCTATAAACTGCTAATAAAACAACACCAGTGGCCAGATTTCAACAGCTCTGATCTTCCCCTAAGTTATCCTTTTATACCAGCTGCTGTTGACATGGCATCACTCCGTGACTGATACCCTGTCGCACTCCTTCGAGGCGATGATAAATAATTCTGTATTGCATGAATTAAATAGGGAAGATCGGAGACCTCTGGTTCCACCTCCACTTTTAACGTCACAAATTTCACACGCACTGACCAAGATTTGAACTGGGATGCAGCGTTTGAAGGCCGATTTCTAAATTCACCAAAGTGAGGAGCTTAATTATTAAACGAAAATTAACCCCCGGCGTAGTGATGAGCTGCTTTTCTTTCCCAGTAATTTGCCATTCAACACTGTGTTTGAATCTCGCCAGGACCAAGTGACATGTATTGTGACCGTTGTGTTGATGTCAACAACCACGATGACTCAACTAACGACACATAAATCGAATAAAAAGTACCGTGAGGATCAGGTGACCTTCCAAAAAGGCTAGAGCGGCACGAGAGTCCGTAGTCCACAGGGATCGTGGTACATGGTGACGATGGTCATAGACCGCCTAAGGAAAGGTTCACCTTAAAACTAGACTGAGAAAATAAACATCCAGACTCATGTAAAACACCGTGAAAATGTATTAAAATTCACAAGCCCCTAGCCTAGTTCGGAGGGTTATAATCGGCTAGTCCGCAAATTAATAAATAAACTAAGATAAAGAACAGGTCCCCTACCTGAGAAGTTACTGACAACCCTCGCGAAAGATCTAACTCACAATGATAAAGCAACAACAGCAACGCTAGGAATATGGCACGACGCAAGTCCCTAGTTCAAGTTACAAGATCAAGCTAATATCTGAATTTACATTTAACAGGGTAGCAAAACAAATCTAGGTTAGGATGGTACCATTTCGACATTTAAATTTAACATTAATTCAACTAGCTAAGTCCTATCAATTAACAAAATTTACGGCGATGACGTCCGTAAAAGAAAACAATTACATCCAAAAGCTAAGTGTACAGCCTTGAAAAACAAACAATTTAATTATGCTTAATAACTATGTGCTAACAGCACACAATAAAGTAACATGTGGGGTTTAATACACTTGACATCATAAATTAATAACGAAATAGACACAGTAGTTTTATTAAAAATTCCTGCCTACACCTTGGTTTACTCTTTGTAAACCATAGTCATCTAATGTGTATAGTTACGGTGACGAATGCGCAGTTGAGACCACGTCTGACATCGCATGGCCTGAGCTCCACAAGCTACGAACTCTAGGTTCGCACATGCTTCAGGTCGCTACAAAAACGTCAACTGTCCTAGTCATTTCCTCACAAGGAAATTATCTTCAACTGCACGGCTATGTCAACAGTTCCAGAATGCAAAGAACAAAGTTAGATAGAAAGAATCGTTAGTTAGGCTTGTTTTACAACAATTATGCATTTTATTATTAGAATGTCGGTTTATAGGTTTATCGTAGGTTTATGGCGAATAACATTGACAATAGCCTGGGCACGGAGCGTCTCCAACTGAGATCATTCTCCACCAAAAAGCCTCGAATCAACAGTCGGAATATAATCAACGAGTATAACAACTCGGACACACAATAACACGGGTTACCAGCGGCGCTAAGCTCGCGTTCAATAACTCTGGGATAGGCCTGTACAACAGTTACCTTCCAAAAACATCTGGTCAACGGGATCATCCCCGGACAAAGCATACAATAACATCCTGCTATAACAGGGTAGACTTCACCATCCTATAGAAAACCTTACATAACTGTACCTGTCATACGACAATACACGCAACAGAGCGTTAAACTAACAAAAATCGATCCATAAAACAAGTGATCAAATACAAGAGTGGAAACTGGTTTCCATAAGCAAAATAGCAATGAATGGAAAAGCGAATACAAATTGTACTCTGTCCTCGTCTATAGTAGTTTTGTCTCACAATGAAGCAGGCGTGCTCTAGGTCACTGGGTTACATAACCAGTTTATTCAAGGCCGGCGATTTAATCAATACAAAACCTGCAATTGGCCGGTTCATAAAAAACATTACCATGTGGGTTACGGATCTCTACAGAGTCCGTGTATCAAACGCACGCTATAAATCTGAATATAGTAATACACTTCCGTCTTTCTACCAAAGACGTCTAAATGAATGTAAACTTACAATAACTGAAGCTCTTTGCTTTTAAAATTGCAACTCAGTAGTTGCTAGAACATCAAATAAAAACGTGTCTCACACGACACAAGCAAAGTATGATAAATGTGGCACAGATTAACACACTAGATCTGCTTAATGATACTTTGGGAACCGCGTTCGATGCTAGGCAACGAAACATTCCTTCTAGTTGTTAGGTTCAAACATGACCAAGAATAGCTTCTGAGCTTATTCAAAATGAAATATAATGCAATTACAAACTGGTAGTTACTGTCGACTACCTAAATGATACGACCGTTCTAACGACAGTCAGGGGTGTAACAAAGGATGGCTGCGAAGAATGCAGTCAATTAATAACCAAGGCATCTGATTGCCATAACTACAGTCAGCAAAGACTTGAAAATTACCCCAAGTAGGGTTGAACAAAATAGCCTCAAAATGACTACGATCAGGTTCAGCAAAAAGGTAGGCATTGACGTTCCACGACGTTCACCAAGCTGCACCAGGGCTGACCAAAATGTCTGACCCCAAGGGTGTTTCACTCTAAACTGAAATAAATGACATCTAACTAATCTAGTTACACCCCTACCTAGAAAAAATGGCTGACACTGAGTGTGGTTGATTCACAAACTACATTAAAACTACTATACCACCAGAAACTAGAACAAAGAAGGGGTGTGTCAAAAACTCACGAAATGGAGGAGCTCTCACTCAGCTCTCTATTCCACAACAAGGGTTGTACATAAACCTCTCTGGCTCTCGGGATCGGTATCCTCCTCATCAGGATTCCCATCTGGACTCCCCCAAAGACCAGGGTTCGATTTGTCCCTGTCGACATCTTCGTGGATATGCCTGGAAATGGCATTTTGGCTCCTTCCCTCTCGTTCATCGTTCTGGAAGTTCCACCATCATGCTGGTTCCTGTAGAAACGTCACCCCCCCCCATACTGGGATGGTATTAGCCCATGGTGACTGCTTCAACCATGGTGAATAAAAGTCCAATCACGTGGGTAGCGAAATAAGTTGCGTGATTATTCATCCTCTCACTTCCAAAATTATAATGTCCGTCGTGACTATTATAGGCTTCAATTATAAGATACGACACAGCCTTAATCTTGCAGATGTGGATTAGCATGTGAGCTAATACTATTTTATAATGCTGCACGTGCTAGTGACGCTACTTTTGTATCACGCAGCATCCGTGAATTATACGACGTTTCAAAGATGAAATTTCCACTTTGGCAATTTAAATATCTCATACAATTATAATCACACTTATTCAGGATAACTGTAACACTATTACCTGTATATTTCCACTAGGCATCTGCCCTCCACATACGCGTGGGTAATATGTGATGTCACAGCAATGTTGTGCAATACACTATACTTGCCAATAATTATTTCCCAAGCTTCTTATTTAATTCACTGGACTTCATCGACAGTGAATATTAGTATTTGCTCGCTCGATGGCACCTTATAATCACTTTTTAACGCTAAACAGCGGATATTCTTCTACGTCTCGTAGGACAAATGTAATTCCACGCCTACACAAGGCGGATTCTCAAGACGCAGTGCTCCGGTACTGGGTGTCTCTAGAAAGTAGGTCGTCAAAACGAAAACGTTGAGCGACTACTTACGTTCCTTTTTGCGTATCTGCAAGGGTATTACCTTACCTAAAGTAAAAATAAACATTCTCCAAAATGTTTTAATAATGCAGCATGACGAAATGGAATATTCTGAGTCTCGTAGGAAAGATAAAAATAATTAATAAGACCTCAGATAATAATGAGCAGTTTACACCAAAGTCAAAAGTGCGATTCACCGCTACTTCAAAGTATCGCGTGATCTCTCAGATTCACGTGGCTTCCTGGGTGTGTTCAAAAGTACAACATCCCCTCATAAATGCTCTGTCATGAAAAAAAACATCACATGAACCATAGCTCAGCGGGTTCATCTGCCTCTCTGTCGTTTCAAATAAAATGTTGGGATAACATTTTTATTTGCTTTGAAATTCATTCAAGAGTGATATTTTTTTAGATTGGCTGCAATAAAGGTTCCAATGCGTTCTCCTGTCCTAATGTCTTCTATCACATAACTTCCATTGTTTAAAGGCTGTCGGATACGACTAGGGCCATAATACAAGGATAGAAATTTCCCATATATGCGGTCTATAGGACTAGAAATTCCGGGTCTCCTTATAAGGATAAGGTCTCCTTCTACTAGTGGTTCTCTAAACCTCTGACGTCTAGTTCTTCTCAAGCGCTTGGCAGCTTGTCTGTCCATAGTCTCTCTCGCAGCTAAAAGTCTGCTGGCATGTGATGGTTGTAAACAAGGTGGATTTACAATCACACGATCCCATATTCTCAGCGGCATCTGGTTCAAATGCAAGACCATAGTTATTTGACCAGTGCTTTCATGTACTGTTGAATTAATACATTTTGCCATAATAACAAGGACTTCAGTCCATCGCCAGTGTTCTTCTTGACAATATAATCGACAGAATTTTGCGATAATAGACATCACGCATTCTGCTGGGTTGCTCTCTGGATGTCGAATAGATGATAAAACATGACCTATTTCAAGCTCATTCATGGCATTGGCAAATTCTGCTGAGGTGTACTGTGATCCGTGATCAGTCAACAAGAATTGTGGCTTTCCTGCCTCCGGTATCACTTGACGTCTAATCCTCTGAATAATCTGATGTGCAGTAGCTTTTTGAATCGGATGAAGCATCGTATATTTCGTGAACACATCCACCGTTACAACGATGTATCGATTCCCACGACGAGCCTTAGGTATTGGGCCATACAGGTCCTGTGCATACAACTCTCTAGGTTGAGTTGGTAGTATTGGTCTAGGTTGTTCCTTCAGCAAGTGTGACGTGTATTTGTTCCGCTGGCATGCGTCGCAAGCACGTAAACACTGTCTAACGGTGGCTCCTAACCCTTTCCATGTAAAAGACTCCTTGATAGTTGCAATGGTTTTGTCTGTTCCACCATGACCAATGGATAAATGTACCATAAGAATAACAGATTCTTGGTATCTCCTAGGAATAACTGCACGCAGTTGAGTGTGGTCCTCGTCTACAAACTTGTATAAGACACGATGATAAATCAAATAATCATCTGCAACAGCAGCAATCCTTGCATAATGATCATCCTGTGGATCCATTCTTCGTTCTAGGAAACGGATAATATGTCTGAGTTCCTCCTCACGTCGCTGTCCTTCAGGTAAATGACGAAATCGGCGAAGGTGTTCCTCGCATTCTCCCTCGATGTCTATGGCATTAACAGTAGCTTCAGGATTCCGGCTGAGGATGTCGGCCAACACATTCTCTCTGCCTGGTCGATAAACTATTTCCAAATTGAACTGTTGGAGAAACAGCGTCCAACGTGTGATCCTGTCGCTTGCCAGTCTTGTTCTCAAGATGAAGGTCAACGCATGATGATCGGTTCTCACAATAATCCTCTGACCTAACAGAAGTTTCTGCCAGTATTCAAGTGCGTAAACAATTGCAAGTGCTTCTATCTCGGTCGTGAAGTAGTGAGATTCATGTGCTCTTAAACGTCGGCTTAAGAAAGCGATGTAATGACGTTTCTTCTCATCATCTTCCTGCAGTAAAATGGCTCCTATACCAATGGCAGATGCATCAGTTTCTAGAATAAAGTTCCGAGAGTAATCTGGATATTCTAACTGAATTGAGTCCACAAGCATCTGTTTAGCTCTCCTGAAAGCTATCTCGCATTCATCATTCCAGTTCCACCTGCAGTTCTTTTTCAATAACCCTTGCAGTGGTGCAACAGTTTCGGAATACTTCTCACAATGAGCAGCAAAGAATTGGAGAATTCCTAAGAATTGTCTCACGTGTTTCACACGGGTTGGTGTTGGAAATGCAGCAACAGTTCTAATCTTTGCCGGATTCGGTCTATATCCTTCTCCATTGATTATGTGTCCTACGAATTTCACTTCTTCCTGAAAAAATCGACACTTGTCAAACTTGACCTTAAAATTTGCCTGTCGGAGATTCTCAAAAACAAGGCACAATGTCTTTAAATGCTCTTCTTCTGTTCCCGAAGCTATGATTATGTCATCCACACAACATATTACTTTCTGCTTCACTTCATGAGTCAGCTTGGCATCAAGTGCTCTGATTAATGCGGCTCCGGCATTTTTCAATCCAAATGGTAGTTTTTGGAATACATAAGTAGTCTGATCAAAGAAGAATCCAGTATATTTCTGAGTATGCTCAGATAATCTGATATGGTAATAAGACTGAACCAAGTCTAATGATGAAAATATCCTTTTTCCTTTGAACTTCCTGAGAATGTCCCTAATCTTGGGCGGTCTGTCATGCTCAGGAGCTAGGCGTTCATTCAAGGCTCTGGCATCAAGACAAAGTCTCAAGCTTCCATCTACCTTAACCACAGGTATTATGGGATTCAAGAAAGGAGTCGGTGATTTCTTGATTGTACCTGCTGCTTCCATCTCATGGATCTTCTTAGCAGCTTCTTCGAGATGTTTCTCGGCAATCGGATAGATCCTTTTCTGGAATGGTGAATCGTCCAGTAATACAAGATCATACTCGTAGTCTAATATCTCACCAGGTGTGGTGTCGAATATATCTCGGTATTCGTTCAGTATTGCGTCAAGATCCTCATGTGTGGGTGCTGATAACGATTCTGCCTCTTCGTCGGCATCTAGTGTCGCCTCAATTTCCTTGCCCTTTAATGCTTCGACTACGTCTACTTCGGATAGGAATTCCGGTTCTTCTTCAATTAGGCTCATCTGAATGGGTTCGTTCGGCTTGAACTCTACCGTATTCCGTCCCATGTCAATGATTCCATCATATTTTCTAATGAAGTCTGCGCCTAAAATGGCATCATGATGCAGGCCCTTCATTACGAGAAATTCGTGCAAGTACACGTGGCTCGAAATCTTCACAGTACACAAAATCTGGATTTTGCACGTTACAACGCGGTCAGGTATGACACCTCTGACTCTTATAGCTGAAATGGGCAACTCCGTCACCTCAGAGTTTGCTCTAAGTCTGGCATGGCAATCGGCGGAAATTACACTAATCATCGCTCCAGTATCGATGAGTATGACTACACTGACTTCATTCAAGGTGGCTACAATCTTGGGTAGACGTGTTAATTCATAATTGTGGTTCGTCGTTCGTCGTTCGTCCAACAAGTCTTCTTGGATTGGCTCCCAGAGTAATATAGAGGCAGTTACTCGGTGCTCAACCAAACAAGAATCTATTGATTTTTCGGAGTTTTTTTTTTTTTTTGTCATGGCGAGAAGTACTGGGCTGGTTCTGCTCCGTCTCCTGCGCCGAATGTCTATTTTCCCTCGAAGTAGGGTTCCGTTCTCCCTCTTCTTGGATCTGCAATTCTCTCAATTGTTGGAGGTACTCACGGCTCTCCCGCGCTCTTCCTTTCCAATCCCTGTCTGGCTGGTATCTAGGGTCTCGATTTCTGTCGTAACCCCCACTATATCGATAGTCTCTACGGATACGTCCGTGTTGCTGATTTCTTCCTTCATTCCCTCGGCGGTTGTTTTCATGACGTCGGTTGTCGTCCGTCCTTCGGTCGAATCGCCGGTCCCAATGACTTCGCCGGTCATCATGTTGATTTCGAGTATACGGAGTGTTATTCCATTCTCTCCTGTTATAACTGTAATTGTTATCACGTCGCCCAGAATCCTCTGTGGTTTGTGTTTGTTGTGGCGTCTGGCTCACTTTATCAACAGTCGTCAGATTCATATGTCTATCCTCGCGCCTATCAGCCTTCTGCTGACGGTGTGTAGGAAACTGTTCTGTGTTAGCGTCCAACCTTCGCAGTATCTGGTCACACTGCTGGAAAGTGGATGCCCCAGCAGCGATTAACACACGTTGTACATCCGCAGGGTACTGCCAAACAATTGTGTTCACCAAATCTTGTTCGGACAATGGAGGCTGAAGACAACGGAGCTTCGCGAGCTGTATTGCGAAGTAATTCGCATAACGAGTAGGTGTATTGGAACTGTACCTTCGAGTGTACATCTCAGCTCGGATACTCTGCTGGATGTCGCTCGACCAATATGTTCTTAATAACGCTTCCTTAAAGTCTTGGTAGCCTGTGAATGAGTATCGGAATGCTCTGAACCAGGTACCGGCTTGTCCCTCAAGCAGTCGCTCTATAACTCTTAGTTCTCTCTCTGGATTTACCATAGTATCACGTAAGTAGCTTTCGACATTTGCTAGGAATTCCACTGGGGTAACACCGCTCCCAGTTCCCGAGAAGCGAGCTGGTTGCTCCTCTCTTGAACGAATTATGGTGACATTTCCCTGCGTATTCGCGGGTCTGAAAGTATTTTGCATGTAACTCTGCGTAGGAGTGTTAGTCTCATGACTAATTCGATTAGATGCTGGTTGAAACGGGTGAGCGTTAAAGTTCAAGGTCTGACCTTGCGCTAAATTAGTGAATTGTGACGGTTGCGATTCCATAGGCGCGCTGGGTTGGAAATGGGTTGGCATCATTCCTCCTGATTGAGATATAGGCGTTTCCTGAGATTCTCCCATCTGTGGGTGTACGTGTCTCTCTCTTGGAGTCGTCTCGAGTCTGTCCAGGCGTCTTTCTATTACTTCAAGACCTGGGATGGTTCTGGCTGCGACTTTGTTGCCTAAGTCGTTCAATTGCAGCTCGATCCTGTCAACCTTTCCCTTGAGGTTTGTGTCTACCTCGCGTATGGCCGTCCTAAGGTTATAACTGAGGTCTAACCTCTCGGTCACCGCGACTTCCTCAAATCTCTTTTGTAAGGAATCGATATCTCCTTCAACTCTGGACATATTTTCTTGGATTTTACCCACATCGTCTCTAACCTCGGCTACCTTAGCCTCGACTGTAGCTTCGTGTTCGTTGAGGTCACCTCTCAATAACATGAGGTCAATTTTGTGTTCCTCATGATGAACATCAACTGTCTCACGTAGACTGGCTACGGTTTCCGTCAATTCAGAAATGTTTCTCCTGTTGGTGTTAAGTTCCTCTTTAATCTCCATCATGCCATCAACGATAGTCTTCACGTTGTTATTAACGGCATTGGCAGCTCCTCTCATCAAGATTAAACCAACGTTCATGGTTGCCATGTCCTTCTTCACATTTCCGATAAATCCCTCGACGTGATCTAGTCGAGTCCCGAATTCTTCCCTGGTATGTTCCAGATCTGCTCTCATGTCTATCTGGACTTTATTCAAGGTTGTCTGAATTTGAGCTGTGTGCTCCTCCAATCGGTTTTGCACCTCCTCCCTAGCTCTATTCATCTGGTCGGTTAAGCAATCTACGCGCTGGTTAGCCTCCTGATGGTGTCTTATGACATCAACCCTAACAGCTGCTAAACCTGTCGTCAGATCATTTCTCGCTTCGATCCTATATGTGTCCATGTCTGCCCTGACTTGAGTTAAATCAGCCCTAACATTATTTACTGAGTGGGTGTTAATTTCTAAGTCCTGTCTTACATTGTTTATAGACTGAGTGTTAATCTCTAAGTCCTGTCTTACATTGTTCATAGACTGAGTGTTAATCTCTAAGTCCTGTCTTACATTGTTGACTTCCTGTCTAACCTGGTCCACATGACCACTGACATTGTTGACTTCCTGTCTAACCTGGTCCACATGACCACTGACATTGTTGACTTCCTGTCTAACCTGGTCCACATGACCACTTACAGTATTTACAGCCTGAGTATTCTGACCTAAGTCAGCAGTAATCTGTTGAAGATTGGCATTCACACCTGCCATCATCTCTCCAAACACACGACGAATAGTTTCCTCATCCATAGATAAGAAATATATGAGAAAGTGAGGGATCAATTTCTACTGGAACTTACAGCTATGATTAGTTACTTGGTGGTATAAAGCTTGCTTCATTTATATAAAGATCACGAGTACAGCTGGAGTATGCAAACTAAGTGCTTCTACATTTACAAAGACAACGGTGAGCAAAGCAAAGTATTACATTTACTTAGGATGAGGCATCATCAAAGAAAATCCTATCCTTCATTTATTCAACACTAAAGCCTCACCCCATGGACTTCTATCAAACATGAATGCCATGCGGTCAATTGATCTGCAGTACGACTTTCTAAGTTCGTCCCAGTCCTGTCAATTTACCAATAATCAACATTAGGATCCTCAAAAAAAAGTAACATGGTACTGAGGGTCACCACGTTAACGTCGGCACATGAGTTGGGCGCCATTTTATGTCGTCCAAGTCAAGCCCACAACGTTGTGCGCCATTTTATGTGACCGTTGTGTTGATGTCAACAACCACGATGACTCAACTAACGACACATAAATCGAATAAAAAGTACCGTGAGGATCAGGTGACCTTCCAAAAAGGCTAGAGCGTCACGAGAGTCCGTAGTCCACAGGGATCGTGGTACATGGTGACGATGGTCATAGACCGCCTAAGGAAAGGTTCACCTTAAAACTAGACTGAGAAAATAAACATCCAGACTCATGTAAAACACCGTGAAAATTTATTAAAATTCACAAGCCCCTAGCCTAGTTCGGAGGGTTATAATCGGCTAGTCCGCAAATTAATAAATAAACTAAGATAAAGAACAGGTCCCCTACCTGAGAAGTTACTGAAAACCCTCGCGAAAGATCTAACTCACAATGATAAAGCAACAACAGCAACGCTAGGAATATGGCACGACGCAAGTCCCTAGTTCAAGTTACAAGATCAAGCTAATATCTGAATTTACATTTAACAGGGTAGCAAAACAAATCTAGGTTAGGATGGTACCATTTCGACATTTAAATTTAACATTAATTCAACTAGCTAAGTCCTATCAATTAACAAAATTTACGGCGATGACGTCCGTAAAAGAAAACAATTACATCCAAAAGCTAAGTGTACAGCCATGAAAAACAAACAATTTAATTATGCTTAATAACTATGTGCTAACAGCACACAATAAAGTAACATGTAGGGTTTAATACACTTGACATCATAAATTAATAACGAAATAGACACAGTAGTTTTATTAAAAATTCCTGCCTACACCTTGGTTTACTCTTTGTAAACCATAGTCATCTAATGTGTATAGTTACGGTGACGAATGCGCAGTTGAGACCACGTCTGACATCGCATGGCCTGAGCTCCACAAGCTACGAACTCTAGGTTCGCACATGCTTCAGGTCGCTACAAAAACGTCAACTGTCCTAGTCATTTCCTCACAAGGAAATTATCTTCAACTGCACGGCTATGTCAACAGTTCCAGAATGCAAAGAACAAAGTTAGATAGAAAGAATCGTTAGTTAGGCTTGTTTTACAACAATTATGCATTTTATTATTAGAATGTCGGTTTATAGGTTTATCGTAGGTTTATGGCGAATAACATTGACAATAGCCTGGGCACGGAGCGTCTCCAACTGAGATCATTCTCCACCAAAAAGCCTCGACTCAACAGTCGGAATATAATCAACGAGTATAACAACTCGGACACACAATAACACGGGTTACCAGCGGCGCTAAGCTCGCGTTCAATAACTCTGGGATAGGCCTGTACAACAGTTACCTTCCAAAAACATCTGGTCAACGGGATCATCCCCGGACAAAGCATACAATAACATCCTGCTATAACAGGGTAGACTTCACCATCCTATAGAAAACCTTACATAACTGTACCTGTCATACGACAATACACGCAACAGAGCGTTAAACTAACAAAAACCGATCCATAAAACAAGTGATCAAATACAAGAGTGGAAACTGGTTTCCATAAGCAAAATAGCAATGAAAGGAAAAGCGAATACAAATTGTACTCTGTCCTCGTCTATAGTAGTTTTGTCTCACAATGAAGCAGGCGTGCTCTAGGTCACTGGGTTACATAACCAGTTTATTCAAGGCCGGCGATTTAATCAATACAAAACCTGCACTTGGCCGGTTCATAAAAACATTACCATGTGGGTTACGGATCTCTACAGAGTCCGTGTATCAAACGCACGCTATAAATCTGAGTATAGTAATACACTTCCGTCTTTCTACCAAAGACGTCTAAATGAAAGTAAACTTACAATAACTGAAGCTCTTTGCTTTTAAAATTGCAACTCAGTAGTTGCTAGAACATCAAATAAAAACGTGTCTCACACGACACAAGCAAAATATGATAAATGTGGCACAGATTCACACACTAGATCTGCTTAATGATACTTTGGGAACCGCGTTCGATGCTAGGCAACGAAACATTCCTTCTAGTTGTTAGGTTCAAGCATGACCAAGAATAGCTTCTGAGCTTATTCAAAATGAAATATAATGCAATTACAAACTGGTAGTTACTGTCGACTACCTAAATGATACGACCGTTCTAACGACAGTCAGGGGTGTAACAAAGGATGGCTGCGAAGAATGCAGTCAATTAATAACCAAGGCATCTGATTGCCATAACTACAGTCAGCAAATACTTGAAAATTACCCCAAGTAGGGTTGAACAAAATAGCCTCAAAATGACTACGATCAGGTTCAGCAAAAAGGTAGGCATTGACGTTCCACGACGTTCACCAAGCTGCACCAGGGCTGACCAAAATGTCTGACCCCAAGGGTGTCTCACTCTAAACTGAAATAAATGACATCTAACTAATCTAGTTACATCCCTACCTAGAAAAAATGGCTGACACTGAGTGTGGTTGATTCACAAACTACATTAAATTTACTATACCACCAGAAACTAGAACAAAGAAGGGGTGTGTCAAAAACTCACGAAATGGAGGAGCTCTCACTCAGCTCTCTATTCCACAACAAGGGTTGTACATAAACCTCTCTGGCTCTCTGGATCGGTATCCTCCTCATCAGGATTCCCATCTGGACTCCCCCAAAGACCAGGGTTCGATTTGTCCCTGTCGACATCTTCGTGGATATGCCTGGAAATGGCATTTTGGCTCCTTCCCTCTCGTTCATCGTTCTGGAAGTTCCACCATCATGCTGGTTCCTGTAGAAACGTCACCCTCCCATACTGGGATGGTATTAGCCCATGGTGACTGCTTCAACCATGGTGAATAAAAGTCCAATCACGTGGGTAGCGAAATAAGTTGCGTGATTATTCATCCTCTCACTTCCAAAATTATAATGTCCGTCGTGACTATTATAGGCTTCAATTATAAGATACGACACAGCCTTAATCTTGCAGATGTGGATTAGCATGTGAGCTAATACTATTTTATAATGCTGCACGTGCTAGTGACGCTACTTTTGTATCACGCAGCATCCGTGAATTATACGACGTTTCAAAGATGAAATTTCCACTTTGGCAATTTAAATATCTCATACAATTATAATCACACTTATTCAGGATAATTGTAACACTATTACCTGTATATTTCCACTAGGCATCTGCCCTCCACATACGCGTGGGTAATATGTGATGTCACAGCAATGTTGTGCAATACACTATACTTGCCAATAATTATTTCCCAAGCTTCTTATTTAATTCACTGGACTTCATCGACAGTGAATATTAGTATTTGCTCGCTCGATGGCACCTTATAATCACTTTTTAACGCTAAACAGCGGATATTCTTCTACGTCTCGTAGGACAAATGTAATTCCACGCCTACACAAGGCGGATTCTCAAGACGCAGTGCTCCGGTACTGGGTGTCTCTAGAAAGTAGGTCGTCAAAACGAAAACGTTGAGCGACTACTTACGTTCCTTTTTGCGTATCTGCAAGGGTATTACCTTACCTAAAGTAAAAATAAACATTCTCCAAAATGTTTTAATAATGCAGCATGACGAAATGGAATATTCTGAGTCTCGTAGGAAAGATAAAAATAATTAATAAGACCTCAGATAATAATGAGCAGTTTACACCAAAGTCAAAAGTGCGATTCACCGCTACTTCAAAGTATCGCGTGATCTCTCAGCTTCACGTGGCTTCCTGGGTGTGTTCAAAAGTACAACATCCCCTCATAAATGCTCTGTCATGAAAAAAAATATCACATGAACCATAGCTCAGCGGGTTCAGTATAAAGGACAGAACTTAGGAGACAACGCATTTACATGCGATTTCAAACATCCTTCCACACCAGGGCTGTTAATCGAATTTAGTTTATCGTTTACAAGAACATCAATCAATCACTCACTGATTTCCACACTTACAAAGTAGGCTAAACATCACTACCAGTCCAAATATCCCAAGCCATTGTGTGAGGTTCCAACAACAACAACAACAACAACAACACAATTTGCTTACGTAGGTGTTTTACAAGACGAGTACAGCTATCCTCATATCAGCTGATACCCTCCCCTCCTGAACAGCAAGGTCAGTGCTCCAATTGCCCAACAACTTCTTGACCCACCCTAGCCACGCCTCAAACTACCTCGCACTTCCCCAAGTACCCCAGACTTGGATTGCTCCTTCTGCTTGATCAGTTTCTGAAAAACCTACGGACATTGACTTTTTAATGTTTAATTATCAATTTAAAGATAGGTGACATATTTTTTTTACCTAGGAAACTTAGAATAGTCTCTTTTGTCACCAGTGTAACGGACATCACGTATATCAATCACATCCTGTATATATATATATATACACACACACAGACACACCGACATTTGGCCCGCATAGATCTCATAATTCTATATTCATTGCTTTGATAAAATTTAAAAGTAGGCTAATAGGAATGTTGTTACTCCAGCAAGTCTTGCAGAATAATGGCAACTACCTTCCACTGAATTGCTCATTACGAACGTTGAGCTTCTGAATGGACGGAGTGAGATGCAACCTGAGGCTGAAAACCTCGTTCGGGCATTCTGCACTGACCGTAGTTTACATTTACTCATTCTGGACTGGGCCTGGCAAGTCCCAAGAGCCATTGGAAAATGAGGGGAAACTACGTCCTTAAACTACCCTTGGATTTTGGTGGTATTTTCTTAATGAGTTTGTTGTATCTATCTATATATCTGTCCCGCTGTCTGTCTGTATGTCTGTATGTATGCATAAATGTATCAAACTTCCTCTAGCACTCCTCACCAAAACGTAAAAGTCAGCAGTCTCTAACAGCACTTGATGCAATTAAAAGTAGGCTATTGCGTTCTTTTAATCAGATATTTCTATTTGCTGTATCCTTGCCGGTGTGAGAATTGAATTGACGTTCAGGTCAACAAACGTGTGTTTAAACAGCGAAAATGGCTTGTTCATGCAAACGACATTTTGTATTCAACGTGTGTAGCAATGAAAGACACTTTGAATAATGAGGGGCTGTGGGGATGGGAGTTGTGTGAAACATGGTACCCTGGCGAGACAATTGTAGGATTATGCACAAATTGCTGTGCTTCACTAGGCTTTTAGTGGCGATTTGCTTTTGTTATGGGGCACGTTATTAATGCAGCAAAGTGAACAGTCGGCCTATTCCGTTCCGAGTCGAAGATAGGAAAACATGGCGACGGAAATAGAAAGTACATGTTTGGAAATCAGACAAATTTATGTTCCAGATATTGATAAGATTTTGTTTTAACTGTACAACACTGTGAGGTTTGAAGCCATTTTTCAATGCTGCCTTAGTAAACTAAAGTTTGGTGTTTTTCAGTCGGTCAACACGAATGTACCCGAAAGAGTTGGGCTATACCCTGTTCCTGAAAAAAAAAATCATGAGATTAATAAATACACTAGGATGACCAGTTTCGATCGTCAAGCGATCATCATCAGATACGTTACACTTAGGCTGAAAATTCTATGTTTGAAAATACGGGTGCAAATATTTACAATACCTATGTACAATTATTTAGTTGCAGTATTGGTAATGCAACTTGTTAGTGTATGCTAGTTGTAGTATATATGATGTTAGGTGAAATGATAAAATGGTGATAGAAATCCGGAATTTCTCTGATTGGTGGGACTATATGGTTGTAAAAGTCAACTATGGTTGTGCTGTATAGTGTGGGCTATTACTAATCTGGTTGGATGTCTTCCGCACTGGAGCTGCTCGATCGTGCATATCAAATTTTAATACGTTTCACGAATCCAACATGGCGGCAGCGCGAAATATTTCACTGTAATTCTATATCTCAGCAACATTAACAGATATCACCCTGAAATTTAGCACGGTGATAAAATGTAGACCTACTACTAGAAGTTCATCTATGTGACTTTCATAAACCTGTTAAATACAAAACGACAATGGCGGCCAAGCGATGTTGAAACATTTCAATAGATTTTTCTCGTGATTTAACCATTCGAGCACAGTGAAATTTGTCACAGCAAATGTGTGTACACATTGTAATGCATTGACATCTAATTTAGTTCAATGTTTTACATATCATCAAGATGGTGGCTGTGCAAATTTTTAAAATTAATTTTGTATTTCTTGTGTCATAATCATGCGATCAAAGTGAACGTTTGAATAATGAGCCTACGAAATATTCTTTATCTACTGGTACATAACTCTATGGCCTACATGTATAACAATCGAACATGGCAACCATCCGAAATATTTAGACGGCTCTAAATAGCCTATCTACGAATCTGTTACAGAAATCAAACTGAAATTTCATCTGTTGATAGACGCTATTATCTTAAATTGACCTATGGGACCTTTAATAACCTGGTGATCACAAAAGCAATCAATGCCAGTCGATCTTTGAACATTTATATGGAATTTACTCGCGATTTAATCATCCGAGTGCAGTAAAACATGGCACGGTATATTCTCATACAAGCCTTAATATACTGATGTCAAATTTAATGGAATTAACGACAATTTAAAAATGGCGGCTGTGCATTTTTTTTAAATCTCGTTTTCATTTCTCGTGTCCTAAGTAAGACTAGAATGATATATGATAATAGGCTATTTAGTTCTTTACGGAACTCCCCCCAGGGGCTCACATCTTGTGGGCGTGGGTTGGCGACCACGGGGCCCCAGCTGAGTCCGGCATTGCTTCCACTTACTTGTGCCGGGCTCCTCTCTGTCTTCTTTCCTGTCGACCTCACTTGGTCAACTCTTGTTCTCTTCTGACCCCGACGGTATTAGGGTATCCGAGGCCTAGGGAGTCTCTTCCTTTCCCGCCGTAATTGGCCCTTGGCTCATCTTTTCTGATACCCTCCTTCTGCGAGGGGTCAGCCTTCTTTTTCTCTTCCTTTTACCTCCTGCCTTGTGCTCTAGGCCCTTAAGGAGGCAGGGTGTATGTAGCCCCACCACTTTTGGTGCACCCTAGATAATGCTACACCCTCAGGGGCTCACGGCTGGTGAGTTCGGGAGTTGGCGACCCCGAGGGATTCCTGAGCTGGGTCCGTTTTCCCCTTTTGTCCCTTTCCTTCGGGGCGGACCCTCTCCTCTTTCACTTTCCTATCTGCCTTTCATGGCTCTCCTTCCTTCCAAGTCCCTCAATCCGCATTCTTCGTGGGTTGAGGGCATTTCTTTTCCTCCTGTCCTTTATTTGACTTATTCTCCTTTAGTTCTCCATTTCTTCTTCTAGTTTGTAGGTTAGTAGTTAGTTTTAGTTTTAAGTATACATTTCATTTTCATATTCACGATCACCCAAACCATCAGGGGCCGATAGCCTAGATGTTAGGCCCCTTAAAACAACAATTATCATCATCATCATCATCTTTACGGAACTACTTGTTTTATGTTTAGTCTTCGTGATCTACCTTTTTTCTTCAGGATGCGCAATTCACCCATGGTATCTAACTCAAAAGACCAGCACACAGCCTCTCCCGAATCCAAATCTAATTATTATTATTATTATTGTTATTATTATTATTATTATTATTATTATTATTATTATTATTATTATTATTATTATTATATCACCGTTATTCTCAGATCATTGTCTGGTAAAATACAAAGCAATTATGCAGATTATATTGAATCGGAGCATAATCATCACTTTAATTTATGTCACTGCCAATGAATTTACGAACTATCCTAGTTGTAGGCAATATCACTTCATTATGTATACATTTATACAGGTTAGTGTCCAGATCAAGCTAAGCCCTTGCAGAAGATGTTTAGGAACTACACCAGTGCTTGAGATGACTATCGGTACAATTCGAACTCTCTTGACCTGCCATTGGTTCCTGATAGGCTCCATCGTCTCCAAATGCGTGGACGCGATTTCAGCATGTTTAGCCTGCAGGTTCTGCGTATTCGGAATCAGCGGGACGTCCTTCAACCTTTTGTTGAAGATCACTATGTCAGGCCTGTTATGTTTCACTATCCTTTCGGAAGTAAGGAAGGAACGAAGGAAGGAAGGAAGGAAGGAAGGAATCTTGTAGTTCTACGTGACAGTTTATCATGTGATCATGAGCCACGGGACCTCCTTTTACGTGGTATCTGAACCACAGGACATGTCATTTCACTTTGAAAATCTCACATGCATTGACCAGGAATGCACCACCATGCTCCTACTGTCCTTTCGGTGAGCACAGGCATATCCCAATACAGTCTGAAATGTTCATTTTCAGCCACGTTCTTTGGAACAAACTGGTAGTATGGAAACTTGTTCTGTTTTAAAAGTTGGAGTTTCCTATTATTATTATTTTGGTGACTGAAGCAATTTACAGTGTTGCTTTAGTAATCGAAATTCGATGTTTTTCAGTCGGTCAACAGGATTGTATCCAATTGTGGTGGGTTATTCCTTAATCCTGATATAAACTTACATGAGATTAATAAATATAAGCATTATAAGCCTAAATAAATAAATAAATAAATAAATATTTATTAATCTCATGTATTTTTTTTTTCAGGATTAGGGAATAACCCATCACAAATAGGTTCAATTGTGTTGACCGACTGAAGAATATTAAATTTCCATTATTATTATTAGTCTATTATTATTATTAATAATATTATTATTATTTCTTACTATACCTCGATACAACAGAACCATTAGAATAAATTCTGGTTTATATTTTATTTGTCTACGTAACGGGGCTCCCATGAACGTGTTGACCAACTGAAGAGCATTCTAAGACAAAGTAGTAGCTACTGTAAGTGTTGCTGAATGAATATGGTTTCAAAACTAGCCGTGAGTGATGCGATATAAAAATGGCTCAACCCCTGGTTCTAACTGAAGCCGAGAGAAGTGTAAAGCTGTTAGTTCCACCCGTATAACTCCGAGTGGGAGCAGTGGAACAGTGGCTTTGATCTGCCAGTGCATGGTTGGGCTGCATTTCACCCCGGCATTATTCATTCAGAGAGAGAGAGGAACTCAGTCTCAAGTCGCGACCAGATGACCTGGTCATGTGTGCCATTGCGTCCAGGAACTCGCAGCAGGACGACTGGAATGCAAAACAGTGCATTCTGCAGTTGTATTGAACGAGAAGGGTCAACTCTTGGTAAGACTACTTTCAGCACACTGCGCTATACTCATGACTGTAACAGGAAATAAAGTCGAACGTCCGAACAAACAGAGACAGATATATCGAAAAATCCTGTTTGAATGATCAGTATTTTGTTGATACTCCTCATTAGGAGCCCAATATATTGTTGATATACATTATAAAGATGTGAAACATACATGAAACATAATTTTTTTCTAATAATTATAACAATAATACATACATTTTTATTTGTGACTGTTTTGCCTTTCAGCGTCCAGCCGAGTCTCGAATCCTCTAATTTTGCGAACAAGTTGCCTCCATTATCCCGTATTAGCAGTAAGCACTGCGGCCTCCTCTACTTCTTCTACAACTCTCATTTTGAAATCGTACAACACCTACTGTAATCTAACAATTGCCTCCTAGGTCTACAGCCCTCTACAGCCGAACTCATTAACCTCTCATGTAGTAGTAATAGTAATAATAATAATAATAATAATAATAATAATAATAATAATAATAATAATAATAATAATAATAATAATAATATATATTTCTTTATGAGGGACTGTGGGAAATCTTCAAAAGACACTTGTGAAGGGTTCGTACTCCACAGTAGTGTGGGATTCTTACCCACTAAAAACCAAATCCCTTTTCCCACGACCATGTCCTGTGGTTCGGATTCCACGTAAAAAGGAGGTCCCGTTGCTCATGATCGCGAGATTAACGGTCACGTTAAACTACAAGCTTCCTTCCTTCCTTTTCCCACGATGCGTTCATCACCCCAGAACCACTCTCGCATTACTTCAGGGTGATGTCGTGCTTACTTAGCCTTTCAGACTTCTTCTTTCTTCATTTCTTCTTAAGGACGTTCGTACGCTTGCAGATCCCGCTTTTTCTGGCGAAGGACATTCTCCACATACACTGCTACATGATCCCATGATTGCTGGTTCCGTAACATCACAGAAATAATACACACATCAAAAAAAGTTTTGCATCACCTCGGTTCCAAGAGTTCCGGAACCGTTAAATACACACATCAAAAAAAGTTTTGCATCACCTCGGTTCCAAGAGTTCCGGAACCGTTAAATACAAAGGGAATAGAGATCAACACAAACAACATTTCAGCTCGTTTTATTGCTCATGAGACCCACACATTGCATGTTGTACCATCATACAGCTAGACTTTCAGCATTTGTGGTCCAGATTACAGTACACACCACTACCTCTAATACCCAGTAGCACGTCCTCTTGCATTGATGCATGCCTGTATTCGCCGTGGCATACTATCCACAAGTTCATCAAGACACTGTTGGTCCAAATTGTCCCACTCCTCAACGACAATTCGGCGTAAATCTCTCCGAGTGGTTGGTGGGTCAAGACGTCCATAAACAGCCCTTTTCAACATATCCCAGGCATGTTCGATAGGGTTCATGTCTGGTGAACATGCTGGCCACTGTAGTCGAGCGATGTCGTTATCTTGAAGGAACGCATTCACAAGATGTGCACGATGAGGTCGAGAATTGTCGTCCATGAAGACAAATGCCTCTCCAATATTCTGCCGATATGGTTGCACTATGGGTCGGAGGATGTCATTCAGGTATCGTAAAGCCGTTTCGGAGCCTTCCATGACCACCAGTGGCGTACGTCGGCCCCACATAATGCCACCCCAAAACATCAGGGAACCACCACCTTGCTGCACTCGCTGGACAGTGTGTCTAAGACGTTCAGCCTGACCAGGGTGCCTCCAAACACGTCTCCGACGATTGTCTGGTTGAAGGCATATGCGACACTCATCGGTGAAGAGAACGTGATGCCAATTCCGTGGGGTCCATTCAGCATGTTGTTGGGCCCATCTGTACCGCGCTGCATGGTGTCGGGGTTGCAAAGCTGGACCTCGCCATGGACGTCGGGAGTGAAGTTGCGCATCATGCAGCCTATTGCGCACAGTTTGAGTTGAAACACGACGTCCTGTGGCTGAACGAAACGCATTATACAACATGGTGGCATTGCTGTCAGGGTTCCTCCGAGCGGCAATCCGTAAGTAGCGGTCATCCACTACAGTAGTAGCCCTTGGGCGGCCTGAGCGAGGCCTGTCATCGACAGTTCCTGTATCTCTGTACCTCCTCCATGTCCGAACAACATCGCTTTGGTTCACTCTGAGACGCCTGGAAACTTCCCTTGTTGAGAGCCCTTCTTGACACAAAGTAACAATGCGGACGCGATCGAACTGCGGTATTGACCTTCTAGGCATGGTAGAACTACAGACAACATGAGCAGCGTACCTTCGTCCTGGTGGAATGACTGGAACTGATCGGCTGTCGTACCCCCTCCGTCTAATAGGCCCTGCTCATGCATGGTTGTTTACATCTTTGAGCAGTTTTAGTGACATCTATGAACAGTCAAAGGGACTGTATCTTGGATACAATATACACAGTCAACGTCTATATGCCGGAGATCTGGGAACCGAGGTGATGCAAAACTTTTTTTGATGTGTGTACAAAGGGAATAGAGATCAACACAAACAACATTTCAGCTCGTTTTATTGCTCATGAGACCCACACATTGCATGTTGTACCATCATACAGCTAGACTTTCAGCATTTGTGGTCCAGATTGCAGTACACACCACTACCTCTAATAGCCAGTAGCACGTCCTCTTGCATTGATGCATGCTTGTATTCGCCGTGGCATACTATCCACAAGTTCATCAAGACACTGTTGGTCCAAATTGTCCCACTCCTCAACGACAATTCGGCGTAAATCTCTCAGAGTGGTTGGTGGGTCAAGACGTCCATAAACAGCCCTTTTCAACATATCCCAGGCATGTTCGATAGGGTTCATGTCTGGTGAACATGCTGGCCACTGTAGTCGAGCGATGTCGTTATCTTGAAGGAACGCATTCACAAGATGTGCACGATGAGGTCGAGAATTTTCGTCCATGAAGACAAATGCCTCTCCAATATTCTGCCGATATGGTTGCACTATGGGTCGGAGGATGTCATTCAGGTATCGTAAAGCCGTTTCGGAGCCTTCCATGACCACCAGTGGCGTACGTCGGCCCCACATAATGCCACCCCAAAACATCAGGGAACCACCACCTTGCTGCACTCGCTGGACAGTGTGTCTAAGACGTTCAGCCTGACCAGGGTGCCTCCAAACACGTCTCCGACGATTGTCTGGTTGAAGGCATATGCGACACTCATCGGTGAAGAGAACGTGATGCCAATTCCGTGGGGTCCATTCAGCATGTTGTTGGGCCCATCTGTACCGCGCTGCATGGTGTCGGGGTTGCAAAGCTGGACCTCGCCATGGACGTCGGGAGTGAAGTTGCGCATCATGCAGCCTATTGCGCACAGTTTGAGTTGAAACACGACGTCCTGTGGCTGAACGAAACGCATTATTCAACATGGTGGCATTGCTGTCAGGGTTCCTCCGAGCGGCAATCCGTAAGTAGCGGTCATCCACTACAGTAGTAGCCCTTGGGCGGCCAGAGCGAGGCCTGTCATCGACAGTTCCTGTATCTCTGTACCTCCTCCATGTCCGAACAACATCGCTTTGGTTCACTCTGAGACGCCTGGAAACTTCCCTTGTTGAGAGCCCTTCTTGACACAAAGTAACAATGCGGACGCGATCGAACTGCGGTATTGACCTTCTAGGCATGGTAGAACTACAGACAACATGAGCAGCGTACCTTCGTCCTGGTGGAATGACTGGAACTGATCGGCTGTCGTACCCCCTCCGTCTAATAGGCCCTGCTCATGCATGGTTGTTTACATCTTTGAGCAGTTTTAGTGACATCTATGAACAGTCAAAGGGACTGTATCTTGGATACAATATACACAGTCAACGTCTATATGCCGGAGATCTGGGAACCGAGGTGATGCAAAACTTTTTTTGATGTGTGTATTATCTGGTGTCAGTTCTCCCAATTCAGTTTCCACATATTCTCTCTTTATCATCCAATGGCCGCACACGAAGAAGGTGTGAAGTACATCATCGATGTTGTCACAATATATGCATGTTGCACCACTCGCTCCGCCTACTCTTTGCAGGAATTTACGGAAATATCCGTGTCCTGTTAGAAGTTGTGTGAGGTAATAATTGACTTCACCATGGACTCTTTCGACCCAAGTATCCAGGCGTGGTATCAGTCGCTTGGTCCATTTACCACGAGGGTCACTTTCCCATCTGAGTTGCCATCGCCTCATCCGTTGATTAAAGGCACGCTTCTTTGCACATTTCTTTCCCAGCTCTCCTTGGGTACGCCAGATTTCTTGTCGCTCCAATGCAAGTAGATTTATTGGGGCTATTGCTGCCTCCGTGAGGATTGCAGGTTCAGAAACCGTGCGGTATGCACATGCAATACGTAAAGCTGCTCTCCTTTGTACGGCAGCTATCCTTCTCCGATACCATGCAAATCTCAAGGATTCGGCCCAAACTTCAGAGCCATACAGGAGCACTGACTGAACCGTCGTCATGAGGAGGCGTCTTTTACTTGATTTTGGGCCGTTAATATTGCCCATCAGCCTACTAAGTGCTGTCATGTATTTTACTGCCTTATCTGTCGCACTCTGAATATGGTTCCAGAATGTGAGCTTGGAGTCAAGTGTCACTCCTAAATATGTTGTACTCGTAGATGTTTCAATCACTGTATCACCAACAGTCATTGGTACAAGAGTCTCAATCCTTTTCCTCATCAGAAGAACTATCTCCGTTTTATGTTCTGCTAGTGTTAGTCTGTGACTCGTCATCCAGTTTTTTATGCGCCGCATCACCTGGTTCAATTTGATTTGAGCCATCTCAACATTGCGGGCCACTATCAAGGCAGCCACATGATCAGCGTAGCCCACTAGATTCGTATCCTCTGGCATCTCCAGACGTAACAAGCCATCGTACATGATGTTCCAGAGATCTGGACCAAGGATCGATCCCTGCGCTGCTCCAGACGTTAGTCGTTTTGCCCTTTGTCCATCTTCCGTATCATACAGCAGAGTGCGATCCCTGAAGTAGTCTCTCATTATGCGCATAAGATACAGTGGTACTTTGGAAGTCTCTTCAAGAGCTTCCAACATGTCATTCCAACTTGACGAATTAAAAGCATTCTTTACGTCCAGGGTCACAAGAAGTGTCACTTTACGAGAATGATGATTGCACGTTTACGCTCTTTCTATTGTGTTCACCACCTCCCATATTGCATCAATAGTAGAATGTCCTCTCCGAAATCCATGCTGATGAACAGATAAATCCCCTGATATCTGAACTGCTGAGAGAATTCTTGGCTGCAGAAGTTTCTCTAGGCCTTTTCCAGCTTTGTCCAACATATATAAAGGTCTATGTTGTTTGAGTCTTCAGTCTTTTGACTGGTTTGATGCAGCTATCCATGCCTCCCTGTCCTGAGCTAATCGTTTCATCTCTACATAGCTACCACACCCTACATCCGAGGCAATCTGTTTAACATATTCTAACCTTGGTCTACCCCTACAGTTCTTGTCCTCTACCCTTCCTTCCATAACTAAGCTTGCTATTCCTGGGTGTCTTAGTATGTGTCCTACCAACCTATATCTTCTCTTCATTAGCAGTCGCCAGAAACATCTCTCCTCTCCCACTCGCCTTAATACCTCTTCGTTTGTAACCCTATCTACCCATCTCATCTTCATCATTCTCCTGTAACACCACATTTCAAATGCTTCAATTCTCCTCTTTTCTGCTGCACCAAAAGTCCAAGTTTCACTTCCATAGAGCGCCACGCTCCAGACAAAGGCTTTCAAAAATGACTTCCTAATACCTAAATCTATATTCGATGTCAACAGATTCCTTTTTTGTAAAAAGGCTTTCCTTGCCTGAGCCAACCTACTTTTTATATCCTATTTGCTTTGTCCATCGCTGGTTATTCTGCTTCCTAAGTAACAGAAGTCTCCAACTTCCTTCAGCTTTTCACCTGCCAATTTGATCTCCATAGAAGTTTCTGATTTATTTCGGCTGCATTCCAGTATTTTTGTTTTACATTTATTAATTTTCATCATGTATTCATTCTGTAAGACGGAGTCCATACCATTCAAAAACTGATTCAAATCCTCAGGCGTGTCGGCCAAGATGACGATGTCATCAGCAAATCTCAGAGTTGAAATTATTTCTCCTTGAATCTTCACTCCCACTTTAAATTTTTCTCCAATTTCCTTCATTGCTTGTTCAATGTAAAGATTGAAAAGTATGGGTGATAAGTTGCAGCCTTGCCTTACACCTTTCTGAATACCAGCTTCTCTCTCATGTCCTTCAGCTCGAATGACTGCTGTCTGGTTTCTGTATAGATTGTATATCACCCTCCTATCCCTGTACTTTATTCCAATCGATTTCAAAATGTCAAACAATTTAGTCCAATCAACGTTATCAAAAGCCTTTTCTAAGTCTACAAATGCCATGAACGTTCTCTTACCTTTCCTTATTCTACCTTCCAAAATCAGCCTAAGACTTAGTACAGCTTCCCTTGTTCCTACATTTCTCCTGAAACCAAACTGGTCTTCACCCATCTCCGTTTCTATCTGGCTTTCAATCCTCTTGTAAATTATTCTAGACAGGATCTTTGAAGCATGAGTAATCAAGCTGATTGTACGGTAATCTTCACATCTGTCAGCTCCCACTTTCTTTGGTATAGGGATGATAACATTCTTCTTGAAATCAGGGGGTACCTCACCTGTCTCATAAATCCTACACACCAAGTGAAATAACCTGATCAGACCTTCATCTCCTATGCAGCGTAGCAACTCAATCGGTATATCATCTATGCCTGGTGCTTTGTTCCTGCCTAAGTCCTCTAATGCTCTGTCAAATTCTGATCTCAATATTAAATCTCCTTTTGCATCCTCATCAATTTCCTCCTCCCTTTCCATTACATGATTCTCAATCTCCTTTCCCTTATACAAGCACTCTATGTAATCTTTCCATCTCTCAACCTTTTCTTCCCTATCTGTTAGAGGCTTTCCATTTGTGTCCTTAATATTACAGCACTTAGTATTCTTTTCCCCAAAAGTATTCTTAATCCTTCGATAAGCTGTGTCTACTTTTCCTAATTTCAGACAATTTTCTATACCTGCACATTTCTCTTTCAACCATTCTTCTTTCGCTTCCTTGCACTTCTTGTTAACCTCATTTCTCAGACGTCTGTATTCTGCTTTCCCCTTTTCATCTCTTACATTCTTGTGTTTCCGCCTTTCATCCATCAATTCTAGTATATCCTGAGTGATCCACGGTTTTCTACCTATTCTTTCTTTCCTACCAATGTTTTCTTCTGCGGATTTTGTTATTTCATTCTTCAAAAGTGCCCATTCGTCTGCAATTGAAGTCCGTTTAGGATTTTTCATTAGTCCTTCCGTTATACTCTTCTTGAATCCTTCGTTTACATCCTTTACTTTCAGTCCGTCTATTGCCCACCTTTTTGGCTTTTGACTTTTCTTCAGTTTCTTCAACTTTAATCTGCATTTCATTACAACCAGATTGTGGTCAAGAGTTTATGTCAGCACCAGGATATGTTTTACAATCCAAAATCTGGTTTCGAAACCTCTGCTTGACCATAATGAAGTCGATTTGGTAACGCCCTGTATCTCCTGGTCTCATCCATGTGTATATTCTTCTATTGTAGTTATTGAATAAGGTGTTAGCTATGACCAACTCATGTTCGGTGCAGAATTCCCTCAGCCTGCTTCCTCGAACATTCCTTTCACCTAATCCGAAATCTCCTACTATCTTCCCTTCTCTCCCTTTTCCTACCACAGCATTCCAATCTCCCATTACTATAACATTTTCATCACCTTTGATATACCTCAGAATGTCATCTATTTCTTCGTAGACCTTTTCAACATCCTCATCATCAGCTTGACTGGTAGGCATATAGACTTGTACCACTGTGGTGCACGTAGGTTTAGTGTTGATTTTTGCTACAATAATCCATTCACTGTATTGCTCATAATATTCCACCCGCTGTCCAAGTTTCCTACTCAATATGAGACCAACTCCTGCTTGGCCATTGTTTGATTTAGTGCTAATGACCCTATAGTCTCCTGACCAAACGTCCTGTTCTTCCTGCCAGCGCATTTCACTAATCCCAACCAAATCCAACTCAACCTATCCATTTCCCGTTGTAAGTTTTCTAACTTTCCACTTCCTAGCAGACTTCTGACATTCCACGCTTCGATCCGTAGAATGTCAGATTTCCTCTTTGTCACTTCCGTGATGTTAACCCCCTCTCGAGTAGTCCCCACCCGGATATCCGAACGGGGGACTAGTTTACCTCCGGATTGAAATTTTACAAGGGAGGAGGCCATCATCACATGTAATTATGCATAGAGAGGTGCATATCCTCGGGAATAGCATTACGGCTGTAGTTTCCCGTTGCTTTCAGTCGTGCAGCAGAACGCAGTGTAGCCATTAGTTGGCTTATATTATCAATATTGTTGCGTGCCACCCCCTAGTGGCACCTTTGTTAACTGGATTACGGTGGGGGGTACAAAGCACAAGACCAATTACTGCTTAAAGGAATAATTAACTTTATTGTGGCCAGAAAATTACACTAATCAGCAAATACAAGCAATTAGGAGCCATACTCCAGTTTCCTCAAGTCTCTTCCTTGAGCGCTCTTGGCCCTTCCACTTGTCAACAGATCACAGAAGTTAATCAGTCCTAATGAGTACGGTGGCCTTGACAGAAACTACCTGCTCCTCTCCATTATGTTCACCGACCACAATTACTTACGATCACTTGCTGCAGGCTATTTCGCTGTCCACAAGCTGGAGAAACAATGTCACTGGATTTCGTAACTCGCACAGCACTTCGTCACCACACTTCTGTCGCACAAGATAATCGCTCGCACTAGCTCGTAAAACACAACAACAACAACTGCAAGACAGGTCGCACTTATATAGCAGGCCGGTGACTCAATAAATGCTTCTAGATCCATCCAAGGTTCACGGCTTCTCGAGGTTTCCATCGCTGGTCCACTCACGAATATTCTGGACTATCCCTTTGTCTTAGTAGCCCTGTTGCATAAGGCGCGCGCAATACAGGAGGCAGGACACAGCCCAGCCCTGGGGCAGTTGTGACTCATGCGGCGAGTGATGACACAAACTCACAGCCGTAACACCACCCCCTTCCTAAAAAGGCTGATCGTCCCGATCAATCATTGGTCCGTCTGTGTCCCTCCGTAGGCTGCCAGGCGATCTCGGTGCACGATCTTCATCTTCGCCCTCGGGCTCCGCTGGATCCTGTAGACGACATCGTTGATCCGTTTCACGACTCGGTACGGGCCCTCCCAGGACTTCTGCAGTTTGGGTAACAGGCCTTTCTTCCATAATGGGTTGAAGAGCCAGACCAGGTCGTCCTCGTGGAATCCGCCGGCATCCGTCTGCTGGTCGTATCGGGTCTTCATTCGGTCGGTCTCGATCCGCAGTTTCCTCCTCGCGAACGCGTGCACGTCCTCCAGTTGGTCGACCAGTTCTTGACAATACTGGCTTACCGGGATCGGATCACTCCCAGGTCAGCCGAAGGCAAGATCGACAGGTAGACGGAGCTCCCTCCCAAACATGGCCCGTGCTGGTGTGCACCCGGTGGCTTCATGCACGGCGGCACGGTAGGCCAGGAGAAGTAGTGGAAGATGTTTGTCCCAATCCCTCTGGTGCTCGCTGACGACTATTCGGAGATGGTTCTCGATGGTGCGATTGAATCGCTCTACCATCCCGTCGGACTGAGGGTGTAGCGGCGTTGTCCTTGTCTTCCGGATTCCCAGCAGCTGGCATAGGTTCTGGAACACCTGCGACTCGAAGTTCCTCCCTTGGTCGGAGTGCAGCTCCAGGGGTACTCCGTACCGGCTGACGAATTCCTTCACCAGGGTCTCTGCGATCGTCGCGGCTTCTTGTTTAGGGAGCGCATACGCCTCCGGCCATTTGGTAAAGTAGTCGCTGACGACTAATATGTAGCGGTTCCCTGCCTCGCTTAACGGGAATGGCCCAGCAACATCGATGGCCACTCTCTCCATGGGGCTGCCCACGTTGTAGGTCTTCAGTGGACCCCGTCGTCTTCGTCCTGGGCCCTTGCTGGCTGCGCAATCGTGGCACCTCGCGCAGTGGTTCTCCACGTCTGTTCGGCATCCGATCCAGTAGAACCGCTCTCTCAGCTTCTCCAGAGTCTTCTTTATCCCTAGGTGTCCACCAGATGATCCTCCATGAACTTCCTTCAGGACTTCCTCCGTCATTGCCTTTGGAACGACGAATTGTTCCCGAGATGTCTTCCCGTCGGTGCTCTCCCAGGCGCGGCAGATGAGGCCATCCCTGACAATCAGCGAGTCCCACTGCGCCCAGTAGGACTTAAGCTTTGGGCTGCAGTCACTCACAATGTTCCACCCGGGTCTGGGGACACAGGCCCCCTTCCATTCGGCTATCAGTCCCAGGTCATCATCTTCTGCTTGTGCCCGCGTGAAAGATTCGCGGCTCCAGCTCCCTTGAAGTTCCACGGTAGTCCTTCGGCACTGTATCCCGGTGTTGTCCTCCCTTCGGGCACGGAAGGTGCAGTCTTCGGGGCACGGTCTTCGTGACAGGGCGTCGGCGTTAGAATGCAGCTGGCCTTTCCTGTGCTGAATCTCAAAGTTGTACTGTTGAAGCCTCTCTAACCACCGTGCGAGTTGACCCTCGGCCTGCTTGAAGTTCAGGAGCCACCGCAGGGATGCATGGTCGGTCCTGATGAGAAATTCTTGCCCGTACAGGTACTTGTGGAAGTGTTCAATGGTCTTCACGATGGCGAGCAGCTCCTTCCTGGTGACGCAGTAGTTCCTTTCTGGCTTTGACAAGGCCTTGCTGAAGTAGGCCACTACTCTCTCCTCGCCATCCACTACTATTTGCTACAGGATTCCCCCTATGCCAAAGTCGCTGGCATCGGTATCGACGATGAACCTTGTTCCAGGTCTGGGGTAGGCCAGAATAGGCGCGGTGCACAGAGCCTGCTTGAGTTGTTCGAAGGCACTGTGGCATTCTGCTGTCCACGTGAAGAGTTGGTCCTTCTCAGTCAGTCGATGTAAAGGTTTGGCGATGTCGGCGAATCCCCTCACGAAGCGACGGTAATAAGTGCAGAGACCCAGGAAGCTTCGTAGTTGGGACTTGTCCTTCGGAACTGGCCACTCCCTCACAGCTGCGGTCTTCTCTGGGTCGGTGCGCACCCCTTCCTCGGAGACGATATGCCCAAGGTACTGGACCCGCTTCTGGAAGAGCTGACACTTCTTGGGGCTCAACTTCAGCTGGGCAGCCCGTAGTTTCAACAAGATCTCCTTCAGGTTGCTGTAGTGCTCCTCGAACTTCCTCCCCAGAACGATGACGTCGTCTAGGTAGACCAGGCAGGTCTTCCAGTGTAGTCCCCTCAGAATGGACTCCATTAGCCTTTCGAAGGTCGCAGGGGCGTTGCACAGACCGAATGGCATGACGGTGAACTGCCAGAGCCCACTGCCCACAGAGAACGCCGTTTTCTCGCGGTCCTTAGGGTGGACCTCCACCTGCCAGTAGCCACTCTTCAAATCCAATGTGGAGAACCATCTTGACCCTGATATGGTGTCCAGCGTGTCGTCGATCCGGGGTAGAGGGTAGCTGTCCTTCTTCCTGACGTCGTTCACCCACCTGTAGTCCACGCAGAACCTGGTGGAACCGTCCATCTTCTTCACAAGCACGACCGGAGAACTCCAAGGAATATGTGATGGCTCGATCACCCCTTGCTCCTTCATCTCTTCTACCATCCGGTCGACTTCGGCTTGCTTGGAGAGCGGGACATGTCGGAATGTGGCCCTAATCGGTGCGCTGTCCCCAACGTCGATTCTGTGCTGGACCAAGCTTGTCCTGCCGAAGTCTTTGCTCCCCACGGAGAAGACATCCTGGAATTCGCGTAGCAGGTCCTGAAGTTGGCGTGATTGCTCTTCGTCTAAATGGTCCTGGCATCCTTGGTACAGCTTCTGTAGTTCTTCTGGCAGGGCGCGTCTTCTTCGGTTGTCCGTCTGCAGGTGTCCGTCCGTCGTTTCTGTGATGCGGGCAATCCAGGTAACGGGCTCGCAGACTCCTAGGTTGGTGTCCCGGTGAACCGTAATATCGTAGTCGTTCAGGTTGGACAGGCGGACGTACGGCCGAGGCGTCGTGTTGATGAGGGTCTTGGCAACTAGCAATCCTTTTGTCTGGATGTCCTCATATTTTCGCTAGATGACAGCCGCCACTCCTTCGGCAGTTCCGTCGACAATTACGGCGGCGCTGACCTCCGGCCTGGCAGGAACGATGACGTCCTCTCTCAGCCCTACTCGTCGTGCGGTGACGGCCTCGTGTGCTGGTTGCAAAGCAAGTTCCTTACCTCCGAAATGCAGAGTGTTGATGATGTTGTTCTGGTCCAGGAAGTCCAGTCCGATGATCACTTCGTTTGATACGTCAGCCACAAGCACTGGATGCTTCACCACCCGTCGACCAATGACGAGCTCCAGTGATGCTTCGCCATGTACCGGTGCGGTCTCTCCGGTCGCGGTTATTAGCTGGAGGTTCCTTTGTGTGGGTTGCACTCTCCACTTCGGGATCACGGTGGGATTGACGATGGTCCTCGACGCTCCCGTGTCGATCAGCATGGGCCAGCTCACTCCGTTGACGACTCCGTCGACCATCAGGTTGCTATTGTCCCTCCGTAACTTCGTCACACGCACTTGGACTGCTGGGGCTTGACGACTGTCACAAGCCAACCTTGCCCCCCAAGGCTGGCTAATACTCGTTTCCCTGGGCCGCGCGCTTTTCAGACGACTGATTTCCCGTCGGATACCCTCGGCGGCGGCGATCACCGCATTCCTTGCTCAGGTGGCCTTTCTTACCGCAGGCCCAGCAGGTCGGTAGTCCTCTTCCGGGCCGCCTCTCCGGTTGTCTTCCGGCTGTGTCGTTGCTGGTGGTACCGCGACTATCGAAAAAACGGCTTAGCGCCTCCATTAATTCGTCGGCCAGGGGCTTGGTCTCGTTGGTTTTTACTGGTTCGTCGACGTCCACTTGACGCACCCGCGCGTGCATTCTGGATGCCTGTTTTGCCGTCTCGAACTCAAGTGCGTGGCTCAGCGCATCTGCCAGGGTCTTATTGCGCGCGAGACGCAGCGCCTGTTGAGTGTCCGAGTCCCGTAGCCCGTCGGTGAAAGTCTGCGTCGCTATCTGCTCCAGAAAGTCGGCCGGCGCTGTTGGGTAGGCGAGCCTTACGAGGCGTGTGATGTCCATCTCGAACTCCTGTAGGGTTTCCGCGTTCTTCTGTACCCGGGTCCGGAGCTGCATCTGATAGGCCTGCTGAAGATGGCTATCTCCATATCGGGACTCCATATGGGCGATCAGGGAAGCGTAGTCCTGGGATCCAGTCGGGATGGCCTGAAGGACGTTAAGGGCGTCACCTCTTAGCGCTACAATGAGAGCTGTAGCCTTTTCTGTGTTGTTCCAGTTATTTATGGAACAGGCCGCCTCGAACTGACGTAAGTAGGTGCTCCACGGGACCTTTCCGTCGAAGGTTGGGGGCGTCACTCTGCTATGTCCCGTTCCTGATATTCCCGGTGTAACGGTGGGTGGGCGTTGGCGCAGCTCGGCAACTTCCTTTTGTAAGGCGTTGAATTTCTCTTCCACCCCCATCAGCGGGCGTTGGCACAGCTCGGCAACTTCCACTTGTAAGGCGTTGAATTTCTCCTCCACCCCCATCAGCGGTCGTTGGCACAGCTCGGCAACTTCCACTTGCAAGGCGTTGAATTTCTCCTCCACCCCCGTCAGTGGGCGTTGGCACAGCTCGGCAACTTCCTTTTGTAAGACGTTGAATTTCTCCTCCACCCCCATCAGCGGGCGTTGGCGCAGCTCGGCAACTTCCACTTGTAAGGCGTCAAACTTCTTTTCCACTGCCGTGACTTCCTCACGCAGACCCAGTTCTAATTTCTTCAGGTCCTGTGTCAACTTATTCTGACCGTCTTCCATCTTCTTCTGGCCGTCCTCTATCCTCTTCAGGTCCTCCGCTAGCTTATTTTGACCGTCTTCCATCTTCTTCTGGCCGTCTTCTAGTTTGGCAGTTAGGTCCTCGGCTAACTTCTTCTGGCCGTCCTCCATCTTCTTCTGGCCGTCCTCCATCTTCTTCTGGCCGTCCTCCATCTTCTTCAGGTCCTCTGCTAACTTATTTTGACCGTCTTCCATCTTCTTCTGCCCGTCTTCTAGCTTCTTCTGGCCGTCTTCTATCTTGGTTTCCATGCCATTTAACTTTTCTAGCAATGCTGCCAATTTCTCCTCCATTTTAGTTGTTTGTCTTGTAAAGGGCATGCACTCACAGGAAAATTAGAGAAAATGACCTGCTCGGGTTTTGAAACCAGGACCGTCAGGTGTTGTGCTTGAGTTCGTAATCCGGCTTCTGACACCAGTTGTTGCGTGCCACCCCCTAGTGGCACCTTTGTTAACTGGATTACGGTGGGGGGTACAAAGCACAACACCAATTACTGCTTAAAGAAATAATTAACTTTATTGTGGCCAGAAAATTACACTAATCAGCAAATACAAGCAATTAGGAGCCTTACTACAGTTTCCTCAAGTCTCTTCCTTGAGCGCTCTTGGCCCTTCCACTTGTCAACAGATCACAGAAGTTAATCCGTCCTAATGAGTACGGTGGCCTTGACAGAAACTACCTGCTCCTCTCCATTATGTTCACCGACCACAATTACTTACGATCACTTGCTGCAGGCTATTTCGCTGTCCACAAGCTGGAGAAACAATGTCACTGGATTTCGTAACTCGCACAGCACTTCGTCACCACACTTCTGTCGCACAAGATAATCGCTCGCACTAGCTCGTAAAGCACAACAACAACAACTGCTAGACAGGTCGCACTTATATAGCAGGCCGGTGACTCAATAAATGCTTCTAGATCCATCCAAGGTTCACGGTTTCTCGAGGTTTCCATCGCTGGTCCACTCACGAATATTCTGGAATATCCCTTTGTCTTAGTAGCCCTGTTGCATAAGGCGCGCGCAATACAGGAGGCAGGACACAGCCCAGCCCTGGGGCAGTTGTGACTCATGCGGCGAGTGATGACACAAACTCACAGCCGTAACAATATCTTAACCGTCTATTAGACTAGTAAAGAATTGATTTATTCTGAAAGGCTGCTACTCCCTTTCAGAATAAGTAAAGAGCAATTCTACTACAAAATACTAACCTTCTACTAACAATTAAATACCAAAATTCTACTAACGAAAAAAATACTATAGTATCACCAACAACAAATACTACCACTAAAACAGTCTGTCACCAGGCCCACTCACATGCACCCTCACCAGACACACTCACACACCACAGTCTAATAGAACAATGACATATATCTAATAAACAAATTAACTTCATACTTACAACTAAAACTAACTACATACTTACTGTACTGTAATTGACAATATTTACAAAATTTAAAATGATAATCTGGTAACAAAAATATCTACCCCGTCCGGGATTCGAACCCGAGATCTCTAGGTAGGTCACTTAGGATAGCTTAAACCGCCCTCGGTTCGATAATCGGAATTGGTGGGTTCCAAGTTATGGGTTATAATGCTTTAATAATTCTCACGGCCACCATCTCGAAATGATGATGATAATAATGATGATAATTGTTGTTTTAAGGGGCCTAACATCTAGGTTATCGGCCCATCATCTCGAAATGGTACGGCTGATGACCTTGTAGTTATCCCTTAGTTTTCTCCTTCTTCAATAATCCATAACAATATCTCTTAATCACATGTCATTTATTTCATGTTATTAGCCTATTTTCATTTTATGAAAAAAAAAATCATATTGTCCATGAAAGCCAATATTGTTCTTACAAAGGTCAGGATAGCTGAGCTTTGCTGTTTGAAGAGTCTTTCAAGTTATAGAATCTATAACTAAAATAAATATAATCTCATCGCTAATTATCTTCACCAGTATCATATTCAAAGTCTTAACAACTGATTGAAAGATGTTTGCTTGATGATCAAAACATATCACTAGGGCTCGGATTTTTTGGTGTTAAAAATCGGGAAAATATTTATTTTTTATGTATTAAAAATACCTGAAATATGTGACAAAAAAGTAAATATATTTAATTATAATTTAGTTTATTAATGTGAATATAAACAATATGCAGTACTCATGAATCCTATTTATGCTGTCTCACTGACTGCTGAAGCATTACAATACACAACGAGATACATCTTCAGGTTGCCCATAACAAATGACTGACGGTTATCGCGAAACACTTCTTCTGAAGGTGCGAAACTGCGGCAATATGTTTCTTGCCCTTGAGGTGTTATGTAACTTGAGATTGCTGTTCTACTATGGTTGCTTTCCCACATGGTTGGCAGAACAGAACGCACCTATCAGAAGTAAAATTATCTTTAAATTCTGCAACATACTGCTGCAGACGGTAACTTGTAGTTGTTTTTACTTTAGGCATCGTAGCACTGTCTTACACTTCACAGTGCCAGAAATGAACTGCATGTGAGTGACACTGGTTCCAGGTAGCTGGGGGCGGGGAGGGGAGGTGGTGCAATATGGCCAAGGATAAGGAAATCCCCGGCTTCCACAGTGAGTGGCACGGGGCGACAAGTGAGGAATAACACAGTTGCAAGCTGGCATACGCTCTGCATGAAGATTAGATAGCTCAAAGGTTTTTCCCCGTTGAAGTAACACAGAACAAAAATGCAATACACTGAAAGATCTAGCATACTGATTTTAAAAATGTAAATATTATGTCTTTTCATGTGCTAATGTAAGTGAAAAGCAGGATTTTAACCACCAGATTTTCCTTTGCTGATCAAAACCAATCGAGCCATTTTCCATCGGGCATTAAAAACACCCGCTTTCAGGCAATGATTGTACATATTCAACAACAGTTCTGGACAAAATTCTGAAATTACTCTTCTTAATTGCTTTGCCGAGTTCCTTCTTTGCTGACTTATACTCCGCTGTGACTGAGGGTCCTGGAGCCTTCTTATTTCTAAGGGAGCTAAAAGCTGTATTCAGTTCTTCTACTGTGAAGAGAGGTATATCATTCATTTCACTTTCATCGTCACAATCAGTCCTCTCTGGATGGTCGGGAAATAGTGTATCCACAATTTTTTTTATGGTTTGTGAATCCATGCTCGGGTTTGAGAATTTACCAAGTTTCTTCATTACAATCTTATAACCCAGACCCCATGGATCATCTTCCACTTCCTTAGCCAAAGCCCACCATTTATCAGCTTTACTCTTCTTAATTGCTTTGCCGAGTTCCTTCTTTGCTGACTTATACTCCGCTGTGACTGAGGTATTCACTTGTCTGCCTCTCGTCCTCTGGTCCATGCGTTGAAGTCGCAGACAGTTTCTTCTCAATTCTGCGATCTCTTGGTCCACCAATACGCTGGGCGTCTGTTAGTTCCTGGTCTCTTTCGGGACATTGATGTATTGCATGCTTGCTGGATTAGTTGCATGGTGAGTTCAACACGTACACCAGCTGCTTATTTTCGTCTACAACAAGAACATTTTACTGCTCTGTTCTCCATTCCACTTTGTATTACATCAAGAAACGTTTCCTTGTCAATGCTGGCTATATTCAACCGTGCTGGCCTGCGCAGTATGTTTCTTGTCTGAGGGACTTCCTGAAGTAAGCGAAAGATGATATATTGGTGATCACTCCCTGTAGAGTCCTCAATAACTTGCAATCCAGTAATCTTAGGCGCGATATCCTCCGTTGAGAATGTTACATCCGGTATTGTTCCCTGACATCCTGGCCGTCGGAATGTTGGTACATTTCCAATGTTATTGACCACTAAACCTTTTCTAGCTGTCATTTACATTATGCGTCTTCCTCTGGAGTCTATTTGCGGCATGCCCCATTCCAACGCTTGAGCATCAAAATCACCAGCGACCACTAGTCTTTTGTCCATTTCACGCAATGCATCCTCAAGGCCATCAAGTTTCATTTGAAAGTTTGGGACAGATTCATTTGGTGTAAAATAACAGCTTACAATAGTGATTCCTCCAATCTGTACCCAGACAAAACCGTTTTCACATCTATGCTCTGCGACTGGGAATTTTCCTAGATCTGGTATCCAAATTGCAGCTGTTCCAAGATTATCCGCAAACCACCCAGGATGGTCCCTCTCTTGATGAAAATGAAAATCCACAGCCTGTTTCCAGTCATCGACCGGGTCAGGAATGGAATGAATGAAGCCCCCATCTAGCGGCGAGGATATGAACTTTGCCGGCTACCGAGGCCTGACGCACTCCTCTGGGGCAATGATTAAATGAATGACAGATGAATTGAAATGATAGTGGAGAGTGTTGCTGGAATGAATTGTTGACAGGGAAAACCGGAGTACCCGGAGAAAAACCTGTCTGCCTCCGTTTTGTCCAGCACAGATCTCACATGGAGTGACCGGGATTTGAACCACGGACCCAGCGGTGAGAGGCCGGCGTGCTGCCGCCTAAGCCACGGAGGCTGTCCCTCTCTTGATATTGTTCACTAATAATAATATCTGCTTCCATCTCATAAATCAGCTGTGTCAGAAGGTCGTTAGCTTTTTGACTCCTGTGCATGTTTGCTTGAAGGATTCGCATAATTAGGTGTTATTTTTGGCCTTTTCAAGAGCTTCACGAAAAACTGTGCATGCACCTGATCCAGGAGCATGGTTTCGTTTAACTTCATTGACACCTTTATCTGTACAAAGCATGCATTGCGGATTATTCTTTTTACAGTCTACTGCTTTATGACTAGCTTCTCCACACATAAAGCAAAGCTTACTTCTGTCAGGGCCTTCGCATTTCCGTGCCAAATGTCCATATGACAGGCATCGAAAGCAGCGAGGTAAAATGGTTCTAACACGTACTCTGCAGTATAGCCATCCTATCTTAATTCTTCCTGCTTCCAGAAGTTTCTGAGCATCCTCATCTTTAGTTTCAAAAATTGCAAGTTTCTGTCCCCAACTATTTGGTTTAGTTACCGAAATTTTCAGCTCTCCATGAGTATTACCAGAATCCCGTAATAATAATAATAATAATAATAATAATAATAATAATAATAATAATAGTAATAATAATAATCGTTATTATAATGTTATTGGCTTTATGTCCCTCTTAACTGCTGAGGCTTTTACAGACGCCGGGTTACCGGAATTTGGCCCGAAGGGGATATTTAACGCGGCGGAAAATCTACTGACACGGCTCCCTCACATTATTACACACCCAAATGCCAACTGATTGCGCCTGAAGTTTTATCTACCCATTATTATTCCTGTTTCTACCGGATAGAGGATGAAATGCCATGAATTTCTGTTGTTGTTGTTGTTGTTGTTGTACTCCAGCATGTTTGCAATCTGTCTAATAACCTGAGTTGTTGTGTGAGCTGTACTAGTGTGTGTATTTAAAACGGAAGAATGTAGTTTAACGTGATCTTTTATTTCGCGATCATGAGCCATGGGACCTGCTTGTTACGTGGAATCCGAACCACAGGACATGGTATTTCACTTCGAAAATGTCACATGCATTGACCGGGAATGTGTGTACTTGTCATTGAGGCTAGGATTTGGGTAGGACACGACCGTGGACTTAATTTAGGTACCATCCCAGCATTTGCCTGGAGTAGAAGTGGAAAACCATGGAAAACCACTTCCAGGATGGCGGAAGTGGGAATTGAACCCACCTCTTCTCAGTTCTGCCGCACGAGGCTGAGTGTACTTCGTTCCAGCGCCCAGACAAGTTTTTTTTTTTTTTTTTTTAGCAGAGCCGCGGTGACTGCCAAGAATGCCAGTCACAACGCTACGAGGTAAACCCGATGAATTTCTATGAAAGAGAGTTTTTAAGGCCGGATGACTTTCCTGAAGCAACCTCATGAGTGCAGTTAATGAAAGATGACATGAATTATGATGGATGATATTGTACTTATAACTGTCTACAAGGCCTTTTAAATGTACCGGTACCATCCGGGAATTTGTATGCACTTGAAAATGAGAAACCACGGAAGCCTCTTTCAAAGACAACTAACGGTTGAGTCGAACCCCATTTGTCCTCAGATAACTTCACCCCATAGCAGAGGTATCCGTACAGTACGACGGGAGTGCTGTCATGCTGGTTGTACGCCGGCGTACTTCTGGCGCGGACAGCCTTGTAGCGATGGTAGGGGAAGACTACAGTATATAGGGTGTATCTAAATTCTCATAACAGACTTTGAGAGCTTGTAGTGGGGACCAAGACGGTGAAGTTTAGCATAGGAACTTGTGTCCGGAAACGTACCGTCTTCCCGCTACCCGCAAAAAAAAAAAAAAAAAAAAAAAAAAAAAACACTACATCACACGTTCAAATCTCCCGCATTTTCGGCGACACTGACTAGAGTACGTACATCATTGAAGGATCACCTGATGTCCCATATCCCCTACAGGTTCGTAGACATTCCATACCTCATTCCACGAAAAGTCACGGGTGCCGTGGACTTGGTTTTCCTTGAAGACGTACTGCATGAGTTCTTGGACGATGTGCCACTGCATGTGCGTCAAAACATATGATTTCAGCACGATGGCGCACCACCCCATTTTCACTTGTGGTGCGAGATCATCTGAACCACAGATTTGGGCTCAATTGCTAGGCCTGTATGTTCAACCGACTTGACACCGCAAGTTCACTACCTGTGGGGTCACATGAAATAGTACATTATGCAACGAGCCTATAATGGCTATAATTAAGACACGAGTATTTTTATAAAACGAGCGTATGCGAGTTTTATAATTTCCATACGAGTGTCTTAATTACCATTATAGGCGAGTTGCATACGACTGTTTATGTTCGACGTTAACTATAACTTTGTTATATGTTTTAACATAAATATTCATAAATATCTGTTGAGAGTCAGCTACTTGAATTTCGTGATCGCAGAGCGAGCGTTGGGTGTTATATCTCTGCCTTTCAAGATCTCTGGACGACCGACGCATGCGCTCTGTGTGCTTGCAATGCCATACGCAGGCCATATGTTTACATCTGCCGCCCCTCAGTAATATTGTCACTGGAGTTGTTTGAAGACAATGAATGCGCTGTGTAGAAATTATATTAAGGTACAGTGCTATTTCTTGTCTCATATTCGCCAGTTTATTTACGCGAACATATGGACGGTGCGTATTCCATGTCGGTAATTTATTATAGTTCGATGTTGTGTTTATGTCCGACATGTTGGATTTTGAGCGCACGCGTGAAGGTATCGTTACCTAATTGGTCAATGAACGAGCTCTGATTGGCTGGAGAAACTGTATCATAATGAAAAAGAGTGTTATAATGACCATAATTATGATACAGTTTTCAGACACATAATAGTGAGGGTCGAACATAAACCATGTTTTACGAGACCCCTGTGGAAACCGAGGTGGACGTACTGGCACGGGTTATGACTGTGGCGGATGTTGGAGGACCAGGGATTGCTGATCGTCTGTATCAGAACATGGTACGGAGATACAGTGTCTGTGTTGGTGTCGGTGGTCGTCTCATCGAGCCCCACCTGCCAGACGACAAGCTGCAGGAGTCGGACACAGCGCTTTAAATGCGGGAGCTGTGAACGTTAGTTGAAGTGTTTTATTGCGGGTAGCGGGGAGACGGTACGTTTCCGGAAACAATTTACCATGCTAAACATAACCGTCATGGTCCCCACTATAACTTTTCAAAGTTTGAAATGGGAATTTAGAAACACTATGTATGTCTCTCGGTTCCCCGTCTCATTCCCTCCCGTACTGCCTTCACTGTGTTTTGGTTGATCAGTCGAACATCAAACGGTATTCAGTATATCATAAATATGAAAACAAATTGAATCGTAACGAAAACAAGGAAAAAAATAATGTTACCGAAGATGTAATGCCTTAAATGAGTTCCATGACACCTTATCAGTATTGCCAACTGTTTTAATAATAAACAGGTAATCATCAAGTATTGGTACTCGGAGAAACTCGCAAAACACAATATAGATGTGTCGGACATGTAGATGTGTTGGACGAACATGTACGTCCGGTGCGCTAGTGATCCCAAATTGACTCGGTTAGACGCAGCGAAGAGCTGTCGCAGCGTGGGTAGTCAGGGAAGACCGCCCAGCCAAGAAATGCAGGAGCCAGCCTAATGGCGTGCGGCGCAGCATAAATAGCATGCTGAGGGTGCAAAGGCTGGACGCCGCTGCCCAATAGCCCACTAGTAATGTTCTGCCCCATTATTATAGTGTTCATAACTAATACATGTATTTTTTCCAGGAGTGTTATTTACTTATTATATATATTATATACATAGTACCATGGCCTGTCTTCGGGTAAATTCTTGTTGACCGATTGAAGAGTTACAACTAACAATACAAAACAATAATAATGTTATTGGTTTTACGTCCCTTTTCACTACACTGGCTTTTAGAGACGCCGGGGTGCCGGAATTTTGCCCCGAAGGGGATCTTTAACGTGCCAGTAAATCTACGGAAATACAAAACAGGGTATTAGCCTAGCACAAGTGTATTACTTATGTTATTGTTATTTGCCAAGCATGACTGGGCTCCTATTCACGTGTTAACCGACTGAAGAGTTACACCTGACAATACTAAACGGGGTATAAGCCTAGCACAAGTGTAACGTCTTACTTCTTTTATTGTTATTCGCCCAGCATGATTGGGTTTCTAGTAACGTGTTGACCAGTGTATTGCTTCTGTGTTGTTATTCACCCAGCATAATTTGGCTTCTATTAACGTGTTGACCGACTGGAGAGAAATAAACACGCTATTAGCAAAGAAACATTGAAACAACATGGCTTCTAAACTAACCATGCTCGATATTACCTGACCTATGATATATGGTATATAGGATATATTTTAACCATCTTCGGAATAAATCAAATTTAAAATGAGGACAAGTTTGTGATAAAATCATTGTTATTAATATGCATGGTCCTGAAGAAGAGTATTTTCATTAATTAATATTCATATCACCCTCATAAAGGTTATTTTGGCTTATACACCGGCCAGAGCATCCTTTGGCAAAGGAATCGGTATAAACAAATTCGTTGATATCATGTGTCTGTACACTAATATATCATTCTGGCATGGTAAATCACTACAATAATCTAAACCTTCAGATGCATACATTCTGTGCTTCCTTTTCAGAAATTACGGATGACATTCATGTCAGTTTCCTGAGATATTAACTCCTCTAACTTTTCAGGAAATAATCCGATCTCTGTTAAACCTAGTATAATGAACCAATGCCATAATCAAAACTTACAGGCATATACAGTAAATGTGAAGGCTAGTTTTGTATATACAGTAGTTGATTAGCTGTTTTACGGGTTAGTCCTCGTATACGGGCAGCTTCATCAAACGCCCCGATGTATACGTGCTGTTTCTATTTACCTAGAGCAAACCATTGGAGATACGATGACAACAAACATAAAACAGTTCTGCGGGCATCGATCACCTCGTTACAGATGGCTTGCATGCCATTGCATTGCAGATAGTACCTCCATCATGTGCATTACAGTGCGGGAGATGTCTTGATGAAATGTATTTTGTAAAATAACGGTTGCTTTTTTCTTAAAAAGGGGCAAGGCTCTTGCACCTTAGTAACCCCATTTTGCTATCTTAAAACTTAAGATTTGAAATGTTCATTGTACTGTATAAGAATGGCTACAATGTGGGGATACTGAGCTAAGCGTTTGAAATTGTTACCCTCTATTTATTCACAGTGCACCCCTTAGGCTAAATGAAAACCCATTTATTCCAACAATACAAAATCTTTTAATTGTTGTTTGATGTGGATTCTTTTAGGGGCTTGTCGACATCGTGGTCATGTAGCCCCATGTATTAGGGTGTGTTTAGAATTTGTCTGATAACCTGTGTCACTGTGATGTCTAAACCAGTGTGAGTATTTGCAATTAAGGTAGGAATTGGGTAGCCTTAACTGATGTACAATCCAAGCATTTGCCTGGAATAGACGTAGGGAAACCACCGAATACCACTTCCAGGATGGCCGAGGTAGGAATAGTTAGTTAGTTTGTTATTGTTGCTTTAAGGGTCGGAACAGCAAGGGCAACTGCCCCGAGTAGGAATGTGTAAATATGGACAATCATTTCAAGGGTGACTGAGAGTGAGGTTCGATCCCAATCGTATTCCATATCTGGAAATAGCATGGCTCCATGGCTTTGCGCCCTATCATGCGTAGCTACCTAGGTCATAATAATAAAAATGTTATTGGTTTTACGTTCCTTTTTAACTACTGCGGCTTTAGAGACACCGGGGTGCCGGAATTTTGCGCCGAATGGGACTTTTAACGTGCCAGTAAATCTACTGACACGGCTCCCTCGCATTTGCGTACCGACAAAAGCCAGCTGTCTGCCAGAATTGGATCCTGCAACCTAGAGCACACCAGGCGAAAACGTTACTGCTGAGCCACGCAGCTAGTCCTACCTAGGTAAGTGGTGGACATAATAATGCGTGTGATGTGAAGTAACGTGATATTCCAGCATTTTATTCCAGACTAGTATGAGAAAAGTCTCCGAAAAGTAAGTATGTATAATTTGCTTCAGTTTTGTGAAACGGTGTAGATTTCTGCCAAGGGGCTTAAATATCCACGATGTCTCCTGTCAGAGACAGCTTTTGATTATCGTACATCCGAAAGTGCAGCTCAAAATTCGAGACTGGGAATCTGTCTTTCATATAACAGCTGCATCTGTGGGGGAACCTTTATCAACCGCTGGATACCAGCGCAATTAACAGCACAGAAACCGAGTGAGTTAGCCGTGGTCGTTACGGCATGACTAATGGCAGTCGCTCACATCCGGGAGGCGAGGAGGTTCGAATCCCCCCGCCGGCAACCTTGAAGATGGTCTTCTGTGGTTTCCCATCTTCCTTCCAGGCAAATGCCGGGGTTGGTCCCTAACTATAGGCCAACTACTCGCCCTTCCCTTCCAACTTCCCACCCCAATGGTACTTGTAGCTCACCCATTGGGTGTCCGTCTCGAAGCAGCTACAAAACTGGCGAGCCGAACATGTCCTCGGACACTCCCGGCACTAAAAGCCATACGCTAAAAAAAAACAGCACAGACACACTTTCTTGCATTAATTCAAGTAAATAATAAGTGAACAAGTTTGGTTATCCTAAAAGAAGTAACTGTGTGTTTGAGTCTTCAGTCTTTTGACTATTTTGATGCAGCGCTCCATGCCTCCCTGTCTTGGGCTAATCGTCACATCTCTACATAGGCCTAGCTACCGCACATAACATCTGAGGCAATCTGTTCAACATATTCTAACCGCGGCGTACCTCTACATTTATTGTTCTCGACCCTTCCTTAAATAACTAAATTTGCTATTTCTGGGTGTCTAAGTATGTTACCTACCAGCCTATCTCCTCTCTTCAGAAGCATTCGCCAGAAACATCGCTCCGCGCCTACTAGTTTTAATACCTCTTCATGTGTTACTCTATCTACCCATCTGATCTTCATCATTCTCCTTCAACATCGCATTCCAAATGGGTCTATTCTCCTCCTTTCTTTTGCACCAACAGTCTCAAGTTTCACTTCCATAGAATGACACGCTCCGGACAATGGCTTTCAAAAATGACTTTCTAATACCTGAATCTATATTTGACGTCAACAGCTTTCCTTTCAGTAGAAATGATTTCCTTGCCTTAGCCAACCTACTTTTATCATTTAAAATGATCTAGTCGACTTCGTCGTTACGGTACGGCAACGTCACGAAATGTACCGAGGTGTGTGACGTCATAGTACCGTTTGGTGCATGTGTACTGAGTTCACTGGTGAGCTCTGGCGTTACGAGACGGCAACGACACGGCGAGCGTGACGTCATCCAGCCAGCTCCCTCCTTTCACCGCGATGACTTGTAACTTTCTAGCGTTCTGATTGTTTCTTGATTATCTAACATGTCAAGAGTCTTTGGCTTCGAGCGAAGTGCGAAGCCTCCAGCCTTCCTAGCATTTTTCAGCATTTGTAGCATTTAAAATGATATAAAGTCCAGTCTTTCAGACTGAATGTCTCTTTTTTATATCCTCTTTGCTTCGTCCATTACTGGTTATTTTCTTCCTAAGTAGCAGAAGTCTCCTAGTTCCTTTAGCTTTTCGCCTGCCAATTTGACGTCAATAGTCTCACACAGTTACTAGTAAATACTGATACTGAAACTAGAGTGACATGCAGTGCTGTTAAGATTTTTTTTTTTAGCGTATGGCTTTTAGTGCCGGGAGTGTCCGAGGACATGTTCGGCTCGCCAGTTTTGTAGCTGCTTCGAGATGGACACCCAATGGGTGAGCTACAAGTACCGTTGGGGAGGGAAGGAGGGAAGTTGGAATGTAAGGACGAGGAGTTGGAAGGTAGCGGCTGTGGCCTATAGTTAGGGACCAACCCCGGCATTTGCCTGGAAGGAAGATGGGAAACCACAGAAGACCATCTTCAAGGTTGCCGGCGGGGGGATTCGAACCTCCTCGCCTCCCGGATGTGAGCGACTGCCATCAGTCATGCCGTAACCACCGCGGCTAACTCACCCGGTTGCTGTTAAGATGACACGCAGGGAATGGCTGTGAGCAAGAGTGTCAGCTTCTCAGTTATGCAGATTGAATTGACACGTGGGTGAGGAGGGAGTGTATGCTCACACGAACGGGTAACACTTCAACATTGTGTACATATCGCACGTAAGTCCATATTGTAGCAGGCAGTGGCCGAGATGTGCAAACATGCAGTCAACCAATTCATCTTCGGTGGAATGTTTCTACTGGTCAACACAACGCATTTCGTCTTCAAATAAAAGTTCTTTCTCGTGACGTCACATAAATTTACAGGCAAGAAAATTACCAGTTTAAATATCATGTGTACTACTGTTCTACCGTTAACATCCTTGAATTTCCTATTTAGGTGGGACACACAGCTTAATGAGCCAAAACAGTAACGATTTCAATATTATAACTGTACCTGTCAGAAATCTTGCACAACAATTGAATCGGTCGGAGCTGTAAAGCATCATTGACAGAACAGAACTTTACAAACACAGTATATTAGTCATCTATGTTGTGAAGCAACTATTCAGGTTTTATTTGTGTTAGTGAAATAGCAATTTTAATTTAATAATCATATTTTTCTATTATTTTGCAAACGTGACTTAATGCCTTTCAGCTCCGTGGTCAGTTTAGTACAGCATAAAGCCATCCAGAATGAATATTTCACAGGATATTTTAATGCAAAATGGGTTTGTAACATAAAAACCACCTAAACCCGGTACAAAGGTAATTTACAATAGCTCTGTGACACGCGGGAATCTCAACAATGGACCAACATTCAAACAATACCAATAAAGGAAGAAGATACGAAGAAGAAGATATAGTGGTAGGGGGAATGGAACTGTGTGTGACACAAACAATGCATTTGAAACACAACCACTGTGCAATGTAAGATAACTGATAAAATAAAATATATGTTCCTTAAGACTGAATATTTAACCCCTGATGACCAAGATGTGCCTATCCACTAAAATTAATTGACAAGAAGAAGATATAATAATAATGATATTGGTATTACGTACGTTTTAACTACTGTGGCTTTTAGAGACGCCAGAGTGCCAGCATTTATCCCTGAAGAGGATCATAAACGTGCCAGCAAATCAAGAGACACGGCTCTCTCGCATTTGCGCACCCCCAATGCCAGTTGACTGCACCAGGTTTCGAACCTGCAACCTTAAGTACAGCAGACGAGAACATTACCACTGTGCCACGCAGCCAGTCAGAAGAGGAAGAAGAAGGAGGAAAAGAAGAAAGGGAAGAAGAAAAAGAACTACAACAACAGAAAACAAACATGCTTTTGAGCGGAGGAATAGCATACACTGGAGAATTTTCCTACGAATCTTGATTAAAATATACGTATCAAACGTGCTCTTTTCATATAGCCTACATACTTTCCTACTTCTCTGCATTGTTGGTGCACTCAATGATAACACAATGACGCATTTTTGCTAACAAACGCAGTCAAACATTGACAGTCCATAACATTGGCAATCTTGACAGTGCCGGGAATAATATTCGATGCTCCCGGTTGAGCCATTTAAATCTAGCGGTTTTTAGTTACAAATGCCTAATTTCTCTCGTAATCTTTGAAATCAATACTATGCGTATAACATATGAATCACTATATTAGGTACTTAACATCGAATCTAGGTCCTGGAACTGTTTTTCTAATGGAGGGAAGTGTTCATGTGTACCAACATATCCATGTAACGAATGACCCTCATTACCTAATGGATTGACTAATTTAATTTCTACAGCAGTATCAGATCACAGTTCATCCCACTGAATCAGTACTGATTACAGAAAGGAAAAAGCTCCCATAATGCGCATTTTATTTTGAATTACGCAAGAAAATTAAAGGACAACCCTCAACCGATTTGTCGCTCCTTGAAATAGAACATAGAATGTTTTAATTACTTACGTTAACACGAAAGAATTGACATTTTAGTACGGGTGCTATAAGCATCCAGTTTACCACCATGGTCTCGGGGAAGCATAGTAGCTCCCCTCCTAAACTCTAGGCTCTACCATGGAGGCCTTGGATAAAAATTGGTACAGGATATGTCACGAGAGCAAATGTGAAGAGATGCGGGTTCGAATCCCATTTTCATCCATTCTAGAAGTCGTTATGCGTGATTTCAACTTGAACTTCAATTGGCGGTATAATACACAGAATACGGTTGGGCGGGGTTTTGTTCCTGCTTGTAGCGACGTGAAATTTTCAAGTTAACAATTACGTGGCGTCCTCAGGGGCATCTAGCTTCAAATCATCGACCATAACAAAAATGAGCCAGCTTAGCTCTGGCGACTCCAAATAATCGGGATAAACTGTTGAACGCATTCTTTTTACAGGAGAAGTTTTCCCTTCTGGCTATAGTCGAAGTTTATCCCTTTTAGATCAAAGGTTTAATCCAATGCGTGGCAGCTGGAAGGGCGTATTTTATTTAATCCCGAGCCAAATCGAAAATCAAGGTGTAGGCTCACTCCGGGAGAATAATCGGTAACCCCATGGATCTTTGCAATACTAAAGCTGATTGAAATAGTTAGCCAGTACGACACAGCCCAGTGAGGCGTAGCGAGATCATAAAGTGGTAGGAGGATATCAAGCAACCTAACTCAGTCACTTTTTTTTTAAACAAAAATATTGGACTAGTTTCAAGATCACCGCCAGTAAATAATATTGATTTAAATATAACGATAACCTAATTTGAGGTCAGTCTATCCATTGCTTAAATAAAATTAAGCTTCAAAAGGGATTTTGATTACATTATCGAACACAATGATATTCTGTGAAACTGTTTAACGCTGACAGATTATTGCAAGTGAAACTTTAACTGCTCCGTATCCTTGAGGGTAATTTCCCCTTGTGTTAATTCATACGACGCGACGCCACGATAAGAATCTGTCAGGTGGAGATCACTTGGTGATCGATATGGGTTAGGTTGACACCAAGACTGGAAACATTCTGAGCAAGGCGACTCGCTGATCGATATGTGTTACGTTGACATCATGACCTCTCAAGATGACTTGCTGCTCGATATGTGTTATGTTGGCACTACTACCTCTGAAGACGACTCGTTAATCGATATGTGTAAATGTTGACACGATCAACGCTCAAATACAACTTGCGGCTTGATATGTGATATGTTGGCACCACGACGTTTTGAGGAGACGCATTGTACAGGGTGGTTGAGAATTCCCTGTACATGGTATAGCATAGGGCAATAAATTTAGACATGTATTATAAATATTTATTATTAACATTATTTACATATTGTTCAGATAACAATTTCCCGCCGTGAGCCGAGTCTCGCACTTGACACGTTCACTTCGGTTAGCGTGGAGAAGTCGTGTCACGTGTCACGTGGTTCACTGCGTAGCTCACTGTGCAGTTAGCTGCCTTCAGTCGAAAGAGTTCAACCGTGACGGATACAAGTGTTTTCACTGTTGAGGAGCTTTTGGTGGCTTATGTTTGAGTTCACGAACGTCAGAATACGAAGAAGACAATGTCAGACATTTTGAAGGACTTCGCTGTGAGGTTTGGAAAACCACCACCATCACGACCAACGGTATTCGCGTGGGAGAAGAAAACCTTTGTGACGGGAAGTGTTCTCGATGCACCACTTAGCGGAAGGCCTACGACTCGTATCGAAACTTGTGCCGCTGTGGCGGAATCGATTGAACGATCGCTGGTTAAGTCAACCCGTAAGCGGTCTGCGGAATTAGGCGTCCCGCGATCGACGATGAAAGACCATATGCGCAAAGACTTGAAAATTTCATGTTTTCGGCCATCCTCAGTGAACGAGTTAAGTGATCGTGACTTGGAGCAACGTGGGCATGCATGTGAAATGCTGCTCGCACGCTTTCCGCATGCAGATGATAAAAAAAACCTTTATATTCTCTGATGATTGTGCGATTCATCGTAGCTAACGAAATCGTAATGTCTTTATTTGGGCAAAAAACAATCCGCACTTTTATGAGGAAATTTAGTGCAATCTGCCGCATGTTATACTTTGGGCGGGGTTTTCGGCAGACTATCTGCTTGGATCTTATTTCTTCGATGGTTCTGTGAACCAGCACAGCTACCTGCAAATGATTAACACGTGGTTGCTTCCACAATTAAGGGCTAAAGGTATAAGTGACATCGTGACACTTCAACAAGCTGGTGCTCCACCACATTTTGCTGTGAGTGTCCGCAACCGGCTAAATGACCTTTTTCCAAACCGCTGGATTGGGCGTGGATCACGAGACCTTCCAGAACCACTGCCATGGCCTCCACGAAGCCCAGACCTCAGCACACCGGACAATTTACTATGGCGAATAATAAAAGAAAACTTTCGTAAACGACGATACGTGAACAACGATCAACTCAAAGATGGAGTTCGCATGGCATTTGAAACTATCACCTACCGCATGCTGCAACGGATGCATACAAGAACAAGGCGACGGATCAACGTCTGCTTCGACCATGGAGGAATACATACTGACGTTGATGATCGATGAATGGAATTGTTAATTGTAACCAGATATTGTTTACTCCAAATAAATGTTGAAATAAAAAAAATCCTGTTTTATTCATAACAATGTTTCCATGTCTAACTGTCCTATGCTATACATGTAAAGGGACTTCTCGACCACCCTGTATATATGTAAAGGCTCTTGCACCTGCCAGTGAAAAATCTGCATGAATCAGTCCAAGAAATATGTGCGTTTCGTGATTGCCTACTGTAGCAGTTCCACCACTTTCTACTGTAGTTATATTACCCCACAGCAAGGCCATGTGCAAAGATCGAAGGTTCGTATCGCCACTCCGACAGCAGCGATTCCTGGTGTCAAATTATAAGCTTTTTCCACCCTACTTCCAGGCACATTTTGGAATGGTGCCATTTCCATGGACACCTACCCCAATCATATACCCTAATAGAGATAGTCAATGTTAACACACAGATTATTAGAGGAATAAACACCCACGCAAGTACAACAGACCGATGGTCATTTTGTCATTAGGCCCTCATTTATATAATAAAAGTAATAATAATGATAATCGAATTAAAGAAGTTACGGGAATACGTTTGGTGGAAACAGCAAACTTTCCAAAGATTTGAGTGAATTCAGCTCGATAAATTCACCACAAGTAATGTTATGGAATTTTCAACAACTTGCCGAATTGAAAATAACGTGTCCCTGACTAACTTCGAAACTTTTGGTATAAAAATGTCTTGATTATTCACGAACGACTAGGGCAGTTTATTAATAATGTCATCCTTCATCGCGATAACTTACAAGAATTCCTCACACGCAGTGCCACATATGTACCGCCAAATTATCCTCAGAATGTGTGAGATCCTACAAAATATCGCGTCTTGACATGTCTGTCCACGTTGCATGAGATCATTTACCTCACCTCTGGCTAACAGGATATATGCACACAGCAAATCAAACAACATAATTACTATGCAAAAGAAAGGTTGCAAAGAGTATTCAAATGGGTGCATAGAACAATTAATAATTTAAACACTTGTGTGTGTCCAAGCATACTAGAATCACTGAAACCTTCATTCGACGTACATCGATTATAAAAAGGCATTTGACTCTGTACCCCCTGACTGTCTAGTAGCAGTACTGCGATCAGTACTGTATAAGATCAGTGAGGTAAGATATTTGTCAATTTCTTTGAACGGGTCATGTCAGCATGGAAAACTAGACTGCGCCTCAGCACACTTAAAACAAACGTACGAACGGGTGAGATTTTGGAAAGGCACACTTCAAAGCAACTCCCTTAATCCCTTACGGTTTGTCCTGGCAATGAATCCGCAATCTGCCTAGTTTAACTCGTTCACTGTGAAATTTCTGTCAAGCTTGAAAAGGGAGTTGGTGCTCAAGTAAACAACTGTTTTACATGGTTGACCGTAAACGCTATGCCGAAACACAGCTACATCTGGAAAATGTCCTGGTAATAATTAAAGCATTCTCACGAGACATACGAATGACCTTTGGGTTGGACAAGTGTCGAACACTGAATGTGATGAAAGGAAAAGTATACAAGTTCGGGAATGAGCTGGAAGACGGAATTTTGCATTATGAGTTGGCTGATTGGTTACAGCTTCCAAGAGGAAAGAATGTTACTTGATATCAGTATCAACCAGAGGGCATGCTTGAAAACGATGACAGCAAGTTGCAATGGAACCGAACTATTCTGACAGATCGATCGGTATCGCAAACAGGTCAGATCTCATGGTTATCAGCAAGAACATAATACAAGCTATTTTGATTCATAATGCAATCCCCAACATAAGAATCTTCAAATAAAGTACACTGGCAATATAAGCAAATGTAGCGACATGTTCGGCCCTATCAAGAGACGATGGTACCTACACCATTCCCGACTCGAATAATTACAACTACACGCATTACTACAGTCACTGCAGAATCACATGTTTTCATACAGATTGAACACAGACCCAAGTACACGTGGCTGATGACCAATCTTATTCAATTAATTCCTTAATCTCATGTTTCTTTTTCAGAATTAGGGAATAACCCATCACAATTGGGTACAATCGTGCTGACTGACTGAAAAACAGTAAACTTCGTCCCCTAATATGAATTAACAACAAGAATCCGTTTAATTCCTCAAGGCAGCAGGAAAAGCAAGCCAAACAAGGCGCATCGTTATTATGTTTGTGTCATAGCATCATGCAGAGCAGAGACGTGGGAACACTCCCAAGGAGGTCCAATTCCTCCTCCATTAAAATGTTACGGTAGTAGTAACACTATTGTAATGATACCCTTATCTCGGTAGGTGCCCACACCAGAGACGGCACAAACCTAGAAAAATTGCTGAGTTTTAATTCACTGGTCGTGAAAGCCAATATACCATCTAATTTCTCTTTAGTTCAAATGTTACTTTTATAGTTGCTTTATGTTAGAGACTTGGGATTTCACAGCCATTAATTTGATGTCTAACACGTCCCGATAACAATCTGTAATATTATATCAATTGTGCTAATATGAGTGTATGCTTGCGAACAGCATTGGGAAGCATGCCCAAAGACTTGACGTCAGGTACTAACCCAGTAGTGGCTTGGAGTGTATGCAATGAAAACGAACGGTGAATATTCAAGATGTTGCCATAACCAGAGATCTAACCAGTTAGAATTCTTTAACCCTAACGAATAAACTCAATTGTCTTAAATCAAGACGTGCACCCAAGGTGGTAGGGCATATTCATGTGACGCAAGGAAACGAGGCAGAGTGGCTGAATTCATTACTTTAGGCATGAGTATAGCAATTTACCATCGTCTCAGTCGTTTGGGGAGAAAAAAATTAACAACTCTCGAAACGTTGTTTACAGAGACGTATTAAACTAAAGTTCTGAATATTCATGCTCAACGAAACAATAATTATAACCGTTTCCATGCTATTAAACTAAAAAATGGTCCAGCAATTATATTTTTTCTTTCCTGAAACGTTGTGTAATTCACTACTAGGTCGCGTTTAAATATTTTCAGTGAAGTAAACACCTTTCCTACGAGTAATATGAGTTCTATCACCTTTCCCAATCTCCAAAAAAATATAGTGATTCTTTTTGACGTCGCACAGTTTGCTAGGCCGCAAGAAGATAGCATTACCATTACGTACTACACAATATATATATATATATATATCTTATAACATAATACCATTACAAACAAGTAGTTCCGTGAAGAACTAAATAGCCTATTATTATATATCCCACTGGTGTTTTCCATTAAAGCTCTCCTGCCTATTGAAACGATTTTCCATGTGGTTGGCCTTTTCTAAATCGCTTTTGATTCACAACCTATGTCTTCACCAACTCCATTACAATGAGAAGTTATGTGCTATAATATATAGTTTAAATATCGGTGATTAAGACTCCTGCCGCGAGGTGGCATCTTTCTGTAACGAATTTCTGTATTAAATTTTAGACAAAATTCATGGCTTCTATGAGTAACGAAAAGTAAGCTACAGAATGTAGTGCCCTTATATTATGATTATCATAGCTCATCATACGAATCATCTTTCAATCGCCTGCATAAGATACGAGAAATAAAACAAGTAGTTCGGTGAAGAACTAAATACCCTATTTTCATATATCCTACTTGTAATAATTGCCTCTATCAAAACACAAAATTTCAGTTTGATTGCTGTAATAGATTCGTAGATATTGAGAACCGTCTAAATATTTCGGATGGTAGCCATGCTGGATTTTATATATAGATCTTAGAGTTATATACTATTACATGAAGATAATAGTGTAGGTGTTTTATTCAAACTTCAATCGCATGATTAGGACAAAAGAAATATAAACGGGATTTTAAAATTTCCCTCAGTCACCATCGTGTGGTTATGAAAATAATTTAAATGAATTAGATGCCAGTGGATTAAAATATATAAGCATATACCAAACCAAGTATCACTGCGCTTGGATGGTTAAATCGCGAGAAACGTCCATTTGAATATTTACATTTCGCATCGCCGCCATGTTGCATTTGTGCTGACCAGGTTAATGAACGTCCCATAGGTGAACTTATGTTTATAGCCTCTATACACATACAAAATTTCAGTTTGATTGCTGTCATAGATTAATAGATATTGAGAACCTTCTAAATATTCCGGATGGTCGCCATGTTGTATCTTAATATATGTAGGCCATAGAGTTATGTGTTATTAGATGATTATTATTGTGTACGTACATTATTCTAACGTTGATTTCGATCGCATGATTAGAACACAAGAAATAAAAATATAATTTTGAAACTTCGCACACCCACCATCGTGAGATTATGTAAACAATTGAACTAAATTAAATGTCAGTGCATTGAAGTTTGTATAGTTATTCGCTGTACCAAGTTTCACTGCGTTCGAAAGGTTAAATCAGGAGAAAAGTCTATTTAAATGATTCAAATTCGCTTGGTCGCTATGTTCGTTTTGTTGTTAACAGGTTTTTGAAAGTCACATTGGTGAACGTCAAGTACTGCCCTTTACCAACGTACAATATTTCAGGGTGATATGAGTAATAGTTTCGGAGATATAGAATGCCGGTGAAATACTTCATACTGACGCCATGTTGGATTGGTGAGACGTAATAAAATTTGAAGGGCTTGGTCGGGGTCGGCCAAAATAGTACTATGACCTTACCGTGTTTCATTAATATCGCTCCAGCCGTTTAGAAGTAATTAGGGGGGAACACACACACGGACCCACACACATACACACACATACATATTCACAAGCGGACAAAAGGTGATCTCATAAGCCTACTTTTTTCATAAATGAAAATAGGCTAATAAATAGGTTTTAAAATTTCGAACAGACGTGATCTTCAATTTTTGAAAACAATTATACATCATTAGATGTCTCTACGCTAAGCTCTGAATAATGATTCGTTGTGCCATGCGTCATTGCAGTCCGGTAATTTGATCGCTAGAAATGTTATTTTGAATATTTGAAAATTACTTGGCCGCGATAATGATTTTGTGTTTCTCAGGATTTGGAAAGTCACACATGTGTCCTTACTTAACAATCCTCTAACAGCATACAAAATTTCGGAGATATTGAGAACCGCGGACGTGTATCGTTCGGACTCTATGCTTGATTGTATTATATAAGTTATATGTTATAGAATTATGTGCCGGCAGATAAATAGTATAATTATGATTCATTATAGTCACCTGCATTTCTATCGCTTGTTTAGGACACGAGAAATATAAACGTGATTTTATAAATTTAACACAGCCTCCATTTTGAAGTTGTTACAGTGAAAATCCACAGCCTGCTTCCAGTCTCCGACCGGGTCAGGAATGGAATGAATGAAGCCCCCATCTAGCGGCGAGGATATGAACTGTGCCGGCTGCCGAGGCCTGACGCACTCCTCTGGGGCAATGAGTAAATGAATGACAGATGAAATTAAATGATAGTGGAGAGTGTTGCTGGAATGAAATGTTGACACGGAAAACCGGAGTACCCGGAGAAAAACCTGTCTGTCTCCGTTTTGTCCAGCACAGATCTCACATGGAGTGACCGGGATTTGAACCACGGACCCAGCGGTGAGAGGCCAGCGTGCCACCGCCTAAGCCACGGAGGCTTTGAAGTTCTTACAGTAATAGTACTAAATTACACACTTATACCTTGAGCCTTACTTCGAGATTTTCCGTGCCAAGTTTCACTGCGCTCGGATAATTAAGCCGCGAGAAAAATCCATATAACTATTTAAATTTCGCGTCGCTGTCATGCTAAATTTGTGTTCATCAGGTTATTGAGAGGCCCATCTGAGAATGTATGTTGATAGCCTCTATCAATATATATAGTCTGGCTGCGTGGCTCAGGGGTAACGTTCTCGCTTGCTGAGCCCAAGGTTGCAGGTTCGAAACCTGGCGCAATCAGCTGGCCTTTGAGGGTGCGCAAATGCGAGGGAGCCGTGTCAGTAGATTTACTGGCACGTTAAAGATCCCCTTCGGGGCAAAATTCCGTCACCCCGGCGTCTCTAAAAGCCAGTGTAGTTAAAAGGGACGTAAAACCAATACCATTATTAATTATCTATCAATATACAGAATTTAAGCTTGATTGTTGCAACAGATTTGCAGATATTGGTAAACGTCTGAATATTTCGGATGAACGCCATGTTAGATTGTTCTATGTGTAGGTCATACAGATATGTATCATTAGAAATAATTATTGCATAGGATCATTATTTAAACGTTCACTTCGATCGCTTGATTATGTCACAGAAAATATTGCACAGCTGCCATCTTGTGGTTATTAGAGCAATTCAATAATATTAGAAGCCAGTAGCTTAAATCATCTATAATTGTGTGCTGTACCATGTTTCACTGTGATCAGATGATTGAATCGAGAGAAAATGCCGCTTACATATATTAAATTCGCTTGGCCGTCATGTACGTTTTCTAGGTAACAGGATTTTCAATGCCACATAGATGAACTTGTAGTAATGTTGTCTATCGCAATACGAAATTTGAGCGTGATATCAGTTAGAGTTTCGGAGATATAAAATGCTGGGGAAATATTTCGCGCAGCCGCCATATTGGATTTTGTTATATGTACGGCATAGATTTATGTAACATTTAAAAATCATTGCATAGGCTTATCATTCAAACATTCACTTCGGTCGCATAATTAACTCACAAAAAATTCAAACAAAATTTCACAGAGCCGCCATCTTGATGTTATAAAATCAATTGAAATAAATTACCTAGGTAGATGCCAGTAGATGAGAATTGGTATAAGCATTTACCGTACCGAGTATCACTGTACTCGGATGGTTAAATCGCAAGAAAAGTCCATTTAAATGTTTCAACTACGCATAGCTGCCATGATGGTTTTTAACCTAGTAGGTTTTTGAAATTAGCATGTGAACTTATAGTAGTGCCCTTTATTACCGCAAACATTTGAGGGTAATATCTGTAGCTGTTGGGGAGATATAGAATGCCGGTGAAATATACCGCGCAGCCGCCATGTTGGATTGCTGAAAAACATTAAAATTTGAAAGGCATGGTCGAGGTTGGACGAGGTAGTACTATGTACTTACCGTGTTTCATTGAAATCGCTCAGGCCGTTTAGATTTTATTAGGGACACACTCACACATGCTCACACACCCGTAAACACACACTTACACATGGTTAAAAGGTGATCTCATAAGCCTTTTTTTCTCTCAAAAAATAAAATCTCCTAAAAGAAAATGAAGGGGGATTATATTAATTTATTGTAATTAATTCGTTTCTAGGGATTTAATACATCTTGGTCAACAGCTCTATTATTTGGGTGTGCGTTCAATTTGTCTGATAACCAGTGCTCTTGTGAGGACTGTAGTAGTGTGTGTAACTAATTATTAGGGCCGGGAATGTGTTACGTGGCCCGGGATATGAAATAAGGCATTTTCCTGGCAGGAGTGTGGAAATTAAATGATGAAAATAGTGAAATTCCGGCGCTGACAGTTGCTATCCTGAGTGTATGTTTTCCCCGGGTTTTTCCACACATCATAAAAGTTCTGTATGTGGCGTGAACACTAACAGTGCGTAGCAATTAACAATATTTATATATTTTTTTCAAAAATATTTTATCCTTATTTGACGGAGGATATACACCAATTATTTTGCGCCCAAGCACTAGTGCGGTAATCAAAAACTTTTTCATCGACATAAAACTACCTTGCAGCTAGACCGAGTCCACTTTCACCTATTTGGTTTAGATCTAGAACTGCATTGTGGACAACGCTGACGTGCGCTCAATTTACAAGTTCGTATTGCTTGTTTTACCAACAATACATATGAACCTCTACCTAACACTGAATTGGAAGGGTTATTCATTATTGAAGCACCTTATTTATTTCTAGTAGTCATTTCCACCTAAAATATAAAATTGATCAGCTAACTAGAAGCATCACTATTATAACATTACATCCACAATACCGATTCAGGATGTCAAAAAACTGCATATCTAGTAAACATATACAAGTAGATGATCTTGACGTTTCACACCAGCTAAACAAGCAAGTACTTCAAGCAGGTAACATTTTAGGCCTATCTTATCCACATTCATAATCATAGGCCAAAATATGCCTTCAAATCGTTCAGCATGTGCTTTATTTAGACTCAAAATAGGTCTATATACATTAGATAAAATTAAAGATTAAAAATACAAACCTTTGTGAAGAATCTATGGGAATGAGAATCCACCAAATGCATTAGGAGATGAAAAGAAATACAGACAATACACCGCCTACAAAAAAAAAGACGAAGAAAGTTTAGATGAACACTTCATGACACAACACCAAAGTGACAGATCTACACAAGATCCCAGATATATGACAGATAATTTTCTGATACATTCGCACTCAGTTAAGGGATCTAGCAGTGAACTTACCTCAACAAAACACATAAACTTGTTTCTCAGCTGTCATGCATACTTTCTGGTTAACTGGTAGCCAAAGCTCCAACATGGTTTAAAAAAACGTAATCACAACGTTTTCCTTCAGACTGTAGCAAAGTGCATAAGTTAGAAATTTCTATAAAATTAGGGAAATATTGGACATAATATATCTTGGTTAAATATTTAACCACAAACCTATAAGGAGTTAGATATGGAAGAAGCACTTTCAAAGAAATCCGATAACACAAATTGATGATTATAGAAACAGGCAACGCTGAAAAATGGCTTCTATTACTTCACAAATTGATGAAGTGCCTAAAATCACACATCATTGTGAGTCTTATAGGCGAATGAAGCTGTCAGGTTTCGGAAACATACGACTCAAATTTACTGTGAAGTAACGTTGAAAATCCAGCTTAGAGCTGAACTCATCGAGCACAGCTTGACGTAGCTCGAGATGCATTTCATTATTCCTCTACAATCGAGAGTCAAATATGAAGGAAGCGAATTCTGAAGGAATGAGCCCTTCAGGAGGTGAGATTTATTGTGAATATAGAATTATATAATGTTCTAATATGAGAAGGTTATCAGAAAAATTATCCAAGTACCCAAGTAAACGGGGCTGCAGTCCGCTTTGTTGCGTAGTGACTAGTATTCTTGGCTGTCGCCAAGGAGGCCCACGTTCAATTCCTGGCTCTGCCAAGAAATTTAATTCTGGTTTGAGGGTTGGAACGTGGTACTCTCAGCCTCATGAGGAAAAACTGAGAAGAGGTGGGTTCGAATCCCATCTCAGCCATTCTGGCGGTGATTTTCCGTGGTTTCCCACTTCTACTCCAGGCAAATGCAGGGATGGTTCCTAAATCGAGGTCACGGTCGCCTCCTTCCCAATCCCCATCTGAATTGCTAATACACACACAAATACAAATACAACCATTGCAGTAACACAGGTTATCAGACAAATTCCGCACACAGCCAAGCACTTGGAGCTACAAGACCACGATGTCGCAAATCCCCTAAAGTAATCAACAACAACAACAACAACAACAATGAACACGATGTCCAAGCAGCAGAAACAACAACAACAACATCAGGAGTTTTGTGCAGAAGTGAAACTAGAAGTTGACATTCTCCCCTCGTCAGACGCAACTCAAGGCACTTGCCTTGGGTGACCCAGCTTGCACTGCGGTTATTAGCCTCAATCCACTCTTACAGGGCGAGTGAGTTCAAGGCGCCACTTCAATGCCCGACACGCTACGTGCGTAGTTTATTGGTGTGCACAGCGCACCCCCCCCCCCCCCCCACACACACACACACGCCCGTGCCAGCATTCTATAGCATCAAGGTTGGTGGGGATAGGGGTGGATGAGCAGGACTGTGCAACGAAATCAGGTATTCTCAATATTTGTTATGATAATTACGAGTCATTAACGATGTTAAAACATTATAAAATAATATAATAAAATAATATGATAATAAAACAAGAAGTTCTGTTTAGAACTAAACAGCCTATTTTCATATATCGCACTGGTCCTTTTCATTAAATCACTCCTACCTATAAAAAGTATGTTCCTTGTCATATACTAAATAGTTTTTGGTTCATGACCTCTGACTTTACCAGTACTATTACAATGAGAAGTTATGTGCTAGAATATATAGTTTTCAATATCGGTGATTAAGACTCCTCCCGCGAGATGGGAACATTCAGTAAGGAATCACGGGAATTAATTTTTAGAAAAGTCAAATGCCCGGCTTCTATGATTTAAGAAAAGGAAGCTACATAATTTAGTGCCATTAGATAATAATTGTTATCATTTTCCATCATACGAATCATCGTTTCATTCGCCTGAATAAAATACGATAAATAAAATATAAGGTTTTAAAATTTCTAATTGATGGCATCTTAATTTTTTGAAAACAATAGGACATCATTAAATGTCTCTACACTAAGTTCTTGGCCGCCATGACGTTTTTCTGTTTCTCAGGATTTGGAAAGTCACATATATGTAGGCCAACTTACTTAACATTCCCCAACACCAAACACAATTTCAGTTTGATTGCTTGAATAGTTTCAGAGATTTTTATAACCGGTATAGACGTATGGACGTATCGTATGGACGCCATGTTGGAAAATTTTGTATATAAGCTATATAACTTTATGCCAGCAGATGAATGTTATAATCGTGGCTCATTATACCAGCCTGCATTTCAATCGCTTGTTTAGTACGTACATGAGAAATGTCTACTTGATTTAACAATTTTGCCCAGCTTCCCTTTTTAAGTTCTCAAAGAAATTAAATTAAATTAGACGTCAATATATTACGCCTTGTATGAAGATTTGCCGTGCTAATATTAAATTTAACAGCGCTTGGATAACACTTAGACCATACATTTTAACTCTTTGTTCGTTACAAAGGCAAAAATAGTCGATTTATATGGATTTGAGTGTGCTGAAATTGAAAATGACAGTTAAAAATCTAGATTAGCTCAGGTTTGGAAGTTATTGAATCTGTTATGTCCTTCATATATTATTATGGGACAACAATTGTTGGGGTTATTAGCATATCTGCGGGGCATTATAACAGAAGTATTGATTCCACACAGTAACTTAAAAACTCACGTAAAAGTCACAATACAAAAAAGGAACAGTTTTGATTCCATACAGTAACGCAGGAACTCGTGTTACAATGCACAATGGAGCACTACGGAAGACAAGCAGTCTTAGACTGTGTAAGCTAGAAACAAAACACAGCATTCATTGGCATTCCTGAAATAAGAAAGAACGAGAGCTAAAACAGAAATAAGGACGTAACAAACTTCATACAGCGCAAAAACCGGAGCTAAGAAACGAAAATTATTGTCATTTTCGAATTCAGCGTACCAAAATCTATAAAGGTTTGGTATTTCTGTCTATGTAAAAATTTCATTGTTGAACAGTGTGATTAGGTCGCATCAAAAGTCAATATAAATATTTGGATTTCGCGTCACCGCCATGTTGAATTCGTGCCCGTAAGGTTACTGAAAGTCCTTTCGGTGAACTTACGTTTATATCCTCTATGAACATACATTTCAGTTCGATTGCTGGAACAGATTCGCAGAGTTTGAGAAGAGTCTAAATATTTTGTATGATCGCCATGTTGGCTTGTTCTATATGTAAGCCGTAGAGTTATGTACCATTAGATAGAGATTATTGCGTTGGCATACATATAGAAACACTCTAACATGGTAGACATGAGGAATATTCCACCTGTTCTCAATATCGAAGAATCTATTACAGCAATCAAACTGAAACTCAGTATGGTGATAGAGGCTATAAAACTAAAATCATCTTTGCAACATTCAATAATCTGATGAGTACAAGACTAACATGGGGCCACGCGAATTTTGAATATTTAAATTGTTTTTTCTCGCGACTTAATTATTCAACTGGAATAAAACTTAGCACAATAAATATTTATACAAATCTCAATACACTGGTGTATAATTTATTTAAATTCCTCACGGAAACACAAGATGATGGTTGTGCGAAATTTCAGAATCACATCTGTAATTTTAGTGCTACTCAAGCATCCGAATTGGAAGTTTGTATAATAAACTACCATAATAATCTTGATCTGCTGGTATATAATTGTATGGTCTACATATACAGTAATACAATCGAACATGCAAGCAATGAGAAATATTTAACCAGCTATCAATATCTCTAATCTACTACAGCAATCAAACTGAAATTTTGCTTGATGAGAGAAGCCTTTTAATTAAGTACATGAATATGTATCTTTCAGATACCTGATAAACACAAAAACAACATGGCGACAATGCGATATTCAAATATTTAAATTTACTATGTTCTTTGCGTATCATTTTCAAGCTATCGAAGAGTAGCTTTGTAAAATGAATCATTACACTAATGATAACAATAATAATAATAATAATAATAATAATAATAATAATAATAATAATAATAATAATAATAATAATAATAATGTAATGTCATTGAATTATATAACTTGCCTTTCTGACAGTTACAGAAAGTTGCCCTCTCGTGGAGAGAATCATAGGAAACCGATACTTTATAGCATATAAGTTTTCATTGTAGTTGTGATGATTGTAACCTTTGTAAGGGGCAAATATCTGAGCTCATATGCCCCAATTTTCTAACGTGGGTATTTTGAACTATAGGTTATGCGCATATTCATTTCCAAAAAGGAACACATTCTACTGATGTTCTATTGAAACGGTCTCTCGGTAAGTTGATAAACCAGTACCATGAAATGGTGCACTATTTTTTAGTGTTATATTCATGTAACTGAATGTAGATTAGCCTCATCGTGTGTCTTTGAAAACGTATCTTCCAGTGATGACGATGTATTGGTGTGACTTATCTTGTGAAACGATGAAAGGTTTAATGTAAGACAGGGCTAGTCTAGTACCGTAGGAAGACCATTTTGCTGTTTTGAAATATTTTTATGATTCTTGACTGATATGACTACAACGTCATTGACATTGAGTTTTGGGTACAAAATTGTTACTCTATATGCCTACTTTTACGCAACGTAGGTCGTGTACCGAAACCTATTTAGTGAATAAAATGGCAAATGCATGTGATATGCGGGAGGGTTTTTAATTGGAAAAGGCTGGTGTAATACATGAAAGTAGGCTATTTAAATCTTCATGGAACTACTCGTTACTCATATTTTCTCCTAAACCACACGCATTTTACTAAAAGTATTTCAAATCTTTCGATGTTTCTTGACCTGGGGAATCAATTGTAGCCTATGTTCCCAACTGCGTAGTAAAACTCCACCCACCCTGTATGTAGGCTACATGTGACACAGACTTGAAATCATCTACAGTATACAGAGAACGCATGGAAATGCATGTGCAGCTTCGAAGCCATTCCCTTCATAGTAATCAGTGGCTACCGAAGGTCCAGGTTCAACTCTTGGTGTGCCAAAGGAATTTAATCCTGGACTGAGGGTTAGAACGGGCTATACGCTTGCTCACTCTCGTTAAGGCAAAACTGAGAAGAGGTGGTTCTATTTCCAGATCATTCATCCTGAAAGTGGTTTTCCATGGTTTCTCACTTATACTCCACGCAAATATCGCGATGGCTCCTAACTTAAGACCACGCCGTTTTCTTTCCACCTACTGCATACACCACAATAGCACATATTATCAGACAAATCCTACACACACCCAAGTACACGGGGCTAAATAACCACGATGTCCAAAGTCCCACAAATTAAACAACAAGAACAATATCTTCAGATAAACCAAATTACAGTTCCTGGTGAGAAAGCGGGTTATTTCTGTATATTTTGAAGAATTGTTTAGTGAAGTAGGTTCAGCAACTACGCGACACAAGGCACAGGAAACAAATGTATAGCTCTTAAGCCCTTAAATTCACTTGCCTTATGCCCATCTTCCTGAAACAGGATACGAAATTAGTGCAAAATTTCATTTGTCACAAACCCTTTCGTGCTATAAATTTGTGCTTGGGCAGCGCTTATTATAAGACCTGTTAAACATTCTATTCGATGCATTATTGTTAGGCACAACCTGAAACACCATATTCTCCGACTTGAATCTAGCGTCATCCTACATTTAGGCTATATTGTTAATTATAACCATTAAAGCTCGGATGACATCAGCAATAATATAGAATTGGCGTCAGCTGCTTTTCTATCAATCCCTTCCTGAAATATCGTATTTGTTTTGCTTTAATGCTATACGCAATACAAATTCTTATATTTAGAAATGTCAAGTTTCATTTAATACGTGTTTATTTTGATCATTCACCAAAATCATACACTGGCTCCTAGCTCAAATAAAAATTACCCGTACCGAAGAGTAATTAAACTCGAGTTCAAATCCGGCCGTATATTCCATTTGAAAATATGTTTATTCTCTTTAATAACAGTCAGAAATAAAACTCCAATTGAATGTGCCGTAGACCTACAAAGTTAAAAAACAACATGTAAACAACACAGTGCCTTGTCATGTACAAGGCGAACTGAGGCTTGTAATAAAACAATAGGATAACACGATGAAAGGTAGAAAAGCACACGTTAAGTAGGCTGACCAACAACAGAAAAATTGTTTTCGAAAATTTCATTAGTTAATTTTGGCGGTCGAAGTCGAAGTCATTTCCAGAGCTGTTGAAATTATTAGATTCAACACACAAATTCATGCCATTTTTAACCTTAGAATTCCAACATTATTCTATAGGCGCTTAGTAATAATAATACGTTAAATTTATGTACATTACGAAATTTGTGCTAAGGCACCAATTAGTAAAATGGTTGAAATTAATAGATAATTCGTATGTAACACTTTATTTACATACACTGAATGCTCTGTGGTCTTTGAAGTTTAATACGTTAAGTTCCATCTTAAATACAACAAGTAGTTCCGTGAAGAAATATACAGCCTATTTTCGTGTATCGTACTCACGGTATGTTAAATGCCTCTATCAACATTTAAAAAATGCAGTTTGATTGCCGTAATAGATTCGTAGATATTGGGAACCGACTACATACTTCGGATGGTCGCCATGTTTGATTTTTATATAGGTATGTCTTAGAGTTACGTACTTTTACATTAAGATTATCGTGTAGGTGTAGTATTCAAACTTCAATCGCATGAATAGGACACAAGAAATAAAAACGAGACTATTAAATTTCCCACAGCTGCCATCTTAAGGGTTATGAAAACAATGAAATAAATATGTCAGTGGATTAAAATTTGTATAAGCATTTACCGTACTATGCTTTTTGCGCTCGGAAGGTTAAATCGCGAGAAAAGTCCACTTAAATATTTATAATTCGCGTCGCCACCATGTTGGATTTCGGCTCACCAGGTTATTGAAAGTCCCTTAGGTGAACTTATGTTTATAGCTTCTATCAACATACAAAATTTAAGTTTGATTGCTGTCATAGATTAATAGATATTGAGAACAATCTAAATATTTCATTGTGGTGTTTGAAGCCATATTTTCAGTGTTGCCTTAGTAAACAAGAGTTTAGTGCTTTTCAGTCGGTCAACACGAATGTACCCAAAAGAGATGGGTTAGGGCATAACCCATCTCTTTTGGGTACATTCGTGTTGACCGACTGAAAAGCACTAAACTCTTGCTAAATATTTCAGATCGTCGCCATGTTGGATTTTAATATATGTAGGCCACAGACTTAAGTACGTACTATTAGATGACGATTATTGCGTACGTTCATTATACAAACTTTCACTTCGATGGCACGATTAATCTATATATATAAAAATCAATGTAACGTGATAGTTTGTCTGTGGGTGTGTATGTCTCCTATGCGTTCATATACCATTCGTCCGATTGCGATGAAACTTGGGTGAGATGTTGAGTACACTCCAAGGAAGGTTTCTGACTTAGTAAATCCATTTTACAATAGGTAGCGCACGCGTAGATTCAACAAATGAGCGACGATGCGCGAAGCATTTCAACAAAGTCCCGTATGTGTTCATATACCATTCGTCCGATTGCGATGAAACTTGGGTGAGATGTTGAGTACACTCCAAGGATGGTTTCTGACTTAGTAAATCCATTTTACAATAGGTAGCGCACGCGTAGATTCAACAAATGAGCGACGATGCGCGAAGCATTTCAACAAAGTCCCGTATGTGTTCATATACCATTCGTCCGATTGCGATGAAACATGGGTGAGATGTTGAGTACACTCCAAGGATGGTTTCTGACTTAGTAAATCCATTTTACAATAGGTAGCGCACGCGCAGATTCAACAAATGAGCGACGATGCGCGAAGCATTTCAACAAAGTCCCGTATGTGTTCATATACCATTCGTCCGATTGCGATGAAACTTGGGTGAGATGTTGAGTACACTCCAAGGAAGGTTTCTGACTTAGTAAATCCATTTTACAATAGGTAGCGCACGCGTAGATTCAACAAATGAGCGACGATGCGCGAAGCATTTCAACAAAGTCCCTTATGCATTCATATACCATTCGTCCGATAGCGATGAAACTTGGGTGAGATGTTGAGTACACTCCAAGGAAGGTTTCTGACTTAGTAAATCCATTTTACAATAGGTAGCGCACGCGTAGATTCAACAAATGAGCGACGATGCGCGAAGCATTTCAACAAAGTCCCGTATGCATTCATATACCATTCGTCCGATAGCGATGAAACTTGGGTGAGATGTTGAGTACACTCCAAGGAAGGTTTCTGACTTAGTAAATCCATTTTACAATAGGTATCGCACGCGTAGATTCAACAAATGAGCGACGATGCGCGAAGCATTTCAACAAAGTCCCGAATGCATTCATATACCATTCGTCCGATAGCTATGAAACTTGCGTAAAATGTTGTGTACACTGCAGGGAAATTTTCTGGCTTAGTACATCCACTTTACAATAGGCAGCGCACGATTAGATTCAACAAATGAGCTACGACGCGCGAAGCATTTCAAAAAAGTCACGTTTGCGTTCATATACCATTCGTCCGATAGCGATGAAACTAGGCTGAGATTTTGTGTGCTCTCCAGGGAAGGTTTCTAGCTTAGTAAATCCCTTTAAAAATAGGTAGAGCACGAGTAGAATCAACAAATGAGCAACGGCGCGCGAAGCGTTTCAACAAAGTCCCATTTAATTTCATATACCATTCATCCGATAGCGATGAAACTTGGGTGAGATGCTGTGTACACTCCAGGGAAGGTTTCTGGCTTAGTACATACATTTTACAATAGGTAGCGCACCAGTAGATTCAACAAATGAGCGATGACACGCGAAGCGTTTCAACAAAGTCCAGTATAAAGTCATATACCATTCGTCTGATAGTGATAAATGTTTGGTGAATTGTTGTGTACAATCCAGGAAAGGTTTCTGGCTAAGTAAATCCATTTTACAATACGAAGCGCACGTTTATGTTCAACAAATGAGTGACTACGCGCGAAGCGTTTCGACAACGTCCCGTATACGTTCACATACCATTCATCCGATTGCGATGAAACTTGGGTGAGATGTTGTGTACACTCCAGGGAAGGTTTCTGGCTGAGTACATCCATATTACAATATGTAGCGCAAGAGTAGAATCAACAAATGAGCGACGACACGCGAAGCGTTTCAACCAAGTCCCGTATGCATACATGTACCATTCGTCCGTACCTATGAAACTTGGGTGAGATGTTGTGTACACGTCATGGAAAATTTCTGGCTTAGTAAATCCCCTATACAATATGCAGCGCACAAGTTGATTCAACAAATGAGGGACGACGCGCGAAGCGTTTCAACAAAGTCCCGTATAAGGTCATATACCATTCTGCCGTTAGCGGTGAAACTTGGGTGAAATATGGTTGACACTCCAAGGAAGGTTTCTGGCTTAGTAAATACACTTCACAGTGGGTAGCACACGAGTAGATTCGACAAATGAACGACGATAGCGATGAAACTTGGGTGAGATGTTGTGGACACTTACGTGACGGTTTCTAACTTAGTAAATACATTTTACAGTAGGTAGCGCACGAGTAGATTCAACAAATGAGTGACGGAGTGCGAATCGTTTAAACAAAATCAGGTATGCGTTCATATACTATTCATCCGATTGCGATGAAACATTGATCAGTTATTTTGTACCCGCCAGGGAAGGGGACTTAGTAAATCCATTTCACAATAAGTAGCGCAAGAGTAGATGCAACAAATGGGTGACGACGCGCGAAGCGTTTCAACAAAATTCCCTATTGCGTTCATATAACATTCTTTGATTGCGATGAAACCTTGATGAGTTATTGTGTACACGCCAGGGAAGGGCTTCGACTTAGTAATACATTTCTCAATAGGTAGCGCACGAGTAGATTCAACAAATGAGTGACAGCGCACGAATCGTTTAAACAAAAACCCCTATACGTGCATATACCATTCATCCGATTGCGATGAATCATTGATGAGTCATTGTGTACACGTCAGGGAAGGGTTTCGACTTAGTAAATCCATTTCACAATAGGTAGCGTACGATTAGATTCAACAAATGAGTGACAGCGATGAAACTTTTTGAAAGTTGTTGTGCACGCTCCCTCGAATGGTTCTAAATTAGAAAATCCATTTTATGATAGCTTAGAGGCAGTTAACATGTTGTGTATCCAAAAGCACTTCAAGAAACAGAATTTCAACGCCAACACTTTCTTTGATTGGCATTGCAACGCATGCCGGGTACAGCTTGTACACAATAAATAAAAACTTACTCTGCATTGTGGATACTGCTTGATGTAGTCTACCACTTTCTCTCAACGTTCTGACATTCCAACATACCAATCGTGGTTTGTGTTTCAGGCTAAAGGCCGTCAATGTTTGAACGCCTGATACGCTCCTGCAGAATATCCTACCACAACTGATACAAGTTAACAATGCTCTGGGTTTAACTCTTGATCTCACTGCTTTGGTTTTAGACAACGAGTTTTGCAATTACAGCTCGAGATTTATCGAGCTGAATGTTGGCCCAATCTGTCGTCCCAAGTGATCAATTATACCGTATTCTCAACAAAGACACGTTTGTAGACGGATCAGGCCATCTACATAGGTGTGTCGAAAGAATGGCAAACGATACGCAACCCCGGCAGCATGTGTGGGTGCAGTATCATGTTGGAGAATAGATACTCTGCTGCAGGTCATGCTAGAAAGTGTCATGAACTGGCTGCTTCGCATTGCATGTTGCACATAGCACAACCAATGAGGACCAGAAAACATAGCCGGTGTCTCATGTCACCACTCGTGGACATGTGTCATTACATACAGTAGTTTGGACTGGTGCATTGTCCAAACCCTCCTATCGCCAGACACAGTGGTCAATCTTCAAACGGACAACATGCACACCTTATACCAAACACAACGTGTGCTAATTAGCAGTCACATATGCACCTGTTTCACGAGATCACTGCAAACAGCCAACCAATGGCGAATTATTTATTAATTGCACATAAAATAAGAGCTTCTGAGAACCCATATGGCCTTCTGAAAGTCACTTTGCAATCCTGAGGCTCGACATGTACGAGTATCTAGTGATACCGCTACATGCTTCTTGGTGAAAAAAGAGACGCCCTTGGATTTAGTCCTACTTTTCAGAACATGGTCAATCCTCTTCAAAGTTTTCTCACAGCGTGCACCTTTTCTCACATTTCCACTGCCTTAAATGCTATCCCAAAGTGTAGTCAGTGTCGGAAAGGTTCAGGTCTTAGCGAATTGGCAAAATCAATCAGTCCCCCTGCCACAATCCTTCGACGCCAACTATATGGAGCTGTCTCGAGAGTGTCGTCACGTGATACTACGTGCTTCTATAATTACAGTGTAGGTTTAACAATGAGTATCGGTATCGTCCCACGACTTTGAACGTGTCAACCGACCTGGATATATTAACTCTCCCTGTGACACTACTCCTCAAGCAGTCGCAACCCCACTGCAATCAGTGACACAGCTACTTGTGATGTAGCTCTGCCGTTCCTGAAACTCCGCATGTAAGCATTGTTTCCTTGCTCAATAAAAAGACTGTAGCAAGATTAACAGTCGTATTTTGAGTGTATACCAGTCAAACCAAACACAACAAGTACCGCAAAATGTGGTCTCATGTTTAGTCCTGATAGATGGCAAAGTTTAAACGCTGATATTCCTCAAACTAAGAGGACCTCTTCAGTGCTGAGTTTACATCTCTACAAGGTTTCTGAAAGCTAGGTCCGTGTCACCCCTACGCTAGTACCAGACTATTGCAATGATCTCCTGAAGAATTCGGCATCAACCGCGATTTCAAATTTAGATATATATTGTCCTATATGGTAAGCCTTGAAAATGCGGTATCACAGTTCTGAAATAACCCGTATGTAGCTTTGTATCCATAGGGGTTTATTCTAAATTAATTTTTTTAGCGGTTTGGCGTGATAGGACAGTGACCTAACTGCTCAATTTTTACAGAAGGGTCCATTCCTGGTCAATGCATGTGAGATTTTCAAAATGACAAATCGCGTCCACTTGTATTCACATTCCTCGTATATGAAGGCTCCGGGACATATGATTGCAAGGTTAAAAGCCGCTTTAAATTACAAGCATCCTTTAAATGAATATTTTCCACCCAATAGTTGGGCGCCCGTTAACATGTTGGTCGACTTCGAACATACTACTCATAGGATTAGTTCAGGCAACACTGTAAGATATAACGTATAGACTTCCTGTATCCCTAGCTTGATCTTACATCTTCATTAAGGGCAAACTCTTGCCACGGCTCCCATGTGTTCTACCACCACTCGTTATCACCACTTTCCACTACTGAACCATTCCACATATACTAGTATCTGCCATACCGCGTAGGATGTGTGAATAATGAATGATGTGGTGTAAATTGCACTAGCAATTATGTTCCCTCCTGAAAACTACAGTTATGGTACCTCACGGTATTAGTTTTGGTATACTACGCAGTAACCGTATTTTTTTTAGTCAATTTACCCTCTAGGTTGGTGGTTCCCACGGACTCAGCGAGAGAACTCACCACTACCGCCTCTTTGGGCAGTGTGCTGGAGCCTGGAACATCTGGTCGGGATGGATACAACTGGGGAGGTGTGATCAGCACTTCGCCAAGGCGGCCTCACCTGCAAAGCGAACAGGGGCCTCATGAGGAATGGGAAGGGATGGAAGATTGGGATTGATAGGCGAGGAAGAGGGAAGGAGGCGGCCGTGGCCTTACAGTAGGTACCATCCCGGCATTTGCCCGAAGACGAAGTGGGAAACCACGGAAAATCACTTCGAGGATGGCTGAGGTGGGAATCGAACCCCCTCTACTCATTTGGACCACCCGAGGCTGAGTAAACCCCGTTCCAGTCCTCATACCACTTTTCAAATTTCGTGGCAGAGCCGGGAATCGAACCCAGGACCTCCGGGGCGGCAGCTAACCATGTTGACCGCTACGCTACGGAGGCGATTAGTAACCGTATTTAATATTTTAATTTAAGACCAATAGTGAACACTCACTTTAAGATAACTGCTCCTGTCCACCTAGTGGATCGAGGTGTAAGCTAACAACAATCGCCAACGACTCCATGCATTGCTTCACTCGTATACCCCCCTTAAATGGCTTTTTGATAATATCAAATGCCAATTACAGTAGCACTTTAAATACAAATCTACCAATAATTTGGCATCGTCAAAGGAAGCGAGCGATGGGATTGTGCACATTAATTCTCCCGAATTCCCATTCTTTTTTGTTAGTGTCAGTATATTCAGATATTTTTAGCCTATTTTCATTTGTGGAAAATAGGCTTATGAGATCACCTTTTGCCCGTGTGTGTGTGTGTGTGTGCGCGCGTGGGCGCGCATCCGTGTATGTGCCCCACTAATAACTTCTAAACGGATGTAGCGATTTCAATGAAACTCTGTAAGGTCATAGTACTATTTTGGCCAACCCCGACCGTGTCCTTAAATTGTTTTACGTGTCACCAATCCTAAATGGCGTCTGTGCGAAATATTTCACCGGTATTCTATATCTCCGAAACTAATACTTATATCACCCTGAAATTTTGCACGGTGATAAAGGGCACAACTAGACGTGCATCTATGTGACTTTTGGCAATCTGTTAACTACAGAACGAATATGGCGACCAAGCGAATTTGAAACATTTAAATAGACTTTTCACGCGATTTAACCATCCGAGCGCAGTGGAACTTGGTACAGCATATGCTCACATAAATTTTAATCCACCGGTATCTAATTCATTTAAATTATCTCCATAACCACAAGATGGCAGCTGAGCGAAATTTTATAATCTCGTTTTTATTTCTTGTGTCCTAATCATGCGATTGAAGTTTGAATAAAACACCTGAACATTAATCTTCATGTAATAGTTCATAACTCTAAGGCCTATATATAAATATCCAACATGGTGACCATCCGAATTATTTAGACGGTTCTCAATATCTACGAATCTATTACAGCAATCAAACTGAAAATTTGTATGCTGTTAGAGGCAATTATTATAAGTAGGATATATGGAAAATTGTATTTTTCTAATGAGGAGTATACGTTACTACTAGCTGTTTTATAGATGTGATTTGTAATGATTAAAGTGATGAACATCACCAATGCATCTTATTTCGACAGTAAGTAATATTTGAAGTTTCTTTTTCTTTGCACAAACTCCGTGTTAATTAAGTGACAAACGTTTCATGTAATGTAACTTTCAGGTTAGGGTGTTTAAATAGTTGTACTCCCCGTTTCATATAATTGGGCAGAATCATGTTGACCGACTAAGAATCATTCTATGATTGATCCCCATCACATTCCAGGAGCCACTCACGTTTCCATGCTTCAGGCCTCAGAATACAATACGCTGTGCCAGTAATGGTGCTAGTGTACTCTTTAAACTGCTAGGAGGGTTGGACCAGGTTTCGGGCAAGAGTGCCCACTTTTGGCCATGATTATACTGCTCTCTTGGAAGAATATTCCTACTCGATATCCCCCACCTAGATCCCAATGTCCTCAGTCTTTTGATTGAGGACCTTTTAATTGCAAGGAAGATATAAACTGATTCAAGTCTTGTTCATGATACAAAGATTACCTGACTAAAGGTCTTATATTTGTTTATTTTTTATATTTTTATATTTATTTAGCACTTACCTGTAAAGCCGCGGGCACCATGACACGTACCATGTGGAGAACAGGGTTCAGTCTCGTGCCACAGTCACCTTCTGCGGATGATCAGAGTTTTCCAGCCCTTCATGCCAGATTCTGGAAGAGTATCTCATTTATGCCCAAACATACTTTTATCTAGCAACGTTGTGATTTTCACAAATTACGTTCAAAATGACTCTTAAATATTTAAAATCTTTTTGCCAGTGCATAAAGCCAGTTTTTCTCTTCGTGTGGCCTGCTTAGAGGCAAAGCGCAGGTCTTTCTAGTCGACGCTCGTGGGTGACCTGTGTGCCGGGATGAGAGATGAAATGGATGAAACGCTGCAAAGATGTGGAAGGAAGCGGCCGTGGCCTGTCAGAAGGTACCGTCCCAGCATTTGCCTGGTGTTGAAAATGAGAAACCACGGAAATCCATTTCGAGGACGGCCGACGGTGGGGCTCGAACCCACGCGTCTACCGTGTCATCAGAGGGCTTGGCTCCATGACCTAACGCTGCGCTTTAGCGAGCGTAGCCACCGCTGTCGCACAAAACCTGTAATCTAGTTAGAAGTGCCAATTTGTACATAGGTCTAGGTTGCGAACGTCCCACTGGGCAAATATGATATCATCTTTGAATCTTAATATCTAGCTGCATATAGCGACTGAGAGTGAACATATTCATGTACTTGGTTATACATGTGTGTGACATAAATATTTAATTCGTAATATTTACGATTACCTGTTCTATTGTAGGCCTAGAGTAATATGTGCAGCCTACTATTTGGGCCAAGGAGTTTGGTAGGATTTCAATAATTGGTTCAGCCAGTAGCCGACTTTGACAATTACCTTACATTCACACGTTTTTTTCTGAGATGACGGAAACAGAAAATTGCCATTAAGTGCATATGAGGGTTACCTCTTTTGAAAGTATTGTTTCAGCGTTTAGGCACTGATTGTGAGGAGGGATCATACACACACCGGCCACACGGACACATAGAACACATACACCCTGAGTGATCTCATTATCTATTTCATTGTTATCGATGCACGCTAAAAATGACAGCTCACTTCCTTTAATGTAATTACGCCCATTGCTTTGTTCATGTTCGCACTCAAATGATCATTTTGTGTTTGGAGAACGTAAGGTAAATATGGAATGTCACACATGGAATGTTGTTAAACAAAGTGGTTTGTTCTTCACTAGCAACCAGCCCCGGCTTCGCTCGGGAACAGTTATGAATGCATTACGTGATAAGCGCTTTTTTATTTTTCGTTGTCAATGAACTACGACCTATATCCGTTTTACGTGTCGGCATTATGGGTTAAAATCACTAACTGGACTATTAATTATATTATCATGGAGATGCATGTGCATCGAATTCTTGTCAGACGTAATTTAAGAATGGCGAGGTGCATGAAACACAAATCCCCCTTCCGTCCAATCTAAAAACACTTATCTTATAGTGGGCGATGTATTGAAGATAGAGATATGCTCTCGGGGACTTTTTTGTAGATCTTTTCACGCTGAACAATTCTTACACTCATAGTGCATTGATATTTTAACGGTTTGCCCATCGTTAGCTTAAAAGGCGCACGAACACCAGGTTTTCTTTTCAACTTTTTCACTGTAATCGTTACTGCTTAGCTTTCTTTAATCATAAATAAATGATTTTCTACAGAAATCTACAGATATCCTTTACAGAATGGTGAAAGCCGCATCAAAATTCATCCAGTGGTTCTCGAGATTATCCGTGACATCCAGGAATCGGGAACTTGGTTTTGTTTTATACTAAGTAGAGAAGAGATTTGTACGTTGGCACAGGCTAAAGGAATATGTGGCTTTCCACTAACTTCCAGTTCCCGGTTTCGTAGTTCTACTCTGTTCACATTTAAGTTACTGAGTTTTGCGCCTTGTATTCAGGATTAGCTAGTGCCCGTGGATGCTGTAAAACGTGTCCCTCAGAGGATCAGTACTGTTGAACTGGAGCAGTGAAGAAAGTAATTAAAAGCTACCTCACTTCTTAGGTTCTCCAGCCTAACATTTCCTTTGGGTTTATGGGTTCGATCCTATATCAGAAATCAGACACCCCTATTGACGTCAAATTGGCAGGTGATTAGCTAAAGAAAAGAGGAGACTTCATTTACTTAGGAAGCAAATTAACCAGTGATGGTTGAAGCAAAGAGGATATAGAAAGTAGGTTGCCTCAGGCAAGTAAAGTATTTCAAAAAAAATCTGTTGACATCAAATATAGATTTTGCTATTACAACGTCATTTTGGAAAGGCTTTGTCTGGAGCGTGGCATTCTATGTACTGTAAGTGAAATTTGGACTGTTGGCGCTGCAGAAGAGAGGAGAATGGAATCATGTGAAATGTGGTGTTACGGGAGAATGATGAAGATCAGATGGGTAGATAGAGTAACAAATGAGTAGGAATTAAGACGAGTGACCGAGGAGAGATGTTTCTGTCGACTGCTAATGAAGAGAAGAGATAGGTTGGCAGGATACACACACACCAAGGCATCCAGGAATAGCAAACTTACTTATTGAAGGAAGGGTTGAGGACCAGAACTATAGGGGTAGACCAAGTTTAGAGTAAGTTAAACAGATTGCCTCAGAAGGAAGGTGTGCTAGCTATTTAGAGTTGAAACGATTAGTTCAGGACAGGGAGGCAAGGAGCGTTGCATCAAACCAATGAAGACTGAAGGCTCAAACAAAAACAACAATCTACAGTAAGATCCAACCAGCCTCCAACAGGCAGACATAGAATGTAAAAGCAAGCGTAACACAAACAAGTTTCGAGGGTACATAACAGTCAAGCAATAGATATTAATCAACAAAGAGTTGTGACACTAATGAGACATGCCCCATTTAACACTAAGTGATGTTGGCAAGCATGAGTGCCGTGACTTCATAAAGATCGTCTCAGTGTCCTACAATTTGGCACATAGCCTATCCCAAACAAGCCAAGCCTCAGCAACTGCGGATAACAGACATGTGACGTTGAAGAAGACAGGTGAATTTTTACACTTGTATATTGAGAGAAGGCCGTATTTTAGTGCAGATTGAGACCACGTCATTCAAGGTCCACTCACTCGTATCTGATGGAAAGATAATAATAATATGATGATAATTGTTGTTTTAAGGGGCCTAACATCGAGGTTATCGGCCCCCTGATGGAAAGAGGAGACCATTCAGTTTACAGCTGTCGATCCACATTCGCCGTTGTTGTTGTTGTTGCTTATTTTAGGGGTTGCGACATCGAGGCCCCGTGTATTTGGGTGTGTGTGAAATTTGTGTGATAGCCCATGCCACTGTTCAGGATGTACTAGTGTGTGCATTTGTAAATTGGGGATAGGATTGGGAACGACGACGTCGTGACCTTAAGTTAGGAAGTGGGGGAAACCACGAAAAACAACTTCCAGGATGGCTGAGAAGGGAATCGAACCGTCCTCTTCTCAGTTTTGCCTTGCGAGGCTGAGCGTACCCCGTTCCTGCCCTCAGACCAGAATAACATTTCTTGACAAAGTCGGGAATCGAATAGGGACCTCCGAGCTAACAGCAATACTGCTAGCTACTACGCCACTACTGTCGACCAAAGTATTATGTGCACTCGAGTTTGAAGATTGTTTGTGAAGTAACCAACAGACCTACATAAAATCCAATAAGAGCATCATTTTTGTCGTTCTATTTTACGTTAGTGCATGTAGGTTTGGAATTTTAAATTTATATTTTAATATTTTTTATCGCAGATGGAACTCAAAAGTGCCCGTTTTTTAAGCGTGTTTCAACCATGTGTCACATTTAAGAATTATTATCTCAAAAACCCGTCATCAGATAGAATCCAAATTTTAGCACAATATAAATTGGAGTGTTGTGTAAGAGGTTTATTAATTTGAGAATTTTGTGTGACCAAGAAACAAAGTTGTTATCATTTTTGGAAGGTAACTTTTTCTCGGCCCGGGGTGGTTGGAAAATGTAGTTCTTCGTCGCGTTGTAATCTTTATACACAAAATGTTATGCTGTATGACTGTGAAATACGAAAATTAATTCACTTATTTTATATCGGTTTTTATTTGTAAAGGGAAATAACACATGTTTCACCAGCTAGCCGCTCCGGGGAAAGCTATACAGCGTTGCCGAAATGGAGCTCATTATGCATCATGGCGCGGGAAGTGATGGGCTCCATCTTAGCAACGCTGTACAGTTTTGCCCGGAGCGGCTAGCTGGTGAACCATATCTTATTTCCCTGTACAAATACAAACCGATATTAAATAAGTGAATTAATTTACGTATTTCACTGTCATACAGCATACCTATTTGATGTAAAAGGATTATAACGCGACCAAGAACTACATTTTCCAACCACCCCGAGCCGAGAAAAAGTTACCTTACATAAATGATAATAACTTTGTTCTTTGGGCACACAAAATTTTGAAATTAATAAACCGGTTATACAACATTCCAATGTATATTGTGTTAAAATTTGGATTCGATCTGATGACGGGTTTTTGAGATAATAATTCTTAAATGTGACGCATGGTTGAAACACGCTTAAAAACGGGCTCTTTTTGTGTTCCAACTGCGATAAAAAAATATTAAAATATAAATAAAAAATGCCATACCTACATGAACTAACGTAAAATAGAACGACTAAAATGATGATGTTAATGGATCTTATGTAGGTCTATTGGTTAGTTCACAAACAACCTTCAAACTCGAGTGCACATAATACTTTGGTCGACAGTAAGTAGACGAGTGGGAAAAAGAATAGAATGGCATGACTTTCAGGATTGCTTCTCCCAGCGCAGGTAATCAAATGTGTCATCTCTGAACAATGCAGCTGAAGAAATGCTAGTTACTACAGTATATACCAGGTAGTTTCCTTCGTTTTCTATACAGCGTCTCACGGTGTGTGTGAGTTCATCGCCTTGTTCACAGGTCTCTAAAATCCCAGCAGTAAGCGAAGGATGATTCAATCAATCAGCCACTCAATCCACTGATGTATCTATTGACGTGGCAATCAATAAATAAATCAGACTATCATTCAATCTCTTTCTATTTTAATTTGGCCGTAACATATTACATGGTTGTACATTATGCAGACAATTCGCAGACCCACAATATGAGACAACTGTCGGCAACGATTGCTGACGAAAGAAAAGATTGAATGTACGGGAAAGTGTAAAATTTAGTATTTTTGTTGACCTAGAAAGCTTTCTTTAATAAATTTAGTAGACCAGGGATTCCCAAACAGTATGCCTCAAATGTGCCGTGGAATTTCGTAACAAACAAGTTGCAAAATTCGTCTGTGTAGCGTTAGTGCGAATTTGCGAGTTGTATATTCAAACATTCGACGCAGAATTCATAAGATATCAGTCTCAAATGTCACATTAATGAAGCTATTATTATTTGAAAATAAATTAATTAATTTCTGTTAGTTTTCTAATATGTTTTGAAAAAAAATGAAGCAATTAACTGCATCAGGTAACTACTAATCTCCATTGAAACTTAAGTATAACGCAAATTTTTGACAATTACACTGCAAAATTGGGAATTATTGGTCTCTTAAAACAGCATCTAAAAGAACGAATGCCAAAAACTAAATGTCGGTGCTGTAATATTAAAGATTTTGGGAGACTCTGAGGTAGAGGACTGAATGAGAACGAAGGATCCTATGTAGTTGGGTAGCTCGAAATGCTTGTCAAATTGCCAAAAGCAATGCACACCTAATGTTCATTAGTTCGTTCACAGCTGAAAGGACAATTATTATTCTCGAATATAGATTCATTTTCTAGGCTCATCCTGGTCTACCTTCAGATTTTGTCATACTACGATCTGCCCATGAATTCCAACTGTTTTCAATTTCATTACATTGAAACCCATATCAAAGGATACATTGTCTGGCCTTCTATATCATTGCAAATTTTCATTCCCTTAATTTATTCCGTCTCTCATTTATGTTTTAAGAGAGCGTCAGGAAGGGCAACCGCCTTAAAAACCAATTCTCCAAACTCAGCTCACCTCATAACTGATATCGCACCGACGGGACTGATAAGGCATGTAGCCTACATATACCAAACGCTGTAATTAAGAGAGTCATAAAATCGGAACATTAATTATATTCTCAGTAATGATGATATGTAAAGTAATTTACAGAGCATACGTTAGATAGTCAGGTGCAGTAGAGTAGGCTCTGCACTTGACTCTCGCACAGAAATCCTGGGTTGAAAATCCACTTGATGATGTCTATAATAAACAAACCAGTTTTAATTGCAAATTATTCAAGTAATGTACGGTACTCCAATTCCCAATGTTGTACTGTAGTTGCAAAATAGTTCTGTTATATTTCAGTTTGAATTAAACTGAGTAATGTCCTGATGCAGTTATTTCAAAACATATTACAAATTACAAAGCTGTTGTTGTTAGCCTACTTCATTTGAGGGGCATGGACATCGTGATAATTTAGCCCATGTAGTCTACTTGGGTCCTGAAAATAAAATAAATGGTCATTGGCTTCATTTTAAAAAATATTATTATATTAAGAGAATATGTCTGATAACCTGTGTTGTTCTAGTAGTAGTAATAGTAGTAGTAGTAATAGTAGTAGTAGTAGTAGTGTGTATTTGTAATTCACGTGCGGATTGGGAAGGAGGCGGCTGTGGCCTTACGTTATGAACCATCCCGGCATGGAGTTGAAAATGGGAAACCATAGAATCTCATTTCAAGGACAGCCGTTGGTTGAATTTTAACTCGCTCATCTTCCGTGTCCAGAAATAGTTTGGCCCCAAGGTATTGTGCGTTAGAGTATGTAGCTGTACTGTTTGGTGCAGTGGAGCGTAAAATATTTTATTCATGAAGCGAGACATACGCGTATCTGTACTACGCAGCCGGTAGCTAGTGGATAATTAATTAAGTGATATCTGGAGACGTATTCTAAAATTAATATGCACACAATTATTTTAGGATTTCAGAGACATTAGCATAAAGATGGCATATATAAATTATGATCTTGGGTTATAAAGCCAGATAATATAGGCTACAGTATTTCATGCCGTCCGCATATATTACATTGTAATTAGTAACAGTGGTGTGAAGATGGAAGCGTCATTCCTTACGCCACCACGCCAAACTGTGCGAATTGGGGTCATTCTGAAAGGCCCAACTATTAACTCCCTACGGGCCCCATAAATCATATGATATTCATTGCCTTAAAAATTAAATCTTTCTAGAAATCTAGTATTCACATGATCATATAAGAAAAGAAGATGATTTTCGTTCACTTTGCAGAATAAATTTCACCACAATTCTCCCTGGAAAGGCATTGTCAACCTTGGAAGATTGAGATTCCCCGCCCTAGAAGCCCATTCACGCAATGTGTTTGTGAATACAAGTCCACACACAACATTTTAGCTGTCAATATCCACTGAAGTTGCTAGAAAGAATTAATGTAAATAGCATTTTCTCCATTGAGTGTCCTCAGTGAAAAGTTTAACATACCTTAGAGAGGAAGCTGTGCACTTGCCGCCATTTTATTCCACCCACCATATATAATGAATATTCTGTAGGAGTCCATCAAGTAAAATCAAAATCAAATCAAAATCAAATAAAAATTAATTCAAAACTAAACTAAGCTAAATTAAATTAAATTAAATCAAATACAATTAAAAATCAATTAAAATAAAGTAAAATACATTACAATAAAATAAATAAAGAAATAAATAATAAAATTTATTTAAATAAAAATAAAAATAAAAATAAAATGAAAATGAAAATAAATTTAAATTAAAAAATGAAAATAAATTGAAATAAAATGAATTAAGTTAAATTAAATGAAAATAATTTAATTAAAATAAAATAAGATACAATAAAATAAAACAAAACACGGTATCAGGCTTCGTAGCTAATTATGTATTATCACCTGTTACTGTGCAAATTTGAAATCCCGTACAATCAAGGATTTTTTGTTATAGTACTTTTTCGGACTGGGGCTGCGTTCTTTTCACTGACGGGATTCCTTCATTTTTACATCAGACTGATTTGCCTTTCAGCGTTCAGTCTAGTCCACAAGGCTCTGTTTGGGAATGAGATGCCTCCGTGATCCATATTAGCAGTTAGCACAGTGACCTTCTCTGCTTCTACATTTCTCACCTTAAAATCGTTATTAGACACTGTAAAAAACTATCGCCTCCTATGCCTACCTCTACTTATCTTACCCTATGCAGCCGAGTTCATTAACATTGTACGTAAACTCCCCATTCCTATTCTCATCACATAACCCCAGCATCTGAGTTGGGTCATACGAACAGCCACATCTTACGTGTTCGTTTCTATTTTAGCTCCCTTATATTTGTCCCATCAAACATTCTGACTGCAATTGCGTAAGTAACCTCTAGCTTATGTGCGAGATATCCTGAATCTAACCATCTCTCACTCCCACACAGCAAGGCCGGTCCAACTACTGAACGATGCTGAGGAAGTTTCCCCGCTAGACTAACTTCTTTCTTTCATAATACAGTGTATCACAACTGAAAACTCACTGCATTGGCTTTACTACACGTTGACTTTTTCTTTTTCACAAATGGGGAAAGATCGCCTCTCCTGAGTGCACTTGTGGATACTCGCGTCAGACAATCAGACATATAGTCGAAGACTACCTCCCAATTTATTTTGTGGTAGCCAATTGGACTTTTTGCATGCTACAGAAAATACGATTGAGTATGTAAATAATGTATCTGTAAATTTGTAAATCTCGTATATATTTTTCTCTGTGTTCCAACAGTGATGTGTAAATGCCATACGATTAATAATAATAATAATCTCTCTATACTACCTTACTGAGAGAATACACACTCCGTGTATAGTCCCCTCATTTTCCTCGTTAACGTGCGGCTCGTCTTTGAAATCTAGCTGGGCGGATATGTTATCATTCCATGGCTGCTTGGAGCCAAGGCTTTCTCAGCGTGAAGCACAACGTTGTGAACTCTCCACCGTAGCCACTGAGAGGAACCAGCGAGACTGGACAGGACTACGTGCAGATGTGCAACACTGGACACTGACACCTGCGTGACAGGCAAGCTAGCCACCAGGGCGGGACTTGGGAGTCCTCGTGGAGTGTTAGAGGAAGCATTTAATTGGTCAACCACCGTTAGCTATCGGTCAGTAGTGAACATTGGTTATTAATGGCGCGTGCTACTGCCTTGCGATTGAGTCGCCGCTGGTTAACCAGGTAAATGATGGAACTTTACTACTGTCCACATGCTCCAATTTTGTTCCTTCTAACTGACAATCTACATTCTTTTGAAGACCGTATCAATTTTCTATATGGCTCCTGCAGTACTGCGGTGGTCGTTAATGCGCATGCACGCTCATTACGCACATCTCTTGGCTAGCCACAAACACCATTGCGGAAACATTGGTCAGAATTTTCGTTTGTTTGTGCGTACTTAGTATGCTTCTGACAATTAAAGACAACAAAAGCTTGCAAATTCACGCACACTGTGATTTGGGCAGATTTTTTTTGCACCGGGGTGACTGAATAAATACCCAGATTTATTGTCATGCCTTACGTAAACTCCGTCGTGCAATTCGAAAGAAATGTTGAGGCACGCTCAAAAAGTGGATTCTTCGGCTCCATGGCAATGCCCGCCCTCACACGGCTAATCGAACACGAGACCTCATCGCTTCATTTGTTTGGGAGCAAATGGATCACCCTCCGTATAGTCTTGACCTAGCCCCTTATGCATGTTTAATGTAAAGGCTTACACGCAAAAATATTATTGTTTTATATATTGCGTTAGATTTTTTATGTATCAAATCGGTACTTAATTTAACAAATACACGCCTCGTATTTTCTTGCCTACCGACATCATCGTCGATTTTGAAATGCTGATATTCATACCAAATTCCCTACATTTCTATTCTAGTTTTAACATGTTTCCTCGTAAGCTTTCGCACAGAGTCTGCCATTACAACCGGGTCATCATTTCAGCCAGACTGCTTGCCTGATGTCCTAATAAGGGAACCTACCTAAGTCAGAGATGAAAGTTAAGATGGCGCAAACATAGGTTTTGGTGAAAATATCATTTTTCTCTTTTTTGATGTTTTGGGCTCTCAACATATTGAAATATTATAGGGAGTTCCTTTGGAACAAGCATGTTAATCTATTTCCGAGATAAGGGTTAGTGAAGTTTGTCAACATTGGTAAATATCTACAGAGTCTTTTTTCATCTACCTTATCGGGATTTTCCTTGACAGCCATTTCTTACAACTATTATTTGTATGCAAATTACTCAGAAATTACTGCTCCGATCTACTGGCAATTTTCACAGTATCTTTACATGCATAAGCACATTAATATGACATAGAATAAAGGCTTTAGTATGTATGTATGTATGTGTGTATGTATGTACCGTATGTAACTTGATTAAACAAATGCATTGCTTCAAAAACAATGATTTTTAAGCGTTTCAATGAAACATTTACAAAGAATAAGTTTAAAGAAATTGAACCATGATTCTAAGTTGGTTTGCGGGCCATGACATCTTCTTTGAGTGTATTTAGTTAAAAATCTACAATTTTAATAGTTAGGTCATACATGTACCTTTTGAATAATAATTTGCTTTTTAATAATTCATTAATTTTAATGTTGGTAACAGTGAATGATATTGCCCTTTCAGTAACTTACCTATTTCATCTTATGCAGGTAAATTCTTACAGAATGTATGCCGAGATTTTGTCAAAATTTAGTTATTGGTACGATTGTGTAGGGTATACATTCATCTTTCAGTGTGCATAATATCAAAGACATCCTCAGGCTCCTTCCCTTGTTTTGTGAAGAATGTAGTTTCTGTGAATCACATTTATGCTGCGAGAGAGGAACCACAATACCCCAAATAACTCAGTTCCATCCAACTCTGGCATAGCCCCCTCTCTCACTCACTGCCTCAATTGATTCAGTAGATTGTGTGGCAACAGCATATTAAAAACTGAACTGTTTAGTTCAACTATTCAGTTAGCGCCACCTTAATTCTGTAAATAAAGGCGATGATAGTATCACCAATTTTATCACGCTTTAAACCAACACGTGTTTCAATTCAACTATAACATTTTAAGAGCAAAATCAATGATTTATCTTTACGTAGTGGAACCGAACTCAATATCAACCACACAGAAAATTAACTGAACGGAATTAAATAGAGATGGTACACTGGGACAGATTTGTAGACGGAAGGATGTCCATAATATGTATAGCACGAAATGCATCAACGAAAATATCCTACTTCAGACACTCAACGGATTACATTCTCATATAATATTTGCGACACAATCGCAGTAAGAACTAGACTAAATTATCCGAAGATTAGAACTTAGTCTATAATATCCAATCCACCACAAACCAAATCAAACACCTTACACCGACGAAAACCCTCCAATTACCCTGATTCACACCCAGATGCATTTAATTCAATGTTGCACAAAGCGATCGTCATCCCAATGACATAATACAACTCCGAAATATTTAAATAAAAATAAAGCTGCAAACACAGGAGGATAACAACTACAAAGTAGCTCGGACAATCAAAAATCGTCAGAAAGGAACAAATTAAAGAAATGAACAAGCCTCTTAAAATTAATACTGATAGGTGTGGTTCATTTATATTCTCAAAGCGCACGCAAAGTATAACCATTCTATTCAAGAAACGAGGTTTGAAAGTTGTATTCAAATCAATAATATTTAAGCAGGCTCTTATAATAAAGCAACTTAACAACAACCAACAACCTCCAACACACTTCCAAAGTTCAAAACATAAGCAATGAATAGTTTTTGTTTTCGTTAGTCTGATCATCTCATAACATGTTACTAGAGATGTGCGAAATTCTCTGATTCAATTGTCTGGGGCATTTACATCAGACTCGTATAACATGTGTTCATAAGCCACTACCTTAGAGGGAAATCATTTCGCTGGTGATTGTGGTAAATATGGGACGCTCATTTTATTTTAGAGTCTCCATAACGGGCGTAGACACCTCTAGGGTCAGCAAAGAAAACTGGGACCCAGTCAGAAAAGTAGCACAATTGGAGTAATTGTGGAGACCTGACCCGATATCGCACCACATACGAACGACGCACCCTGGGATGTTGTCAGTGCAGTGTGATACAAGGTGATAGGTGACGACTGCACTAATCGATACCTTGGCCACATACCGAGAAGAGGTGCTGCATAACGACAGTGATTGTTCTCTTACTGAGAGGCCCAAGTCCCACTCGCTGTCCATAGATGCATGATAACACAAATAAAGTTACGTGACTCACGATATACGTCAGAGTAAGAAAAAAAATAAACATAAAATATCCCCCCCCCCACTGAGACTAACTCTTGACACCAGGGGAGAGCGACAGAAGTCATGTTATAGCATACACGGATTTCGCCTTGGCCAACTGAGCCAGCACATTTGGACGCACTTCACAAAACTATAACACGAACGCATAAAGTACAAATGCATACATTGCAACATCAGGACTAATGTGGTCACTGGACGGATATTTTATGCTTCAGGTCCAGAGACGTAACAAGCCATGTCCTGTGGCCGTATAAGGATAACGAAATAGAACGTAACTCAGGAACGTCATGTTGCATGTCCTATCCTCCCGCATGTACGTGTTGCGTGGAACCATAACTTCCAGGGGTCGGACAGTTCATATTTTGGCGACTGTGAATATAATGTAAATGTCAAGTTTCTTAAAAAGATATCGACTACTTCAATACCAGGGCATTAATTCCTGGTTATGATGCTAAAGGTAAACATGATCTTGACACTCATTTAGGCAAAACTATAAATTACGCAACTGAAACTATACAACAAGCTTCCATCCAATGTGAGGAACTTAAATCCAAACAGATTTCTATTGTACCCATGTGAGTAATTTCCATGGAAAACATGCTTCTGCCTCCAGCCAGCATCAGTCCTCAAGCGTGTACCGTCCACCCACTGAGCAGTTGCATATTTTTGATCTGAGACTAAAAGGTATCAACTCTACAATAATAAAGCACAACTCTATTCTAAAGACTTTAATTAAGTTCTAAATCATGGCTTCAAAAAACAAAAACACAATCCCAACAATATAACACAAAACAATGCAAAATGATTCCTATAATCCACTAACATTCGCACTTTATCCTTGCAAATCCAACTGATTATTCATTCATTTACCATGAGATTAACATCAAAATCCATTCTCACGTGCGCTGATGCACAGGTAAACTACACATAAACTGTACTTATAATCTTATGACACCTATTGTGACCTCTTTAATTTCACAATCTTAATTGTTTACTCTCAACACATCTTAATTTACATTATGCGTACACTTGTGTTTTGTATCTCTCTTCCCACCAAAATGATTTACCATGCATTAACCAATTTATGGGTTGCACATCAAATTTACTTGCAACTCCACAATTACTTGTAATCATACCCCTTTCCGCAGTTCCACTATCTGCAGTTCCATTTTCTACAGTTCCACTGTATGCTGTCATGAGTTCAATTTCAAAGATTCTGTTACCGCTGTGTCGGATGGTATAATATGCTACCCTTGCGTGGGCATAGCCTATGGCATCTAGTGTCGACCTTTAGAACAAAGTGACAATGTCAGTATAAAAATGCAACTTTCGACAACTCATAAGTTTGCTAAATATTAAGTCATTAGGATAATCCTCAATTATCAATGTGTTTCAAATCACACAAATTCCTTATACAATACAACAATGATTCTTTTTATTACAAACAGGGTTTCAAAGTCTGTCCATTCTAAATGTCAACCTCCAAGGGTCGTTTAAACAACTCTCCCTCGGGTTTTCCTGTTATAATGGGCTGAGTCGGGCGGTAACAAACCACTCGTTCCGTCCTTCCCTAGCTTCCCTCTCGCTTTATCTCCAAGCAGTAACAAGTGACTTTAAATACAATAGTGCAGTCTCAATGACCTACACCTCCCATATGATTTAACTTAAACTGTATGCGAGATAGGTTATGGACGTGTTTAATCATTTATTCCTAACCTTAGGATATTAATAACTGGCCTCAACAGGTCCATTTAATTATATGAAGGAACGAGATTCATCAATCACTGGTGGAACTGGCCAACCGGCATCTTAATAAATGACACGGTCAGGCACATCCTGCCGCCAATTAAATTCACTTCCCAGGAGCTGAAATATTTCAATAGCTAGTTCTCGGTCGACATCAGGTATCATGTTGAGGTTTCCATTGTTATCCTCCCGTACACCACTGAATTCGAACCCGGAACATTTCATGGCAATCCACAGAGCTAGGGTCAATCACTAATTTCGCTCTGGCCATAATAAATATCTCTGTACGCCCTAGGCTATACGAGATTTCACACGTCGAATAGATTACCTGGCTTCCGTGACCATTGTGCTATGATCTCGTCCTTTAATTAGTAAGATAAATCTATCAATTACTCTTACAAGCTTATTCCTAAGTTGCAAATTCAATTCTCTATTAAACTCTTCCATTTCCTAGATTCTTGCATATTTATTTCCCTTATCATAATACACTCTGATATTAAATTGCTTTGCTTGGCCCTTCATGTATAATATTACTACTTGGATAGATAAATATTCCAATTAGTATATATATTTTGCTTACAACCATTTTTCCCTGATGTGTATTCATTTATTCTTCTTATTATTATTATTACTGACTTACATTACCATAACCCGACACAACGTAACCATTTTAATAACCGAACATCCGTGTTTGTTATGTTAAGTTTCTATATAACTGAATTGCCATTTTACAATAGTGGTAACGATTTATCCACTCAATGATGTACAAAGACATCTCAACTCGACTAAAATCAACACAACAATAATATCTTGAGGTTCTACCTCCTAAAATTGACTCTTACTGGCATAGTTTATAATTTTGAAATCACTCAACATACAGTGGACTATAATTGCTACAAAATCATGGTTTTTGGGTACTTACATTAGTTAATCTGGTGGCTCCAACCACGCATTTCTTCCAGTAATGCCCGCCATCATTTGCAAAATGAGCAAGGCATTCTTATATTTCCCATACACATTTTACATAACTTTTGCCTTACAAAACACACGGCACTTTTCTTTTCCATAGTGAAGCTGTTGCTTCCTTATTCACACAACACGTTATAGCACATGTTACACTATTAATTTTACATATATTTAAATGATCATCACTACAATCACACGATCACTATTTACATTTCTTAATGGTTGACCTCTCCGTGCAGAATATAAATAATGCAGGCCCTGAAGATCTATTCCTCACTGCTATCCGCATCTCGATTGAAAGTCTCGATTCTCTGCCTACGGATTCCTATCGGTCCCCCAAACTGTCTATCAATCTCTATCCTTAGATAAATTTCCTGACATCGCATAAATATGCTTGCATATCGTCCTGAGCATTAATTACATTAGTATTCCTATGAAATTTCACTAATCGCATAACAAAGTTTATATCCGCGCAGTCCGACATCCCATCATATGTCTAACCAATAGTTTACTTACTGCGCTCAACCCTTGTACATTGTACTTGTACAAATTACCACTTTCAATTGTCCTACCTTACATATCACACGGTACCTTTCCGGCGTGCTCGATAATAGTCCCTCGTAATGCTGACTATAAACGTATGGCACGGCTGTCCTTAATAATTGTGATTAATAAATGCCTTACTGCATGGCTCTTCATGTTAAAGTCCGAGCGTCCCTTCCTTAACTCGGTAACGTGCATTTCGCATTAGACTGCGGTTCAACTGACTACATTACTCGTTATTAATTAATGCCTTAATGCATGATTATATGTTGCTGCACTTAGAATGTTACAGTCCGCGCGCCCCTTTCTCTGAATTCGGGCGACGTGCTCTCTGCGCTCAAGTATGGTTCCACTGACTGCCTCTGTCCTTCGTCCAGCCTTATATCCGTTTTCAGAGAAAAAGTAGACCGAAAATTTCCCTGCAGCGTCATCTTCTCTCTCAGTATGATTCTGGTCTTGAAATAACGTTTATATGGTTCCTTTTTCCTCACTGATCACAGATCTGTATGCGTGCTCGAGGATCGATCGGCCAATTAATTAATATTAATTGCCTTTGCCAGCGCTTGCCCACGCGGCGTCCTCTAAAAATCCCCGAAGACATGGTTAGATCTCGCCGCTAACCTCAGATTTACTGTGTCCCTGCTCGTTCCATTAAATCTGCCCCGATTTCAATGTTTAATGGCTTGATAATTAGCCTCCCGGCTATACATTCACATAGGTGCAATCCTCATGTCTCTGAGTTACCCCAATCACGAGTAATAATTAAATTACACTGGTATCTCCCCCTTCTCCTAGCCTCTCTATTCTCAAACGGGAAATAACTTGTCCATATATTACCCTCTTGACCTGCTCCAGACGGCATAAGTAGGTCACATTGAGTGGCACGGCTCCAAGAAACCACGCCTATATTCCAGAGTCATTTGACAACTGTCAAGCGCTCCAACTTTCTGCATTCAGTCCAGAATTGTATGCCTCATACAGCCCAATAATGCAGTATTCTGCTATTATTCCCTGCATTATATTAACAAATAATGTCAGAATTAGTTCATATCACAACAGTGATTTAATATGTATTTTCTCTAGGGGTTTTTATAACTTAAACTCCCTCAAAATATCACGTGTTCGTTCCTTGCTGGAATCTCTATTCTGAGCTCATCTATTTCAGAGATCCACGTTCGACACCAGTCAGCCTAACCCCGTTGGATTCACTATTTGTGACCGATAAATATGGTTACATAGAACAGTATTTTAGTCAACAACTAAATTTTTAACTTGTGATACAAATGATATAGTGTAAATGTGTTGTCTTTATTTACTTTAATATTATTTCTAAGCACTATACTTAGATACAGAATATGTTACTTGAATTATTATTGCCAATGCCTATATTATGTGCTTAATGACTGCTCATATGTATTATATTACACTAGAAACCCGCCCAGGCTTCGCCCGGGAACAGTTATAAATGCATTACGTGATAAGCACCTTTATTTTCTATGTCAATGAACTACGACCTATATCCGTTTTACGTCTCTGCATGTTGGGTTAAAATCACTGACTGGACTATTAATTATATTATTATGGAGATGCATGTGCAACGAATTCTTCTAAGACGTAATTTAAGAATAGCGAGGAGCATTAAACTCAAATCCCCCTTCCGTCCAATGGAAAAACACTTATAGTAGGCGATTTATTAAAGATAGAGGTATGCCCTCGCGGCATTTTTGTAGAACTTTTCATGCTGAACAATCCTTACACTCATAGTATATTTATATTGTTAACGGTTTGCCCGATGTAAGCATAAAAAGCGCACAGACGTTTTCACTGAAATCGTTACTGATTGGCTTCCTTTGATCATAAATAATTTTCTACAAAATCCTTCCTGGAGATATCCTTTACAGAATGGTGAGAACCACATCAAAATCCATCCCGTGACATCCAAGAATCGGGGACTTAGTTTTATACTAAGTAGAGATTATACGCCAATCTTATAATTTAATATAATATAATCCCCCTTCCCTCCAATCTTAAATTGACTGTGAATTTTGCGGAATGAAAAGTTCACAGGCGAAATAAGAGTTGCACTTCCAGTGAATGGCGAGGTGAATGAAACACAAATCCCCCTTCCGTCCAAGCTTAACTTGACTGTGTTTCACAGGCGAAATGAAGAAAACCCAAGTTGCACTTCCAGGGAAACTCCAAGCACAACTACCCTTTTCAGAAGTCTTAACTCAACTCGACTCGACGGTTTGCTGCTGGCTGTATCTGGGACAATAGGTTCGCCCACTAGTTAGGCTTTAAAAGAGTGTGCAATACAATATATTCTTATAAGTGTTTGAATGACGGTATTGCAACATGTGGATGAGAACATGTAAAAATTAACATTTATTTCATTTTCACGACCGCATTGGTGACCGAGGAGGCTTCTAGCTAATGTTTCATGTATCGTTGTGGAAAGTGTATAACTGAAAATACCCCGCATTAGCCAGACATTTTTAGGCTATTTTCATCATATGACATAAATTTATTAATGGAGCCAATGGCCATGTATTTTCTCTTCAGGACGGGTCAGGGAAGGGATTTTGGAAGGAAATCGGCCGTGGACCTATTGAAAGTAACCGTCCCGGCATTTGCCTGGTGGTGAAAATTGGAAACCACGAAAACCATTTTAAGAACGGCCGAGGTGGGGTTTGAACCAGCGGCCAGCTTATGAGATTTCTTTTTGCCCGTGTGTGAGTGTGTGTGCGTGTGCGTATGAGTGTGTCCCCACTCACATAATAAGATCTAAACGGATGGAGCGTCTGCAATGCAACTCGGTAAGGACATAGTACCATTTTTTTCCGTAACTGACGGTGCCCTTCAACTTTAAATACGTTTCACCGATACAACATAGCGGCCGCGCAAAATATTTTACCGCGATTCTACATCTCCGAAACTATTATCGATATCACTCTTCAATTTTGTATAGTGATGGAAAATACTAAGGTGTGTTCATCTATGTGACGCTTTCCATCATGTTGAATTGTTTTTAATAATTAAAGATGGAATCAGATGGAATCGGATGGAAATTTTAATTTATATTTTAAATTTTTGGCATCTTATTCAGGCGGTTAGAGAAGTTTCGTATGACGGGCTACACCTCAATTTCTTAGTGCTAAATGCCTCATTATGTAACTTTGACCACAATTCCAGGGCTGGAGGTGTGTTGAAGAGAGTTATCTTGACGAACGATGAAAGCTTTGATTTAAGATAGGGCAAGCACTAGTTCCATAGTGAGACAAATATGTTTTCTTTATGGTTCTTGTCTGTAATAACTACGACTTAGGGATATTGAGTTTTGATTTTGATTTGCTTGCTGTATACTTTATCACAACTGTTTTTAATAACTAAAGATGGAATCAGATGGAATCGGATGGAAATTTTAATTTATATTTTAAATTTTTGGCATCTTATTCAGGCGGTTAGAGAAGTTTCGTATGACGGGCTACACCTCAATTTCTTAGTGCTAAATGCCTCATTATGTAACTTTGACCACAATTCCAGGGCTGGAGGTGTGTTGAAGAGAGTTATCTTGACGAACGATGAAAGCTTTGATTTAAGATAGGGCAAGCACTAGTTCCATAGTGAGACAAATATGTTTTCTTTATGGTTCTTGTCTGTAATAACTACGACTTAGGGATATTGAGTTTTGATTTTGATTTGCTTGCTGTATACTTTATCACAACGTAGGTGGTGTACTAAAAACTAGTTAGTACATCACATGGAAACTCATTTAATAGAAGGGATAGTTTTTCGTGGAAACGACAGTAAAATATATTAATATAGGCTATCTTTTTTAATTCTCGTATCTTATTCAGGCGATTGGATATATGATTCGCATGCTGGGCTACGATAACATTCCTTATCAAATAGCATTACAATCTGTAGCTTTCTTTTCATCAATAAAGACGCCGTGAATTTGACTTTTCTAAAAATTAATTCCCGTTGTCCCTTACAGAAATATGCCAACTTGCGTGAGGAGTCTTAATCACCGACATTGAAATCTATATATTCTAGCACATAACTTCTCATTGTAATCGTGTTGGTGAAGACATTGGTCGTGAACCAAAAACTATTTAGTATAATACATGAAAGATCATTTTAATAGGCAGGAGAGTTTTAAACGATAAAGATGATGATGATGATGATGATAATTGTTGTTTTAAGGGGCCTAACATCTAGGTTATCGGCCCCTTAACGATAAAGACCAGTGGGATATATGAATATGGGTTATTTAGTTCTTCACGAAACTACTTGTTATTTTCTATCTTCCATCTGCATATTATTGTATATAACACTAGATCACTGGATTTAATGCTACTGAAAACTTGTGCAAAGACACATCGAACTACTCAGACCAAGGAAATGTCATACTGAACACTCAGTGCAACCATTTACCAACATTCGAGTTACTTCCTTTGTATGCAGTGGAAATTCCTGCTCCCATATATTCTCTCCACTAGTCCTGTGTCACATGGAATCGACAGCATATGATAGATTAGAAATACCACACATGATAAGTTACATGATTTAATGCATTTCCATTTCAAGATCATCCATTCTAACTCACGGTTAAAGTTACTCATTAGTGAAATCCAGGAATTATAAATCAAGAATTCCATTTATTTCCTTTAATTGATATCTCATATTAATGGTGATATAAACAGACAGTATACCATATTTCACTGTTTGGGTTTACTGTTAAATTAATGCCTTTCTTAACTACGTTGATTCTTTACTACCTTGATTCCTTGATATGTTGATTACTTACTACATTGATTCTTTACTATCTTGATTCATTACTACGTTGATTACTTACTAACATGATTCCTTACTACATTGGTTCCCATCTACCTTGATTATTTACTATCTTAATTCCTAACTACGTCGATTCTTTATTATCTTGGTTCCTTACTACGTTGTTTTTCCTATCTTGATTCCTTACTACGTTGATTACTTACTACTTTGATTCCTTACTCCCTTGGTTCCTATCTACCTTGATTTCTTTCTACGTTGATTTTTTACTATCGTGATTCCTTACTTCGTTGATTCCTTACTACCTTGATTATTTATTATCTTGATTCCTAACTACGTTGAATAATAACTAACTTGTTTCCTTACTACCCTGGTTCCTATCTACCTTGATCATTTACAGTATTGATTCCTTACTACGTTGATTCTTTACTACCTTGAGTATTTACTATCTTGATTACTTACTACCATGGTTCTTTAGTACCTTGATAAAAACTACGTCTGTTGCGTTGCAAATTTAATTACTTGCGTGTCATGCTTTCTTCACAAACACAATTACAGCACAAACACAAATGCGCTTGGTTTCAATGAGGCAATGCTACTTAGGTGATGCAGTTTACAATAAAGAATGGCATTCCTAGTTATAAAAAGAATATACTTGAATTCTACTCACAATAAATAAATCCAGGGCATTTTTAAATACCGTACATTTACGGATTCGAGAAAAATGTTTCATCAGTCTGCTTCACAAGGACCACTTTATAGAAAGCAAAACACAAGAAATATACAGAACGAGAAATCAGCAATAAATTCACATTAAAATCCTGTTGATTTATACATAGGGCCCTTTTCTTCCTTTACCTCTCCTCTGCTCTTGTTTTCTCCAACACCCTGCTATTCCGTTGCTTCTTTTCTACAGAAGTAAAATACTAATAAGTAGAAGTTTGTAGGCTCTAGGGAACAGTGGGGTACAGGGAGTTCCAGAATCTGAGTTATGTTTAAAAACGCCATACAGTATTTCAAATTGCACTAGAAGACAAATGATGGACCTTTCAGACACACAAAAGTCTGGATTATTTCCTACCGTACTTGGAAAACAATAAAAGAGATTATTGAACATTTTTCTCAATAATTCAGTCACAGGTAACCTTAATAGTAAATATTAATAGAATCACATACACAAGGATTCCTGTAAGCACCTCTTCGAATATGTGGCTATTTGTTTGGCAATGCAAATAATACGAAAATAATGTGTTGACCGTACCGTGTAGCGAAATTCATAAAGTACTGATAAAAATTAGACCAATTAATAAATACAGCGTCAACAATACATGTATTATCTACGCTAAGCAATCAAGGATTAGTTATAGTTGAGAATCACAATATAATTCAGGTGCAGGGAAACTAGGAACAGTCAACTCTACCCCAACATGCCTAGTTGTGGTGATTAAGTTAGTTCTTACATAGATAATTATAATGTATTACATGCACAACTTCAAATAATAGGGAAGAAATTCATCATACAATCAAGAAAATATATCATGATTTTTATGAGCAGGATTCTCGAGGACAGTTTGCATTTATGTACACGACCATCAGTGTCAATATGTTTTCCCTCGTGGTACAAAATTCCGGCACCTTTGCGTCTCTGAATCCTCAGCATTCAAATGGTACGTCAATTTCTTAACATAACACTCCGCTGTGACTGCTGAAATTCCAGACCTATGGGAAGAACATTTCATTACTTACTCGAAAGCTGCGCTTCCTTCAATCCTCACTGGTGCAGAAATTTCTCTCTCTACAATCCTAGTTCATTTGCTCATTAAATACCCATCAACAGCTTCTCCACAAGCGGAACCTCCAGCGTTTAACACAAAGCTCACTTGAAGGCTCGTACACGACCACAATGCAGCTCTTACAAGTTATGCATGATAAGAGAACATACACACCTTTCAATAGACACAACACAGCACTTACCTTTCATTCGCTTTTCGCAACCGAGCGCTTAGTTTGTGTTACACCAGGAGGGTATGTGTGGTGTTTTTTTTTTTTTTCAATCTTTCCTCACGTGTCTTTCCAACAAAATAAATGCTGCCGTTCCAAAGCATACCATCAGCATATAAATTTGAGAGAGTGAACGTAATAGTCGGTAGGCTAGCTGCCGAGTGAACAGCCTTCACTTATCAGACTTGTTATCTTAATACGAGGCACGTCCAGAAAGTAAGTTCCGTTTGGTAATAAAATTAAATTGTGTACACATACAGAAACATTATTTATTGCACAACATTCTACACCTCTTAAGCTACTTTTCCACATAACTGCCAAACTTTGCTGGTATTTGTCATAGCGTGGCACAAGTTTTTGGATACCTTCTTCATAGAAGTTTGCCGCCGACCCGTAAACGAGAGTGTAGACTCCCCTGTAAGATATCCTACCGTTCGGCTACTACTGTTAGGCAAATTGCGTGCTTACCAGGAGAACTGCGTATGTTTAGGAGTTCTCCTGAACACATACGCAATTTGCCTAACAGTGGTGGCCGAATGGTAGGATATCCTACAGGGGCGTCTTCACTCTCGTTTACGGGTCGGCTGCAAACTTCTATGAAGAAGGTATCCAAAAACTTGTGCCACGCTATGACAAATGCCTGAAAAATTTCGGCAGTTATGTGGAAAAGCTGTTTAAGAGGTGTAGAATGTTGTGCAATAAATATTTTTTCTGTATCTGTACACAATTTAATTTTATTACCAAACGGAACTTACTTTCTGGACGTGCCTCGTATTAAGCTATTGGAACTTCAATGCATTAGCTGTGTGCGTGAATATGAAACGGGAGTTGGGATACACCTGACATCCTAGAACAGGGAAAATGAACTCGAAAAATCAATTTAATACTGTGATACCGTATGTTACTGCTATGACTTCAACGTACGCGTGTAGTTTTGAATTAGAATAATGTACGAAATGCGTATTAGGTGCATTCACAGCTTTAACAGTGTCCAGTTTATTTCGAATATCTCCTAAACTAGAAGCCAAGATTTAGTAACTTTTCATGTACACACATACAAATAGGTTTTCATTTCGGTAACATTTTAGGTACCGTTTACTGTATATATGTGGACTATAGCGTATTATCGTGTAGCTTTGTAAAGCAGGGGCCGGCCTCGTGGTGTTGGGGTAGCGCGCCTGCCTCTCGCCCGGAGGCCCCGGGTTCGATCCCCGGCTCCGTCAGGGATTTTAAAACTGACGTGAGCGTTGGAACGGGGTGCACTCAGTCTCGTGAGGACAATTGAGTAGCTGTCTGACGGTGAGACAGTGCCCCGGTCACGAAAACCAAGATTAACGGCCGAGGGGACCCGACGCGCTGACCACACGTCACCCCAAAATCTGCAGGCCAATTGGCTGGGCAGCGGTCGCTTGGTAGGCCTAGGCCCTTCAAGGGCTGTAGTGTCACGGGGTTAGGTTAGTTTGTAAAGCAGGTGTCGATGGATTAATTTTGTGAATAAGATAAGAATACTTTAATACGTCATATCGTGTTAAGAGCCAACGGCCTGGCCATGTTGAAACACCGGATCCCATGAGAACTCCGCAGTTAATCAGCATTGGGCGTGGTTGAACCTTGGATGGAATGTCGGTTCAGTGAGACCACGCGCTGTTGGCGAGGAAAGGAGGAGCGGAAAGGCCCTGGCCACCCTACCGCATGCAAACTCAGACTGAGGATAGCCTCTTCGGAGGCACGGACCTGCCTTCGGGCAGAATACCATTAATAATATAGTGTTAAGGTAGGACATACATCACGAAATATGCCCAAAAGTTGGCCAATATGTGTACGGTTATCAAAGTCTCATTTTCGTACCATCGAATGAAAAGTGTTACATACACTGACATATGGATAATGTCAAACAATCCTCCAATCAAGACTCTGCCTGTACTTTAAACATTCATTCTACTGCCTTTACTTCTCCCTTCACCGTTTGACAACCAATGGTTTGGCAATTTAGTATCACTGTGTAGAAACCAGAAAACCCTACCAACAGATGATACTATATTATCTGCAGTAGCCCTGTTTCGTGTGACCATTAATAATGTGTAACATAAACGGTTGACCAAGACTGCAAAGTATTAAATGTAGACATAGAACAGTATTGTCACTTCAAGTTGCTTCATCACAACTTGCATAATGCGTTCAGAGCAGTATTTTGATATCAGTCATATATGTAGCCATGGGTAAGTTCGTCATATGGCGTGAATTGTAGAAAATGTCTCGTGCAAAACATCGACATTGTAATTGGTCATGAATTATTAAAATGCTTAATAAGCAAACATCACACATTCGAACACTTCTTTCTTACCATTAAAGAGATTGTAAGAACAAGATACATAATGTTGTAACATGCACTAAAGCATTGGAGAGTGCCATTAGCAATTTTCTTGCATGTGAAAGAAAATAGGATGAAATGTTGGAATATACTGTAGAGGAATGCAATTTACTACCTCAGCATGATAGCCTTAGATCTCGGGAGGTGAATAGGTATTCGGTAGGTGTACTGAAGCAGGAGAGAATAAATCATAGCCAAACACATGTCTAACAATAGGCTACATTGTTTAACACACCAGTAGTCAGTACCCTCCTGTGCACTATGTACTTTTGACCGCAAATATTTGATCACGATACATTGATAGTTCATAACATCCTTTTTGCACCACATCCTACAATACAATTAGCGCACATCCCCCAATAAACGTGCATGCCACAAATAGTGTGGGGACACGTATCTGCCGACCAATTGGTTCGTTTGCTGTGCTGTTAAGCCTAATGTACCTTGGTGTTAAGACACAACTAGGATGAATTCTCAATGAATGGTGTAATTCATTTTATGCAAACTAACACACTAATTAACTCACTCCTTGGCTCTACAGCGCATTGAATGTTATAAACTTTACATAGCTACTGGTACCTACTTGCTACTTCGAAGAGTTTACATCTAACGTAAGAGAATTACTCACACAAGAGTTATGCTTCATGTTTCATTGCTGCCCACATCTCATACGTCATAGATGTGTTATTGAAAGCTACGGTTCCAAAAGGGGATATTTGACTTCTGTCAATGCGTAGAGCATTGCAAAACCTTTGTGGTTTATTGAGATTTATCGCGAAAACACTCACATTGAATAAATCATCAGTCATCCTCAAAGTCTAAATGTACATGGTACGCAAAATGTTATCCAGTAACAATATTGAATGTATTGTAATTGCGGATGTGATTCATGAATCCTTTGATGGAACGGTTCCATTCAATTCAAACACCCAAATGGTATTGCATGGCTTATGGGTTGGTAAATCAATGAAACCAACTAGCCGGGGATTTAGACACAAATTGCACAAAATTTTGCAACAATTTGGAATGTGAGTAGCCTATAGAAAGTCAGCACCTTCTTACGCATAGAAAGAGTTATTATTTTATAGAGGTTTGCATTTTGAAACTAAGACTTTGAAATAAATACATAAATATATTAATACAATTAATTTGTTAAGATCACTTTACAGACCAGGTTAGCTACGCGTGCCGAGTCGCCAGCTTTTGCGACAAGCAGTCCCCTGACTCATAAAACTAGTGGGGTTACAGTCACACCCCACAGTCGCCAGTCCTTGAAACGGTTTTCCGTGGTTTCCCCCATTTTCAACTCCAGGCTAATGCTGTGAAGATAAGTTATATTAGTTTACGGCCACTTCCATCCGATTTCTTGTCGTATTTGATTCATCTTCATTTACATAATTTCTCATTAACTCCTCTCATGACGTTGACGTTAGAAAGGGCATTCAGTCACAGAAACGATTGCTAACCAAAACGTCATCCTAACTCATCGTAGAATAGTAAAAAATAAAGCGAATACACACATAAATTACAACTAGTGAACAGTTTATGGGGGTAATGTACATATTTATGGGAACTGAATTTGGTAGTGGCAGTGCTATGACGTGCTCGAGCTTGAAGCTGCTAAGCTCTGAACAGAATTTGCTCAACTATTTGAGAAGGTTAATATATCGTATTTCATAACAGCTCTGAGAATTTCGTATACTGTATTTTCATTCATGTATCTGTTAATTAAGCATTATTATTTTATGTTCATTAGGGGCAAATTTTAAAAAGATCATTTTGAAGTGTATAGAAACTGGTCTTGAGCGTGTTTCAATTTGTATCGCCATGTCTAACACGTACTTCAAAAAAGACAAGACAAAAATGCTTTATTCATGGAAGATATGAGAGAAACGGTGATGAACATCACAGAGCAAGGGAAAATTTTGGGAATTGGATAAAATAGTTATGATAAAAATGTTGAGAATTTATAAATTTGTTTCTGGTAGCAAAGATTTCTGCGTTTCCTTGGAAATGAATATTGTTGTACAAGGTTCACGACAGGCAGAGTCATTAATATTGTATCTCTGTTGGCATTTTAAGCTGTGTCCCCCCCCCCCTAACTTAAACCAGGTCGGGAAAACGGGGCACGAGAGGTGGAGATTTTTGCTCACACTAGCCCTGATTCACAAATGGGTCTGTGGTCTGTAACCCTGTCTATATGTGTCCTAGTGGGACAGTCCCTAAAATCCATTATAAACATCATTGAACCAACTCCTGAATTGGATACAATTGAATCCGTTATTAAATGTACCGGTAAATAATGCAAGCAAAAGTACCCGCTACTGAGGTGGTTTTGGCGTGATTTTGATCACCTAAGAAATTTAGGCTTTGAATAGAGTTTTTGATTTTCACCTTCCACCAACACTAGAGGAAGAGTGCCAAATATGGAATACCTTTTTATTTTAATAAAAATGACGACCTCCTTTTTGACATCGTTAAATTCTAAATACATGTTACGTTGCTACGATCTGTCTACTTTATCAGCTATTTAGTTCTATTCTGTTTAACACTTAATTTTTTTTGTAAATTACAAAATATATTAAAAACTGTAATTTTTTGTTCTGAAAAAAGTGTTCCTAATATGGAATACTATTATTTGTATCCTAAGCATTTTGTTTTAATAAACATTCATAGTCTGTATGCATAAAATAAGAAACACATTAACATAATTTAAAATAATAAATCATTATTTGCAATGTTTACGTACAAATGTGCCACCTTCGGCAATTGAGTACATGGTTTGAGGAAAGTATCTGCGAGTCCAGCAGTTTATCTTTGTAAGGTGATGATGTTAGAATCTCAGCCTTCCTTGGAGCCAATCCTCGTTGAGGACCCTTTGGCCTTGCTAATTTAGGAACAGGACAAATGTATTCTGTTAGTTAGTTATTGTTGTTTTAAGGGGCGGAACTACGAGGTCATCTGCCCCTTGTTACGATTAGGTTCCATTGTGTTTCCTAATGGCATTTGGAACTTTTTGGGGCAGAGCCAGAAACATCCACTTCTTCTTCCTTTACTGTTGTATTTTTCTTTGTTGTTAAACGAAACAATTGTTCTTGGTACACCATATGCACTTGCTGCCAATTTATAACCCATTTTCCCTGTCCATACTGCAGTGATAGAGTGTTGCATATCTACTTCCTTCCACTTCTTCCATACCTTTCCCTCTGAATTGTCCTTCCGTTCGGCCATGGTTCTAAAGAAAAGAAAAACTGCCGGTACTTATGGAAAGGTCTGGCTCCAAATATGCAATATTATTCCGTAATAGGAACACCATAGTATTCCATATTAGGTTCCCAGCAGCATTTAATTTGCACCTTACAAAATATGTATACCAGTTCGTCAAATGTATTTGTCCACTGCATAGTTTGTATGGTTAGTGCACACTCTACGTAACGCTAACAGACGTTTTGGAATTTAGATAAAGCCTTAATTTGTAAACGACTGCAATTCTTCCCTTCCCAAAACTTCTCGGAGGTTGTAAAACACTCATTCGAATGTCACGGACAATGAATGCCGCTCAAGTGCCTCCCCTTAACTCACCACCAGAGAGACCTTCCTTGTGCATCTTCGTATCTGTTCCACGCAGCGTTGCCAAGTCTAATTTAACAAATATTGGGGTATTCCATATTAGGAACGTATTCCATATTTGGTACTTTTCCTCTACACGCAGTGGCGTATTATGTTTGGTATTGCCATGAAAGAGTCTGATTTTACAAAATTATAGAAAACATTATCTAAAATGAGAAAATATGAAAAACTGAAAAATAAAAAATATGAAATTTAAATTTACTACAAAATTCAAAGTTGTTTCAAAATATGCTAATATGAAAGCTTTCTTCGTGTCCATTGAAATCCTCGCACACTACAATTTACGCATTATTCTACGATATAAGGTCAAATATATAAAGTGAGAACCCTCCATATAGAACGGAGACACACGGAGGACGCGTGTCGCGCAGGACGCTGGCGCAAGCAGCAGCGTAGCGCCCAACAAGTTTAACACATTTACAGTTTTTAACGTATTGAATAATCGTAATTACGTACATGAATTTCAGAGTAGTTGGTGGAAATGTTGTCCTTCAATTTCTAAACTCACGTTGCATCGTCGTAGGAAGTGTTGGTACACTCGTTGATATTCATCCTCACTGATAGTTCGTATCTGTGCAGATATTTCGTTCTCGAGAGTCTACAAAGTACGTGGATTGTTTCGGTATACCTTTTGCTTGAGATTCCCCCACAAGTAAATATCGCACTGCACTGAAACTTACGAACACATTTACTGCAATCTTCTTGAGAAGTTAAGTTTCCACTAGGAAAATTCGATGTTTTGTTCCTTATCTAACCATGTTAACGGTATACGAGGTAGCCTACAGTGTGTCACCATAAGTCTTAACTCTCTGAAATAGGTATCTTGTCAGATGGTAATGTAATCAATGCTATGATCACATGCGGTGATTCTCGTCCCGCTTTTGTGTAACGGTAGACGCTATACATCTGACGTTGAGTCATTGCGACCTGTCCACGGCACGGCCTTTGGAGAGCTCCGTTCTATAGGGAGGGCCCTTACTGTAGAATGTCGTAAAAATCCTCTCACGAGCAATAACCATTTTACCAATGCTCTCATCGAAGTACCTATATATGAATACAGAACAGCGGTTTTCTTAACAGGTCCTCACAAGGAACAGTTAATATTATCGAGCCCTTAATGCTCTCAACTTAAAATTCTTGGTCTGTACGTGTCCAGAATGCCCTAGGAAAAGACACCCTTACAGACAATTGTTGCGTTCTCTTTGGCGATGACACTGGGGAAGCAAGATCTAGGTGTAACAAATTGAACTCGAACCTCTACAGACTTAACAAGCATATTAATGTTTTTAATTCCCACTTAAAACCACGAATTTATAGAAGTTTTCATACCGTATTACATAGCAATTTACAATAACAGAGATTTGTACGACAAAAGTCATGGTACAAAATAATCTGATCCAGCACCAAATTGTATGTAGTCTTCCACTAAACTCACAAATAAATTCTGAGGTCCTGTTTGTGGAAACTATAGCAATGTCAGGTTTTCTCACTTATTACGCACTCTGGAAGATACTTATCGAAAAATATACAAGCGTTTCGAGCACAAACTACACACAAACTACCAAACACACTGTCCTTCTTTCTTGCAAAAGGAAATTAGAGATGAGAATATCGTGGCACTTTTTGAGACGAGAAAATTACTACACTAGCTCCAGGGATTAAAGGCTGGTAGTTTGAGGCAGTCTACGTTGATCAAATATTACTCAGTCCGAAACTATTTTACCACCACCACCATTATCGTTATCAACGTCGTCACATCATCTCCATAATCTGTATGTTTCAATATATATAACTCCTTGGCCGTGCAGCTAGGACCGTACCTGGGAACAAAAGGAGAACACAATATTATTCAGACTGCCAGTAGATAACATTGAACAATATATTAAGTGTACTCTAATTAAAATACCAAGAAATCTCTGATTCTGCTAATATATTCTTGCTGTATGAACATTTAGCAAGTGATGCTGATGATGAAGATGATGATGATGATGATGATGCTTGTGATGTTTCAGGTCGGCTGAATATTTCAGCATGTCCAGACGACATGCACAACAAAATTATGGCCTCCTCTCGGATTTTGGAAAGCGTCGCATAATTGGCGTGAGTGGTATGGGAGCATAATGCAAACTGATAGCGCAGAGGGTTGGTTGCAGGGCAATGATTCCAGAACGAAATATGAGGAGATGGACTAGGAGAATACTCTGAAATGAAGGTCAGCTACAATTCTTTACACACAGACCACAGCAAGAGGAGATCGTCAGATTGTGTGAATTGCGCTGGGGATAGGTCATACCATCTATGGCATGTTCCACTACGATAATGCACAAGCACACAGTGCATATATCGCCAGAGAGGCCTTAAGGGATATGTGAATCTTAGACTGGCCTACCCGTTCCTCTGATTTGTCTCCCGTAGAGCATATTTGGGATGCCACAGAACGACGTATAGTCATACATGCATCCAGCCACAATTCTTTTAGTCTTAACGCAATCTTTCCTTCGGAGATGGAGTAATGTTCCTCGGTAGCATTTGACGACTGTTCGATTCATTATCATCAGGAGTACGAGAGTGTATCCATGCTCGAAGTGATAAGACCTCGTATAAAATATTGCTTGAGATCCTGGACCGCTTATTACTTAAAGGGACCCACTTTGAAAAATGTAATAATAATTTTATTAATGCAGCCAATGGCCATGTACTTTTCTTTTCAGGACGGGTCAGGGAAGGGATTTAGGAAGGAAATCGGCCGTGGACCTATTGAAAGGAACCGTCCCGGCATTTGCCTGGTGGTGAAAATGGGAAACCACGAAAACCATTTTCAGGACGGCCGAGGTGGGATTCGAACCCACGCTCTCCCGATGCCAGCGTGGCACGAGGTAGCGCGTTAGCGTTCTCGGCCACCGCGACCGGTTTTGAAAAATTTAATACCTGTCATTTGAAGATAACAAAACATACAATACGCAAAATTTGGCATATGTAAGAGAAATATTTCGTGGTATAATACTTGACATATTCTGCGGTGTATTATTACGCATACACACACCAAAATAACACAGGTTGTGAGGTTCCACCCTTACCCTCGCAAAACATTAGCTACCACAAGTGACAAGTAGTGAGTTTTGTGCCTAGTTACAACTGAACACCTGTGCAACAACCGGGCTCAATTTCAACTACTCTAACGGATAAGTTATCATAATCATATTAGCAAACTAATGTGCATGAACTAACATATTGTATTGTTGTATCGCTGAACTATTCACACGTGCATAATACGCATACGTAACACTCAAACCTATAAAACAACAACATAGAATAGTCTCAACAGTTTAATAACGAAATTCAGTGCGAATCGTAGTACAAACTAGACGAATTATACTTAGTATAACAAGAACACATTTATTAATATTATATAAAATGAAACTTCAATGCTAGTGATCAGTATCTGAAGATGACTGCGTGACGGTCTAAATGCCTAATCCTAAAATTCCCCCTTTATCAGTGAATAAAATTAATACATGTAATGAATTTCAAGAATAGTGTGTTAATAATATAGTTAACCCACCTAATGAAATTAGGCAAAGAGCGTGCTAACTGACTGAAAAGTATAAATTGATGGACTGTAGGTGGACGATTTGTAAGTCCGTCGGCTGGTTACTAAGAGATTGGGCACTTCCTCTTGCCTTTGCATGGACATGCATTACTCCAACCACCACTATTAAAAACAATCGCGAGAACTGTAAACAAATAGGGAGACAAATCTTATACTGTAACGGCTATCACGGCACTACGTTGCGACATAATTTGTAACGGCTCTACGATTCGTGCTCCATAGTTTGGCTGCCATTTGTAACGGCTCCCTTACATGGGCGACCATTTATGATGGCCCCTTGATCTGACTTCATCAAATGTCTTATTTGCCTCATCAATTTGAAACAAAAGTTCATACATTGGCCTGAAAAACAGACGCCATACATTTCAAGTGCCATCTACCGAGTTACGGGCGTTATCTACTATTATAGCAACAATTATTTTAGTTGTGCCACGGTATACTCCTTCCTTAATCACACGACTCTGATCTGAGGTGTAGGACCATGAGAACTCTTTGCATTTCTAACCTTTGAGACAAAATGGAAAGAAGCTACTGCACCAAAATAATAGACAATGAAAAGTTATTTAAAAATTATATTCTGGAAATATCCACAATTCGGAAGAGACTTTGAGCTAACACGATATAAGTTGCTTCCATACAGCTGGGCTTCAATATTGTCGTGTGTACCTTGTAGCCTGGAGATTTCCTGGTGTGATACTCGTGGAATGTTGACATACCTTCTTTATGTCACTGCTAGGCGGGGGTCGTTCCAAAGTTTAATCTGCTTCGGTGGTCGACGGTAACCTAATTACTGTTGTTTCTCACGAGGTCATACAGTGTCACGAGCATAAGTAACCTTGTACCACTAACACCTGATTGACGATCTATTTGCCTTCTTGTAAACCTGCCTGCCAGGGACACGGTAAAATACAGAATATTGTATGAACAATGCGTACTTGCACGAATACCGAGCCTTATGCTCTACTAGCGATCTGAATACTAAGTAATAGCGCGGAGTCACGTGCTCTCTTGACTGAGAATTAGCCTGATAGACATCTGACAAGTTAGAATGATAACTGTTGTGTGAAGTGCCTGTACAAGTCCCCAAGACTTTATACAGTTTGTAAGCGTTTTCCTGCTACGCCACAGACTCTAGCAAGTTCATTCATGAATATATCTCAATCTCTGAAGAATGTCGTGAGCAGAGAATGATGAAGGGGAAGATTCATCTGTTTCTTCGGACCTATTCTCATGGAGGTAAAGGTATCCTCCAGTCACCTCGTAGCATCATGGTCAGCTGCCCCACACGAGTCATGCGGTTCATACGAAATAGCCACTCACCTCGCAGTATTTGGTCACAAGGGAAAGCAACTCTTTAGAAAAGACGCTCAATGATTCCCTCGTATTTCGTATGTCGCCGCCTCGTCTCGCGTATGTAGCAGAATAAATCTGATGTGGTAATACGTCTTCCTTGTTTCAACCAATCTGTCTTGCCTGTCCAAATACAGGATATTACGACTAGCGGACCCGTGCGAGAAATCTCGCATGTTCATAAGCCACACTTTCCCCAATAGGTTTATAATGGGAGACTTAAGGAGAAAGGTTATGTTTTCATTTGAACCAAATGATTATGGAACACTATTTACGTTTCAGATGTCCCTACGACCAAAATGCGAACTGAACAGCAATGATGTCGCGTATTTTCCTACAGCAACGGTATTTCCAAATCGCACATTTCTTACAAAAATTTATATTTATGAAATTAGAATACAATTCGTCACTGATAATGTAATTTGTGTGCTGAGTCCATTGATTGACAGCTTAGCCGTAACACTTGCCGGTTATTCGATATTTATGAAATTATACGATTTGAGTACTCATTCCATTAAATGACTGTTTCTGAAACCCATGAAAAATGATAAAGGAAAGACCTCAGAATGCTAAAATGACATGAAACGGGCGTCACAGTGGCCAAAATGTGAAGTGGACAGCAATTATGAAGCGTATCTTCCTGCAGCAACAGTATCTGCAAATCGCACACTTCGTACAGTTTTTAAAAGTAATTTTTTAAAGAAATTATAGATATTTATGAAATTAGAGTGCAATGCGTCACTGCTAATGTCTATTTTCTTTCATATGAATGTTCATTTGTCACGATTGGTCGCTTGGGAGCGCCGCAGGAGGGATCTATACTACTGAAATAATATATATTACAATTTAGCTATCAAATCGCCAATAAGTCTCTCTAATATATATATATTCTGTTATCAACATTAATTCTATGACACACTGATGGTTATGACGATTACGTGAATATGTTAAGCCCCCCCCCCCCCTAGTTAAAATAGATAAATAAACAAAAAATGTGGTGTAGCATAATAAAATACATTGCGATAAATAATAAATTAATGATGATATATTTGTAATGTATTAGAAATACCAGTACGTTACATTATCGGAAATAAATTCATGAAAATAAATCATTCCTTCCTTTCCCGGTTAGAAATTAAATTATTTCAGGTGATCTTGAAAACCACTGTAGTTTACAGACAAGTATGCAAATTTACATCTTCGTACGATAAGTTCGAAGTAGACCAACTTCAAACTCTTCTTGAAAATAAAATTTTACCAACGCTTTGCGCACATAAAATTGCCTTTATTTTGAATCACTATCGATTTGTCCGGGTGCGGTTTTCTCGAAGAATACAGATAAATAGAGGTATATCTTCCCCTTCATCATTCTCTGTTCACAACATTCTTCACAGATTGAGATATCTTCATGAATAAACTTGCTAGAGTCTGTGGCGTAGCAGGAGTTAATGCCTTTCATGAAATTTACGACAGAAAAAGTTTTGAAGGCTGTCACGAGAAAAATGGTTTCCTCTGCGGTATTTTAGCCTGCATCCAACAATTTTTATATAATTACAAATTTAACATATCCACTAGAGATGAGCAGTTGGACGAGGTCGCCTTTCGCAGCTCCTGATAACACGTCAGACCTCATGGCTCCTAGGATGCCTAACCAAGCCGAGTCCAGAAGCCTTATCATGATCTCACTGCAGTCACGGGCAGTCGTGCTCAGAATAGAATCACGTCCGTACACTTGTGCTCGCGAGAGAAATATACAATATGTCCTTCGTGTCACTAATTTGCCAAAACTTTGCTGAAGTGCGTACTTGTGTCATCTGGTGACGATGGCCTTCCAAAGCGTTTATCAGAAACCGCGGAGTGTGTTATAGTGGCCTCCTGTGATACTGCTCCAAGAAAATTCACATTACGGCTCTTAATGAGGTTCCGCGGGCTAAACGTTCAAATATAAGTCTGAAATTTGCGTGTTTACGCCATTTCCTCTTTAGTTACACCTTTTGGTTCCTTTTCACAATAAGATTGTATCGTATGTCTGTTAGGTAATCAGTTCAGAGGCTGGTCGGATCCTTAGAGAGCACCGCCATTCGTTATGGTGATGGAAACACACAAAAATACAAGGAAGCGCTATATTGAGGTGGACTAGGCGAGGTACGGAGTGAGGTAGTTTGCAATTGCATTCCTCGCTGAGCCCGTGCACTAGCTCTGATCCTTAAGCCGCAGTTACACTGGAGTTGCAAACACGAAAGTTGACAACAAAAGTTGTAAACACTGAAATTGCACTTATTTTGTTGTAAACTTTTGTGTGTTTGCAACATATTTTCGTTGTTGCAAACATATTTTTTGTTTTCCACAGAATGTCGGTAAATGTCAAAGGATGTTGCAAACTTGTGATTACAACACAAGTTGCAGTAACTTTTTGTTTGTTGCAAACAGTTGTAAACATTACCCGCGAGCAGCTGATCAGAGTCTTCTGCTAGGTGGCGTCGCTTCAGTGCCTTTTGTGCGTAGTGGAGGCTGACATTCTGTTTATTTTGTCGTCAGTCGTGTTTACGCTATGGAAAACGTATCCGAATTCGATTGGGACCGTGATCAAACTGAGAAATTGATTGACTTATATCGCCATCATTCAGTGTTATGGGACCAAACAAGTGTTTATTATAAAGACAAGAACAAAAAGAACTATGCATGGAACGAAATCGCGCAGGAGATGAACATTAACAAATTGGAGGTTCAATTGAAGGTGCGGAAATTAGCAAGCCAATTCCATAGAGAATCAAAGAAAGTTAAATCTGGATCGGGTAGCGAAGAGGTTAAAATAAAATGGTGTTTTTACGGTTCTCTCCTATTCCTCAAGGACAAAACAACTCCTAGAAACACTCGAGAAACCCAGGTAAGAAAAACACATTATTAATTCAAAACGAAGTTTTCTTAGCATAATTTCAATATCCCAAAAAGTTTGTAAAGTGTCAGTACAAATATCACCCTTTTAGTTGTCACTGTTGTCAGTACTTGTCTTGCCAAGGGACGGAACCCCCTGCACTTTTGAAGTAAGCACCGAACTCGTCACGGATTTGCTTAGCAAGCTGGGATGGTTTCTTGGGCACACGCTTAAGTTGCAGCATAGTTTCAGTCGGCATTCCTTCAACTCTTCATTGCCCAGGTATTAAAGTCCCACTCTCTGTGTCTTCATAGTCATATGTACCGGCAGGGTTGTAAGAAGCTCTTGAGGATTTACTCATTCGAAGGAAGTTGTGTAGATGAGTGCAAGTCAGTACAACTCGTTCTGCATTTTCCGGTTCAAGTAAAAGTGGTTTTCTGAGAACTCTAAACACTACTGTTAGAATCCCGAAAACATTTTCAACTACCCTCCTTCCACGACTGTGACGATAGTTGTAGTTTCTTTCGACACTGCCTCGGTCGTGGAGTCCAGGAAATGGTTTCATAATTGATGGCTTCAAGGGGAAAGCATCGTTGACCAAAACTACATATGGGACAGGAAAGCTTCTGCCTGGCAGTTTGCTTGCTTGTGGTATCTGGCTGGAATCCTCCAACATAATGCGCAAACTGCTGTTATCAAAAACTCCGCCATCAGATATCCGTCCTTGACATCCAACCGAAACATATGTGAAACAGTAGTTTGCATCAACAAGTGCAAGTAGGACAATACTAAAAAATCCTTGGTAATTAAAGTAATCACTTCCAGTGTTGATGGGAGCTTGTAACATTACATGTTTCCCGTCCATACTGCCAAGACAATGAGGAAAGTTCCAAAGTCGGTTGTACTCATTTGCATGATGTAGCCACTCTGATGTAGAAGATTGAAGCTGAAAAATAATACAGTATTGTTGTAATAGTTATATTTTTTTTTTTTTTTTTTTTTTTTTTTTTAGGAAAACGAGACAAATGATGACAGCCACGATTGCATTGAGCAAGATTTCAACTCAACCATCTTAGGTGCCCAGCAAAACACTGCAGTTCAAAGAAATACGTCCAACAGTACAGCTCCTACTTCTACTGATTGTGGCACGTCTAATTTGTCTTCACATTCAAGTCCTTCGCTCTTAAAGAAGCCAACAAAAAGAAGGTATAACCCAATGGCAGAAGAGACTTACTCAGTAATGAAAAAGTTAGGTGGTAACATTAAAGAAAAAGATGACCTGGATGTCTTTGGGGAGCACGTTGCTTGTCAGATTCGGACATTTACGGACAAAAGGGATCAGGCAATCTCCAAAAACAGAATCAATCAAGTTCTGTTTGAGATAGAAATGAAGCAATGGAACTCTCCACTTCAAACATATGCACCATCAACATCTACTGCTTATAGTGGTTGCCAACCTACTCCTACGCCAGATGAAAATTCTGAATCTATGTTTAATGACTTGGGCATTGAGACCCAATGTGACTATACCCACAATAATATTGGTGAAGCAAACATTCAAAACATCGTGTCTAATAATGAAGACAGTTGTTTAACTAATTTGTAGTGGATATAACCACAGTTTTATTAAGTTCAAACTGTATATTCCGGTTTCATGTTTAAGTCATATGGTTAAAGAAATAATATTGTAATCAGCATTTAGTTAAAACTTTACCATGTAACATGAACTTGTAATAAAAACTTAGTTCTGTCTCAGTTCACCCCACTTTACGGTAATTTCACAGATTATACATACCTTGATATTGTCCTTGAAAAGATCAATCAGTGCCTCACACACACCAGGGACAAACAGTGATATTGTAGATCTAGAGATTTTAAACAAATAGCTTAAGCTAACGTATGAATCTCCAGTTGCTAGGAACCGCAATGTAACTGCTAACTTCTCCCTCACTGGAATAGCTTTTCTGAAATTTGTGTCCTTTTTGCAAATTTTACCTCCAATGCTTGCAATTAAGTACTCGAAATCGGAGCTGGTCATGCGCAAAAAGTTTTTCACACTACCGTCATCCCTCAATTCACCAGTTAAAGGATCCATATCATCTTTTTTTAAGTCTTCTAACAATTCACTTCCACTATACTTCGTTCTCGCCTTCAAAGACGGTTTTATCCAGTATCTCCATGGTGCCCTCTGCTTTGCTAAGATAAAGCAAGCTGCTGCAGCGGCGACTACCTCTTCAATACTCGACATTTTGTTGTCTGCACTCGATGAAGGACTAAACAAGAAGTTCCGTGACGAACTAAATAGCCTACTTTTCTTAAAATTGAAGATCCATGGCAATGATTAATCTATATGGATCTATCTAGAATAATGACAAAATTAAGTTTGTAATATCGAAATTTCGAATTATTTCGAAATACTGTATACCTGGCATAATGTAGCCAAATAGAGAACTACAGTTGGCAGCCCTGGTGACTGAATATATTCTTAGTTCCATCTCTTAAGGTACAGAATACAAAATTTGGTTGAAGTCCAATGGATAGCATGGACGTTACATGCAGTTAAACATTGGATCTAACAGCGCGCGTAAAATCATGTTGGCACCAATGGCATACATGTATTGGTCAGAAATAATCTGAAATAATATGATCTATTGTTGTGTCAATTTTGAATGAAATCCATTAGTTAGTATAGAAGTTACATGCATTTTAAAATTGGACCTATCAACAGGCTTAGAATCATGTTGGCAGCACTGACGTTTATAAGTTACTCCAAATTAATCTAGAATGCCAGGTACTATACGTGTGCAAAGTTTAGAGCTGTTGGCTTGGATACATTCTGATATATTGATATTAAGAAAAACGAATAGAGACAGCATTTATTAACAGTTGGCAGCCCTGGTTGCTCCTAAGAATGCGCATAGTAATGTCTGTTACGGTACACATTGCACATAAGAAATTTGATTGAAATCCAATTGATAGTATAGAAGTTACATGTATTTAAAGTCGGACCTCTCAGCAGGCTTAGAATCATGTTGGTAGCACTGATGTATATACGTTACTCCAAATTAATATAGAATGTCAGGTACTATACGTGTGTATAGTTTAAAGCTGTCAACTTGCACACTTTCTGATATATGGGTATTTGGATTTAAAAAAAATTGAGAGCATTTATTATCAGTTGGCAGCCCTGATGGCACTTAAGAATACACTCAGTCATATCTGTTTATGTACGCATAGTACATACGAAATTTGGTTGAAATCCAATTGATAGTGTAGAAGTTAAATGCATTTAAAATTTTGACCTATCAGCAGGCTTATAATCATTTTGGCAACACTGCCATGTATGGCCTCCTGGAAATTAAACTGCAATATTACTATCTATAGGCCTACGTGTGCCAATTTTGAAATAGCTCCCATTCATACCTTCCAAGATATCCAACATGGAGCTCAAATTTCAATTGCGATTTTTCAGCAGTTGGTAGCACTGACATCATTTTCAAATATGGCCGTGAGATATTCAGGTATAGATCTTTACTCCTACCAAATTTTGTTTCGATTGCTGCAGCCGTTTAGGAGTTGATAGGGGGACACACACACACAGCCAGACAGACAGACAGACAGACAGACAGAAGGACAGACAGACAGACAGACAGACAGACAGAAGGACAGACAGACAGACAGACAGACAGACACACATTTGCCCGATCTCATAAGTCTACTTTTTCCTCATTTTTGCAAAATGTGAAAAGTAGGCTAAAATCTGCTACGATAACAAGTAGAAGTTGCAAACTGTTGTAAACAAAAATTAAGAAAACTCTATTTTTGTTCAAAACTTTTGTTTAAAACTTTTGTTGTAATCTTCCGTTTGCAACTTCTGTTGTCAACTTTCGTGTTTGCAACTCCAGTGTAACTGCGGCTTTAGAGTCAAGTCTTTCTTAGCATCAATAGGCACTAGCTGTGGTCTGAATTACATTACTCAGCACCATCCATACCTCAGTAGCTTCCATATAATCACAGCCATGAATGAGACTGAGACATCTTCATTAAGATATGGCAACAGCCCACAATATTATCGTAACAAAGGTAAATGTTCAATTCGAATACTGTGCATAGATTACACCTTGCTAATGAAACATTTAATACTTGGACTTGCTAAACAACATTTAAAAAATCTATAGCACAGACAACTAATAATATTAATGTTATTTGTTTTACGTCCCTTCTAACTACTGCGACTTTTAGAGGTGACGGGGTGTCAGAATTTCCCCCCGACGGGGATCATTAACGAGCTAGTAAGTCTACTGACATGGCTCCCTCTAATTTAGCACCCTCAAATGCCAACTGTCTATGCCAGGATTCGATCCTGTAACTTTGGGCACAGCAGGTGAACAGACAAGTTAGGATTATATTCATTAATTTCTTCATGGCAAGAAGTATGAAACCTACGGTGTAGTTTCTCGTAGATGAATCCTATAATGCTAATGGTAACTTGAATGCATTGCCTCATTATAATGAAAATGAAAATACACAGCCTGCTTCCAGTCTCCGACCGGGTCAGGAATGGAATGAATGAAGCCCCCATCTAGCGGCGAGGATATGAACTGTGCCGGCTGCCGAGGCCTGACGAACTCCTCTGGGGCAATGATTAAATGAATGACAGATGAAATGAAATGATAGTGGAGAGTGTTGCTGGAATGAAATTTTGACAGGGAAAACCGGAGTACCCGGAGAAAAACCTGTCTGCCTCCGTTCTGTCCAGCACAGATCTCACATGGAGTGACCGGGATTTGAACCACGGACCCAGCGGTGAGAGGCCGGCGTGCTGCCGCCTAAGCCACGGAGGCTTTCTCATTATAATACTGATCGTAAATGATAACTAATACGTATGTTTTCCAGGAGTGTTATTCACTTATTTACATGCATGTTCGACCATGCCGAAATATAAATATTATATGCCAGAAAACTGCATCTTAATGAAGCTGATTATAGTTCAAGTTTCATTATGATGCAGGTTCTCTACCAATCAGAGCTCAAGATTTTCATTACGAAACAGCAGTTTGACAAATTAGGTAGGGATATCATCGCACCTACGCTCAATGCACTTGTTTCCAAAATCTAACATGTCGGAACAAGTGACAATATTGAACTTACACCACCGGAAATTTCCGCAAAAATGCTCTGAATGTGACTAATTAATTATTGCCCCGAAAGTCACTAAACGTTTACGACAAATTATATGGGAAGTTCATGGATTGGAGAAGAATAAAATACCGGTACGTAAAACATTTTTACTCGATTTTGAAAACAGCACAAAACATTAAGAAACAAATTGGCCCTATCAATGTACTCAAAATTAAATACCCTACTTAGACGTAAATCAGAGGGACATAGAGCAAAAATATCTAAAACATTTCCACCAGGAGAATTGAAGGCATTCTTAAATGACGCACCAGATATTGAATACCTCATGATAAAAGTAAGTATATTCAGCAGTTTTACAATTAGCATAAAAGTAGTAACAGATGAGGCAAAAAATTAACGTTATTGATATTGTTACAGGTAGCAACAATTTTTGGAACTATGGGAGCATGCCGAAGACATGAATTACAGGAATTGAAAGTTGAAAATGTAGAGGATATCGGATGAACCAATGTAGTTACAATAACTTGCGCGGGTGGGATGTGACTCAGGTCCAGTGGACTCTGCCATCGTTCTCCTCTCCGTGGTGACATGAGCACCTGTTACGCTTAGCTGTTCTGTTGCGAAACAAAACAATAGAAACACACCATTCTTAATTCATCCATTATATTTTTTCCCCGATCACAATTTGCATTATAAGTTCTGTCTAACACAAGTAGCGTGCGCTATGCCACCTTGGCTTATGCGTAGACTGCACTCTGTCATCACTGTGTCCCACTCGTCGTCCCGCATGGCTCCAGCTGCTATGATCAACAAATGCTGGCGCAGCCAAGTTCAGCGGCACTTACCTCTTGAAAGTGTAATAACAAACAGACAGCATTATGGCTTTATCATAGTAATACCGTATCCATACTTCAGGGTAAACGAATAATGCTGAGAATCGTAGATAATTGGAATCTAAGTTACAACACTTCGACTAGTAGTCTACATGTACAACTTATCTTCCGTTGGAAACAAATGTTTAAGTAATTGCATATTTAAGCATTAGTAAATTCAGTAATACCACGGTAGAATATCAAAGACAGTTGAAACAAGTCAAATCAAACAGCGATAATCGCACACCCCCTCCACGTGACGCAATGGGTTGGTGAACAGCCAGACAATAGCGCGACACGGGAGTCTCGCTGGGTTTCCTGGGTTTCCAGACTGTTCCAGACCCATCCTGCCCATAGTGACCTAAACCAAATGGGTCATGCTCTCGACCTCTCTAATCAGTTTCTATGGGTATGTTACTGTGACTCGTTGTCCTGAACGTTCGAGGAGCCCATGCTGCGTTTAAAATTGGTTGACTGATATGGTTTGGGTGAGTACCATTTGTGACCATTTCAAATCGGCAAGCGAGCGAGCCCAATTGGAGAATGGATAGACCGAACGACAGGTCTAGCAGGCACCACTTGGTGACATTTAAAGCTACATGACGTAATAATGATTGTGTGGCCTCTGGAGAGGCCGAGTGCTGGTCTTTCTAGTTGACGCCCGTGGGGGACCTGCGCGTCGTAATGAGGATGATGTGATGATGTGATGATGAAGACGGCACATAACCCAGTTCGCGAACCACGGGAATTAACCCCAGAAGATTAAAATCCCTGATGGCTCGGCCGGGAATCGAACCCGAGGAACTTTGGGCCAAAGCCCGGCGCGCTAACCATTTAGTAAAGGAGCCAGACACTAGCCTACATGATGTGACATAGCGTTAAATTCCGTAGCAACAGCAACTGTGGTTCTAAATCCGGCGCTGACAGTCGGCATCCTCAGTGTGGTGTTTACTTAGGTTTTCCCATAATCTCTCCAGGTAATTGCCGGGTATAATTTCAAGTGCTATTTAAAGCTCAGACACTAACAATTACGTTGTTGTTGCTTATTTTAGGGTTTGTAACATCGTCGTCATATAGCCCCGTGCATTCGTGTGTGCGTGGAATTTGTGTGATAACATCTGTACTATTGTGTGTATCTGTAAATTGGGGATGGGATTGGGATGGAGGCTGCCGTGGCCTTAAGTTAGGAACCATTCCAGCATTTTCCTGGTGTAGTAGTGGTGTAATGATTTTAACACTCGCTCCACTGTTGGGAGACCAAATGTAACACTTTTCTGAAGGGATATGGACAAACCACAATAACACCATACCTTTATACTGAAGAATTGATTTATAAATATTTCCCGGGCGCCATCGGGTTCAATGCCATGTGAACATCGAAATATATAACCTGTGCACTTACCAATAGACATCAGCTACGAAGCCTCTTCTTAATATCAGCCCGTGGGGAAACTAAGTTTCTAGCCAGCGTAATATATGTAATGAGAGGAGAGGTTCGACCTATAGTTATTTCTAACTACAGAGGAAGAAACACGGTGCATGAATTTAAAGAAAGAATTTAATTATATAAAAAAAACAACTAAGCAAGACATGATATTAGCAAATTTACTGAAGTTACATTTAACGTGGTAGCCTAGAGTAAACGGATATGAAGTCATATGTTAATTTATTTCAGAAGCTAATGAATTTAATTTCAATTTGCCCAAAGAAAATATTTACTCGAAGGACGGAGACGTTTGTAATATAGCCAGTTCACTTACTAATGTTGCCATCTCGTGAATCGGTTTACTCAAGCCAGAGCATATTTGTAGGTTCTTGTATATAGTAGACATCCTTCCTTCTGTATTGCGTTGTAGTCGTACGTATAGAATTTGTAAGTTGCTTGTGACGAAGTATGACTTCGGAAATCACATTAATGACGATGGCCCAATACACAACCACCGTTATTTATATGCATAGACACCTGTCTAACATATATTCACCTTGGAACTGTTTACGAAAACTGACTTATGGACAAAGTCCATGATTTTAAGTCAGTATACTTGTAAGAAATTGACCACTTTCCAGAATAGTCGCGAATAGTAGATACGACCCGTTCTTCCGTAACCCTCGAAGTGGAAAAGAAAATGGACCTTGAGTACCACCGAGTTATGTGTTTTATTAATTCCTTCACACCTTTCCTCTGACCGACTGCTTCCCCAGTTCACCGTCCAATCATATCCCCGTTGTTACAGCAACCAACTATTTCTTCAGTTAGACGTAAGTAGCGGCCTGTGATTCGATACCTCGGCACGTGGTATTAATTTCTGGTAATCGATGTCTTCATTACCATATATGCATATCCAAGCCCTGGTTGAAGCTACCTCCCATTGTGTCAGTGGATATGACCTGCCTTGGACCTGCTTCTGCGAAAAGCCAACTCCAGAGCGTCATTCGTTGTCCCAATTCCAAGAAGTACCCCGTCGCGCGCTCGGCCAGAATTACACTACGATTGCAACATATTTCAACACCCTACTTGAACTGAAGAGACTTCTTTTGGCTTGCCCCCTGCCCACACGTTATAATTTTAAATAATCTGATAAAACTTTATATTAAATAATGACAAAATTAATTAAAATAGACATCGAAACAACCTTATCCTTCCGCATCAACATGACGTAAATTACTAACCATAATTATAAGAGAGAATAATTCTATCTGTGGCTACAACGTTGCCTAAAGTTACGCCAACCAATTAATAATAATCATCCATATTTTGATTATATTTCAGTGGGGGAAACCATGGAATACCATTTCAAGGATGGCTGAGGTGGGAATCGAACCCTCCTCTTCTTACGTTAGCCTCAAGAGGCTGAGTGAACCCCGTTCCAGCCCTCATACTAGAGTTGAATTTCTTGGCAGAGCTGGGAATCGAACCCGGACCTCCGGGGCGACAGCCAATAACGCTAGCACTAATATTCACAACTACACACACTACCTCTGCCACTACAGAAACACAGGTAATCAGACACATTCAACACGCACTCAAGTGGGCAAGGTTGATGATCAAGACCTGGCTGCGTGGCTCAGGGGTAACGTTCTCGCTTGCTGAGCCCAAGGTAGCAGGTTCGAAACCTGGCGCAGTCAGCTGGCATTTGAGGGTGCGCAAATGCGAGGGAGCCGTGTCAGTACATTTACTGGCACGTTAAAGATCCCCTTCGGCGCAAAATTCCGGCACCCCGGCGTCTCTAAAAGCCAGTGTAGTTAAATGGGACGTAAAACCAATAACATTATTATTATGATCAAGATATCCTAAGCCCCTACAATTAATTAACTACAACAACAACAACAACGTCACATTGTAAGTGAAGTTAATGTAATGCGGTACTATCACGCTTGCATCTTTGTCAATGCAGGCCTTAAATGTGCATTTCACATAATGCTTCCTATAGACACGGCTATGGATTCACCACATTGCATAGCGAAGAAGAGGGTGATAAATGAGTTCATGGATAATAACCAACACAAGTTTAATTATTCTCTCAAGATCCATAGAAATGTTTCGGCACATATTTTTCCTCAGGGTGATAGAGGCAGCAGAGGAATAGTTAGTGAGTTCTTGTACTAGAAGCACAAACCCAATGGGAGCTTAAATAGCCATTAGCATTACTTCTGATATTATCAAGAGTTTAACTGTCGTGAGATAAACAATGCCTTTGAGATTGCTATCCAAGGACAAATACGGAGAGTCGCAGACGTGTTTATAATTCAACGACATAAATATTGTAGCAGAAGTGCTCTTGGTTGAATATGTCATAAGGGACCTCTCTCGGCGGCCTGAAGTTTCCATCTGCTAATACTGGGTTAAAAATTCGACTGAAGGTTGCAGCACAGTGTTAACAATATGGTATGTGTCAGGAGTAAGAAAGATCCTTTTAAAAGGTATTCTTGAAACTTATTCGTTACGTCCTGCAACAAGAAAATGGAAATGTAAAGTATGTTTATCTGTCCTTCCATTCATTTAAGGGTCTGAACACCTCGTGGTGTAAGAGGTATATACATATCTTGGATATTACGGATCCCAGATAACTGACTGTTAGAATGCAAGGAAAACATCCCGAAAGAAAGTCACACAGTGATGTACAGCTCTCCTGAAGACCAACTTGTCCGAGTTCAATAAAGTTACGGCAATCAAAACCCATGTCATCCCAGTTCTATCTACAGTCGCAGGATGATAAAATCCATTACAGAACTAGGGGAAATCATTCATGCAATTTGTTATTTTTAGCCTATTTTCATTTTTGAAAAAAAAAAATGGCTTATGAAATCAACTTTTTTCCGTGTATGTTTGTGTCTCCCCCTAATAAAATCTAAACGGCCGAAGTGATTTCAATGAAACTCGGTATGTAAGTTACATACTACTACCTAGTCCGACCTTGACCATGTTCTTCAAATTTTAATAAGTTTTACCAATCAATCATGGCGGCCGTGCGAAATATTTCACTGGCATACTATATCTCCGCAACAGTTACCGGTACTAATATCACCTTGAAATTTTGTTCAATGATAAACGGCACTACTGTAAATTCACTTAGATGGGTTTCAAGAAAATCTGTTAAGTTCAAAGCAAACATGGCGGCCATGCGAAGTAGAAACATTATAATGAACTTTTTTTTCGCGATTCAACCATTCGATGCAGAGAAACTTGGTAGAATAAACGTTCATACACATTTTATTCTACTGACATCTTATATAATTCAATTTTTTTCATAACCTCAAGATGACGGCTGTGCGAATGCTTAAAGGTTAGTTTCGATTTCATGTGCCCTAATCATGCGATCAAAGTGAATGTTTGAATAATGAACCTACGCAATAATCTTCATATAATGGTGCATAACTCTATGGCCTATATAAAAATCCAACATGGAGGCAATCCGAAATATTTAGACGGTTCTCAATATCTACGAATCTGCTACAGCAATCAAACTGAAATGTTGTATGTTGATAAAGGTTATTAACATAAGTTCAACTAAGGGACTTTCAATAACCTGATGAGCACAAATCCAACATGACCGCGACGCGAAATTTAAATATTTAAATGGACTTTCCTCGCGACTTTTCACCCAATCACTGCGAAACTTGGCACGGTATATCTTCATGCATACCATAATATACTGACGTCTAATTTAACTAAATTTTATGAGTACTAGGCGTCTGGGTAATTTCTTTAAAATGTCGTTTTTATTTCTCGTGTGCTAATCAAGGAATAGAATTGTAGCTTGGTATAATGACCTATCATTAGAATATTCATTTTCTGGCATATAATTCTATAGCCTCTATATGAAACAATCCAACATGGCGTCCATACAATATATTTTACAGGTTCACAATATCTCCGGACCGATAATAGGCAATCAAACTGATTTTTATGCTGATAGAGGAATATTAACTAAGTACATATTTGTGTATTTCCAATACCGTAAGAAACACAACCACAATATGGCGGCCAAGTGATTTTCAAATATTTCAAATGATTTTTCCAGCGATATAATCACGCGAAGTCAGTGATGCTATGAAGAGCGAATCTTTATTCAGATCTTTGTATAAGGAAATCTCATGTCAAGAATTTTCAAAAACTCAAGATGACATCAGTTCGAAATTTTGAAACGACCTCTCGTTTTATTTTGCGTACTCGATTCAACCGATTGAAAAGAAGATTCGTATGATAGGTTAATATAATAATCATAATCTAATGGCACTAAATTCTGTAGCTTACTTTTCGTAAATCAGAGAAAGGGAGCATTTCACTTTACCTAAGTTAAACTCTCGTGACGCTTTACACACGAATGCTATCATCCCGGAGCAGTCTTGTTCACCGATACTAAAAGTTAGATATTCTAGCACATACATTCGCAATGCAATGGTGATGGTGGTGACATAGGTCGTGTATCAAAGGCTTTTTAGTAAACACCACATGGAAAACCCTTTTAAAAGCCAGGGGAGTTTCTAATAGAAAAGACCAGTAGGATTATGGAAATAGGCTATTTAGTTCATCACAGAACTACTTGTTAATTCAGCAGATTCCGTGCCATTCTTCCCAACAGTAGCTAAATCAAAATTTTCTTTCGAGAAGCCTTGGAAGAAGAGAGTTTGCAGTTGTCCTGGAGCTTCATACTAGACAAGATAACACACGTCGAACTATCTCCACACAGACAAGCAGCAGGAAATGAACTGTATCAATCTCCAATAGCACTTGATAAAGGCATATCCCCTTGAAACTCAGTAATGGACATGGCCTTAATTATGTTGAACAGGAAGGTTAAAAAAACGGAATAATTGGCTGTCAAAAGAAATTTTTGGGAAATACGTAACGTGTGAGAGAGAACAATATCAACCATTTTGCCTCGAGTAGATGGTTGACAAATGGACAATTCTTGAAAGGCACTGATGGATTTTAATAGCAACAAAAGACCAGCTGATCCCCACTAGGAATTGCAGGAAATACATCATGAATGACAGTAGAGTGCTGAATGATAGACTAATTACAGGATGTGTAAGAGTTACACAGGGAATGTGTATCATGTTCAGTGGCTGCCAAGCTCTTGCACCCACAGTGAACACTTGGTGGCATGACAACGTGGCCAGAACTGTACTGGCTAAAGTATAATCTAAAACGGGCATTCTCTACCGTTTTGAGTCTGTGTGCACCACACTCATGCCATATCTCCGAGCACCATCAAATCGAATATAATATTATTATTATGATTAATAATAATAATAATGCAATAAGCATGCAACTCTCTTTCCTTTTCCTCTCTCCCTCAGAAGTGCTGAAATTGCTGAGGATTCTTCGCTCACCAGGCATGCTGCAACTGCTTGGATGACTCATGTAGATAAGATACATTTGCGTGTGGACATTCGAGTCGAATCACTATCTTTCATGTGTAATCTTTCAATTCTAGCCACAAGATGGCTTCACCCAGAGAAGCCATTTGTAACTTTGAAGTTACAAAAATTAAATAAAAATGAATATTCTGCCTCATAAATGGTCTTTCTTTAAAATATAAGCAACTGACATAATTAGTACTGTAATTGAACAAATCCACCTTTTTGAAACTCTTCTTATCTCCGGGCGTGTGCAGATATTCTGAAAGGACTGGCTCGTACATAGGCCTTACCAAAACCTCCTATAAATTAATAAAGGCGAAGGAAGGTTTACATGCATCTAACTAAAAAGAAACTATCCAATTTAAATCTACTTTATATTCTGAAGCTGCATGCAAGAAATTGATGAATATAATAAAAAAGGAGTGACACACAAGAAATGCAATTAAAAAATATATATAATAATATAATAATAATAATAATAATAATATTTAGACCTTTAAAGATTTCTTAGTTTGTTTTCACATTACCGGTAATGCCGTCGTCTGCCGTATATTTCTAGTTTCGTCACCACTTTGAAGCTGGTCAGCCATGCCATTATGGTTTACCGCCATGAAGGTCTTCTTCAACTTAGCACAGTTATTAGGCCTACTGTGATTGTGGCATAACAGCCAGAACCCAATCACCCTCCGTCGAAACACGTAGCACTCCTCAAGAGAGACGGCACACTACACACCCTGTCATCTCAAAGTCTAGCGAGACAATCCCCCACTAGTCCTCTCAGGTAGCTTGCTACCGCACCTCTATGCCACAGCTCCTAGCAGGAAGTCTTTTCCCAGAAGCGCTATTGTCATACGCCTGTTTGTCCAGACCACTCATAGCAAGCCCCCTTGCTCGGCTGTCGACACACCCTGTTCCACGCCTAAGGGCTTCTTCCCGTCTCGTCTACATCCAGTAGTTCATACAAGGCCATATTCTTTACAGCACAAGTGAGCTCGTTTGTCATAGTTCTAGCCCTTTGGATAGGTAGCACCACTTGCAAGAGCACCTACTCTATCTCGTGACCAGCGACAGAATATATCTCACCAACAAGTGACAGGCAATTACGTCCCCCACCATTCTCCGTACTTAAATATACCGAAAGTGTACAAATGAAATATACTATATTCTTTACAACAGAATCAAAGCAAGCTCCAGAATCTCGTTAAAAGTGACCTAAAATACATTGAATAATTAATAATAAAAAGTATTCGTATATGATAATAGTTATAATAATAATAATGACACTGCGTCTACTGCAGACGTGTCCAATGCAATTGAACACGTTGCCAACACGATAACATGATATAAAGAAATAATAAACCCACTAGCGTACATTAAAACTGTCATGGGGGACTCATAAAATATAGGTTACAGAACGCCCCCTTGCTTTTCATTCATTTGGTCCTATACCATTGAATAAAAAGCAATCCTTTTAGGCATGACTTCCCTTCCAAAATCCTAACTCCTTCCTTCCACAAATATATACACAACCAACAGGGTTACTAGGATATGTACATCCTCAGATTGGAAATATTGTAAATCCCTAGCACCCTTCCGTCCTTTGTAAGGAGCTCGTACGCACAGGCCCCTAATTTCCGTGCAATTTCATACGGTCCTTCATACAAATGAAAAAATTTACTCACCAATTTCTGGTCTGCGGACGAGACATGAGGCACCCTCAAAAGCACAAGGTCACCTACATCTAACTTATCTCCTGCCCGCTTCCCTTGCTGCTTCTGCCGTTTCTTACTGGCCTTACATAAATGTTCCCCAGCTAACCTGATACTTAAATCTCTGGGTACGGCCTCCCCTGTCCTCAAACCCAAAATCATGGCAAGTTCGCTGACAGGCTTCCTGCCCAGCTGGACTTCTATGGGAGTGCGACCCGTGCTCTCGTGTTTAGTTACATTGAGCCAACGCTCAACGTCCTCAAGCATCGAAAACCAGGCATTATGTGGCTCACTCACATAAGTCCTAAACATGCGCCCTAGTTCTCTCATTACTCTCTCAGACATGTTTCCTTGGGGATACCTAATAGAGGAATACGTACACTGTATTCCCAGTTCACTCAACTTGGTCCTCCATATCTTCGAGGTGAACTGAGAACCGTGGTCTGAGAGTATTCGGAGTGGCTTACCAAACTCCGGAACATATTTCCCCAGTATGCAATTTACACAACCCCTCCCCGTGGCCTGTCTTAGGGGATAGAGCTTAACATACTTAGAAAAGGCATCAACAACGACAAACACATATTGGTAGCCATACTGAGACTTCACCAACGGCCCATAGAGGTCAACACACACCAACTCACCTGGTTTCTGAGTTAAAACAGCCTGCCTTGGCCCTTCTAAATACCTTGTGGGGTGCTTGCACTTCTGACACAACTCACATGTTGCTAGGGTTTTTCTGACTTCCCTGCCCATGTTTTTCCAGAAGAAGTTCTCCTGAATAGCACCCAACACCTTCTCTGCACCATAGTGGCCTAACTCCTTATGATAAAACCAGATAATATCATACCTCAAAGACTTAGGAACCCACACGCACCATCTCTCGCCAAAGCATTTCCTAGTTAGCAAGTCGTTAAAAAGCCTGAATTCCTTATTACCCCTCTTAGCAATGCTCATATGTTCCATTTCCTCGAGTTCCCGATAAATGTCCTGAATCTCCTCGTCCTTGCATTGTTCCTCTCTCATTTTACCCAACTTTAACCTCTCCCCGTCCCTATCTGAAATCCTAGTTACACAGACCAAAATTCCTTCCTCTCTCCTAGCTTCAACTCCCTCCCCAGCAATTTCCAGGTGGCGACTCACAAAATCCGCGAATGCGTTTTCTGACCCTTTTACATGAAATATATCAAAATCGTACTCTTGGATCGCCAATATCCACCTAGAAAGCCGGTTCGAGGTTATCCTACATGTCCTAAGAAACGTAAGTGCGTTATGGTCTGTATAGATTAGGAATTTCCGGCCAAGCACATAGGTCCGGAACTTGCCCAGCGAATACACAATGGCTAGCAATTCCTTCTCACTAGTAGTGTATCTTTTCTCCGCGGAATTTAGACCTCTACTAGCGAGTGACACGATGCCTGGATTACCATCCCCATCCTCTTGACAAAGCACCCCTGCTAAACCTAAGTCGCTAGCATCTGTCATCACTATATACTGACTATCCTGCCCGGGGTACCTAAGTGTGACAGCATCCCTAAAACCCTCTTTAAGTTTGATGAATGCCTCATCGTGTTCCTTTTCCCAAACCCACTTAGAATTCTGTTTAAGTAACCCGCTAAATGGTCCGCACAGCTGCGAATACCGCAATACAAACCTCCTGAAATAATTACATACCCCCAGAAAAGAGCGAAGTTGTTTGACGTTACGTGGTGTCCGAGTGTTGATTATGTTGTCTAATTTTGACCCTTCTGGCGTAACCCCCTGTGGTGTAATAGTGTGGCCTAAAAACGTGATCTGTTGTGCACAAAAGGTCGCCTTCTTAAGTTTCACTGTGAACCCGGCCCGATGCAACATTCCCAAAACGATTCTAAGGTGTTCCATGTGTTCCCCAAATGTACGTGATGCGATGACTAAGTCATCGATGTAACTGGCTGTGAAATCCCCTGTGTCGTGTCCCAGAGCGATGTTAAGTGCGCGACTGAGCCCAGCTGACGATGTTTTCATACCAAAAGGAATCCGTGTAAATTGTAACAGCTGGTTTTTGTAACAAAAAGCCGTGAATTGCCTATCCTCCTTCCGTAGGGGTACCTGCCAAAAACTAGCACTCAAATCTAATGTGGACAGCCATTCTTTACCCCCAAATCTCTGAACTAAATCCTCAGTAGTTTCCGGTCGCTGATGATCCGGCGCAATGCGTTTATTAGCTTGTCTTGCATCCAAACATAGCCAAACTGACCCATCCTTCTTAATCACTACTACCAACGGATTGACATACTGGCTCCTACTGAATTCGATCACCTCATCGTCTAGCATCTGCGAAATGACATCATATACTGCTTTGACATGGGCGTGTGGTATCGGGTATCTAACACCATTAAAACTAGACCTATCGGTGATCTCGAAACTATGCTCGTAAACATGTGTCCTACCAGGTTTGTCAGAGAACACCTCACTGTGCTCTCTCAAGACTTCTAACAACTGAGCCTTCTGCTCTACCTCCAACATGGTATCTTCCACAACACTTGAAAATTCGCCTTCACGCTCCTCTTCCACTACCATACTACAACTTTGAATATCCTCTGATACCATGTCGCTACTAACCTCACTGACTTCTTCCTCTTCATTTAAAACCTGGACACACACTGATATACTCACAAAGGTTCCCGAGTCCACCTGATAACTCAGACTAATCGTATCAAAATTCTCACCCCACTTGAATCTCACCTTAGATTCGCCATAATCAAGCTTACACATCTGACTGCTTAGCCAATCCGCACCCAATATGACAGGATACACTAAATTCGCGACCACTAGAAAACTCTGACGACCACATTTCTCATCAATGTACATAGGTGCGACAACCTGTCTACGCACTCTCTGTGACTTAGTCCCAACAGCAGACAATATAAATATATTGGACACAGGAATCTCCTCTATGGCTTCTCCTTTACTCTTAACCTCATCATAAAAGCCTGCCTTAATGCAAGAACACATGCTCCCTGAGTCCAATAAGGCATCGACGACTTGACCCCATATCTTCACCTTAATCACAGGACTGATCAACGTAGGCTCACATCTCTCCTGTGTAACCTCAACCTGGTCATCTAACAATTCCTTTCTAACATCAAGGTCGTATTCTATCTTCTTCAACACATGAACTGGAATACTGGGATGGGACCCTCTATCTGACCATCTTAAAGAGCCCTGTTCCCGTTTAAATTACTCGGCTGAGCTGGCTGTCTCTCTTCTTCACGCCCCCTATTCTCTAACTGCCTTTGTTCCCCAGGTCCCCGATTTTCTGCCTGCCTCTGTTCTCCGCGCCCCCTATTCCGAAAATTCCCTTGGTCACCCCTATCCCTATTTACAAAATTTCCTCTATCATTCCTCACAAAGTTACCTGGCCTATCAATATTCCTACGCTCATAATGCCTATTCCCTTCCTCCTGATACCCCTGATCGTAATTTCCTTCCCTTCCCTGTTCTTGCCTCTTACCTCCCATTCTACCCAAAGTATCAAACCTTTCCAACACACGTTCCATGTCCTTAATCGTATTTACATCCTGCATGACTACGGCCATCTTCACCTCATCAGAAAAATGACGGGCCATACGCCTAACAATATCACCTTCAGAAGAACTAGTGTCTAAATTCTGACTGATAAGGACATGTGTGAGGAAATACTCCGTCATGCTCACCCCCTGATTCGACTGATACCTCCCAAAAGAAATCTTGTCTCTTTCTCTTCCTTTAGTCTGTTCGTTCCAGAACTTTCCCTCAAACTTCTGCCTAAAATCTTCTAACCCCTGAAAACCTCCCCTAAAAACTTGATACCAAGATTTAGCCTCCCCCACAAAAACTAATGATATGATTTCCTCAACAATATCCCAGTCTAAAGTCCCATCTTCTAACCCTTTCGAAAACCTCTTCTGAACAACTTTAACAAACTCCATAGGGTTAAACTGCCTTCCACTAAATTTAGGTAAGTCAGATTCCCGATAGAAGTTACTATGTCCTACCGAGTGATTACAATTTTCCTTATTTGACTTGGCCTGATTCAGCTCTCTTCTTAATTTCAAATTTTCGCTCTCATTAAAGGATTTCAGTTCACTAATCTCCTTTTTTACACTCTTATCTACCATCGTTACTCTGGCTCAAGAAACCGCTAGCTCCTGTTCGAAAGACACCTGCTTATTTCTAATCTCAGTTATATCCTTCATTTCTTCCTCTACAACTATCAACCTCTCACTAACTTCTTTCTTGACAATGGCTACCTCATTACTCACCTCGCCTATCTGCTTATCAACAGTATCCATAATGCCCTGCCTCTGTAAGCTCATCTTCTCCTCAACTTGCTCGAATCTTTTATCTACCAACTCAATTCTACTGGCAATTTCCGGACGAATTTCCTTATAGCCTTTACTCATACTCTCTACAATCTTATTAATTTTGCTCTCTAAATCCGTACTTTGAATGTCTATCTTAGTACTAAATTCACTACTTTGATTATTAATTTGAGTACTTAAATCACTACTCTGAGTATCCATTTTATTACTTAAATCACTTAGTTTACTACTGAATTTAAACATCATCTGCTCCATTAACTTGATCATCTGTGAGTTTTCCCCCAGTCCTACATTTTCCTCGTCACTATTCACTCCCATTCCTAACTCCTTGCTAGTTGCAACATCATCTTTCTCGGCCCCCTCACGTCCCTCCAACGTACCAGAAATCACATCCTTATCTGCCATTTTACTAAGAACTACCCTCGAATTTGTGGAATCTGACCGCTTATTGGTCTGCCTGTTTGACTGAATCCTGCCTCCTCTAGAATGACCAAGAGTGCTTCGGTCAACACTTCTGGATCGCAACTTTAATAAATCAGGCTCACTCTTATTACTTAGCATACCCTCCAAAATCACTGAACATATATACCCTTCCTAAAATGCCCGATCAGATTTCACAAATTACCTGTGCGTACTGCCATACTATGCACCAGCCAGCCTTATTCACACTCCATAGTTGGGCGCCATTTGAAATCTTTCAATTCTTGCCACAAGATGGCTTCACCCAGAGAAGCCATTTGTAACTTTGAAGTTACAAAAATTAAATAAAAATGAATATTCTGCCTCATAAATGGCCTTTCTTTAAAATATAAGCAACTGACATAATTAGTACTGTAATTGAACAAATCCACCTTTTTGAAACTCTTCTTATCTCCGGGCGTGTGCAGATATTCTGAAAGGACTGGTTCGTACATAGGCCTTACCAAAACCTCCTATAAATTAATAAAGGCGAAGGAAGGTTTACATGCATCTAACTAAAAAGAAACTATCCAATTTAAATCCACTTTATATTCTGAAGCTGCATGCAAGAAATTGATGAATATAATAATAAAAAAAAGAGTGACACACAAGAAATGCAATTAAAAATATATATATAATAATATAATAATAATAATAATATTTAGGCCTTTAAAGATTTCTTAGTTTGTTTTCACATTACCGGTAATGCCGTCGTCTGCCGTATATTTCTAGTTTCGTCACCACTTTGAAGCTGGTCAGCCATGCCATTATGGTTTACCGCCATGAAGGTCTTCTTCAACTTAGCACAGTTATTAGGCCTACTGTGATTGTGGCATAACAGCCAGAACCCAATCACCCTCCGTCGAAACACGTAGCACTCCTCAAGAGAGACGGCACACTACACACCCTGTCATCTCAAAGTCTAGCGAGACAATCCCCCACTAGTCCTCTCAGGTAGCTTGCTACCGCACCTCTATGCCACAGCTCCTAGCAGGAAGTCTTTTCCCAGAAGCGCTATTGTCATACGCCTGTTTGTCCAGACCACTCATAGCAAGCCCCCTTGCTCGGCTGTCGACACACCCTGTTCCACGCCTAAGGGCTTCTTCCCGTCTCGTCTACATCCAGTAGTTCATACAAGGCCATATTCTTTACATCACAAGTGAGCTCGTTTGTCATAGTTCTAGCCCTTTGGATAGGTAGCACCACTTGCAAGAGCAGCTACTCTATCTCGTGACCAGCGACAGAATATATCTCACCAACAAGTGACAGGCAATTACGTCCCCCACCATTCTCTGTACTTAAATATACCAAAAGTGTACAAATGAAATATACTATATTCTTTACAACAGAATCAAAGCAAGCTCCAGAATCTCGTTAAAAGTGACGTAAAATACATTGAATAATTAATAATAAAAAGTATTCGTATATGATAATAGTTATAATAATAATAATGACACTGCGTCTACTGCAGACGTGTCCAATGCAATTGAACACGTTGCCAACACGATAACATGATATAAAGAAATAATAAACCCACTAGCGTACATTAAAACTGTCATGGGGGACTCATAAAATATAGGTTACACATGTTACGCATAAAACAGGGATTATTCTTTTCTGGAGATAAAAAAATACAATTTCACAAAATGATGACATTTCTCACTATCGAAATATGTAATGCAGCACTATAATTTGAATTTGAATTGAAGAATGGATCTCAAGGAAGCTTGTGCTTGCGAGCACCGTTTGGCTCGTACGGGTTGAGAACGCCTGGTCTAAGACGCAATTAGGAAGATAAGACTACTTTCGTGGTAGATAGGGTTATTCCTATGTCCCGAAATATAGAAAGAAAACATAGAGGGAATATCAAGAAATATTTGCCGCAATCAGCGAAAACCAGAAATGGTGTCATAGTTCCTGTGATCATCGGAGCATCAGAAGAAATCCCACGCAAGATCTACGACTCTAAATGGAAACTTGACTTACCAAAGAAACTGTTTCTCCAAATGCACATGGCTACGAAATTAGGACTGTGACATAAGCGGTAATGGTACCGGTGCCACTATGGACAATTAAAATCCACACTACAATTCAAATATAGTCAGTAGAAGGCACTAAACCTTGCTTTTAGGAGCCGGACATTGGCTATTCACCGGGAAAACCCAGTGAAAAATAAAATTAATATTATTAATAATAATAATAATAACTATAATAATAATAATGTGTTGTCCCAAGTACTTCGTGCAGGTATTTTGAAAGGAAACAATCTAGGCGGCTACATGCCTATTTCAACGTTTCGCTATACACCAGTGTAAAAATAAAATTAATATTATTATTATTAATAATAATAATAATAATAATAATAATAATAATATGTTGTCCCAAGTACTTCGTGCAGATATTTTGAAAGGAAACAATCTAGGCGGCTACATGCCTACTTCAACGTTTTGGTTTTCCTGCCATCTAGCAAGAAAATAATGAGATCCTTCTGAGCAACATATTTTCAATATTTAAATTTCATCTGTCTGTCACCGTATTTGACACAGGTTCTTTAACATGACGAGTATACAACACAGTATATCGTAGATTTTGCACGCTCTGTAACTACAGTATCTGGATAGTTCAACTGAGATCAAACAGCCAGTTTTAGACTCATGACATGGCAGCACGTTGTACTACCATGGATTTCCTGAGTCAGTAAAATCCAATTATCCCTCACTTGTCATTGATGTTGAAGAGTGTACAGGCACAATCAAGAGGCAATATTTTGGTACCTCAGCACTATGCGGGATGTCCTTCTGAGCCGTCACTTTGCCACGATCAGGTCTAGTAGCTGTGATTTTGACTACGAGGAATGGAATAGAATCATCCTGCATTCAATATGTAAAACAAATGACCTGGGTCGATAAATGGGCAGTACAGTATGTACACAGCTACGTATTGGCCACATATTGCAAATCCCAATAGAGTTCCGTCATAGCGACGGTTAACTCCATAGCCACTAGCTGTCCGCTGGAGCCAATGCAATATAATATAACATTCATATCAACCAACCACAGACGGATAGCTCTAAAGCTGCTGTGTGAACGGGTGTATGGGGATTGCAGTGTCATTTCTCATAAACCATCACTTTTAGGTTAACCACAGGGGTTTACACAGCAAGGAAGAGGCGTTCCACAAAGGTTCATCGAGTGCAGCGTCGTCCATTGAACTGGAGGATCATCCATGAAACCTAAGCCTTAGTCAAACCGTATATGAAGAGCATAGCATAAATTTGTGCGAGATGCAAGATTAACTTTGAACTCAAGGAACAGTGACAGGAAAAATAGCTGAGCTTCCACAAATATATAGGTCTCTTTTACCGAATTATGTTCTCAGATATGTGAAAGGTTTCAGAAGAACACGTGAACTCATATGTACTATATTGGTTGAATAAGACTTGAGAATGCTACCGTAATCGGAAATTGAAATACCTCCGTGGTTTAGGCGGCAGCACGCCGGCCTCTCACTGCTGGGTCCGTGGTTCAAATCCCGGTTACTCCACGTGAAATTTGTGCTGGACAAAGCAGAGGCAGACAGGTTTTTCTCTGGTTACTACGGTTTTCCCTGTCACAATTTCATTCCAGCAACACTCTCCACTATCATTTCATTTCATCTGTCATTCATTTAATCATTGCCCCAGGGGAGTGCGACAGGCTTCGGCAGCCGGCACAGTTCATATCCTCGCCACTAGATGCGGGCTTCATTCATTCCATGCCCTGACCCGGTCGGTCGACTGGAAGCAGGCTGAGGATTTTCAATCAGGAATTGAACCCAGCTGCCTGCTGTCCAGGCATGTGCAGCCACACCTCGATGACACATACGCCTATTGAAGTCATTGATGGTTCATATCACCATAAAGAAAGTAAGCTTTATGTCTGAGCATTTTCAATTTTCAGCTATAATCTTGTTCAGTCAGGTTCTTCTCTATAGAATGGAACGTCCCAGGTGCTATTAGGCGGTCAGACCACTGTGTATTGCAGCGTGTCGAGCGAGGTGCTGGCAGCAGTAGTACAGTACAGCTGGAATGGTTTTGTTCCAAAAACCGTGCTATGGTTGGCTTTTTGCAAATCGTTAGAAAAGCACAAAAAAAGCTTAACTCTAAATTTCGGAATAATTTGTAGTATCATGTTGTCGGAAAACTAAAAAAAAATGAAAAGCGTTTTTCTCTGAATCTACATATTTTAAAGAAAAGTTTTTAAACAAAAAATGTAGAGGACATTGTCACCTACAATTTGTCTCATTGAGGTCATGTCATGCGTTTTGAAATGCAGAAGCTAAGCGGCGCCAAAGTTTCCAAAAAAAATGTGTTCCTCTAAAATTTGTCTGCAACATTTATTGAAACGTTTGTTTCCTCCGACTTGCGTTCAAAAGTTATAGCGCAGCAAATGCAACGCTGCGTGGTCAAGGCTACTATATTTATTGCGGAGAGAGCGGTGGGCATAGATTAGACCGGAACCGGTGTCGGACAATTTTCACACCTCGGCAGACTATAACTTTGGAACGGTAAGTAGGAGGAAAAAAATGTTTCAAGAAATGCTGTAGACAATTTTGAGAGGAACAAATTATAATTCGCTCTTTGTTAACAAAACATTTTTTCTAGGACCAAAAGTGAAGAAACACGTTTTTGGAAATTTTGGCGCCACCTAGCTTCTGCATTTCAACACGTATGACATGATCTCAGAGATACAAATTGTAGGTGACAATGTCCTCTACATTTTTTGTTTAAAAAACGTTTCTTTAAAATACGTCGATTCAGAGAAAAAACGCTTTTCAATATTTTTTTTTATTTTTCCGACAAAATGATCGTGCGAATTATTCTGAAATTTAGAGTTAAGCTTTTCTTGTGCTTTTCTAACGATTTACTAAAAGCCTACCATAGCATGGTTTTTGGAACAAAAGGGGTTTCTTCTGTGCAGCTGTACTGTACTACAGGGTTAGTTTAACTCATTTACAATTTACAATTTTTTAAATATTTAATAATCATCATCATTTCCATGAATTTCAGAGTAGCTGCTGGAAATGCTGTCCTTCATTCTTTCAACACACGTTGCACCAACGTAGGAAGTTTGTGTACACTCGCTATAATTCATCAACACTGATATTTCGTATCAGTGCAGATATTTCGTTCTCTAGAGCCTCCAGATTACGTGGATTGTTTCTGCATGCATTTTGTTTGAGGTTCCGCCACAAGTAAAATTCGCACGGCGCACAGTGTGTCGAATCCCAATTTTAGGTGCAAAAAATTAATAACTTCGTTAATAGTGCTGGGATTCTATTAAAAGTTGGCAATATACCGTTTCGAGGTCGCTGAATTCATTTCTGGCATCGTCTAAAGTGTACGATCTTCGGGGGTAAATATATAGGGGTGAGGGGTAAGGGGAGGTGTTAAAAATGACCGAAAGCGACAAAAGAATCATCTATTTTCGGTAGTAAAAATCACGATTTGGATGTTTATATTATAGTTTATGACAGTGGTAAACATACTATTTAAAACTGGGTAAAATATGAATAACAATGAGACTTTCAGTCAAGTATTCTTGTTACACCTTATTTGAGGGAATATACAAAGTCACTGTATGTAAAATCATCCAGATTAAAAACGTATATTAAATTGTTATTAAACGAAATAGCACAAAAATAACATTTATTGTCTAAAAATTAAAAAAAAATATTCGTCAAAATCATACAAACAATTTCTTTATAACAAAATGTCATTTTACAGTCCTGTTAATTACGTAGTTTTAGTAAGCATACTTCACACAAGAAAACAACATTATTTCCCTAGAAAAGCATGGAAATAAAGACAACATTTTTTTTGAATATTAGGACTATTTCTCACATTGCAAATAAAAAGAAAACCTCCATTCGTCAAGTAATGTTCTCCTTAATCTCATTCCCGTTAATAATAACAAAATGTCTAATGTTCATTCGTCAACTGATTCTTCTGTAGAGTACAGAGCATCGTAGTCATTGCCGTACTGGTCTTCATCATTTTATGTCAATGTTCCTTGGGAGTCATTAAGTAACTCAATAGCTTCCATAGGTAGATTACCAGGAGTTTTACGTGGCATTGTTCTTCCTGCACACTCCCATTTTTGTTAATATTATGGGATATGAACTTAATTTTGTTTCTTAGCTCCTGAACCTGAGTGTCAGTAAGAGTTGTAGGATCGCATTTATTCATAACATATTGAAATATGACGTCTGTACGCTCCTCTTTACGACACGACCGCCACGCGTTGAAAAATTCTTCTCGCGGTAATGCCCGCATAGTCACTGAAAATAAGAATATAAACCATCATGCACATTTGTGCGCAACCAAACCAATACAGACCCTGAATCTACATTAAATTTCCTGTCGAATGACGTTTAAAGTAAAGTGGCACTATGAGGCACTCATAGAGTAAATAATTTATTTAGTGCAAAAGCTTGTATTACGTATAAAAGTGAGAACACATACCTCTTTTCACTATTCCATGAGTCGCAGAAGACAACACCTCGTTGAACTCACTAGAATCACAACGTTCGGTTCACTCCGACACCCCCTATCAAATGACCAGATAACTGCCAGGAAGACGTTTCAGCACCTCCTACGTACCAGACAGCGGAAAGGAAGACCGAAGGTCACCATCTGGTTTGTTCACTATCGAATGAGCCAGTTTTCGCTTTCATTTGCGGCAGTGAATTTTTTCCACCTAGATATGGGATTCGATACACTGTGCGGCGCTGAAACTTAAGAACACATTTACTGTAAGGCTTCTTCTTGAGAAGATACGTTTCCACTAGGAAAATTCCATGTATAATTCTATACCGAACCAGGTTCACGGGATACGAGATAAGCTACAGTACTTCACCACAAGTCTTGCCAGCTTCGAAGGTGATCAATGCTATGACAGCGTTCGGTGCTTCCCGGCCCGCTGTCATGTAATTGGTAGATGCTGGTGAACTGGCCGTACCTCATCGCTTTCTAACGGTCGCACAGCCCCGGCAAGGTTCCGTTCTATAGACATGGACCTCACTGCATTTATGCCGAACAATGCGTATATTGACCAAATATACCCTCAGTTAATTTTTAATCTTTATGTATGTTTGTATGTTTGGCTGTGGTTGTCCTCAAAACTACTGGAGTGAATACCGACCCCATATTTAAGTAGAAAACATCGCTAATATAAAACTTGGCTACAAATTGTCAACATTGTCCTGAACGATGAGGGGTTAAGAACGAGCCCTTCAACGTTATTTCACTCCTTTCTTAAAATAGCTTGGTTAATTTTGTAAATGTATGGAAAAAGAAGTCATTCTAAAATTAATTATGAACATTTCAAACCTTTCACCCAGATGGCCGAGCTTCAAATCCCGGCAAAAGCAAGGTAGGATTTTCACCTGAGCAACAAAATGGTGTCTGGAATGAAGATCATCTGGTCCAAAATCAAAAACAGTCATAGTTGGCCCGATGATCTAAATTGGGACACAAAGTTGTAACCGATCGGGGCTATTTTGCGTATAAACGTGCAAGGCCACAGGGCCCGGCTATCTCTAGAATCAAAAAACGTATGGGTTCGAACTAAACCCTCTGCTGTTTATGTAATTTATTATTGAGTTGATTTCCTCTTTCAAACTCTAACAAGTGTTCAATTGTATTTCAATTAATAAATGTTCATTAATGTCATTAATTTCCACCATCGTGGTACTCACGCCAAAACAAATTTACTGATTTTATTTAAATAAAACCCTTGACTTCACCAAATACTAACTGTATTATGAACAATATATAATATGAACATTAGGATTCGTTTTCTGTCTCTAAGACCATTTCTTATTTCATTTTGGGCCATTTTCGCCAACAGCTATCAGCGTCACCAAGTGGGAAAAGTCACACGCTGCACAAAATGTGATAGAAAAAAGTGGAATTTGTGGGATTATAAAGCCTATATGCATATTTTACTAGAAGTGCCCTACGAAAAGTAATACGTGCTTAAAGTTCATATTGGTAAAGAGGAAGTGATGGAAGTCCTACTCCGATGCATGACCCACCCTTATACAGCGTTATCCAACGGTGTTCTATGCTTAATTTTTCACTAAGTACAAGGCCTGTAGGAATCTGAACTGCTTCCATAATCGGAAATTGAAATACCTCCGTGGCTTAGGCGGCAGCACGCCGGCCTCTCACCGCTTGGTCCGTGGTTCAAATCCCGGTTACACCATGTGAGATTTATGCTGGACAAACCGGAGGCAGACAGGTTTTTCTCCGGGTATTCCGGTTTTCCCTGTCACAAATTTCATTCCAGCAACACTCTTCACTGTCATTTCATTTCATCTGTCATTCATTTAATCATTGCCCCAGTGGGGTGCGACAGGCTTTGGGAGCCGGCACAGTTCATATCCTCGCCACTAGATGGGGGCCTCATTCTTTTCATTCCCTGACCCAGACATGTGGATTTTCTTTCAAGGACATGGAGAGCCGGTGCCTTGGGGATATTATGAGAGTTGCTCTCAGACAAAACTGTCACTTCGGCGATATCAATATCGACAAACCCCTTAACCACTCACGTGAAATTCCAGCGCATCAATGCGGATTCATATGCAGGAGAATCTGAAAACGGGTGTAGCGTTTTCAATTAAAGTCGGTAAGGACATTGTACTATCAGGTCCGACCCTGACCGTGCCCTTTAAATTTAAACACGTTTCATCAATACAACGTGCCGGTCGCGCGAAATATTTCAGTGGCATTCTATATCTCCGAAACTATTACTGATATGACCTTGAAAATGTGTATGGTGATAGAAAATATGAAGGTACTTTCAGTTATGTGACGTTCAAAAATATGTTAAGTACGAAATTCACATGACGGTCAAGCGAATTTTAAACACTTAAATGGCATTTTCTCAATATTTAATCAATCAAACACAGTGAAACTTGGTACGATCAATGTTCATACAACATTTGATCTACTGGCATCAAAATGAAGTTAATTTCTCATAAAAGCAAGATGGCGGCTGTAAGAAATTTTAAAATTGTGTCTATATTCTTTGTGTCCTAATCAAGCGATCGAAGTGAACGTTTGAATACTGAACTCAAGCAATAGCCTTCATCAAATGGTATATAACTCTATAGCCAACATGTAGAACAATCCAAAATTGGGGATTAGGCCTATCCGAAATATTTATACGGTTCTCAATAGCTGAGAATCTTATTACAGTAATTTAACTGAAATATTGTATGTTGTTAGAGGCTATAAACATAAGTTCATCAATGGAACTTTCAATAACGTGATGAATGGAAATCCTACATGGCGGCGACGTGAAATGTAAATATTTATATGGATTTTCGCCACGATTTAATTATCCGAGGGCAGTGAAACTTAGCACGGTAAATCTTCATAGAAAGCTTAATAAACTGCCGTCTAATTTAATTCAATTTCTATGAGAACTTAAAAATGGCGACTGTGAGAAGTGATTAAGATCACGAATATATTTCTCGTGTCCTAAACAAGTGATTGCTACGTAGGTCGGCATATGAGCCACATATTTATCTATCTATCTATTTATTTATTTATTTATTACCGGGTGAGTCAGTCGTGGTCGTTACGGCGTGGCTACAGGCAGACGCTCACATCCGGAAGGCGAGGAGTTTCGAATCCCCCCCCCCCGCCGGCAACCTTGAAGATGGTCTTCTATGGTTTCCCATCTTCCTTCCAGGCAAATGCCGGGGTTGGTCCCTAACTATAGGCCAAAATTCCTCGACCTTACATTCACACTTTTCTCTCCAGACAACACTCCACACGCAACGGTACTTGTAGCTCACCCCATGAGTGTCCGCATAGAAGCAGCTACAAACTCTGGCGAGCCGAGCATGTCCTCGGTTACTCCCGGAACTAAAAGCCATACGCAAATATATATATATATATATATGTATATATATATATATTTATTTATGAAAATGAAAAATGAAAATCCACAGCCTGCTTCCAGTCGACCGACTGGGTCAGGGAATGGAAAGAATGAAGCCCCCATCTAGCGGCGAGGATATGAACTGTGCCGGCTGCTGAAGCCTGTCGCACTCCCCTGGGGAAATGATTAAATGAATGACAGATGAAATGAAATGATAGTGGAGAGTGTTGCCGGAATGAAATTGTTGACAGGGAAAACCAGAGTACCCGGTCTGCCTCCGTTTTTTATAGCACAAATCTACATGGAGTGACCGGGATATGAACCACGAACCCAGCGGTGAGAGGCCGGCGTGCTGTCGCCTAAGCCACGGAGGCTTATATTTACGTATGTACTTATTCATTTATTTAACCTGATATTGGAACGAGAAATGCAGTCAAACATATCCTCGGACAGTTATTTTAATAATAATATCTCTATACTTCCTCTCCAAATTTGTGACAACTCTACATCTATGAATGAGACTGCTATGAATTCTCTATTGCTTTGATATTTTATATAAAAGAGAATTGAATAATATATGGTACTTGGTGCTTCGTGTTGTGGTTGTATCCGCACTGTAGCTCTCATGGGAGTAAGGCAGACCCATGTTGCGGACCTTCAGCTTGCCAACTACTTCTACTTTCAAATGCAGCGTGTAAGTTTGCACTACATTTTTTATCATGTGAGTCCAGAAGGCAAGACGGTTTTTATTTTCGCTCTCTTCTTATTCTGTGATAGATAAATACATGCCCGACTGATGTATCAATAGAAGGCAGGCCTGTTCTTCCTATCCTCAGTCGGTCGTTATCTGTTATAACCCATTGTTTATCGCAATGGAAGCACCCCGCTCACTTCTATTGCATTAAGCTTATCACAGGAATGTCTAGATTGTTGTATTGTACTAGAAAGTCAGTCTGTGACAGCTTGTCACAAAAGTCCAAAAGTTAAGCATAAGTTACGAATAAGCAGGGCGCCAGGAAATAGACCGCAAATCGCACAACATACGCACCTACCAACCTTACGTGTTCGCTCTGTATAGGAAAGGAGTATTCCCTGCTTTGACTAGCGGCGTAACCGCAAGGTAAACACAGCCTGTGCCTGCGCCCCATATTACCTCAATCGTGTTTTCCCTGTTATAGTATGGGAAGTGTAGCCTCGTGTTGAACGTGACAACATAATGGCACAACGACGCCATTTGGACCCCGTTTTTCAGGGTAGAATACTCGGTCGCCTGGAAGCAGGACAGACACAGACCGAAGTCAACGTATCCTTGAATGTGCCACAAAATGTCATTTCCAGGCTTTGGAGACGATTTGGAGACATGTGATGTTAGTCGTAGGCCAGTACCAGGTCGACCAAGAGTAACCACCCCACAACAGGACCGATATATCGCCTTAACCTCCCGACGAAATTGGAGTGCACCTGCCAGACAATTGTCGGCGGAGCTTGCAGCCGTCTCAGTGGTTGCTGTTTCCTGGAAAACTGTGTACCGGAGGCTCAGAAGAGCAGACGTCCAGCGGTGTGCGTCCCGCTCACTCCAGCACAGAGACGGGCCCGTTGACTATGGAGCCATCAACGTCGAAACTGGATCATGAATGAATGGAGGCATGTGCTCTTCACAGATGAATCCCGCCTCAGTTTGCCGAACGATTCCCGTCGCACATTAATCTGGAGAGAACCGGGTAGCCGATACAACCACAGGAACATCGTGGAACGGGACCAATATGGTGGTGGTGGCATCATGTTGAATGGCTGTACGGACCTGACCATCTTCATGGAAGGTCCGAGGAACACTGCGAACGCTCGGAGATACAGGGATGAGGTACTGAGACCACATGTTGGACTCTTCAGAGGTGCGGTTGGTCCAGACTTCCTCTTAATGGACGATAAAGTCCGACCTCACCGCGCTGCTGTGGTGGATGAATTTCTGGCTGGGCAAGACATTTATCGGATGGACTGGCCAGCGAGATCTGCGGATCTGAATCCTATAGAACATGCCTGGGATGCATTGGGGAGACGAATTGCAACCCGTCAGCCTCCACCAAGGACCCTCCAAGACCCTCGCATTGCCATTTCGGAAGAATGGGATCGACTGCCACAGGAACTCTTGGACCGTCTGATACCGTCTGATAGAGAGCATGCCACGTCGCTGCGATTCATGTGTGGCCGTTAGGGGTAACCATACACCCTATTAACAGTATATTTTGTTGTGGAAGACATTATCAAGTTTTTTTAGTTGTTGTCAAAGTTTACCTTACCTTTCTGACACTGTTTTTTTTTTCTTTTTGACAAGTTGTGTGACGTATGGTTTGTGATCCAGCTTTCGTTTGTTCAGCAATCCGTCTGACATTCCTATCAGGCGGTATGCCCTCGTTTAGTGATTATGCTTAACGTTTGGACACTTTACTGTGGAGCCGTCAACGTCGAAACTGGATCATGAATGAATGGAGGCATGTGCTCTTCACAGAGAATTCCGCTTCAGTTTGCAGAACGATTCCCGTCGCACATTACTCTCATCCTCGTTAGGTCAACTGAGAATAGATGGGTATGATATATACCTCAGATATCCTAGAAGTGAAATCCCATGGTTCCCCACTTCAACATTTAGCCAAATTAGCCAAATACCGGGCAATGATGTTTCTCAGACGTAATTCATATACAAACATAGCATGTTACCACCGAAAGTTCTTAAGTCAGTTTCAGGGTAGCCACCACGAACTGGCCTAGACGGTGCTGTTTTAAGTCCTTCCTGTACCTTCTGACTGAATGTTATAATGGAAACGGGCAATCCCCTAGACTACTATCACATGGTATAATAGTGTGTATAAGCTTCTGATACGGTGCGTAAGGTCTCCGACGTACGAAATCTACCTGTGTAAGCTGTGTTGGTTCCTTACTTTAGGGGCTGCGACAACGCGGTCAAGTAGCCCCGATAAGCTGTGTTGCTAATAAGACATTATCAGAGATACTTATAAGTATTTCTCTTGAATGAGGAGACAGCCATGCCATGACTCAAGTGTTGGGTACTACTTGGCGGATGAAAGTGGTACTTCGTTTACTTCCATTACATATTCCAGTTTTATTAATACTGGAAGTCATGAATTGTTTGGTTAATAGATCTTCAGGACGCCCTGTGTCCTGAAGCCTCAAATGATTACTCATCATTCGACTGGCTGCGTGTCTCAGTGGTGAAAAACAATCAACAGAAAAACAAGTAAAAGGAAAGAATAAATTGGTAATGATCTCGCCTCCTGATCCCAAGGTTGCAGGATCGAGTCCTGACGCAGTAATCTGACATTTAACGGTGTGAAAATGCGAGGGAGCTGCATCAGTAGATTTAATGGCACGTTAATGATCACTTTTGGGGCAAAATTCCAGCACCCCGGCGTCTCCAAAGACGCAGTAGTCAAATGGGATGTAAAACCAATAACATGCTGCTTATTATTATTATTATTATTATTATTGATTGCCCATTTATGTTGTTCCGTAATGTAGTTTCCTTAATATGTGTTACGAAACGTTAACAATCCTTCGTGAAATAAAATATAGGAGATCATAAGACAGGAAATAAAAACTTGCATGATAGGAACATTGCAGTGTCGACACGTGTTCTGTTCGAGATCGGCAATAAGAGGAGCTCGCGTGGAAGAAACAGCCCATCAGGTAATGCCACACCACGGTGGAGCTCATGAACCGTAAAATGTCAACAGGAAGAATGGGAAAGGAAATAAACTGTATATGACAAAGGCACGGTAGGGTATGATGCAGAAATAAGCAAATGGAAAGAAATGACAACATTCTCTCTTTGACAACTAATGGGTGTCCATTAGCCTAATAATGTGTCCTTGCTCCATTGTTGTATCGTATAAAGACCAATATAAATGTAAACTCACGGAGGGAAACAAGAACACACCATTCATGGGTGAAAATACGAGCGAATTGTTTTCTAAGAGCAGTGAGCTCATTTTCTTATATCAATGGATCATATGAGAAATATCACAGGTCCCTGTTTCTACTTGAGAGGATATGCCAATTTAAACTGGAAACTGACAAGCCAATAACTTTATTTATGTAGTAGGCTATACTTTTATGTCAATGTATCAAACAAAATGCACACTAAATACGAAGGTCAAGATCATTTAACCACTTACGCTCACTTCTTTTTCGAGTTAATTGTTCATGAATGGTTGGTGGCTACATACTGTATGTAACCACTGCCATTAAATACTAATATACATGATAAAATACATTGAAGTCTATCCATAGTGGCATGAATGATGTTCATAGACGCTGTGCCGTCTGGCCTTTCGCAAGATGTAGTTCGCAGTGGAAGTGTGTACCGATTAGCCTGGCGCTGGGCCCATTAAACCGGACTAAGGTCATGAAGGTATCAGAGGCGATGGATTGAACGTACATTCACTGCCATGTGAATGCAAGTTCTATTCGAATGCGCTATACATTATGGGCCTAGCTTAGCTTAGCCTAAAGAAATAAAGACTAAATAAGGTACACGTACTCAACACATAGGCAAAGAGACCAAAGAGATAAAATCAAGGAATGACGAGGAAGCATTACATGCTATGAATGAGGTTAAGTGGACGTCAAACATGTGATACTAGGTAAAATAACGGTCGAAAGGACCGAAACGTAAATGTCAAGATCGATAGGGAGAGACGATAAAGGGGGGAACACATCTGGGAAAGTATACTCGTAAAGAGTAAAATTACATTGTGAAAAATAAATATTAAAAGGGCTAGACAAAGAGTCGGGGAAAGTGAGTCTACCGTCAAAGGAGTGAACGGTAGCTCAAATAGCCCTGAAGGAGATGAGGAAGTGCGAGGGGGACGGAGTATTAATAAAAGCGCGCGTAGATATGATGTAAAAGAATAAACACAAAAAGGGGCAAGTAACCGATATTAAAAATAATTACGAGAAAGGTATTGCAACACAAAATAAAAGATACTCATCAAAATAAGTTACGTCAGAAAGGGATTAAGCCAAACTCATGGACTTGCATATGAAAACGCAATCCTAAGATAAGAGGCAAACAAAAAGATAAGAGATATGGCATAGGTCTTACTGTTGAACACACGTTACTCAGTACACCGGACCAAATACCTACACAAAAAGATACGACGAAATGGGGACAAAGAATAACGGGAACGAAACAGATACTCCATGGACATACTAGAATAGGCGAAACGCCCTAGTATTCCATACAATAAGCAAAGACAAAAAATACGTAACCTACCTTGATGGTATCAGCATTAATCCGGCATCACGGAATTACATTAAATGAACTAGATTCGCACCTCTACGCGCACCTTTATAAAAACACAAACGAATAAAAAGGCAAGGCATCTCGAAATTGAGAGCGGGTGCACAAACCAAAAGGTCCTACCAGGGAGATAAAAATCGGAAGACTGCCTAGAGAGTAACAAGGGGTTGTCACAGGAGACGGAAAAATAAGATAAAAAGGTAAGAGGTGTCACTAATCACGATTCGGCATAGTAAGAAATCACTATAACGAACCTTGATCAGCAATTATAGAAATGTCCACTGATCTGCTCGGCTATTCTGGCCAGTAATAACCAAGAAGAAAAGAGAACAATTCCAATAATTGACACGCCGAAGAAAAGAGAAAAAAAGGAAGACTACAGGTGGAAAAGAAAAACGGTTCAGATTTCCACGCACTCCCCCAAAATTTTTGTTACGTCCACCAAAATAGACGAACAAAAATTTTAACGAAACAAACACAAGGAAGGGAGAAGGGAGTAAAAAAAGGGTACATCACGAAAGCGACGGGAGGGAGCCTAGAAGTAGGGGAAGACGGGGAGGACTCAAAAGAGTGTACTTCAATGAAGATAAATATAAAAATCAAGGTACGAAAATTTCACAATAAGAACTTAAGTTAAACCAGATAAGACAAAATAGTTAAAATAAAATAAAAACCCTAGCTTCCTCGCCAAAATGTTTTACAAAAGTTATAAAATTAGAGATTTACAATATATAATAAATATATGTACACAAAAGCTGTCTTCCATAATCTCTCAAGGTAGGATGTCAGAGAGCAGATATGATCATTAACTAAAACAAGAAAGAACGATTAATAGAGAGCGATATTATCTTATTCTAATAATGGGATAAAGTTGAGTGGCGACAACCACGATACTCCGACAAAGATTAATTAGGGACGAGGAGAAATGACTAGACGTCATCTATTTAAATATTATTCGAAGGAATAACCTGAAAAGAAGTAGATAATTGAAATTGATAGCAATGCCATCTTGTGCCAAAGCACGTAAACTTGAAGAAATAAGCTGAAAATCATGTCACAAGAGAAAATTAAACATTTAAGAGAAAGAGAAGGTACTTGCTGCAGGCAGTCATTACTTACAAGTTCCACGATACGCCCCTGCATTGCTCACAGAGTGGAGCTCACCAAGACCTAGTCAATTACCTGAAAAGTAATGGCATATCTCCCTGTATTGAACCTATCTTACTGATGGAAGGAAAATCAGTTGTCACCGAAGCGTAGTCTGCTGAAACAAATCTTCTTAGCCTCACAATATGATTCGTCATCGCAAAGCTTCACTAGTTTTCCAAGGGATTAGTAGCATTGCAACGAGGGCAGATTGGTTTGATTACTCCTTGTAAACCACACCCAAAACAAAACTTCCCTTTTAGCGGTACTAAACAATCTCGGTAGGTATGTGACTCTTTAAGCAGTTCCAGAATCGAACCGGGGACGTGGAAGCATTTACATGAGGAGGGGCATTTACATCAAGGTTATGGGAACGAGGGATACTACGTTGGACATGATTCACAGCATTAACGCGAACATTAGTTCTATGTGAATAAACAGAGGCGAAGGTATTGCCTCTATTGATGCAGTGTCGTGTCGACCAACGAGCTGGAGTAGTATTATTGCCACGTTGCCCACATGCAGGCATATCGATCTTATTACTACATTCATTCATTTTGAACGCTAATTCGGGAAAAATTCATTCAAAAGGCTCTGGAGGGGGGATATATCGATTACACAGTCGGGTAGTTGCTTCAAATTCACGCCCGTGAATAAGAATATCTTCAGTATCTGATACTGAAGAGCGGCGAATAAACTGTTCATAGGAGGGATGTAAATTACAATAAACAGCATTAATAGTTTCACTAGAAGGCAGTGGAACTGGAAGACGAGATATTAGGATACGTATCGCTGTGACATAATCATCAATATTCTCCCCGAGAGCTTGGGTACGGGAGAAAATCTCATGCTTTAAGGCATGCTCAAAGTCAGATGGCGTGAATCTCCTTTTCAAAGAATTCACGAAACTAATCCATGAACTGAAGGGATACTGGACTAGACGGTACCATTTTAAAGCGTTCCCACATAATAGCATAGGGAGGCATTGAACAACACTGTCAGGAACCAAACCATAGCATGCACACAATTCTTCAATACGTGCAGTAAATTCAAATACCGAGGAAGTGCCTTCCTCCCCCGAATATCGGACATTCCATTTGTTCACGATGTTACCAACATTTCCACTATGGAAGTTTGAGTTATGTGCTGCCGGAATAGGCAATGTAGGAACTAGGGGGTCGAATTCCGACCAATCAAGTTTCGTCGAAGCATTGGTGTTGCCTAAATGCAACGCATCACTATTAGTAGGCGGCTCGATTTCACACTTGATGTCGTTATTCATATTTGTCATTATACTCGCAGAAAAGGCACGAAAATATAATTGATACAGGCCTTACCTTTAACAACGAAGCCCAAAAGAGTTTGCTACGGCAAGAAATTATCACCAAGATGATAATTTTTACAAACTCCTTACCAAATCCACAACAGTTTGTTTTTCTTTTATTCACAACAAAACTCCAGCCATCTTTTTGTCTCGACACATGAAAAACAAAAAACAAACGATAAGTACCATATTGCCAACTTACACATACGGTTGGACGTATTTGTGGGCTAAGCAGTCCTCTTATGTCATTTTGGGGAAAGAAACTAGGTGTAGTTACATGTAGAGCGATATATTCGAATAGCAACCACGCTCTGCTACCATTTGTGCCGTCTGGCCTTTCGCAAGATGCAGTTCGCAGTGGAAGTGTGTACAGAATAGCCTGGCGCTGGGCCCAATAAACCGGACTAAGGTCATGAAGGTATCAGAGGCGATAGATTGGACGTACACTGGCATGTGAATGCAAGTTCTATTCGAATGCGCTATACATTATGGGCCTAGCTTAGCTTAGCCTAAAGAAATAAAGACTAAATAAGGTACACATACTCAACACATAGGCAAATAAGAGGTAATGTATTGACCAAAGAGATAACATCAAGGAATGACGAGGAAGCATTACATGCTATGAATGAGGTTAAGTGGACGTCAAACATGTGATGTTAGGCAAAATAACGGCGAAAGGACCGAAACGTAAATGTTATGATCGATAGGAGATAACGGTAAAGGGGGAACACATTTGGGAAAGTATACTCGTAAAGAGTAAAATCACATTGGGAAAAATAAAGATTAAAAGGGCTAGACAAAGAGTCTGGGAAAGTGAGTCTACCGCCAAAGAAGCGAACGGTAGCTCAAATAGCCCTGAAGGAGATGAGGAAGTGCGAGGGGGACGGAGTATTAATAAAAGCGCGTAGATATGACGTAAAAGAATAAACACAAAAAGGGGCAAGTAACCGATATTAAAAATAATTACGAGAAAGGTATTGCAACACAAAATAAAAGATACCCATCAAAATAAGTTACGTCAGAAAGGGATTAAGCCAAACTCATGGACTTGCATATGAAAACGCAATCCTAAGATAAGAGGCAAACAAAAGATAAGAGGTATGGCATAGGTCTTACTGTTGAACACACGCTACGCAGTAAACCGTACCAAATACCAACACAAAAGATACGACGAAATGGTGACAAAGAAATAACGGGAACGAAACAGATACTCCATGGACATACTAGAGTAGGGGAAACGCCCTAGTATTCCATACAATGAGCGAAGACAAAAATACGTAACCTACCTTGAAGGTATCAGCATTAATCGGAATTACATTAAATGAACTAGATTCGCACCTCTACGCACACCTTTATAAAAACACAAACGAACGGGAAAAACGGATAGAAAAGGCAAGGCATCTCGAAAATGAGAGCGGGTGCATAAACAAAAAGGTCCTACCAGGATAGAAAAACAGAAGACTCCCCAGAGAGTAACAAACGGTTGTCACAGGTGACGAAAAAGAAAGTTAAAAAGTAAGAGGTGTCACTAATCACGATTCGGCATAGCAAGAAATCACTATAACGAACCTTGATCAGCAATTATAGAAATGTCCACTGATCTGCTCGGCTATTCTGGCCAGTAATAACCAAGAAGAATAGAGAACAATTCCAATAATTGATACGCCGAAGAAAAGAGAAAAAAAAGGAAGACTACAGGTGGAAAAAAAACGGTTCCACGCTTAGCGACCAAATATGAAGCCATCTCTCCTAACTGAGACGCATACCCGTCCGATGCAAATTGCACCTATACATCCTCATCCAATATAATATTTTGCAGAACAGGGAGAAAAAATAAGTTGGGCATACAGAGAAAAAAGTGGTGGCTCCATATTTAGCAACTAACCGCATATAAGAGGTTAACACAAAATCGCTAAAACGTCATCATATTTACCACCGTACTGTACCCTTATATCTGGATGATCCACTAAAATTCAAGGATGAAAAAATAATGGATTGTAGCATCTTGAAGTCCCGGCTAAAAACAACACAGTGCTACTTGGCGAAAACACTCACAATAAGGAACAGGATTTTATCAAACAGAATGTGCTATAGTAACTAACTACAGAACAGTAGGGTTCTCTATCTACTCAGGAAAGACGAGAATCAACGAAAATCTCGGGCGTATGGATGCGGATCAGGTCCTCGGGAACTTCCACCCTACAGCACATTCCACTACCATTTAACTACAAATACAATGCCAAATTTCTATAAAAGATGAGGAAATCGTAAAAACGTGCCTGTCATATTTATTGACATTGACAAATACACGCTTCCTAACACTAGCATTCATTATAAGCATTGTTAACGTTCAATTAGATCGAATGACTAACTGTCATTACTTTGTTACATTAAATACATGTTTGTTTCTTCTAGATACCGATCAAAATTATTTTTAAACGCTTTCATAAGCTCAAATAAAATAATGAAATAAATCGATGCATACAACTGCTGTTCCCTAGGTAACGGGAGTTTTATAACAAGATAAAATGTTATAAAGTTAAAATAAATATCTCCAAATAAAATGAATTTACCCCTGACGTAGATCTCCGTAATTACAAAAACTATTCATTACTCTATACAATTTATCTCCTGTCTCCTATCACTTAAATCCTTCTCATAGAAGTGATAAAATTCTCTACTCATATTTAAACTACAAAATTTAAAAAATTAGAATACAACTATAAACTATAACTATAAACCTTTCTTTAAATTCTAAATATTATTTATATACAACACAAATATTAACGCTGTAGTTCAGCAACAACTCAATTTAAAAATATAATATATACAACGGGCCAACTGCCTTCTTTACAGACAATATATACATAAATTGTCTTCCTCTTTCTTCACTACCCTTCAACGGACTTTAGAAAATTATCATTCACCATACTATGTCTTATTCGTGAAACTGTTACAATTCAGGATTCTATAATCCATGCAATTATGTAAAGACATAGTTCATAGACCTCCTACAACTGGTCTGTCATCAAAATAAAAATAGTTAATAAAAATATAATCTTCCAATTCGTTGAATAATTACCGCAAATTCAATATCTGATTAAGAACCATTTAAATATAGCTCAGTTTACTCTCAGTTTCAACAAAGATCCATTGATCCTATAATTTCTTTCAGATTCAACTTCATCTAAGATCCGCTGTCCTAATGCTTTCAAGGAGTTTCAACTCTATGAGACCATTGCAATAACTTCAAATATTAATAAACACCAACACTACTGCTTCTTCATAAAACATCTTATTTCAACCTCAAAATATGCACAAGTCTGTCACTACAGACATTCCTTCAACAATTGACCAATGGCTTCACAATGCTCATTGTCATCCTACAAATACCTCCGTCTGCTACGGGAATAAATAAATCTCTCTCTTAGAGATACTTCGCAGTTTCTTCCAAAAACATATTATTCTGAACTAACTTCTCATTAACAAATTCTTTTCGTAGTCTCAACATCCTTAATAAAATATGTAATAAAAATACTGGTTCTATCGATGAATTAATTTAACTGGTAATACGATAAAATACTGGTCTTCTAATAACAATATTATTTCTCTTATATATCACTCACATTTCCATAAAGCTTCCTATTAGCTGTGATATTTCCTTTCAATTCTTTCTCCAAAATCTTATTACTTCAAAAATACACTGTAATTCGTATGTACTAACTTCACATTATATTCTTTTACAATTTTTTTCTTTAATATATTTCTTATAAACTTTTATACTTTATGTTTGTTTGTCACCAAATATTTGTAACCAAATCTGTCTAATAAGTTATCAGATCGTGACTTTACATGAATCTCTACATAAGATCTTTAAGAATCGCATTCTCTAAAATGTACCTCTATATAACATTCTTGGAACAAATTTCCATTATTATCATCGTTGTCAAAAAACGATATCTTGCAATTCAGAAATAGACAAAATGAGATCTAAACACATTTAAACTTGACCATAAAAATATTCTGAACTAAACTGTAAAATCTACTCATTCAAATTTCGAAAGTCGCAAAATTCCAAAAATTTTAATAAAAATTCTAAAATTTCAAAATCGACGAAAATCGTGAATAAACATACACATGACGTAGTTATAAAAATGTAACATCGAAAAACTATAACAATATTATGTAAACGTAGAAAATTGCATTAATAAACAGTTGTCGGATATTCTCAAAAGTTTCTACAATACTCCTATAAGATGGGAAATATTGTTGGTCATTAGACTACCTTGTGTTGCGTTATAGATGACTGGAAGTGGGCTTTCTTCTCTATCCTTCAGAAACGGATTGTTTCTAATTGCTCAAGACTGCATGATGTCGTGTGGGCTTCTACGGTCTCCTACAGAAGTCTCCATGCGGTCAGGTACGGGATTCGAACTCCATCATCTTCGTGTGGCCGTCCTATCTGCTGGTGAATCTTCTTGTGTGAGATGGGATACCCTTTCTCGCTTGATGGCACTGGTAACAACCCTAGCCGCCCTCGTTCGTGAATTCTTCTGTCTTCTTTCGCCAAAGTTCTGATACATGTATTCGTCATTTTAGTTGCTGAAATGACATTGTAGATGTAGAATATTTTACATGGGAGACACGAGATGTTAATCTCCCCCACGAGATCGATGTTATGTCATTTCGAATACTCTCGTTGTCGTCATAGTTCTGTTCCCAGTAACATCTAAGTTTGTAATTATTTCTCCTGTAGATTCAGTCGTATATTCTCCCTCAACTTCAGTAATTTCGACATGGTTAAAATGTAGATTAATTTCAATAAAATTTTAAATATCGTTGTATGTCGACTTGATATATATTTGCACAAACTAAGTGCCTTCGTTCGTTAATATATTCTTCAGAAATATCGTAATCTCTATCAGCTTTGATATATTGTTGAGTATTTCGTTGGGACGTCCTTCTCTCATGAAGTTGTAAGTATTAAGAGCCTCGATTCTTCTCTCTCATCCCCCTCGTCAATGCTCAAGTAAGAGTCCTTTTCAGAACAAGGATCTGATTCGTTTCTTATTATCGATGATAGTAATAATCCTTAATTAAACAAATAATTAGCCGCAATGTTAATAAATAGTTCTTATTTATTATTTAATATCTTCCATGATATTACGATGTGTTAAAATCATGCTGGTAATTAGCTATGCTCATTGCATTGCTTGCTCTTATCTAAGTAAGGTCGCTTCTCATTGGCTGTGCGACACGCGTATTGCTCGAGTCTTCCCCTACCATGCTCGAGACACACTTACAGCACGTGCGGGAATCGGCTCGCCTCGGGAGTCCTCGATTATCTCCGTGCAACATAGTTCCTTTCCGCTACGAACTGTGCAGTCTAGTTCTAAGTCTCCCACGTGACTGCTAATTTTCTCATTGGTCGGCTCGGTTAACTGGCTAACTCGGCGAGGTACAAACCTGTTCTGTGGCTTGTTTCCCGAGTCGCTATATTTTATCATGGGACAGTTTAGAAAACTTTTGAAGAGATGAATATTTCCAAGCTCATATACATATAAGAGCACAGTACCATACTTACCAAAACGAGATATGCACAATAACACAGGTTATCAGAAAAATTAAACATGCATATGTGTACGCGCGACTGATGAACAACAACAACCTGTCTTTCAGATAAAAGAATGCATTTGTATGAACTTTCAAGGTTAAGTTATTTCCCTTCTATCACCGTGTGTTGCCTCGGGGTACGTTTTGAGACCCCGAATCCAAAGGTCCTGGGTTCTATTCCGGCTCAATTCTAGGATAAAGGTTGAAACAAGGTACTCTGATCCTCGTTAGGTCAACTGAGAATAGACGGGTATGATATATACCTCAGATATCCTAGAAGTGAAATCCGATGGTTCCCCACTTCTATATATTTAGCCAAATTAGCCAAATATCGCTGTAGTTTCTAACGCAATTCCACAGCCACCTCTTCCCGAATCCTAGTCTCTATTAAATAGTATGTTCACAAACTACAATACCAATTACAACGACACAGGGCATCAGACAGATTACGCACACGCAAGTACAAGGGATGATCCGAAAATAAGTTTCGTCATTTTCTTCCCAGGGACAATTTATTGCCAAACTGACATACACCATGGCTTCATGAACTATACACCTTGCACACTTTCTCGGCATTATCGCCACCGACATTGAGGCACTTGTCGTAGCGTGCAATCAGTTTGAAGACACCACTCTGGTAAAACTCTGTGTCCTGCGATACAAAGCTTTGTCGCACAGTCTGCTCCACCTCAGAAATGGTGTGAAAGTGACGCCAGGAGAGTGCAGCTTTCAACGCATGTGATGGGCCCGGGCATGACCAATACGCAGTGTGGACATCACGTCTGCCACCGTTGTGTGCCTGTCCGTTAACACCTTGTCCTGTACTCGAGCAAAGTTGTTTTCATTCTTGGACGTGGAGGGAGGACCACTTCTATTTTCATCCTCCACATCCTGCCGTCCTTCACTGGACATGAAGCACCAGCGACTGACTGTTGGACGAGACATGACCGCTTCACCTTACATGGTCTTCAAGCGTTCATGGATGACTGACACACAAGCCCCACGTGCCCATTCATACAGGATAACAGCACGTATTTCCTTCGGTAACCACGTTGTCAGTTCACGTCTGTCTTCCATCGAGAGTTGTACTCGAATGATATCGGGCACACTGGTCTGCTGCTCCTCTCTCTTCGTCGGTGCTCTGCGCATGCATAATTCCTCCTCCACTGACGCTCCTTCCGTCGTTGAACCAGCTATGGGTGGGGATTTTTATGTCGATTATGAGTGAATGGTATAGTAAAACAAGAGATCAGTCATAACAATTCATGGTAATTGAGACAAACGGTAGAAAATAAGGTAAAATATTTTACTATTATTATATAATAGTATTTTGAGAATCTCCGTGGCTTAGGCGGCAGCACGCCGGCCTCTCACCACTGGGTCCGTGGTTCAAATCCCAGTCACTCCATGTGACAGCTGTGCTGGACAAAACGGAGGCAGACAGGTTTTTCTCCGGGTATTCTGGTTTTCCCTGTAAAGAAAATCATTCCAGCAACACTCTCCAGTATCAATTCGTTTCATCTGTCATTCATTTAATCATTGCCTCGGAGGAGTGCGAAAGGCTTCGGCAGCCAGAACAGTTCATATCCTCGCCGCTAGATGGGGGCTTCATTCATTCCATCCCTGACCCGTTCGGTCGACTGGAAGCAGGCTGTGGATTTTCATTTTTCAATATTATTTTGAAATAACCTATGATGAAAATTATAATTAATCTTAGCTAAACGGCTCGGATTATATTTCCAATTATGACAAACACACCGAATGCGACACGTTAGTGGTTAATTATTACAAAGACAATCTATAGATTGATAGTAAAGCGGAGGAAATATTGTATATTTGTGTATACTAGCGGACCCGTGCGAGAACTCTCGAATAATGAGTTGTGTACGCCCCATGTGTACAGACTACCCAACCGGCTCTAGTGCTATGCGGGCTTTACGCGACACAGTTCTCGGAGGGGCTATCGTCTTGTTTATTTGTTTAAAAGCGCTTTATAAACATATTAATATATTTCCGTTGACATTTCAAGAAATGCAAGATTTCTCCTGTAGTATTCAGACGATTTGGAAGATTTTGGTTCAAACCACAAGTTGTAACTTCCTCTGGTTTAGGAGCTTGAGTTTTGTGAATCATACACCTAAGCGTTTTATATAATAAGATTATCGTAATTTTAGGATCACATATGTGTAGGAATTGATTAGAAATGGACTAAGATAAAGGAAAAGTGTAAGTGTATAGATTAATTTATAGTATTGTTAACGAAGACTTTTACGTTTAATTTTAAACCTTGAAATTAGGGCACAGCAGTTGCTGGTGTGAGATTTTATTTTAGTTAAACAGCTGATGATAGCGTATTTTTATTTAAGATGACAAGGTTTATTTTTCATCTGTTGTATTGCGTTATTGAATAAATTCAGACACGTTTTATCGTTTCTCTGAACTTTTATAATTATCTGCGTTATTTTTGTAACGAATTAGGTAGTAGTAGTATTGTGCTCTAGTAGTAGTGGGAGTTTGAACCACGGTGTACCACCCTTCCCCCCCCCCCCCCCCCCCCGAGAATCGCAAGTTCCTCACTCTTCTTTTGTATTTGTCGACCCAATATCCATGTAGTTGGCACTATGGCACAATTATAGCTCGGTGTACCCTATTCTTGTTCTATATGCCAGTAGCACTTCGGAGTTTTTGTAGATGCTGCGATCCACCTTCAACTTCGTATATTGACAGATTTGTAGCCAGCAAATACGGGTACAGTATATAACATATGAACAATAAGTAAATAACACTCCTGGAAAAATTGCATGTATAAGTTCATGATAACTATTATAATGGGGCAATCTTTAGGGTTATTTGCTTCGATCTTCAAGCGGTCGTCATCAGATCCTGAAACATGAGTTGAGGTTCAAATGTATATATGCTACAGTAATATCTAACTACTGAATATAAATGATGTAGCGCGTACAATTGGTATTGATATTTTGATTCGCAATTTGATTCCCGTTTTGTCAGGGTAGTTTTATTTATACGGGTTCGTTAGTTATATATTAATTGTATTGTACGCGCTGTAGATATCATTGTACATAAATTTTAACCTGAACTCAGTGATCAAGATCTGATGATGAATGCTTGAAGGTCGAAAAGCGTAATCCTGAAAAAATCCCCATTAGCGATCTTAAGCAATATATGTAGTTTCTTCCAGGAGTATTAGGCCTATTTACTTTTTGTTCATATAGGCTAGTTTATACTGTACATTGTACCCCGCCCAGTCTTTGGGCAAATTCGTGTTGACCGACTAAAGAGCTACAAAATAGTGACAGTCATTTCATATCACCCATGAGAATATTTCAATTATCGAACATCTTATTAATTTACGAAAGTGTTCAAATTGAGAGAGTGGTAGATGGCCACTACATCTGCTATTCTGAAAGCGACGTGGTTTGTGCTAAGAGCATTACCATACATTACAAACGATGTGTCCACAGCACGTGGGTGCATCCGGGTATTGCTTCCAAATGAGCGGCTTGCTATCGCTGTCATGCGGGCGAACGATAACTATCGCCATGGGTCGCACAAGTGAGACAAAGATCAAATCTAATAAAGAACAGATGTGTACTCCACGTGGTATCAATGCTTGCGTCATTTCAGAAAATTAGTTCGATAGCAACTTTTGTTGCATGATTAGATGGCAGCCATTTCTATCAATTCAAATTTATGCATGCATTCCACAAAATGAATTCATATGGGCGTGATTTAGCTTTTTCCGATTTTTTGCTGAGAGAAACAAACAAATATTTTGTTACATTTTATGGCCATCGATGCTTGTTTTCAATCACTTTTAAACATTTATACATTTTTTTACTTCAAAATAACATAAATAAAATGAGAGGCTCATAAGTCCCGATTAACTTCTTTCCAAACAACCAGGCTCTGAGTGAGATAAATTGACAGCCTGGGATATAATGGTTTTGTCATCCTTTGTAAATAATTATCAATAATTGTAAATAATTTCATCGTATGCCAGTACTAATTACATGCTTGATTCCTTTAACCACAGATTAAAGAGATCACTTGGGCGTCTGTGTACCTGTCTCCTGTCTGTATGTCCGTCTGTCCGGTGTGTAGTGTACATATTCCGCCTGAATCGAACTGAAAAAAACATGCTACAGTAGTAGTCCTTCTCCCGTGTACTTTAACGGCACTTTATATTTCTGCCGCCTTAGCGATAGCAATATGGTGGCCTTCTGAATAATCATTGCATAAATTGGCTATCGGCTGAAGCAATCATCAGATCTCCACAAAACTCGAACCTCACGTACCAACATGCATGGGAAATCGAACGAAATCGTTACATCTCTCTCTGCCAAATGATTTGATTATGACGGGCATGAGTAAACTTCAAGTAGGCTACTGTATTACTTTATCATCCAGTAGGTCAATATTCATCAAAACTGGGATTCAAGAATTTTAATATGGCTGATGTGAATTAACAGAGTTAAAACAACATTATGTTAAATATTACGCGCCATCTGGAACGAACAGGTATTAGATATACATATCAGTAACTTATTATCTAGTAAATATCCAAAGTCAAAACGTAGCAGGAAGTTACAATCATATTGCATACACTAAGTATAGGGATGAACTTAATAGATTAAAGGCGGTAGACAAGTGTACTATCAAAACATTGAAATCGATAACACCGAATGAAAATGAGCAATTTACCCGAAACTCAGCCAGTGAGCATTCGCAAATAAGGAAAATCATTCTCTTAACCGCAAGGCTGTTATACAAAACGTAACGCATAACTGTAATTCCGAATGTACAAAATATTAGAATTGAATATGCAGCATTCAATACAGCTACAAGGACGGGAGTTGGCAAGTCAGTAGTTTTGTACAAGATACTGGGATAACTAAAAGTCTCCCATACCAATACGAACTATAAGGGGATATTACTGTTCCCAGCATTTAATGGTATATGACACAGAAAGGTTATCATTTCAACTGTACTGAACCATAGGCTGCTGCACAAAAAGAAGATACAAATAAAATCACGAAGTTGAAAGAAAGCAGGCTATGTGTTCCTTATTGAACATATTGTTTTCTTTTCAATTCGTATTCATATAAACAACAAGATGTTCAGTAGATAACAAGTTGCCTGCTTTTTCTGAAATATATGGGTGAAGTTAATACTATTTGTCCTTATCAAGAAGTATAATTTAATGCCCTCGTGATAAGCATTGTGTCGTACCCTATATAATACTCCCAGCTTACAAAATTCGTTGCAATTCCACTTTTGCATCCAGTGTAATTGATTGAAACATTAGAAAAGTACGTCCATCCACCATCTTGAATGTGTGTAATCTTTTATCTTACGCTTTCTGCGCAGAAACCTTTTTATCTGAGACTACGTATTTGAAACTGAGATAAATAGTGGATTGTGGATGATAAAGCGTTATATATTTAAGATGGCGGCTGCATACAGTATGCAGTGTGATGAGGTAAGTGCAAGCGAGGTGTCTTACTTGCTTCCCACCTGTTGCAAAGTTTCGTGTTAATTGTTCAATTGGATCCACCAATGTATTAAAGAGAGTAAGATATCTCTATCTGTCACGGAATTTTTTGTAGAACTTTTCATACTGAACAATTCTTAAGCTCATAGTATATATTTAACGGTTTACCAAGCGTAAGGCCCACGGATGGCTTGATTTTCTTTGACTCGAATCACTAAAATCGTTACATCTCGCCTTCCTTGTTTTTCTGCAGAAACCTTCCTCGAGAAACCCATTACAGAATGGTAAAACGGCATCAAAAACCATCCAGTGGCTCACCAGATCACCCGTTACATCCAAGGATCAGGGACTTTGTTTTATACAGTACAATGTAGAGATTTGTTTCTAAAAGTTATAATTTCAAGATGGCCACTACGCGCTATATTTAATGTGATATAACTGTTACCAATATGACGTAGGCAGAGGCTCGAGTAGGTTCCAGAATGTGCATGAAGAAGGATGACGTCACAGGACCGGAACTGATGAATGAGCACAATAGTTCAACTGGGAGGTTATAGAGCGCTCTGATTGCATACCTCCGAGGCAATGTAGTAAGGTCACGAACCTGGGGTCGTTCACTTCACCTGACTTACTTTTGTGCAACAGTTGGACCACTATACCAGTCTAGGATATAACTCAGTGCGGAACAATCGAATTCGAAACGGAGTTCAGTGCGTTTTTTTATTGGAGTATTATCCGGCATGTGCTGTATGCGCGGAAAATTGTGATAAAGATTATAACAGTGCAATCATAGTTTGGAGTTGTACGGGACTCGATCGGCGACCGGACGCAATAACGTGCAATATCATGCAGTTATAATGTTTGATCTGTAAGACTGTTACGAGCATATTAAACACTGTAAGTTAACGCAGCAGATCTGTAGATCTTACGAGGCATAGCAACGTGTATTGTGAACTGTTGCTAGCGGGGGTAAAAAGCCAGCCGGAGAACAGGTGATTCTCATTCATTCTAGAACTTGATATTGTGTAACAACAGAGTGGGGAAGGGGTTAATGAACTCTAACCAAGGTCGAAGCAACTTATGGCTGCATGTGTCAGTGACCTATATCGCCACTTGAGCGATAATTTCGTTACGTAAATTGTTACCACAAGTGATCCGATTAACGATTCGTGAAACGGACAACACCAGTATCCTATGGGTAGACGGAACTGTATTTTGATGCAAGAATAAAAATTATGATAAATATGGATATAACGGTCATCGGCACAGTGCGGACAATCTAATGTAAATTCGATGGAGGAGATTATGGCTCGTTAAATGAAGATCGTGGGGGTTTCCTGAGATGGATGACGGTGAAGGAGGACCAGATGGAACCGTTCGGAGATCATGGGGGCCACGTGACATGCCAGGAACCAGGGGGAAGTTGGACACTGGAAGACGAGGAACCAACACCTGGAGATAGACATCAATGGTAATATGGATCAAAGGACGAAGGTACAGAGAAATCCACCATAAAATGTAGCTTAGCTATAGCAGTAGTCTTTAGCAGTTGGAGACCATATCAAAATGTTATTAATTACACAAAGGATGTGGGGAGTGGAATGTAATAATCACAATTTATGGATATCGCACCTTAATAAGAATAGATTTTCGTAATATTTAATTTGGCAGATAAAATAATGTGGAAAAAATGTTTAGGAAGGAATTGAAGAAGGATATTTAACACGAAGTTTTAACACATTAGCACAGACCATCCACTGAGATCAGGTTACACATTATACATGCTAAACTTACAGATATGAGTTGTGTAATATATAAACGTAATTAACACCGAAGCTCGTACAATCTACAGCGTAAAATGATTAAGAAGGTCGTGGAATAATAATAATAATAATAATAATAATAATAATAATAATAATATTAATAATGATAATTGAAGTATGGAAAATGATGATTATTGAAATTAATGGGGTATTGAATAATGACGGTTCGATCTTACCCATGATAAGGTTTGTTCCAATATTGAATGAAATTGGAATATAGGAATAAATATTGAATGGTGATTAAATAGGTTTAATGATCCACAAAGTAAAATCATATAATGTTAATTTTGTGCTGAAGATTATCACAAAAAGTGGTAGTTATTGAAATGAAACCATAATTCAATGACATATCTGTGTGAAAAACATCATGTGTTAAGAAATAATCCAACTTCAGTGTCATAAAAATTAATGTTAACGTCCATATCTGATGAAAGAAAGGAGATAAAATATTGTGCTAAACCAACGCGTGTAAAGGACATGCTAAGATTAAACCAGACTTGAACAAATTAAATAATGTAAAGTACGCCACATGTAACTGGATGTGGAAAGTTTGAATTTATTGTGAAAATAGTTATCAGAAACAAAAACAGTATTAATATCGTGTATATAAAATGTGAATATACTTTTACCATGCGTGCACATCCATAGTGTAAATATAATATAGGCATTTATTTAGAAGGAAATCCAGTGCAAGGAATATTTTTATTTATTTTTTGTCATTTTCAAATGCATCTCACAAATGGGCAATATGATAAGAGATGGTCGAGGAAAATGTGGTTAAATGTAAAATCCAGGTTAGGGAACATTTTGGATTTCCGTAAGTTCATTGTGTCAAAAGCTAGGACTCGTAGAGGTTCTGTCCCAATGCTATTTTGATTTTGCACATGATTTAATCCTTTTTTTCTTCAACTTCATTGCACTGCAAGCCTTAATTTTCGAGGATTTCTACGTGTAGGGTAGGCATTGTCGCTTTATTTTATTTTTGTACCATATGCATGGAGAATAAATGCAGGATGTTTCTTTTAAGGCAACTTTCATTTAATCTTCATAATGAGGCCTGAACTATTGTAATAATAATGTTATTGGTTTTACGTCCCTTTTAACTACCCTGGCTTTTAGAGACGCCGGGGTGCCGGAATTTTGCCCCGAAGGGGATCTTTAACGTGCCAGTAAATTTACTGACACGGCTCCCTCGCATTTGCGCACCCTCAAATGCCAGCTGACTGCGCCAGGTTTCGAACCTGCAACCTTGGGCTCAGCAAGCGAGAACGTTACCCCTGAGCCACGCAGTGTATTTTGCCTGAACTATTGACAAAATAACTTCGTGTTGGTGATACCAATGAACCCTATCCTATTTCACGCCCTGGGATTGTTAGAATCTCGTCCGCACGGAGCCTTTTTTTTGAAACCGAATTTATTTATATCGTTCAGGATTTTTGTTCATTTTTTATTGTTGTACCGGACTCTTGTCACGGGTTGAGGTCACCCAATTCGAGGCTGGGGTATCGGGCACATTACTATGAATAATGGAATGAGGTCTTATGTATGGTACTCCTCTGTCACTAAATTTGGCATTAATTGAGCTATTATACCCCGAGTTATATTTATTCAAATCATAAGAATAGGCCAACTGCCAACGAGAACGTATGGGGGTCGCTGTTCTTATGACTGGATCATAGGGAAACCACCTACAAAGTTCTATATTACTGCTCATTTTCTTTGTTGTATCTTTATTAATACTTAAATAATCACATTCTATATTTTCAAGATGGCCACCGTGCGATTTATTTATAAGGGTATTCTTATGGCTTACTTCAGCAAGCTCCCTTATATGGTACTTCTTTCTTAAATGTTACACATTATTTTTCTATTTAAAATTTCATGACGGCAGCTGCACCCATTGATCACTCTGATATAGTCATCGCTAGGGCCCGGATTTATATGCACAAAAAAAACTGAAAATATGCATGCAAATATGCACTAAAAATTAGAATATATGCACGGAAAATAATGAAATATGCACTTAAATCATGCAATTTTATTCACTTACCTATTTACAGGTATCATTTGTTGCAAAAAGAAGCATCACAATAGGTAACTAGTAGTCTTCCAATGTTTTCTGGAGACAAACTATGTCTATTGTCCGTCAAAATGAGTTTATAGGCTGAGAATGATAGTTCTACATCAACTGACGTGATTGGACAGTACTTATACACGGGCACCAAAGTTTCGGAGCATACATCTGGCAAGGATACCCTAGTTCCACTCAAGTATTGACTAATTAACTTAATCTTCTTCAGTCCTGGGTTCGAATTCAACACCTTTTCTAACTTGCATTTAATCTTCTCTCCAATTTCGCCTTGAGCCGAATTCAATGAAGATGCAGCTTTCTCAACGAGATCAAGTGATTCATGGAGGAGAGTACCAGAAGATTCTAAGCTCCCAATGGCTTTTGGAAGTTTAGAAAAATGTGCATGAATGAAATGCACATCTTGATAAACAGTAGTGGTTTCAAACACAACTTTTGCATCACGGACACACGCAATATGCTCATCTTCAAGTTTTTTAACCACTTCTTTCACTTCATTAAAATTCTCCTGATAAAATGATACTGCAGATAACCATGTCCCCCACCTAGTCAGGACAGGTTCAAGTGGCAAAGGAACTTCAGGTAGACAATCTTTGTAGAACTGGGCACGAGCTGGTGTTTTCAGAAACAGCTTCTTCTCACATCCAATTAAATTGTTAACAGCTGGACACTGTGTGCGTATTTCTTCTGCAATGCGCTGTAATCCGTGCGCTAAACAGGTTACGTGTATGAGTTTCGGATAAAATACTTGGAGGGCCTTTGCTGCTTTCAACATATACGAAGCTGCATCTGTGAGCATTACAAGCACTTTACAACAATTATCCTCAATTTCAGATGGCCACAATAGTCGCAGAGAATCATTTACAAATATTGCTATTGTGCTATGGTTGGTTTTCTCTAGTACTTTACAAGCAAGAAGATGCGGCTTACCGGGTTCGTCTGGATGTAATTTACCAACCACGAAATTTGCTATGTAACGGCCACATGAATCCGTTGTCTCATCCACCGATATCCAGACATAGTTCCTTACGATATCAGAACGGATCAATTCCAGGGTAGATTCATATAGCGGGGGTAGGTAATTTTTCCTAAGAGTTGATTCATCTGGAATGTTTTGATTTACACAATATTTCTCAAGAAATTATCGCAGAACTGGATTGTTTAAATTATTCCATGGAATGTTGCTGCTTACGAAAGCCCTACAAAGATCATTTGAAAATGTATTAAGAATACCGGACTTAGGCTTTACCTGCGTAAGAAGTAGTTGTTGTGGTGTGCTGTTCTTCTCCTCCTTTGCTTTAATATGTGCAGTTGTTTTTGAATGCTGTTCACGCTGAAATTTCTTTTCACATTTTACTTCCTTTGAGCAAACTTGACAGTATACGATGACACCATCTGTTGAATAGTCCCTATTACCCGACACCCACTGATTTAGTAAATCTCTTCTCCTGCTCTTTTCCTTAGGCAATTTTAGAAACTAACACTTGAGATGCAGGGCATTAAACTGGGACGTAACTAGTGAACTGAAGATACTTCTGTCCTGACCAACTGCCCAACCCCCTGAGATTATTATCTACTGTAGTAGAGAAAGGAATTCCGGGAAGTCCAGCCAGCCTGCCTACCCATACCTAAGCTATCTGTTGCCATTGTCAGTTGTGAAAGTAAAGTGCTGTTACACAGAGAGTCGAAAACACCAATTAGTGAGGGACGCACATTATATAGGCAACTAGCTAGGGATGCACAAAACAGATTTATTTTAGTAGTTCTTGTAATAGTCCTTAAATTCAGACATACATACCGGAATATGCTGTTACGTCTAGAATATGCACTTAACCTCAAAATATGTCAAAATATGCATATGCATATGTGCATATGTGAAATGGTTTTCCGTGGTTTCCAATTTACTACAACAGGCAAATGCTGGAACGGTACCTTCGGACAGGCCACGGCCGCTTCCTTCCACATTCTTGCCCAGTATTCGTCACCTTATCCATTCTATATCTCATCCCGGTGCGCAGGTTGCCCACGGGCGTCGACTAGAAAGACCTGCACTCGACCTCTCAGGAGACCACACGACAAAAGAAATCATGTTGGTAACAGAGGCTCCCATTATGAAACTGCTTGAATGCCAAGTACTGTGAGCATTGATTCATTGGATCATAACTTATGGATTATAATACTTGCATGAATTGCACGGCCGTCATCTTGAATCTATTTGGCTGATAACCCTACAGTGTGGGCACCAGAAGCTTCCCAACTTTTAATATGTTATTCCAAAATTTGGCAGAGATTTGATGATTAGTTTAGCCGTAATTTGATTTAATCTTTGAACATTAGGGTGGCTGCCATTTTGTTTTCGTGAAAATGGCGGTGATATAAAATATGATACTGTTATGTCAGTTACCAGTAGTCTAGTATCTCAGAACTAAGTTTGATTAAAATCGGTTTCGTCGTTTGGGAATTGACAAGAGCGACAGACACACACACACAGACACTCGGACTTTTGCCCTGTGTAGATCTCATAAGTCTACTTTCAGTTTTTACAAATTCGAAAGTTGGATATCATAATACGAGAATGTATATCTACCCTTCATTCCCGTTTCTACAGGCTCGGGGATAAGATTAGATCCATTTAATACGAGTCTGATATTACTTTACGGCCGGATGCCCTTCATGATGCTAATCTCATCAGAAGAGTTAATGAAGGATGAAATAAATGACGATATATGAAACTGGACAAGGAGCTGGAAGGAAGGAAGTGGCCGTTGCCATGGTCTACTGGAAGGAACAGTCGGACTGGTATTTGCTTGTTTTTTTTTTTTTTAATTGGTGTATACGGAGTATTGTGTTTCAGACGGTGCCTTTTCTCCTGCTGTTTATGATGATTATTTTACGGGCCAGGGACATCTTCGTAATGAGCTCTGTGTGTTTGGATATGTGTCGTTTTTATTTCCATCAATTAAACGGTTTAGTGACTGTATCAATGTGTGTAATTGTAATGGTTAGACGTAAGATGGGATTATGTGCACTGGGCCTAGTATTGAGGTAACTTTCCAGAATTTACCTAGAGGGAGTGAGAAAATAACGGGGAAAAAACACACTCAGGATGACCACTCTCAGCGCTGAGGACTTCGCTGGGGGATTTCAGCGAGTGTACATGACAATTCCAACACGAAAAGAATATATTATACGGTCAACAGGTATGTGACCTCGTGGTGTAGCCGGGTACGTTAAATCGCTCATCACGACCACGCTGGGAAACTGCAGAAAGTCTGGAGATCAGAGTTTCGAATCCTGGTTCTGACAGCGGCAACCTTGAGTAAGTTTTGTTTTTCCCTGGAATTTTCCAGACTTCCTTCAGGCAAATGTCAGAGCAATAGCTTATTTCAAGTCCGGGGCCACCTGTCCCATGTTATTTGTAACTCTTCAGTTTGTTAACACGAATTTGCCAAATGACTGGGCTAGTTGCAATGTACAGGATGGCGCACGAAATGTCATACATCGAAAATGGTTTATAAAATGTGTAAATCTGGGCTCAAAACCATGTCCTTTCGTGAACAGAACCCTTATTTCATGCGTAATTCGACAGACAGCAGCACATATCGTGCATGCGTACCGGCTTCCAGTTATACAGCATGGCGGACAAAGGGAAGTTGACGCGCGAACAGAAGGTGAAAACAGTGTTGTTTTATGCGGAAACAAAGACTGTAACTCGGACTTAGGAAAGGTTTCGTGTTCATTTCCGTACCCGGTGGGCTCCCTGTCGGCAGACGGTGTATAGACTGGCCAGCCAATTTGAAACAAAAGGAGAGAAAACGAACCCGTCTCAAGCTAGCCCGCTCACCGGATAATATTGCTGCTGTGAGAGCGGCTGTTGCTTGGAGCCCCTCCAAATCCACCAGAACTGCCTATGTTCAGCTGGGCATCTCTCGTCGGTCAATTGAGAGAAGACTGCAGTCTGAGCTTGACCTATTCCCGTACAAAATAACATGTCATAAACTAACGGCGCTTGACAAGCAACGGCGAGTACAGTTTGCTGCGTGGCCTAATGCAGAAGGTGATCCCGTACTGCACAACACATGGTTCAGTGATGAGGCATATTCAACGGTGCTGTGAACAAACAGAATGTCCGGTTTAGGGCGAAAGAAACGGCCTGCTATTGTGCACGTGGTTGAAATTCATGGTGTGAAATTGTGCCTGTGGGCTGCAATTTCCATTCTTGGAATTATTGGGCCAATCTTTTTCAATGACACAGTCAACAGTGCGCGTTACATGGACATGTTGCAAAACAGTTTCCTTCCACAACTCTTTGCATCACGACTACCAATAGAGACCCAATGGTTCATGCACGATGGAGCTCGTCCGCACTCAGCAAATGTTGTTCTGAACTTCCTGAATAAATATTTCAGGCCCCGTGTGATGTCCCATCGACATCCCGAACGTTTTCGGAGCTGCTCAATCTGGCCACCACATAGCCTCGATCTGAATCTCTGCGATTTATTCCTGTGGGGATATTTGAAGGAGACAATCTACCACCAGAAACCAGAAAATGTACTGCAATTGCAAGCGGCCATTGTGACTTTATTCCGAGGGTTGTGTGAGGACATGTGTCGTAGAGTGGTCACAGACATGCAAGTTCGTCTTGAAGCTGTTGAACGCCGAGAAGGTGGGCATATTGAACATGTCCTGCATACTGACTAATCATGCACATTTCAGTGAATGTTGTAATGCCAATTTTTGTTAAATATGTTGTATATTAAATATTCTATAAACAATTTCCAGTTTATGACATTTCGTGCGCCACCCTGTATATAATATGTAAATAACACTCGCAGAGTAAGTTACATTTACTAGTTTATGACACGGTTATAATGGGCCAATTTTTAGGATTGCGCGTTTCGACCTTCAGGCGGTCATCATAAGATCCTGATCACTGTGTTAGGGTTTAAATGTATACACAATAATATTATCTAACTACAGGATGTAGTACTTGTTGCTGTTTATAATGAAAATCAACAGCCTGCTTCCAGTCGACCTACCGGGTCAGGGATGGAATGAATGAAACCCCCATCTAGTGGCGAGGATATGAACTTTGCCGGCTGCCGAAGCCTGTCGCACTCCTCTGAGGCAATGATCAAATGAATGATGGATGAAATGAAATGATAGTGGAGAGTGTTGCTGGAGTGAAATTTTGACAGGGAATGCCGGAGTACCCGGAGAAAAACCAGACTGCCTCCGCTTTGTCCAGCACAGATCTCACATGGAGTGACCGGGATTTGAACCAGGGACCCAGCGGTGAGAGGCCGGCGTGCTGCCGCCTAAGCCACGGAGGCTTCGCTGTTTATAATACGATTTGCAATTTGAATCTTGTTATAAGGTTGGTTTGTTTTAAAGGTTTGTGAATTACGTATAAGTTGGTATTAAGCACGTGTATACTATTTAGAACAACACATCATAATAAATAAAAAGATTTAAAATTAGAGCATGTGCTTGAATTCTATATGTATTCTATATGGTTACTTATCTAATTGGAGCCGTTGCCGTGTAGCCACTACCTAATCACCTAACTCATCGCTACCCCATCCCCAACTCTAATATTTACAAACACTTCTACAGCCAATACAGAAACCCAGGTTATACATCAGATATATTCCCCACCCAAGTACACGGGGCTGAAGATCAAAGATGTCCCAATCCCCTAATGCGAATTAATAAGTAAGTTATGTGGAAACGTAACAAGCAGGAATATTAATAACTCAAGCAGGCAATCAAAACATCAGAGTTGTTATCGAACACCTCACATGACCATATTGTGCTTGAATAACGGCTAGTCTGCCGGGACATGGCGGAGTTGCGGGCAATGAATAGCTGATGAACTTGCTGGGCAGGTAGGAGCTACTGGGTCTAGCTAGGAATGCGTCGGCGTTGTCTAAGAGACAGGTCGGAGAACTGCACCAAGAGAAAACAAACTAGGATACAGGCAACAAGCTACGTAGAAACTTGGCAAGTGTTGTGATCACTATGAAACGTTTCTGCAAAAAGAAAACCAATCATTAACATTCCAAGACAGCTAGTATGTAGTTGTCGTTATTTCATTAGGGGCTTGGCGACATCACGGTCATGTATCCACGTGTACTTGGGTGTGCATATACTTAGCCTGTCTGATAACCTTTCTTATTGTGGTGTCTGTAGTTGTGTGTGTATTTGTAATTGAGGCAAGGATTGGGAAGGAGGCGGCCGTTGTCTTGTGTTAGGAACCATCTAGGTATTTGCCTGGAATAGAAATGGGAAACCACGAAAAACCACATCTAGGATGACTGAGGTAGTAATCGAAACAACCTCGTCTCAGGTTTGCCTTACTTGGCTGAGTGTACCCCGTTCCAGCCCTCAGGCCTGAATTAAATTTCTTGGCACAGCCAGGAATCGAATCTGGACTGCCGGGGTGGCAGCTAAGAATGCTAGTCACAACACTACGAACAGATCAAACAGCTAACATATTCTATGAGTGTTAGAGATAGAAATAACTAGCCATATTATTCGTTGTTCAGAAGTTATGAATAGGGCTAGGATTTTTAGGTAAATAAATATTTTTTTATGTAAATACATATTTTAAGCAATTTTTCTATAAATACACACATTCCTGCTTTTCACTTATTAGCACATAAAATACATAAATATTTACATTTTTAAATCAGTATGCTATATCTTTCAGTTTATTGCATTTTTGTTCTGTGTTACTTCAACGAGGAAGAAACTGTGAGCTATCTAATCTTCATGCAGAGCGTATGTCAGCTTGCAACTGTGTTATTCCTAACTTGTCGACCCGTCCCACTCGCTGTGGAAGCCGGGGATTTCCTTGTCCATAGCCACATTGCACCACGTGCTAGACCTCCCCCTACCCCAGCTACCTGGAACCAGTGTCACTCACATGCAGTTCATTTCTGGCACTGTGAAGCGTAAGGCAGTTCTACGACGCCTAAAGTAAAAACAACTACAAGTTATCGTCTGTTGCAGAATTTAAAGATAATTTTACTTCTGATGGAGGCGTTCTGTTCTGCCAACCATGTGGTAAAGCAATCAAGGCTGAACAACGATCTCAAGTTACACAACACCTCAAGGGCAAGGAACATATTGCCGCAGAAGTGTTTCGCGATAATCGTCGGTCATTTGTGAGGACAACCTAAAGATGCATCTCGTTGTGTAGGCTATTGTAATTTTTTGTAGTCACTGAGGCATAGCATTCATGAGCACTGCATATTGTTTATATTCACATTAATAAACTAAATTATAATTAAATATTTTTAATTTTTTGTCACATATTTCAGATATTTTTAATACATAAAAAATAAATATTTTCCCGATTTTTAGCACCTAAAAATCCGAGCCCTAGTTATGAATTATAAACCCAAATAGAGGCGTTGTTGTTGTTGTTGAAATGAAAATCCACAGCCTGCTTCCAGTCGACCGACCGGGTCAGGGAATGGAATGAATGAAGCCCCCATCTAGCGGCAAGGATATGAACTGTGCCGGCTGCCGAAGCCTGTCGCACTCCCCTGGGGCAATGATTAAATGAATGACAGATGAAATGAAATGACAGTGGAGAGTGGTGCTGGAATGAAATTTGTGACAGGGAAAACCGGAGTACCCGGATAAAAACCTGTCTGCCTCCGCTTTGTCCAGCACAATTCTCACATGGAGTGACCGGGATTTGAACCACGGATCCAGCAGTGAGAGGCCGGCGTTCTGCCGCCTAAGCCACGGAGGCTCTGTTGTTGTTGTTATTGCAGTTTATTCATTTTTTGTTGTTGTTGATTTGTATTTCGATTCCCGGCTCTGCAACGACATTTAATTCGTGTATGAGAGCTGGTACGATGTTTACTCAGCCACGTGAGTCAGAACTAGGAAGGGACGAGTTCGATTCCTACCTCAGCCATCCTAGAAGTGGTTTTCCGTGGTTTACCTATTCTCTTCCACGTGAATGATGGGATGGTACCTAAATTTAGGCCACGACCACCACCTTCTCTGCTAGAAATACACACACTACTACAGCCATCACAATGACACAGGTTATAAGACAGATTCTATATGCAGTTAAGTAGACGGCGCTATATGACCACGATGTAGCAAAGAACTTAAATAAATCAACATTCAACAACAACGATTTACAAAGGGGCTTTGAAGCATCGTGGTCATATTGCCCGGTTTACTTGCGTGTGTGGAATATTATTGATTACATGGGTCATTGTGATGGCTGTGCTGGTGATGTTAATTCATATGTAGAGGTTAGGTCATATTTTTCATCATCCCCGTGAACATGAGTGGTAGGCTTATTTTCACTTGCCGAGAAAACATGCTCAGAAAGGTCACTCTCAGCGCCAGGATTTGAATCTTCAATCTCCAGACTTCCAGCTCTTCCGTGCACTAGTGATTATTATTCAGAAGACGAGAGACACATAGGTGGTCACGGTCCATCAGGATTGTATCCTCACCGCATCTCTGACGAGAAAGTTTGCCGACCGGGACTGTCATCACTGCTAGTAGACCCGTATGGAAACATAGGTTGATGTATCTTCAAATTAAGCTATATTCTACTTATGATGGGATTTGGCTTGCCCAAAGCAATCTTTCCTCTTTGCTACGTCATCGACATTTACCTTGCATCTCGTTGTAAACGCAGGGAACAAGACCACACCCCTCCTCCCCTCCGCAAAACGTGAAGCTCGTCCTTCATATATCATGTAGCAATCATATAATCCTCCCCGTTCCACGGAATATACCAGTGCCACAGCCCGGCGCAAGAACCAGACAGTTCCAAAATAAATTTATTTCCAGAGACACAAAAAACTGAATAAAGTAACTACACACATTAAAAGAAGTATTGCATCACCTTGGTGCGAAGAGGTCCTGCACCTTGACATATAAATGACTTAGAGATATACACAAACAACGTTTCAGCTCTTTTTATTGCTCATGAAAACCACACATTGCCACTTATACAATCATACAGCAAGCCTTTCGGATGTTGTGGTCCTGATTGCAGCATACACCAGTACCACTAATACCGAGTACTCTTGCATTGATGCATCCCTGTATCCGTCGTGGCATACTATCCACTAGTTCATCAAGGCACTGATGGTCCAGATTGTCCTCCTTTTCAACGGCGATTCGGCATAGATCTCTCAGATTGGTTGGTGAGTCATCTCGTCCAAAAATTAGTTATTTTCAATGTATCCCAGGCATGTTCGATTGCGATCATGTCTGGAGAACATGCTGGCCAATTAAGGTGAATGATGGCGTTTTAATGAAGGATCGCATTCACAAGATGTGCACGATGTGGGCGAGAATTATTGTCCATGAAGATGAATGCCTCCCCCAAATTCTGCTGATATGGTTGCACTATGGGTCGGAGGATGTCATTCATATTTCGTAGAGCCGCTACGGTGCCTTCCATGACCACCAGTGGGTACGTCGGTCCCACAGGATACCACCCCAAAACATCAGGGAACCACCACCTTGCTGCACTCGCTGGACAGTGTGTCTAAAAAACGTTCAGCCTGACCAGATTGCCTCCAAACACGTCTCCAACGATTGTCTGGTTGAAGGCATGTGCGTCACTCATCCGTGAAGAGAACGTGATTCCAATTCGGACGGGTCCATTCAGCATGTTGTTGGGCCCATCTGTACCGCGCTACATGGTGTCGGGGTTGCAAGGGTGAACCTCTGCATGGATGCGGGAGTGAAGGTGCGCATCGTGCAGCCTATTGCGTACAGTTTGCGTCGAAACACGACGTCCTGTGGCGTCACGAAACGTATTATTCAGCATGGTGGCGTTACCTTCAGGGTTCCTACGAGCTGAAATTCGTAAGTAGCGGTCATCCACTGCCGTCGTGGGCCTTGGACGACCTGAGCGAGGCATGTCCTCGACAGTTCATGCATCTCTGCACCTCCTCCTTGTCCAAACAACATCGCTTTTGTTCACTCGGAGACGTCTGGAAACATCCCTTCCTGACACAACGTAACAATGCGGATTGTATCAAACGGCGGTATTGACCTTCCAGGCATGGCAGAACTACAGACAACACGTGCAGGTACCTCCTTCCTGGTGGAATGACAGGACCTGATCGGCTGCCGTACGCCCTCCGTCTAATAGGCCCAGCTCATGCATGGTTGTGTATAGCTTTAGGCAGGTTTAGTGAAATCTAGGAACAGTCAAGGGGATTCTGTTCGTGATGCTATATCGACATTCTGCGTCAGTAGTCAGGCGATCCTGGAATCGACGTGATGCAACACTCTTTTGATGTGTATATAAGGGTTATCAAAGTATACTAGTTAGAAGCCCCTTTCAGTTTATTCACACAACCGCTGGAGCTGTCTTGTTTCGTGCCCCGGTAAGCTATGTACTGTATACTACGGAGAATACAATGACGTATAAGTGAGCCGTTCTTTCTTGACCGGTACATATTACGTTCGCAGCGGTGACTCCACGCACAGTGAGCCTTCATACCATTGTGAACAATGCAAATAAAGGGCGTAATGTGTTCTCGCTAGCACATGTGCTTATTCAGTGGTGTCAGTGTTCTGCTCGGACATAAATAAGAATTCTCACGCGCTTATGACCAGCCACGAATGACCGGTCCATTTATACCTGAGTTATCACTCTATAATATTTGATTATAAAGCAGACACATCGTGAGAGTAATTAGCATTACAAAGCAACAAGATGTATTTACATCAAGGAAATGAGGTTCACAGGAAGTTCATAATTATGCAGCACCAACATGATCACCGGGTGCATCATCACTCCCAGATGAAAATATCTGGTTGTAGAACCACAAATAGTCCGTTGGAACATACTTCAAAGCTACCGTATATCATTAACATCCTTCGATTTATTTGTATTGACTTTTAACCCACAGGGATGTAGAGGACTTGATGCGTTTGGTAAGGAAAGTGTAGCTCCTGCTTTCTCCAAAACAAAGAAATTTCTTACCATGGTACTCTCATTGACACTGCATGACAGTCCATTGCTATTGTATTCAACGGATCTATATGTTGACACTGTCAACGTTGCAACTTACGAGTACTGACCTTGGGTTGAAAGAAGGATTTGAAGTGAGTTGTGTAGTACAAAAATATTGTTCTTGTCACATTATGAACAATGAACTTGCAACTCGCATTCTGTACCATGGCACGATACTCCTTTGGCAGAAATATTCTCTCGTACAAAGTGGCCGAACATGGAACTATAGGGACTGCAAGGACCACACTTCTCCAGGAGATGTCTGGGATCAAGCGCCGGCAAAAAACAGTTAAAGCGACCCCATCAGCTCCTTTTACACTCCCACTACGCACCAAATCAGTGGAGCAGTACAGTTTTTGCACATACAGAGCAGTTTTAATGATAGCATACAGCAACAAAAAAAAAAAAACGAAATTGACCAAAAAGTGGAGCTGCCTGGTTCTTCAATTACGTACAATACTCCAGGTCCCAGGTCCCAGGTCGCAGGACCTTACACGGGATCATCGCGTACATGAAACACCCAACCCAAGAACATGTTGGTCAATCGCAAGGAAAGCAACTATGACGGTATTCCATTCCCAAATTAATAATTCTGTCACCTACATGGAGTGAGAATTTGTATGAGTTTAAAATGTAGACATGATATTTGGGGATGAAATACCGTCATAACATAATCCCTTGTGATATGACAAACATGTACTGTATGTATAGTTTCAGGGGAATGTTTCCTTATTAGCAGTTATATACGGACTATACAGTCAATGCGGGAAGGAACTACTAAGATTGCACATGAATTTAATTCATTCCGTTATATTTGAGACTGCCTTGCCTTTCAGTATCCAATCTAGCCTGCAAGCCTCTGTTTGCGAGCAAGTCACCTTTATGATCCTACCTATATAATCCACTTAGCACTGCGGTCTCCTCTGCTTCTACACCTCTCACTTTCAAATCGTTCAAAACTAAATCTAATCAATTCCAATTTCTACCTCTGCTACTCTTAATCATCAAAAGCTAAGCTCATAAACCTCTTAGGTAATCTCTCCTCGCCCATTCTCATCACATGACCCTACCACCTGCGTTAGCTCAGGTGAACAGCTTCATCAAATGTGTTCATTTGTAACTTAGCATTTATCTCTTCATTACGAGTATTCTCCTGCCATTGCTCCCATCTATTTGTCGCAGCAATCATTCGTGCTACCCTCTATCAGTTACTTCCAGCTTAAGTAGCAGATATCCTGAATGTACCCAGTTCCCACTTCCATACATCAACGATCGATCTAAATACTGAGCAATTTACGGAGAGTTTGTCGCTACATTAATATATTTCTTCCAGAATACTAGAGTACATCACAACTGAGATATCCCTGCTTGGCCTTTTTTGCACCTCGATTACAACTTTTCCACTACACTACCATCCTGGGAGAATACTCAGTCCAAATACTTAAAATGGTCCACCTGCTCCAATTTAATTCCTCCTATCTGGCAGCTAATTTAGAAACATTCGCCGATTTCAACCCGTCACGTTGCACCTCTCCCGTCATTCTTTTCTGATCAACTCTGATTAGTTTTCGCTTAGAGGATGCGTTTTAATCTACAACTCAAATTCAGCTTGGGTTAGTAGCTAACCAATACCAGGCAACGCAACTACATAATTGTTTATTCATCCCACATCACTTTAAAATAACTTTGCATTATGTGAAAAAATATCCAATCACACAAGTATAAAAATGTCCCACCCTTGATCATACAATGCACCTGTCAAAAATATACAAACCTCGTTGGGTTTGGGAATCTTTTAACAACTATCCACTGAGTTCCGCTGTAATCAGACAGCCACTCCGGGGCCTCTTCTGATTTCAACACTAAATATTTGTTTGGATTCATCCTCAAGATTACTTTTACACACGTAAATCTCCCCACTTTGAAATTATTCCCACACCAGGACAGCCCAAAAATGTGTAATCTTCGTGCGTGAAAACTGGACCAATGAAAATTTGCCTGATAAGCTGGATCGAAATCAGGGAGGTTTTCTAAATATTCTACCTGTCATCCCATTTTCTTGTGGTTCTTCCTTACCAATATCACCTTCGTTCTTGAAATTCCACACTTCCTTTATTTCTGCTCGAGTTCTAACATGTGAGCTTGTAAGCTTTCAACGAGGTCTGTCGTTACAACCACGTCATCAGCATAAGCCAAACTACTTACCTCGTTTCCACCTAACTGAATCCTCCAACAGTAGCGGTGAACAATTGTAATCTTGCCTCACTCCTGTGACAGTATTGAAACAAAAACTCATCCTACCAAACATTCACTCCAGCATAGTGTAAATACTTAAGATTGCCTTTAGCAGCCCTCCTTCGATAACATAATCCCTCAGGATGCTAAGCATCTCTTCCCTTATTCTTAATAAATTGATACTGACATCCTCGGTGTGGTCTAAAGCCACACTGGTTTTCATCCATCTTACATTCAGCCAATGATCGAACTTTCCTTCCTACAATGCCAGAATATACTTTGTCCGGGACAGTTATCAATTAAATACCTCTATAATTGTTTAAATCATTCCAGTTATGTAAATGAATTTTGATGGAGTCACATTGTTCCTTATTACTACTTTGCAAATTACTGACACATTTCATATGATCTCTGGGAGAAGAGACGCAAATTTCATCCCGATACTGACTCTCAAGGGAACTTCGTGAACGTGACCTATCCGATCTCACTTTGCATACTTGCTAGTCATTTTGCAAGAAAAGTATTTGAGATTGTATTTCATTCCGTCTAGAGAGGGAGAAATTGTGCTACTTTCAATATGAGCGCGAGGTTTAGAATATCCCAGTTGGACATTCGCACTCAGTTTGCGACCTGACCAGCAATTTTGCAATGCCTTAATGAGATCGAAAAAGTTCACGTTAGCGAGATTCCTTTGGCAGTACCAATATGTCACGTGGCAAACCTGGTTCTTGTCAAAGTCTTCTTGCCTTTCAGGTCAGTGTGAAATTGTCCCTCCTCCCCTGATTCCCATCTCAGCGACCAATCCTCGTTCAACTGGATATGTTTCTACCACTCTCTGGCCTTATGCAGGTTAGCTCGTGTCATTCTTCAATGTCTTCTGGAATGTGATGAGGGTGTTTTTTAAATTAAGTACCGGTACCAGTTTATTTTCAAAGAACCAAATAAATATTATGCAACCAATATATATGATTTACATCCTACACAACTGAAACTGCTTCTTCACAAATTCAACTCCTTTATTAAGGCACTTGCTTTAACAGGGACCAAATCATAGCATGCCTTCGGCATAGAACGACACCGCCTGTGCTGAAAACAGTCTGTACTCTCTCTCGCTGAAACCATCATCGTGATTAAAACGTTTGTTTCCAAGGAGTGCCCCTATAAGGAACGACTGAAATCACTTGGTGCCAAACATGGACTGTGGGATCATGCACATGTTCACAATCATCATTGGACATTCGAAACAATTTCCTCACCATTCCGCCCAATACGGCACTTTCAGCATGCACCTCACACACTTGGTGATGAATATCAAAAGGTTTATAGTTTCGTGCATTCAAGAAACGAATCATGGACCGCATCTCACATTCAAGATTGAGTGGCTGATCTATTGTCTCGAGCATCTGAAGCCCTCACTACAAGATGGCCACACTGTGAGACTGTCAATCGTTGCATAAGGCCTGTCAACAGATGAAGGATGCCATTGCGCAAGTCTAATATCGTAACCGCAGAGCTGCACCGGAAGTATACGGAAACGGGGTTTACTTAATAACCGCGCCTGGTGTATCCTAAATAATTGAATTGATAGAAGTCACTTTTCAGTGTTGCCTAGTTCTATCAAAGAAAGCTTTCAAGTCAGTTAACACAAATTGTGCCTAATAAAATTAGGTGGGAATACCCGCATTTTTAGCCTATTTTCATGTATGAAAAATAGGCTTATGAGTTCACCCTTTGTCCATGTGTGTGTGTGTTCGTCTGCATGTCCCACTAATAAAATCTAAACGGCTGGAGCGATTCCAATGAAATTCGTACCCTCTACATTTTGATACATCTCACCAATCCAACATGGCGGCTGTGCAAAATATTTCACCGTCATTCTATATCTCCGAAACTATTACCGATATCACCCTGACATATTTACGATGATGGGCAATAATTAGCTTAGTTTATCTATGTGATGCTTAAAACATGTGAGGTACAAAATCAACATGGTGGCCAAGCAAATTCAAAATATTCAAATGGCATTTTCTCGAGATTTAATCACACGAGCCAGTGAAACTTGGTAGAATAAATATTGAACCCTACAACAAAATTTAATCTACAGGTATCAGATTCAATTCAATTGTTCTCATAAAAACAAGATGGCAGCTGTGCAGAATTTTTTTCATTATTTATTTTTTGTTTCCTAATCGTGAGATAGAAGAGAACGTTTAAATAATTAACCTATGTAATATTCTCTGTACAATATTACATAAGTCTATGACCTATATAAGGAACAATCCAAAATTGCTATCCGAAATATTTCGACGGTTCTCAATATCTCCGAATCTGTTACAGCAATCAAACTGAAATTTTGTATGTTGATAGAGGCTGTTAACATAAGATCACCTATGGGCTTTTCAATAACCTGATGAACACACATACAACAAACTGGCGATGCGAAATTTAAATATTTATTTATATGTTTCTCGGAAAATCCTAGTAATAGGCAGGATAATTGTAATGGTAAAGACCAGTGGTATATATGAAACTGGGCTATTTAGTTCTTCACGGAGCTACTTGATGTACAAAAAATCCTGTTGTTTTGGGATAAATATCTTGTGTAATATTTATTTCAGGTTAGGCCATACAAATACCTGTTTCCAAACGAATGTAATTGGGCACAATTTGTGTTGACCGACTGGAAAGCTATCGTTAATATCCTTAAGAAGAAATGTGCACATACTGTAGTTAAGTGGTTACCATTATTGTCAGATATTCTGAGAATCAGGTTGGATTCTCGGTTTTGAAAGAAATATCCTACGGTTTGGTATCATTGACATGCAAGTCAACATAGTGGTGTCAATTTTCGAGGACTTAGCATCAGACTGGTGAAGTTACGTAAGTCTACTTGTCTGACTTCGTGGCGACGTGAATAGAGCACTCAACTTGGGTCCAAGGGGATCCAGGTTTGATTTCCAGCTGGATCCTGGCTCTGACGCATCCCGAATGCGAAGTGGGGGCTTTGCTCTTTTCAGACACTCCCTTCAGTGTACTGTTAATATAGTGTAAGACACTGATAAATAAATATGAAATGAAATGAAATTTAACCTTCATATGAATAATTCCCCTGACTTAGAGACTGAGTGATTGTGACGTCTTCAACATTCATTTCATCCTCACGCAAGTCACCAATAGTCATCAACTTAAAAGACCTGCACCAGGCGTCTATGAAGGCCTCACGCCATTATTATTAGTATTTATATTATTATTGTCATTATTATCATTATTATTAATATTATTATTATTATTATTATTATTATTATTAACGAATAAATTAAAACTTTATAGGACTGTGCATTTCAGAATAGTTTAACCTCACGATTGAACATCAGTTCATTCTAAGAAGGTAGCATAATATGAGAGAACATTAGCAATAATTAAAAGTTGGAATATAAGACCAAATTAACACAGGAGCTGTAATTTACATGTAGGTGGTATCTTTATTCTCTTGCACGTTGCACGAGAAAGTTCTTTTAGACATTTCCTTAATTAGTGCATCCATAACGAACAAACTTTAATTGAGCCCGTGGGGTATTGCACTATGTAACTTCACTACTGCTGTACCGCCAGAGCAAATAGCTCCAATTACAACCAACGTTTTTACTGCAAACAGGATTTTTATGTGATCATGTTGAATCAAAATAACAGGAGAAACACTGCTGAGATGTCACTTGTAATGCAAATAGAATAAGACAAGACATTTAACCAACTCTTTATTTTTTCTCATATACCAACCAGCATAGCTCAGTGCGATTACGCACGGACCAGTTTTTTTTCTTCAGTAACTTAGGAGAGAGGAGTATCCAAATGTTACAGGCAGTCGTATAAGAATTAGTAAGGAGGTGGGCTCAAATTTTACGGGCTGTCGTATTAGAATAGTTGGTACCGGTCGTCAGCCACTGAAGTTCAGGAAAGAACTGTTACGGTACCTGACTTAAGCACCCTACCACCTTCTTTCCAACTAACAATAACAACCCTGTCTCTCTACAACCCATTGTGGGCCTTGGCCTAACAACCAATCACTACTCAGTAATATGGCTTAGAGATTGTGGGGTGACGCGTTGTCAACGCGACGTGTGCAATCGGCCGGTAATCTAGTCATCCTTTTCAGCTGTACCTTATAAAGACACAATGTTAACATAGTTTATCTGACCAATCCTACACATTCTAGCATTCTTGGCTGTCACCATCAGGTCCGGGTTAGATTCCCGGCTCTGCCAGGAAATGTAATTTTTGTAAGAGGGTTGAAATTGAGTACACTCATTCTAGTGGAGAAAAAACTCAGCAGGGCGTGGGTTCAGTTCCTACCCCAGCCTTCCTAGAAGTGGTTTTTCATGTTTTTCACGTCTACTCCTGATAAATCTACGCGTGCCTCTTAACTTCACGTCACGGCCTTCTCCTCCGCAACCCTCGCGCCAGTTACAAATACTGTACGTACAATCCTCTAGGCCCATACACTAAAATAACACAGGATATCAGAAAAATTCTACGTAGCCTACACGAGATGGTTGACAACTACTGTATGCCAAAGCGCTTATTGAGGGCTGCTAAATCTACAGTTACCGGCAGATAGCTCTGCACTTCCCCATCCCACTCCCCTGTTATACAACTGCAACGTAAAACATTTGCCACGCTGGTCGTGTCTGTGTATGATTGTGAGAACCTACTGCCACGTGCGTCAATGTTCTCAGATAGGGAAATAATCCACAAGCTCCCCACACCGCTCTACACCCCTCTCCTTCTGTTGAGTTCTCAAGGTGAAGCGCACAGCTAAACGCTGGTATCTTTGCGTGTGGCGAGAATACAATCTGTGGAAGATGTCCACATACACCATGTCAAGAACACAACATATGTTACATTGCGAAATGAACCTAGACATGTAGGAATGAGGGGAAAGCCCACGGAGGGGAAAGGTATAACGAGGTAGCAACCTACACAAGAAAATTCCTTCCAGGTCAGTGTAGACTAGGGGCAGATTACCTCGTAGTTCCGCCCCTTAAAACAACAGTAACTCAGTGTAGACTGTAGACTGTGGTAGTGATAGAAGCCCCACGAGAACGAATCCCACATCCCTCAAACAATAAGCTAAGTTCATAATCCATTCCAACCTGTCCACTCACTAACAATCACAGACGTCACACTAAACAAGCAAACTTGAAGGTCAATAACCGCTAACAATATCTTAACAAAAAGCATATACTGTATAACTAACAAATCTTGACAAGTTGCGTTGATTTATAATAACTGCTGTAACTGAATAATTGTAGGCCTGTTTTTGTTGTTTGAGTTTTCAGTCTTTTGACTGGTTTGATACAGCTCTCCATACCTCCCTGTCCTGAGCTAATCGTTTCATCTCTACATAGGCCTATATATTGGAAATTCCATCACCCACATACTTGTAGACATTGATTTAACGGGCTTAAAGGATCTGATGATGATCGCTTGACAGTCGACACTGGTCATCTAAGTGAATTTATTAATCTCATATATTTTTTTAAGTTTAGGGAAACACTCATTACAATTGAGTACAAACTTCTTGACCGAATGAAAAGCATTTGTTTTCATTCTATATCATTGTTATTCGCTTCAGAAATAGCTATAATTTGGAAACCGAATAACGTTCAATTTGTACGGCGGAATTAAAAATCTGAAGAGTTTCAACATATACTATCATTGTAACAAAACACTTAAAAACAGCTCTTCATACATCTCCCATTCCTCATTCCAAAACCTATTTCCCTTGTTCCGGCAGTACGTGCTAAAGGGGTCTAATCCAGCGAAGCGCCGCATGCAGATAGCAGTCATGTTAAGAGCGGGAGGAAGTGAGAAATTGGTGTATTTGCGAGGAGCGAGTTAAACGTTAAATAAAGGAAATGCGCTCCCCGCTCCATGAAGCCAAATGAACATTTGCACATAGAGTCAGAGACTCATCAAACTTCTATATTGGGTGAGTGAGGCAAGTTAGAATGAGATTGCATACACCAGACTGCGCTCTGCAGCCACTGAGCTGTATGCAGGAAGTGAGTGGTGGGATTAGAACATGCGGAGAACATGGAATCAATTTCACGCTGCTTCATATTCACAAAAACCAATTACTTCACGCTAAAGAACCTGGACGTTATTTGTATTAGTATGTCTCCACTCCCTTCCTCAGTTATCAGTACATTACTGTAATGCATGACAATTGGAGAGGTTTGCTTTGTACTCGTAATGTAAGCCATGGCTGTTGAGATCAACTGACCATTGATCGGCTTGTGGATGCTAAGCTGTAAATGAACGTAAAGGCTGCTCAATGTGAGGATGATAGCTATATTGTGCTCGGGGTGTGAGACGAGCCTCAGAGCGGATACTAATAACAGAAAGGCGAGCCAGGGTAGTCAAGTGGTAGGGAGAGCATGGGTACAAGCAATGAGTCGTTATTTTTTGTCGTGTGGCCTCCTGAGAGGCCGAGTGCAGGTCTTCCTAGTCGACGCCCGTGAGCGACCTGCGCTCCAGCATGAGAATAATAATAATGTTATTGGTTTTACGTCCCTTTTAACTACTGAGGCATTTTAGAGACGCCGAGGTGCCGGAATTTTGCACGGAAGGGGATCTTTAACGTGTCAGTAAATCTACTTACACGGCTCCCTCGCATTTCCGCATCATCAAATGCCAGCTGTCTGCGCCAGAATACGAACCTGCAACCTTGGGCCCAGCAAGCGAGAACGTTACCGCTGAGCCACGCAGCCAAGCACCGGCATGACAGATGGAATGGATGAAGATGAATGAAACTGGGCAACTATGAGGAAGGAAGCGGTCGTGGCCTGTCAGAAGGTACCGTCCCAGCATTTGCCTGGTGTTGAAAATGGATAATCCACGGAAAACCATTTCAAGGACGGTCGACGGCTGGGCTCGAACCCATGCATCTACTGAGTCAGCAGGGAGTTTGCCCCCATGACATAACGCTGCGCTTTAGCGAGCGTAGCCACCGCTGTCGGTAAAAGAGTCGTTAGTGAGCGCCCTTACCCGATGGCCGCGAGGTGGAGTTGGGTTGGAGAGGAATTAGGTATGTCAGGACTTCCTGGAAGAAAGATATGTACGTAATTACATTCTTAATTTTAAAAATTTGGGCACTTTTATGTGGTTCATATAAGAGCATTTCAGCAACTTAAAAGAACAGCAACACCGGCGATGACATTTGGTGGTGATTACTATTTTACGAGGCGGAACATCGAGGGCTACTTTTAGGGGCAGATGACCGCATAGTTCCGCCCCTTTAAACAACAATAACTAACTAACTATCGAGGACAACTGCCTACAAATGATGAATGAATGAATGAATGAATTCTCTTCAGTCGGTCAATACTCTTGTACCCAATTAGATTGGGCGAATAATAACAAATATTTTAATACCCGTACCTGAAATAAATATTAAATGAATTAGTTATCACTCAATTAACACACTTTTTTGTACAAAAAATGGGGGACAAGGTGATACAGTATTTGGTATTCTCCGTCCATTCTAATTTGGATCAATCGTATTGACTGACTGAAAACCATTCTCTTAATATATCACGTAAGCAACACTGATAAACGACTTCTAATTCTTCAATGAATGAATAAAAGTGGTCAAGGAATTGAAAGTAAGTGGTCCTGGCCTACTAAATCCGCCCTGGCATCTGTCTTAAGTTGACAATGGAAAGCCACGCAAAACCATTTCAAAGACAGCCAACGGTGGGAGTTGAACCCACTTGGTTCCTGAGTGTGAACATAACATCGTCCCTAGCTTGATAACTCTTAGTTTTGGAACGGTCGAACTGCGCTAATTGGTTTAAAGCCAGAGAGTCCAGTCAGAGAGTGGGAGTAGGCAACCTCTCCTGAAATTTTAGTTAAGCCATGAGTTGAGCCATAGGTACGTACACCTAGATCCCCTGGAGTTTCCTACATCTAATCAGTACAGCGAACATGTTATCCATGAACCGTGAATTGCTAGTTATGGGAAACTACAAAGAGTATAAGTGTGAGTTGTCACAACGAGGCCAAAAGTGCAGGTGTTCGAACAAGGAATGTTCTGCCCATTTATTTACGAATGCACATTGTTATATAGCAGAATACATACAGCATTTTGATATCGTCTTAAGGCTCATAGTGCAGGCTATACCTTTCCTACGAAGACATTTTTACAAAGCTACAAGATAAAGAATAAAATGCGCAGATCTGAATAGTAACTCGGAAAACAAATGAAAATCCACAGCCTGCGTCCAGTCGACCGACCGGGTCAGGGAATGGAATGAATGAAGCCCCCATCTAGTGGCGAGGATAAGTTATGAACTGTGCTGCCTGCCGAAGCCTGTCACACTCCCCTGGGGCTATGATTAAATGAATGACAGATGAAATGAAATAACAGTGGAGAGTGGTGCTGGAATGAAAGTTGTGACAGGGAAAACCGGAGTACCCGGGGAAAAACCTGTCGGCCTCCACTTTGTCCAGCACAAATCTCACATGAAGTGACCAGGATTTGAACCTCGGACCCAGCGGTGAGAGGCTGGTGTGCTGCCGCCTAAGCCACGCAGGCTCCTAGTAACTGAGAAAAACAAATAAAATGACCAAATTTGAGCTTTAAGTGCAAGACTAAAGTAATCCAGAAATCTGGAATAATGCCAAAACTTGCTAATGAATAGTATCGAATACGTCCTTGATATAACAAGAGTAGATAGCCTAGTGAAGAACACCACGAATATCAGCGCAGGTTGACACGTTCATTCAATATTTACCTCCACATTTGGAGTGAGGGGGGGGGGGGGGCAGTAAAACACGCCCCGTGCAACTTCCCTTGTTAGGATTTTCCAAATTGATACCCGTGGAAAGAATCCATTAGCGCAGCTCGGTATCATCCAGAGCTAGACTGGAATTAATACCTGATGGCGCAAGCATGCGCGAACCCGTGAGCTAAGGGGGAAAAGAAGGTGAAGGAAGGTAGTGGAGGGCACTGCTGTTGTGCCCCTGGGAGACACACTAACGTGCAATACAGTTGCTGTAGGAGTCGATGTGAACATTTCCGTACCAAGTAGTGAACGTTTCTCCCCTCTCAATCACGCTGCAGCACATGGACTCACCCGCATACGGAACTCTGCCGTCAGTTAATAAATCCAGTCTACCACGCTCTGTAGGATGACATTCATTTCCTTTGGCTTTAACGGCTGCTTATCTCAAAATTCTTGTTAAATCCAGTATCCATGAGAAGGCTTGTCACATACCTCTCAAGGGGCGCTCTCGAAGGGAGTAGCAAGTTAATGCTATCCCCAAGAACTTTATGTTGTTGTCTCCTTTGAGGGTCTTGGCCATTGTGGTCATTTAGCCTCGTGTACTTGGGTCGGTGTGGGAGTGTGTGTATGTGTAGTATCCTAGTCTGATAACCTGTGTTACTGTGGTGTCTGTAGTGTTGTGCGTAGTTGTAATTCAGGTGAGGATTGGGAAGGAAGCGGCCGTGGCCTTAAGTTAGAGACCATCTCGGCATTTGCCTAGAGTAGAGGTAGGAAACCACGGGAAAATACTTCTACGATAGCTGAGGTGAGAATCGAATACACCTCTTCCCAGTTTTGCCTCAAAGTTGAGTGTACCCCGTTTCAGCCCTCAGACCACAATTAAATATCTTGGTAGAACCGAGAATTGATCTCAGACCTCCTGGTGACAGCCCAGAATGCTAGCCACTACACCACGAGGTGGTCGAGCTGTTAAGAGGGGAAGATCACATCAGCTTTGATAATGGTGTAGCTACGCATATGAATAATCTCTTAAAATTTTCCGCTTATGTCAAGATATAAAACGTAATTTCTTTCAGTCGGTCAACACAATTGTACCCAACTATAATGGGAGGTTCCCTAATCCTGAGAAATATTTACATGAGATTAATAAATCTCATGTATTTTCTCTTCAGATTAATAAATCTCATGTATTTTTTTCAGTATTAGAGAGCCACCCACTACAATTAGGTAGAATCGTGTTAACCGACTGAAAATATTAAATTTTGATTACTAAGGCTACACTGAAAAATGCCTTCCAGCACGATTATCAATTCATAAATTTGTTCATGAAATACAACATTGTCTTTATCATGCCAAATTAATGCTGCTACTGCCGTTTGCAAATATGATGATGGTGATGATGATGATGATGATGATGATGATGATGATGGTGATACTGAAGTTGATCGTTGTATAAATGGGCTGAACAGTTTAGTTTCCTAGCAAGAGCTCATTTTAAAATAAGAATGTCACACACATGTCCTTATTTATGAATACACTGCGCCTTGTCTACAATCAAAAGGTCACAGTGAGTCGACAAAATAATTTTATAATCCTGAACTCTGTGACGATTAACGTTAAATGATGGGCTGCTGTCAAGGAAACAATAAAGTATTCCAATCTTGACAGACTCATATATTATGACTAAGGAAACTATTGAGAATCTAAATGTGTAAACGATCCGCCTTATTATGACTAATAAGGATATCGCTTCCCTCGATGTTAGGCCCCTTAAAACAACAATTATCATCATGATTACTAGATCCCTTCAAAACGGATACAGCAGTTCACTAGGGGATAAAAAAAGAACAAAATGAACTTCTTGTCTTATAAACGCGACAGGCTCGAATCTCTCTCATTCATATGCACATACAAATGCAAACCAATAATTGTGCATTGAATTAATCACACAACCTTCGGCAATGAAGGTGAGAACCTTAGCTGACTACGCCGTACACCGGCCATAATCACACCATAAAGAGAAATACGATGCGTTAAGCCATGCAGCCAAGCTCTCTGCGAACTCGCTCGACGTGGGATGGAGCCCCACCGTCGGCCATCCTTAAAATGGTTTTCCATGGTTTCCCCATTTTCAACTCCAGGTAAATGCTGTGACGGTACCTTCTGACAGGCCTCGGCCGCATCCTTCGACATCCTTGCCCAGATTCATTCATCTTCAATTATTTCATCTCTCATTAACTTCTCTCATAAGGTTGGCATCAGGTAGGGTATCAGGCCGTAAAAATCATCCGCCACAGAATGTCATCGCATCTCATCCCCAATGCCGTTGCAAATGGGAATAATAAGGGGTAGACATACATACAAAGAGAAATACGATATAGAACAGAAGGCGAGTAAACAAGATAAACCCAGCGCTTAGACAGGAATAATTAGTTGTAGGCCTAATACCCAGGAACGTAACTGAATATTTCGCAATCGGGAGCTGTAAGTTCGGAGATTTGAGGTTCGAATTCTGATGCTGGCAATGGCCATCCTGAGTGCGGATCTTCCCAACTTACTTCCACACTCCCTTCTGCAGGAAGCAAGATAGTGACTTATTTTACACAGCGGCGTATCCATGTGTATTAAATTGCGCACCACGATCATGACCAAACACGTAGATTGGAGATGTGAATCCTGGAGCTTGATTTAACAAGAATTCTGAGATAAACAACCGTAAAAGCCAATGGAGAGGGGAGGAACGTTCACTTCCCTCCTTGGTAAGGAAATGTTCACATCGGCTCCTACTGCAACTGTAACTGTATTGCACGTTCGTGTGTCTCCCAGAAGCGCAGCAGTGACCCCCTCCATTACCTGCCTTCTCCTCCTTTCCCCTCTCTGCTCACGGGTTCGCGCAGATTTGCGCCATCAGGTATTAATTACAGTCTACCGCCACTGCATTCCATTGGAGTTAAAAATGGGAAATCATGGAAACCCACTTCAAGGTCAGCCAACGGTGAGGTTCAAACCTACTCGTCTTCGGGTCCAAAGATATCCTGTCCCATGGCCTTGTGCATTAACTGTTGTAACTAACCCAGTCAATGAGGGAAATAAGAACATGTCTAGATAGTATAAAACAAAGTACCCGATTCTTGGATGTAACGGGTAATCTCGAGAACCACTGATTTGATTTTGATGCGGTTTTCACCATTTCACGAGGAAGGTTTCTATTGTAAATCATTCATTTATAACCAAAGGAAGCCGAGCAGTAACTATTTTTGTGAATCAAGTCAAAGAAAAACCTGCCATTCGTGCGCATTTTAAGCTTACGCTGGATAAACCGTTAAAGTTACCGGGCGAAGCCTGGGTGGGTTGCTAATCTCGAATAATGTTATACCTTTGAAGTCCAAAGAGACCAATCGTTGATCAAGGAACGTAAACAGCGAATATGAAGGAGAAGCGTGCGTGCAACTACAACCTCAGCTGGGTCTCCACGGTCACCAACGATTTAATAATTTATAGCAAAGTAACCAGAAGAATGCAAGGCACCATCTTCGGGGGTCAGGGGACTTTCTGCTCCCATAACTCATAAAGCAAAGAACATATTTTACTGGATGCTCTAATGAATTCAAGGATACGTTTCTAATCTCTAAATATCATCCATTTCGTTGAATGATTAATGAGGCCAAAGTAAGCTGAAACTTTTTATTTCAAGTCATTGGTAGGAATGAGCTGAGGCGTAAACCTTGTGATGGAAAAATAAAAAGTGAGATAACATGCTACCCTGATTGTTCCTTCATACTACAGTAGGTATAGGAGGCGAATAGCAAAAAGGTACTTCGTATTGGATAATTATATTTTCAATATTTGCTATCAGTTTTTTCAAAAAATGAATGCTGGATTGGAGAACAGCCTAAATTCCAAATATTTATTTTTCGACATGAGGTCCTTTTTCTCTTTCCGCTTCATATTCTGTATTAATAAATTAATTATGAATATTATCACTAGTACACCTAGTTAAAAGCGTATATCCTTCTAACGTCATTGATAACTTGTTATTATAACACATATTAATTATTTCTGATTTTGTTGAATAGTACTAGCTCAATCCGCTTCCACCCTCGTCCACTGATATTTGAAAGAAGAGTACCTACTTATTTTCCGAACGATGTGACGCGTTGTCACAATGCAGCATAGACAAGTGACGATAACTGTGCTGCGAAGAACAGAACAAAACAAAAGGGATAAATGTAAATACATCGAGAGAGCGTCGAGCTTACACAATAGCGAGATTAGAGAGACCCGAAGCGCCTTGAATTAGGCCCGCCTTGTCTTATCTTGCTTCTTGCCACTAGCGCGGTCGGCAAGACAGCTTTACCCAAGCTTGCATGAGAACGCTCTCTCACTAGCACTATAATCGGATACACTTTCCAACTTTACATCTTACAAATTACACAGCCCGCATTATTTTCGAAAAGAATGATGCGAGATTTAATGTACATCCGCTGATTTGAGAAGCAGAATGGACTGCTTCACATAAAGATTTTAGTGCAGGTACAGTAGACTTGAAAATACGGGTTATGAATGTGCCTTTCTAAAGTAAGTAGAACGGACGTTTTATGCACTGAGCGAATGAAATAAAGATGGTTCCTTAAAACACTGTAATATTAGCTCGATCATTAGAGGTGATAGAATACCTAGACCTCTATTTAGACCAAACATACCAAAGCACGAGCTTCATGAATATTTACGTATAGTCACAGAAGGGAGAACTGCATTCCATTATTGTTGAGAGTTATCAAACGTATCATCCGAATTAGGTACGATAAATAATGATCTCTTCCCTGATACGTGGATGGATTCGTGGCACAGAGGAAACTTTCTTTCCTGCCGTAGCCAACGTTGCGGGATCGAATCCTGGTGTGGCGGTTGACATTTCAGGGTGCTTCGATGTGACAGACAAGTGTCAAGAGATTTAGTTGCGCAATAAAAATCCACTTCTGGTCAAAATTCTAACACCAAAAATAAATCCGAACCACACGACTTGATATTACACATGAAGAATCTGACATGCAATAACCGGGATTCGAACGCCAACCACATTGGTAGAAGGCAAACAACATGACCACTGTGCCATCACATCCCTGTCTCTAAGCTATCAACTGCCAAAACTTGGTAGAGTGATGCACTTGAAACAAGACCCTAAACCAGAATATCTAAGAGTGTGTAAATGTCCGTTATCAGAGTGACCAATTAGGTATATCAGAGTCACCCTGTTCTTCGAGCACGCTGACGATACCAGCATGGCTGTTTACGTCACTGGTAAGTTCATAGCGAACTTGCGTGTGACGACATTATAATCTCGTAAAGATGAAGGGAGATTGCGGGCTATCGACCATTATCGATTACCACTGGTTGATTGTTTTTATGTTAGGAAACAAGTGGAGGCATTGGGACGAGGGAGTGGTTCAGAGACAAAGGAGGCTCAACAGAGTAGGGGTGAAGCAAGGGAGGGCGCAGTCACACATCCACTTCCGTTTGTACACTCCCGGCCCCCTTCCCAAACCCCGAATACAAAGTGGATTACACGACATTAATCGAGTCTGAAGCCCTGCACGCAAGCAACTTTTCACACACTAGTCAACATCCATGTTGTTCAACTGATAAAATGCAGGAAATATGTTAACCTATTTTTTGAGTGTTCCTTCTTTTTCAAGAAAATTTTTAAGACGTGCTTACTTTTATTGCTTCTTATATTGTTATGAAATTCATTAGAAGGGGGATGAACAGTACAAAATAAGAATCAGTTCAGGGAAACCATGTATTTTGATCGCGGAAAGCAGGCATACCATAGAATACTACACTTAATTCTACATCACCACTGCCTTCATTTCCATGAATTTGATTACCACTTAATGATGAACACTCAATCTCTTCAATACTGTCTTTGATATCACTTTCCGATTCATCCAAATCCCTTGAAATTGTTGCCATATTTTTATCGTACGAACCATTTATTCACTGTTTATATCGTACATCAGCTGATACTGTCAAACTTAAGTACAGTATCTCACCAATCCTGAAAAAAGTAAATAAAATTAATCACGCATTCAATTCCGTTTCCAGTTGCGTTCGCAAAGTTTGTCTAATTGTTTACCTTCCTGCCATCTAGGCTTACCGTAATTAAATGTTAACTTATGATAGTCTGAGGAATATATCGTAAATGACACCCAAGGCAAATATGTTAACGCGGAATATTCCGGAAAAGACACGGTAAGGGTTAATTAATATCCAATTACAGCGTTAAAAACAGTATTAAAGGCTATGGGACATTCTCTTTAGACCGGGTAGTCCTTATGGGGCTTTTTAGCTTACGTGTGGCGAGAATGAAAACCGGCCTTTAATAGATAATTAAAGAAGTGCAGAATACAGTAACATATACCATACTAGGATGTTCTATACTTGGCAGCGCATGTATGGTACATTGTTCAACAAATACAGGCAGTTAGGAATCCGGGGATGGGGAAGGCCGAGGAGGTTCAGAGATAACATAATGAGACGAGACAGAAAATACCTTCCAATTCAGTGCGGGAGATAAGTTTTTCGTAGATCTCCGGCCAGTTGTCTAGTTGGAGAAGAGTGAACTTATCGACACTCACTTAAATTGAATATTGCTTGAGGATCTACTATTTAGGTCCGCTGAAGTTCTACCGCGCTGTATATTGTTATACTTACAAAAGAATAGAAGACGCTGAGAATATGTTAATTTATTGGTTACCAACACCTAAGTAATTACAATACTTTTACATGAAGCCTTAAATTATGAGGAGTCTGTGTAATAGAGACAGCTCACCTAGCAGCGACCACCTGGTCTGGTTGAAAGTAATGAAGTTGTTACTTGTTGTGAAGAGAGCGATTCTGAGCTCTGCATCAGTGTATAAACTATAACTTCCTCTGGAGGGAGAGAAGCTGTCACATGTAGAGATTCACCAATGGCGTTTATCTCTAGTGGTATGAGGGGGTGGTAGCCAATCAGACCATAAGCGTTGGGGCTTGGTTAGCCTGACCTTACAATTGTTGTGGAAACTTCAATACTAAGAATTATTATGAGAAAGGAACAGAAATATGTGTTCCTTGTGAAATTGCGGAGATAGTCTGGACAGTTAGGAATGTTCGCTGTGACCAACTCCCAGTTTAAGTCTTCTAAGAAATCTCTAATGGAAATATGTCCACTTATCACAAAGGTATCCTTTTAGTTTATTGAGGGTCTGCCCGTGGACTTGGAGAGAGCTGGTGTAACATTCTGACTTCCTTGAGAGAAAATATACTGTGTTTCTTGTGAACAACAGGAATGATAATAATAATAATAATAATAATCATTTAAAAACCAAAATTTGCAAGGGAGGTTTTTTGATCATGGCTAGTAAGGGGTTTACTGGGCAATGGACATGATTCGGGCAGCGGGAGACGACAGCTGCACGAAAACGGACCACACATCGCTCAAACAGCTAAGTGCACTCTCCACAATAACCTGACCACTTCATAACAATCACATAATCACACAAAGCAAACAAACTTGAAGGTCAGTATCACAATAAATAAATCACAAACCTTGACTAGTTGTGCTAGTTTAATTACTAGTGGAACTAAATAAGTGTATTTATATTGTAAATACACTGGTGTCCAAAATTAAAGCAACAAATGTAAATTTTGCGAGTTTGCGCTAATTTTGAAACCAAACAGTATATACAGGTGATAGTAAATTAGCAACAGTGTAAAGAATATTGAAAGTAAACCGCTGCAAAATGTATAACATTAGACAAAAACGTTCTTCGTTTTTTCCAACTTCATGGATTAGCACACACATTCCGACAACTGGTTAATGTGCTCAGTATGGGGTGTGACCACCTCTGGCAGCAATACAGGCCTGACAACGGCAGGTCATGCTGCCTTATGTTGAGTCAATAACGTCCATTCTTCCTGCATAGCAGCTCGCAATCAGTGACTTTAAATTTTCAACATGGCAGCTTGGCGTTATATTAAAACGTACAGTATTATCGAATCATTCATAATATACGGTAAGTGCGCAATTAGAACGAAACTTAGTAACAAGGAAGTACCATATTAGAGACCTTGCAGAAATAAACCATACGTATAGTACAATGAACACAACGCGTGGCGGGCATCTTGAAAACATAGACGATGATAGTGAATAACCCAAAGTATTTTTAAGAAACAACAACGAAACGTAACAGTAATTTAGAAACTTGCAAGTGGCTATTTATGATCAAGTCAAAAGAGCACCTACTCCACATGTTTGCGATCGTGGCTGAGCGTATTGTTAAGACTTGAATATCATTAACTAAGGATTAATACAATTAACGTGAAAATTAGTGAGAGAATGGTATCATTCAAAAGACGTCCGTACCATTCTTCATTGGAATATAGCGCGCAGCAGCCATTTTAAAATGGTAAAATAAACAAACATAACTCTCTATATTTTAGAGATACAATATTTGAAATTAGAATTAAAGTAGAACCGTATATGGGCTTTGCCAAAAGAAAAAGAACATCCCCACTATATATTGAAGATGATGGCTGAGTATAGTCTATTATTCAAACTTCAAAATCAATAAAGATTCAATTGCACAATTCACACGATACCTCGTAAGTGGGGAGAAACTGGTAAGATACCTCGCTTGCATTTGTCATAAGACTATCACGCTGCATATAGCACGCAGCCGCCATCTCGACCTAAGGCTTTTATATCAACAATCCACTATTTCTTACAGTTACAATGACGAAACGCAGCAAGTGTGTAGTCTCATCCAACGTTTTCTCTGCAGAAGGGGCGATATAAACGATTGCATCAATTCAAGTTGGCGGATGGACGTACTTTTCTAATGTTCCAATCAATTCCTGTGGATGCAAAACCGGAATTACAACGAAACTTACTAAATGAGGTGTCTTATAGGAGACTTAACGTTTATCACAAGAACATTCAAATTTACTCCTTGATTGGCCCACCTTGGTCATCAGTCCCGTTTGCTTGGGTGAGTGGATATGTCTGATAACCTGTATCACTTTGTGTCTATATAGTAAACGTGTGTGCCTATAATTAGGCCTATTAGAATAAGGGAAGAGAGCGGTACTCTGGGACTTGAAATGAGGTATCATCTCGGCATTTTTCTGGAAGGAGTGTGGAATAATCTGGATAAAAATCACAATCAAAATAATCTCCGTCAGTGCCGGGAAAATGTACGACTGATCTCCGGAGTTAGTGAAGCACTCCATCGCAGTCGCGGTGCGCTTTCTAATGCGCAACGACGGGGTTAATATTGCAGCTCAGCTTAGAAGGCTGCATTTCTAGTATTACGGTATACCATTTAATCCAATTTTTAAAACGACTTAATGTACACTGTAATATGGCAATATTATAATACACACATCAAAAAAAGTTTTGCATCACCTCGGTTCCAAGAGTTCCGGAACCTTTAAATACAAAGGGAATAGAGATCAACACAAACAACATTTCAGCTCGTTTTATTGCTCATGAGACCCACACATTGCATGTTGTACCATCATACAGCTAGACTTTCAGCATTTGTGGTCCAGATTGCAGTACACACCACTACCTCTAATACCCAGTAGCACGTCCTCTTGCATTGATGCATGCCTGTATTCGTCGTGGCATACTATCCACAAGTTCATCAAGACACTGTTGGTCCAAATTGTCCCACTCCTCAACGACAATTCGGCGTAAATCTCTCAGAGTGGTTGGTGGGTCAAGACGTCCATAAACAGCCCTTTTCAAAATATCCCAGGCATGTTCGATAGGGTTCATGTCTGGCGAACATGCTGGCCACTGTAGTCGAGCGATGTCGTTATCTTGAAGGAACGCATTCACAAGATGTGCACGATGAGGTCGAGAATTGTCGTCCATGAAGACAAATGCCTCTCCAATATTCTGCCGATATGGTTGCACTATGGGTCGGAGGATGTCATTCAGGTATCGTAAAGCCGTTTCGGAGCCTTCCATGACCACCAGTGGCGTACGTCGGCCCCACATAATGCCACCCCAAAACATCAGGGAACCACCACCTTGCTGCACTCGCTGGACAGTGTGTCTAAGACGTTCAGCCTGACCAGGGTGCCTCCAAACACGTCTCCGACGATTGTCTGGTTGAAGGCATATGCGACACTCATCGGTGAAGAGAACGTGATGCCAATTCTGTGGGGTCCATTCAGCATGTTGTTGGGCCCATCTGTACCGCGCTGCATGGTGTCGGGGTTGCAAAGCTGGACCTCGCCATGGACGTCGGGAGTGAAGTTGCGCATCATGCAGCCTATTGCGCACAGTTTGAGTTGAAACACGACGTCCTGTGGCTGAACGAAACGCATTATTCAACATGGTGGCATTGCTGTCAGGGTTCCTCCGAGCGGCAATCCGTAAGTAGCGGTCATCCACTACAGTAGTAGCCCTTGGGCGGCCTGAGCGAGGCCTGTTATCGACAGTTCCTGTATCTCTGTACCTCCTCCATGTCCGAACAACATCGCTTTGGTTCACTCTGAGACGCCTGGAAACTTCCCTTGTTGAGAGCCCTTCTTGACACAAAGTAACAATGCGGACGCGATCGAACTGCGGTATTGACCTTCTAGGCATGGTAGAACTACAGACAACATGAGCAGCGTACCTTCGTCCTGGTGGAATGACTGGAACTGATCGGCTGTCGTACCCCCTCCGTCTAATAGACCCTGCTCATGCATGGTTGTTTACATCTTTGAGCAGTTTTAGTGACATCTATGAACAGTCAAAGGGACTGTATCTTTGATACAATATACACAGTCAACGTCTATATGCCGGAGATCTGGGAACCGAGGTGATGCAAAACTTTTTTTGATGTGTGTATATGACCTTGCCAAGGATAGTTGCTACAGCCAGTTATATAATAATTTTTCTCCATCATCAGCGATTTTTAGAGCTCTTATGATTTTAGCCTACTTTCGAGTTTTGCCAATCAGAAATTAGAGCTGTATCTGCATGGGCGAAATGTCCGTCCATCCTTCGGTCAGTCTGTTTGTTGTGTATATGTCTGCCCGCCCCCATCCCTCCACTATCAAGTGCCAAACGATGAAACGGAACAGAATGGAACTTAATACAGAGGTAGGCCTACTAGTCGAGGAGACCTTAATCCTATAATCTGTATCGCTGCCATCTTAACGAAGACAAAATATCACCCACCTGCCTGTCCACTGTCTAAATTAAATACCGATTAAAGTAACATTAACGAAAGCTTCCCAGCTGGTCAACACAAATTGTGCCCAATTCTATTAGCGGGAAAAAGTATTTATACACCTTAACCTGAGAGAAATATTACATAAGATAGCACGCTTTTATGTACAAAAGTCATCAGTCCCGCACATTTCGGTGTGTGTTAGATTCATATCATTACTTTTGTATTTGCAGTGAATGTAGTAATTTGTATAATTTTAATTATTAGAATAGACCTAAGTGTTTGGGAAAGGTGTACCAGGACTTTATATTAGGAATAACACAATTCCAGCATTTGCCTATAAGGGTGAAACCATATGGTTAAAAACCATATTTAGGATGGCAGCTGCCGGTGTTTGGATTCAAACAACCGATCTCTGAACTTGTTGCATCCTCCACCAGCAGTCGTGGTGCGTAGTATATCACGCACGGCTATGCCTTAAGCATTAAAAGAGGAATATACAGGGTCATTTTGTGTGTGCGCGCCAGTAAACACGGCAAGCTAAGCCGGCTGTGACTAGCGCAGATCGCGGCCGCGCGCACCCGGTCCAGCCGGTGGTGGTATGCTCCGTTGACTCATATCGTTAGTTCACACGTGTTTTGTCATTCATATGGGCGTGTATTTGCAAAGCTTAGACGTTAGTGTTGCACGTTTAGTGATTATTGTGATTACTGTGATTGTTGGTCATGCCTAGACACCAATTCACATTGCGCGAACTTGTGTATATCCATAATTCGTATATGAAAAGCAGAAAATCGTGTTCTGAAACAAGACGAAAATTTTGAATCAAATTTCCAGGAAGACCTGTGCCTAATGCCACTACAATTAGGAGGCTCGCTAAACGTTTCAAGGAAACAGGCTCCGTAAATAATAAAAGAGTTGACAGACAATATTTCATCAAAAGATGTCAGGTGTGTGTTACAAGAGAGGGAGGACATTTTCAGCATCGCCTATGCGCTCTGTAAGTACACATTATTGAACATGTTTGGTAAAAGTGTGATAGTGGGCGCCGACCGCCAGCTGGACCGGGTGCGCGCAGCCGCGGTCTGCGCTAGTCACAGCCGGCTTAGCTTGCCGTGTTTACTGGCGCGCACACACATAATGACCCTGTAAGTTGCTATTCAGTTGCTATCGACTCGTTTAGGGGTTTCGGATGTCTTAGTCAACTGCCCCGTTTACTCGCGTGTGTCTGGAGTTAGTGGGAAGACCGGTGATTGTGCGATAGTTTTAGTAGTGTGTGTCACTACTACAGACACTACAACAACACAGGTTAACAAATTTTTATATGTATTTGTTTATTTATATATTTGTTTATGTGTTTGTGTGATTGATTGATTGTTTGTTTGTTTATATATGCACTCACAAGTACACACGGATAAATAACCACGACGTCCAATCCCCTCAAAGGAAACAACAACCACAACAAAAATGTGTATGCAGCTGTAATTTATTAGTGTCAAAGATTAGGGTAGGTACACAGTGACATTAAATTAAGGCAACACACCGGTAATAGCCAAAAGGGAGTGTGGAAAAGAAACGGGTGTAAAATAATGGCTGCTGAAAGCGGCGGTATCCGAATCTCGGATCTCAGGATTGAAGGATCCTACTATCGTATTTGATGGTGGAACTCTGTGGATCAGACATCATCATGTAGTGTTCCCATCCTAAATGCCTCCTCATTAGTCCATGCCTTTTGATATATGTATTAGCCTATGTTAAACATGGGCAGTGTGCTAGTTTACGTAAGAAGGTCAGGTAGCTGCTTAGCGAATATCAATACACATGGTATCTGCGATACCGTACTGTAGGCTATAATTACCACAGACCATTAACCATATTCAAACGACCCGTCGCATCGATACGCAATATATCCCTGGGTCATATGTTCATACCTCTATATGCAATTACCTAGCCCAACAACCCAACCAGTTAACTGCGTGCTGGACTTATGTATTATTGATACTGACAGCCAGATATGAAATAAAAACATCGTTCTAGATATATAAACAATCCGGAGTATTGACATGCCAGTTAGATCAAAGGATACTGTAGGTAACAGAGAAAGAAGGCCATAGCAGCAGGTACACATGTGTGTTAATACGCACATTTAAAAAAAATGAGTCAGTAAGAAGTTAAGTTACGAAACTATATTTTAAAATTATAATTGTGAGAATGATAGAAAAGTCTATCTAATAAAATAAAAAGACGTTCTCAGATTAAACATATTATAGGACTCTGATAATAAAGGAAATGGGATATTTCCATTTCTTCATATTCACGTCCTTCATTTTTAGCCTACTTTCATTTATGAAAAATACAGGCTTATGAAAACATATTTTGTCCGTGTAGTGTACGCTGATGACATAGTATTTGGCAAGTTATGTACTTGTCCACTATACAATACAAAATATCTTTTTATTTATAAAGTATGAATAAAAAGATATTTTGTATTGTATAGTGGACAAGTACATAACTTATCAAAATCAATACGGAAAAACTTGAAAAAATGACTAAAGTCATAGATATTCATAGTATTTGGCTCTAAAGACGTCACAAATCTCCAAAACACATTAACAGAAACGGAACAATGGTGCTCCGATCACAAGCCTGAAATCAACGTTTCAAAAACAGTAATGGTGGTGTTTAGAAACGGAGGGAAGGTTCCAGCAGCGACAGAAATTTTCATCAAGAGGAGGAAAATAAACATCGTAAAGGAATTCAAATATTTGGGTATCACGCTCCAAAGAAGTGCTAAATGTTTCACATATCATGTGATAGAGAAATCAACGCAAGCAGTACGGGCAATGCATGAAATTAGATACTTCAGAATCCTCAGCTTAGAGACAGCAATGGCTCTGTTCAGAAATAAAATCATGCCTATTCTAATATATGGCATTGAAGTCATTTGGCAACACCTAACAGAAAATAACCTTTCCTTATAGAAAGAGAAAAGGCATTATTCATAAAAAAGCAATCGGAGTGTCAAAAACTACCAGGTCACGATTCGTCTTCCTCCTGGCACGAGAATCATTTCTTATAGAAGACCTTTGAAACTATTTACCTCTACCAAACACCAGAGTCTCGGAACAGCTACTAACATCATTGAAGAAAAAACGAGAAGATATACCTCAAGAATTTTATGGAACCGGAGCCATGATTGACCGGACGTGGACAATAGCCAACTCTGAGTTGAGGCATGTGTTTACACGTCTGGCTGTCCATGGTTTCACCACCTTATTTGCGTTAGCAAATATTTCCATGAACCTACAGTGACATGTGTATGCCAATTATGTGGACAAGCATGTGATCGCTACCACTTAGAGCTCAGTAGGAAAAGGACAAAGTCAATCAAAGACTACGCAACTCAAACTGTCAGAGTGCAATTTTAGTGTACGTTTTTATACACTGTTTTCAATGGCTATTTGGCTGCAATAAAAGTATTATTATTTTGTCCGTGTGTATGTGTGTGTGTGGGTGTCCCCCAAATAAAATCTGAACGGCCGAAGCGATTTCAATAAAACTAAGCAAGTAGATAGAAATACCTTGTCCGGCCTCGACTGTGCCTTTCAAATTTTGATACGTTTCATAAATTGAACTTGGCGGTCACGCGAAATATTTCAATAGCATTCTACATCTTCGCAACGGCAACATATATCACCTTGAAATTTTGTTAAGTGATAAATGATACTCCTACAAGGTCCCCTATGTGACTTTTAAAAACCTGTAAATCACAAAACGAACATGGTGACCAATCGAAGTTGAAATAATTTAATAGATTTTTCATGCGATCTAACCATCCGAGTGCAGTGACACTTGGTACAGTAAATGTAGGCCTATATGCACATTTCAATGCACTGGCATCTAATTTAATTCAATTGTTTTCATAACCCCAAGATGGCGACTGTGCGAAATTTCAAATTATGTTTTTATTTTTTTGTGTCCTAATTATTTCCTATTATTTCCCCTCGGGGGAACCTGCAACCCCTAGAGGGCGCGTCCCCAGGTGGCGGATAGGGGGCCCCTACAGTAACGGTAGGGTTGGTTCGAATACCCTCCAATAGAACCCGCGGACCAACAGGTAGCCCAATTCTTGGGGGCTTTCGAATACTGAGACACCCTCTCTCCAGAGGCTATAAATATGGAGGGCCCTGCTCTGGGATATGAGTGAAGACCTCAACAGCACCTGCGGTGGAGAAGGAGTCCTTTGGTACAGTGCAGATGGTGGAGGAGGCAACCCAGTGCTCGGGTTAATAGAGCAAAAGGTATATGTCCGTATATTGGACATATATCAGGCACCGAACGTCGCCCGGGATAAGGCGACCACTTTTATCAAGTGCCAACGGTTTCTTCGGAGGGCGGATGAGCGGGTAGAAGAAGGGCAATCTCTTGTCCATGGAGGGGGAAACTGCTCCTAAAGGCGGAAGAGCTACTAGGTGGCCAACGGCATAGAATGGAGAAGGCAACGGGAAACCACTCCATTAAAGATCCTAGGATATCCCAAGTATAGCAGCCATGATGAGTTTCTCTATTGATAGTGATTCTACTGAATGTGAATCGTATGTCAATATGAAGAGAACTGCTGAAGACCGTAGGAAATGGCTGCAACGACAAGGATTTTAGCCTTTAGAAGCTGATGATGAATTATGCGATCGAAGTAAAAGGTTGAATTATGAACCTAAGCAATAATCTTCATTTGATGTTACATAACTCACAAATATAACAATCTAACATGGCGATCCATTTCATAGATGGAAGAGTGTTTTGCAGAGCAGACCAATAGGATATATAAAAATAGGCTATATTTTCCTTCTCGGAACTACTTGTTTAGTTAAACTTGCCATGGCTCTATGGCTAAGCCAATAAGGTTTACGCCTGCTGCCCCCACGATTTCCAGGATAGAATCCAGGCAGAGTCGATTGATATTTGAGAGTGCTTAAATACGAGAGACCAGCGTGTAATGGAGTGACGGAATAAATATATATGGTTAAAGAATCCGACTCGTTACAAAGTTTACTTAAAAAATTCTGTACCTGAATAATTGTACATACTATTGTACATAAGTGTTATATAGGCCTATATATCCTCTAAACTTAAATTAAGCCTACCGTAAGTGAGCTAGATCTGATGATGATCGTTTGGTGAACGAAACTAATCATCCAATGTAGGCCCCCATTTACGTGAGAAATGTGTAAATAATTCATGTAATTTATTTCAGGCACTAGGAAATAAATTGTAACTCCCAGCCCAATCTAATTAAGCACACTCGTGTTGACCGACTGAAAAGCTTCTAATAATAGATTACTTTGACTACAGTATACTGAAAAAAGGCTTCACATATTTCAATATAATGTACGAGTACATATTCAAGATCGTGGATGTTGTTCATAGCCTATTCAGTCTGATGATTCATGGCTTGTGCAAGTCTAATCCTTAGACAACGACTTCCCTTCCATAACCCATTGCGGCAATTACTCAATATAGTATACTGTGCTACATCTATGGTTATTCATTGTACCGTATTTAGGTTCAGGTATACACTGGGTGGCCAAATGTAACGGCAAGGATAGTCCCATGAGAAAATGTGCCGTGTATTACTCCGGAGCGTTGCGGCTAGCTGCGGCGGAGTAGAGCAGTCCGTCACAGACACGTGTGTAGTGAAAAGAGCAACACGTCGCGAGTTAACCGGCTTAGAACGTGGGATAATCATCGGCGCACGGCGCATGGGTCATACCATTTCGGAGATTACACGTGAATTCGGGTAGTAGGAAATAAAGAGCGGTTCTGGCGCAGGGGCTAATGGGCAAGATGGCAGCCGCGCGCAACCAGCCCTATGTTATTCTTATGGAGGGGTCATTCAGAGCTGGCGCAGTGGCTAATGGGCAAAATGGCCACCACTCTGTCACAGGGGGAGGTCGGCCGTGTAGTTACTAAATGGAAAATTTATTATTATTATTAATAATAATAATATTATTAGGTAATTATTGATTGATAGCTTGCCACAGTGGATGAGTGGTTATCGTGTCGGACTACCAACCCCAAGCTTGCAGGTTCGCACTTGGTCGTGGTAAGTGATTTTTGAAATGCGGCAAAAATTAAGACACGCATGTCATACGATGTTGGCATGTAAAAGAACCCAGGGAGAGGTCGGCTATGTAGTTGCTAAATTGAATATTTATTATGATTATTATTATTATTATTATTATTATTATTATAAGTTAATTATTGATTGATCATGTACAATCAAGACCAGCCTTATACTGCCCCACTTTATGGTGTAGTGGCTAGCATTTTTAGCTGTTACTGTGGAGGCTCGGGTTCGAGTCCTGGCTCTGTCAAGAAATTTCATTCTAGGCTGAGGGTTGGAATGGGGTACACTCAACCTTGTGAGGCAAAACTGACAGGAGCTGGCTTTTGATTCATACCGCAGCCATTCTGCCTAACCCAACTTCACCTAACCTAACCTAACCTAACCTAACCTAACCTTACCTTACCTAACCAAATCCCACCTTACCTAACCTAACCTAACCTAACCTAACTTCAAAGTCAGAATGTACAATACATCTATTTTTTTTATACCCTCATAAATTAGATATAGAGAATGTCCACCACGATTTAGATCCTCGAGCACACTTTCTGACATATCATTAAAACGTGTACAAAGGAATGACTGAAAATTTTCATTAACACATAGTACACGTTCACCATACATTGTGTCCTCTTTTTGAATGTTAATGATACGGAAAAGAGTATGCATTGGTAATTCAGTGAGTTTTTTTTCTCTCTAATCAACAGTTCTGCTACCATAGCATTGAGAATATTTATTGTAGTAGCCTATAAAGAAACAAAAAAAATCATATCTATTACAGTTTAGCTATAAGTGACCAGAACCACTATAACATTTTATTCTAATAAGGAGATTTCCATAATGATAAGAAAAAAAAGTTATCAAAATGATGGATAGTGTAAGTAAACGTCTTTCGCTGCTTGATGCCACTACTAAACTGATACTCATACAACGGACAAGTGAGTTCATGTTTCGCTGACGTAATTGTATGTTCCCACGCACTTCCTGTGTGTTGCACGCACCGTAGTGGCTAAATTTGAAACTAGATGACATGATTTGCTGATGTAATCGTATGTTCCCCTGCACGCACACGCCGGTCCCTGTGGACGGGTCCTAATAAGGAGATTTCCATAATGATAAGAAAAAAAAGCTTACCATAATGATGGATTGTTTAGGTAAACGTCTTTTGCTGCATGATGCCACTACTAAAGTGATACTCGTACAACGGACAAGTGAGTTCATGTTTCGCTGACGTAATCGTATGTTCCCACGCACTTCCTGTGTGTTGCACGCGCCGTAGTGGCTAAATTTGGAACTAGATGAGATGATTTGCTGACGTAATCGTATGTTCCCCTGCACACACACGCAGGCCCCTGTAGACGGATCCTTGTGGCCGAGTCCCTGTGGACGGGTCCCTGTGGACGGGTCATTTTTGACGGCTCCTTGTTGACGGATCCTTGTGGACGAGCCCCTGTGGAAGGGTCCTTGTTGACGGGTCCTTTTTGACTAATCCCTTTAGACCGGTCCCTTTGGACTGGTCCCTAATGCTATAATGAAATTAAACGTTGTTCCACATGAAACGCAAGCGAAGAGCCGATCGCTACTATGAATTAACATGTTTGTTTTTTTTTGTTTGTTTTTACACATGTGCACTTGGGGTTTTTGTAAGAGGGCGGGCTTTTTGAATACAGATTTATAGATGAGTAATTTTTTTTAGTTACCAATTTTAATATTTCATGAACCAATAAGGCTAGGGACTTGCATGAGAGGTCGTTGGACTTGAGGTGACATTCTGTTTTTGAATGTATTATTTATTTTTTGTCAATAGGGCTTAACTACACTTTTGTTAATATCTCGCTAACTAATAATCAGAGAGGGTTAAGTGGGGTGTCATGGGACTCAGGATGGTCAACCCTTTTCCATGGCCAAGGAATTTACCCAAAATACCCAATACATTAAGGTCATTGACCTGAGATTTTATAAACTAATAATTGGATGCGAACATGTGAGATGTTTACCATGTGTGATGAAACATAGCTAGGTAGAGAAAGAATTAGTGTAGGCTACATGTATGGTGACTGACAAGTCTTTTACCATTGTAACTTGTTTTCAGATCAAACTGCAGTATAGAGAGAGTATAGGTTGCAGGTATGGGTTAATAAATGAGAAACGGTGTACGCAAACTCGGATTTATCAAGAATTAAGAGTAGACTATCTTTAATTGATTGGTTGAAGATGATAGCTAAAACACAAAAATGCTCAGTGGTTACCGAGACAAAATGGTCGCTACACACAACAAGCTTTAAATACTTGAGGCTAATAATCTATACACACACACACACACACTCGCTTGTTGTAAACTAAACTGTGCTGCTGTCAGTGCTCAGACAGTAGGCTGATGACAAAATGCGTTGCTAACAGAAATATAATCATTTCCGGTTGTCTAATGTTACCAGCTATCCATTTTTTGTGTTGCAGTGGTAAGAACTTTTAGCTCTTGTACTGGTGGTCTTAACTCGATTTCCCGGTCTGCGGCCTAGAACAAGTTGAACTTAGAAACAAGGGCATAGTGGTGCAGTGGTTAAGCTGTTAGCCTTTCACCAGGGGTTCGATTTCAGGTTAATATGCATGTCATAAATATATTAAACAAAACAAAACAAAACAGAGATAACGTTTAAAACTGATTACATTTGTGTCTTTTCAAATTATTACTTGGATTAAAAATACATACAAAGGTGATCTGAGTTTGATATACAGTTAATGCTGTCTATCACACACTAGACTGTAAGAAAGCCAAAAGAGCAAAAGGCGTAGGTAGAGCAGTGGTAAAATTGCTATATGTAGACAACTACCTGGCAAAGCTATATCGCATAAACAGTGCAGGATACAATCCAGCAATCAAATTTGTATCTTGTGGAACAGAGAAATGCACTTACGTGAGAAAATGTAAGTTCATGTGTAATATGACCTAACACACAAGTGTTCACCTGTGCACATAAGAGCTAACAAGTCACATTCTGTTTAGTTCGTACGTAACGTTAGGTTAGGGCTACGAGGCGCATGCCATTTGAGAGCAGGCCAAGGGATCTAACTTGGTGGATGGATATGTTCTAACGAGTCATTTGTAGTTGAAAGAGAATAATACATGTTCTTAAGATGTTAAAACTGTGCAGATGGCACGTGCAGTAAGACGCCTTGTTATATTTCCTCTGTCATATTACAGACAAGGCAGAGAGCGCGCAGATCTGCTGCTATGACTAACGCTGCAGTAATTTGAAACCCCACGTGTTCATCAAGACAATGGGTGATGATCATGCAAAGTTAGTAGTTATTGGATATTACACAGGTGTTCCTTCCGGTGTCATGTTGCTGACATGCCAGAGAGCGCACACTGCTGTTGCTATGACTGACGCTGCAGTAATTTGAAACCTCAGCTGTTGATCAAGACAATGGGTGATGATCATGCAAAGTCAGCAGTAATTGGATACCACACATCAACATGGACTAAATCATAAACGTGTTGTCATAACCTGCAGAAACCTCATTTAAAGTTTTTAGATTTTAGATTTTAAATTTAAGATTTTTTGATTTTTAGATTTTACTTTTTTTACATTTTTCTAAAAGAGTAAACTACAAGGTCACATACCTAACCTCATTAAACCTAACTTTACCAAACCTAACTTAAGCTAATCCAAAGGCTAATGCACATACACAATGTATATAAGGTACATGCAACTATCCTTATGCTAGTCTTACAGGTTACTGTACAACATGATCACTACCCCAAACGGATTTTTTTTCATTTTGTCGTTTACACATATGTCAATTTTCCAATTTCCCATTATCAGTTTTTTTAAATGTCAGTTTTTAGTTTTTCAATTTCATAATATGGAAAACATGGATTTTGCATTTTGTTGTTTACACATTTATTAATTTCACAATTTCCCATTTTCAGTTCTTAAAATGTCAGTTTAAAGTTTTTCAATTTCATGATATAGAAACATGGATTTTCCAATTTGTTGTTTTCACATTTATTAATTTACGAAATTCACATTTGCAGTTTTTTTTTAAATTTTCAGTTTAATGTTTTTTGTTCTATTTGTTAATATGGAAATATGGATGTTTTACAATTTGTGTTTTACATGTCATGCAACTATCCTTATGCTAGTCTTATAGGTTATAGGTTATAGGTTAGGTATGTGAACTTGTAGTTTACTCTTTTAGAACATGATCACTACCCCCACCGGATATTTTTTTTTTCATTTGTTGTTTACACATATGCCAATTTTCCAATTTCCCATTATCAGTTTTTTTTTAATGTCAGTTTTAAGTTTTTCAATTTAATAATATAGAAACATGGATTTCACATTTTGTTGTTTACATATTTATCAATTTCACAATTTCCCATTTACAGTTCTTAAAATGCCAGTTTAAAGTTTTTCAATTTCATGATATAGAAACATGGCTATTCCAATTTTTTGTTTTCACATTGGTCAATTTACCAAATTTCCATTTACAGTTTTTAAAATTTCAGTTTAATGTTTTTTTTTTCTATTTGTCAATATGGAAACATGGATTTTTTCAATTTGTGTTTTACATGCTCATTTTGCATTAGGAGTGGAGAAAGGTGGGTAGTAATTAAAAATGTGCAAGCAGTGTCCATTGTTGACAGGTCATTGTTGACGAGTCCTTTTCATACAACAGACAAGTGAGTTCATGTTTCGCATGCATTACCTAAAATGTAATACCATGCAAGTGTTTAACATTTTTACAAATTAGCTTATGTATTAGTTTATGTTTATTAGGGGAACGAGGAACAACCGCCTCGTGAAGCAGAACTGGGAGGAGATTGGTTCAATTCCTTCTTCAACCATCCAGGAATGGTTACAGACTTCTACTCTAGGCGAATGCTGGGACGGTACCTAATGTAAGGCCACGGCTACCTCTTACCTGAATTCTAGCTCCAGTTACAAGTACATACTTATACAAATAATGGATAATAATAATAATAATAATAATAATAATAATAATAATAATAATAATAATCCTAGTACAACCATCTTCGTGATCACAAGACATAATTCATAAAATCTCAGCCATAGGTCACTTACTGTAGTTGCGATGTGACAGGGCAAGCTGAATTGTATAAATGGTTCCAGTTCATGTGAGACATTATCATTATAACTATTATTATACCGGGATGGAGGAAGCAGTTACAGCAAGTGTGTAGAGGAGAATTTGACTTTTATATAGCACTTTACGTGAAGCTTGACTGCGATGTAATGTTCAGTCAGGATAAGCGTGATGGAGATGTCACCCGTTAGGTGGCACCACTGCTCTGCTCGCGAGCAAGCTGACGATTGGCGGCTCCTAGGCGTGCAGTTACTCTTTGAGCAACCCATGGTTGACCTCTTGGTAACCGTACACTGTTCACCAGACATGGAAATATAATTTGAAGCATTGTTCTTGAGGTCACATGTTAACGGAGGTCAGCTCTGGCATGTCGAGGCAACTGCTGTGCTACCTACCCTCTGCTCTGTGCCCTTCTAATCCACTTATGCCCCCGGCTGTCCTCAAGGATATCAATAGCAAATCGCTCATTGTTCGAAAGTTGAGGTTACGAAGAGATGATTTTACGCAAGTGAGAGGAATAGGATGCGTTATTAACCAAACTCAAAAAATATCTTATTTATTTTAATAACAATTTTAGGTTGTTCGAAGACAGATAATATACAGTACAATGAATATTGGTTTTAAAAGGTATCACTTGCAATATAATTCAAAACTGTTCTTCTTCTTTCTCCGTTACGGTCTTCTAAGGACCACGAGCCAATTTCAATGTTTAGTCCTTTGGTGTTCTTTCTTCTTCCTCCAGGTTTCCTTCTTCTTCCTCCAGGACTCCTTCATCTTCACACTATGCATCTTCTTTCTCTCTTCGGACCATTTTGAGTCTCTTTTCTTTTCCTTCCATCCTTGGAACACTTCCATTCCCAACACTTTTTTCCTAAACATTTCTCTCTCTATTGCATCGTCTTCTCTTATATTGTTTCTTTCCAAATCCTTTTTAACTTCTTGAATCCAAGTTGTTGTTAATTTCTTGTTCCAAAGATATTTGAATATCTGTTTGGTTAACCTGCTGTCATTCATTCTATATAAATGTCCAAAAAATAGCAATCGTCTCTTTTTTATTGTGTCTGTTATGTTTTCAATGTTGTGGTTTATTTCATCATTACTTCTTAATTTCCAGAATTCTGTAATTCTTAATAGACCTAATATTTTCCGTACAATTCGTCTTTCTAATACTTCCAATTTATCTAACTTATAATTCAGTGCTAGACATTCGCTTGCGTGTAGGCATTCTGGTTTGATTACTGTTCTGTAGTGCTGTATTTTCAAGTTTCTAGATAAACATTTTTTGTTGTAGGTGTTCCTAGTTATACCATATGCTCTTTCCATCTTGTGTACTCTTTCTTCTACAGCAGATGTTTCTAAACCATTTTCCTGAATGATTTCTCCCAAATATTTGAATTTCTAATAATAAAGAAAACCAAGTCTGAGATAATCAGCAGGCAAAAGCATATTTAGGCAAAGCGCAAACTGGTGAATGTAGAAATCGAACGTGTTCAGCATTATAAATACCTTGGAGTGTTTTTGAACCAAAATTGGACGGACAGCCAAGATATAAATGTCAGGATTGGGCATGCGAGAAGAACATTTGTTCAAATAAAGAATTGGTCTCTAACCACATCCTGACAAAGCTTGGATCTTAAAGCTGAGAATGGTTAGGAGATATGTGTTTCCTACACTGCTGTATGATATGGAATGGTGGAGTTTAACCCAGATTTTGTGCGTAGAAAATGCGGGCCTGCCTTTCGTGGACAGAAAATGTGAGAAATACCCAGGTGCTGATTAGGTTAGGTAAAAGTACAGAAGTAAGCCTACTGCTACTACTAATAATAATACGTTTATTGTAGCCTATGTCCATCTACTGGTCAGTTCTTGTGAAATAAGACAGCAAAGGTTCGAGTTTATTATTCTTGGATTGTAGGGAGCAATGAATCGACTATCGATTTCAATGTCAATGCCTCGAATTGTTTTTTATAATAATCCGTCCATTATTTCTTCTCCTATACGAAGGATAACCATTGGCATTATCTTTGCTCTCTTCCTGTAAGTATTTTCTATCTAAATTGCATTTTGTAAATATTGTCAATTCAAATAACAGTACAGTAAGTATGTAGTTAGTTGTAGTTGTAAGTAGGTAGTTAGTTTGTCTATTAGATATATGTCATTGTTCTATTAGACTGTGGTGTGTGAGTGTGTCTGGTAACAGTTGCATTGTTTATTAGTTATAGTTCATTGTTTCAGTAGCCTGTGATGTGTGATTGCATGTGAGTGTGTCTGGTGACAGACTGTTTTAGTGGTAGTATTTGTTGTTGGTGGAACTTTAGTATTTTTTCGTTAGTTGAATTTTGGTATTTAATTGTTAGCACAGTAGAAGGTTAGTATCTTTGTTAGTAGAATTGCTCTTTACTTATTCTGAAAGGGAGTAGCAGCCTTTCAGAATAAATCAATTCTTTACTAGTCTTGTAGACGGTTAAGATATTGTTAATATAAGCCAAATAATGGCTACACTGCGTCCTGCTGCACGGCTGAAAGCAAGGGGAAACTACAGCCGTTTGCTATTCCCGAGGATATGCACCTTTCTATGCATAAATACATGTGATGATGGCCTCCTCCCTTGTAAAATTTCAATCCGGAGGTAAACTAGTCCCCCGTTCGGATCTCCGGGTGGGGACTACTCGAGAGGGGGTTAACATCACAGAAGTGACAAAGAGGAACTCTGACATTCTACGGATCGGAGCGTGGAATGTTAGAAGTCTGCTAGGAAATGGAAGGTTAGAAAACTTAGAAAGGGAAATGGATAGGTTGAGGTTGGATTTGGTTGGGATTAGTGAAATGCGCTGGCAGGAAGAACAGAACTTTTGGTCAGGAGACTATAGGGTCATTAGCACTAAATCAAACAATGGCCAAGCAGGGGTTGGCCTCATATTGAGTAGGAAACTTGGACAGCGGGTGGAATATTATGAGCAATATAGTGAACGGATTATTGTAGCAAAAATAAATACTAAACCTACCTGCACCACAGTGGTACAAGTCTATATGCCTACCAGTCAAGCTGATGATGAGGATGTTGAAAAGGTCTACGAAGAAATAGACGAGATTCTGAGGTATATCAAGGGTGATGAAAATGTTATAGTAATGGGAGATTGGAATGCTGTGGTAGGAAAAGGGAGAGAAGGGAAGATAGTAGGAGATTTCGGATTAGGTGAAAGGAATGATCGAGGAAGCAGGCTGGTAGAATTCTGCACTGAGCATGAGTTGGTCATAGCTAACACCTTATTCAATAACCACAATAGAAGAATATACACATGGATGAGACCAGGAGATACAGGGCGTTACCAAATCGACTTCATTATGGTCAAGCAGAGGTTTCGAAACCAGACTTTGGATTGTAAAACATATCCTGGTGCTGACATAAACTCTGACCACAATCTGGTTGTAATGAAATGCAGATTAAAGTTGAAGAAACTGAAGAAAAGTCAAAAGCCAAAAAGGTGGGCAATAGACAGACTGAAAGAGAAGGATGTAAACGAAAGATTCAAGAAGAGTATAAAGGAAGGACTAATGAAAAACCCTAAACAAACTTCAATTGCAGACGAATGGGCACTTTTGAGGAATGAAATAACAAAATCCGCAGAAGAAAACATTGGTAGGAAAGAGAGAATAGGTAGAAAACCGTGGATCACTCAGGATATACTCGAATTGATGGATGAAAGGCGGAAGCACAAGAATGTAAGAGATGGAAAGGGGAAAGCAGAATACAGACGTCTGAGAAATGAGGTTAACAAGAAGTGCAAGGAAGCGAAAGAAGAATGGTTGAAAGAGAAATGTGCTGGTATAGAAAATTGTCTGAAATTAGGAAAAGTAGACACAGCTTATCGAAGGATTAAGAATACTTTTGGGGAAAAGAAGACTAAGTGCTGTAATATTAAGGACACAAATGGAAAGCCTCTAACAGATAGGGAAGAAAAGGTTGAGAGATGGAAAGCTTACATAGAGAGTTTGTATAAGGGAAAGGAGTTTGAGAATCATGTAATGGAAAGGGAGGAGGAAATTGATGAGGATGCGAAAGGAGATTTAATATTGAGATCAGAATTTGATAGAGCTTTGGAAGACTTAAGCAGGAACAAAGCACCAGGCATAGATGATATACCGATTGAGTTGCTACGCTGCATAGGAGAGGAAGGTCTGGTCAGGTTATTTCTCTTGGTGTGTAGGATTTATGAGACAGGTGAGGTACCCCCTGATTTCAAGAAGAATGTAATCATCCCTATACCAAAGAAAGTGGGAGCTGACAGATGTGAAGATTACCGTACAATCAGCTTGATTACTCATGCTTCAAAGATCCTGTCTAGAATAATTTACAAGAGGATTGAGAGCCAGATAGAAACGGAGTTGGGTGAAGACCAGTTTGGTTTCAGGAGAAATGTAGGAACAAGGGAAGCTGTACTAAGTCTTAGGCTGATTTTGGAAGGTAGAATAAGGAAAGATAAGAGAACGTTCATGGCTTTTGTAGACTTAGAAAAGGCTTTTGATAACGTTGATTGGACTAAATTGTTTGACATTTTGAAATCGATTGGAATAAAGTACAGGGATAGGAGGGTGATATACAATCTATACAGAAACCAGACAGCAGTCATTCGAGTTGAAGGACATGAGAGAGAAGCTGGTATTCAGAAAGGTGTAAGGCAAGGCTGCAACTTATCACCCATACTTTTCAATCTTTACATTGAACAAGCAATGAAGGAAATTAGAGAAAAATTTAAAGTGGGAGTGAAGATTCAAGGAGAAATAATTTCAACTCTGAGATTTGCTGATGACATCGTCATCTTGGCCAACACGCCTGAGGATTTGAATGAGTTTTTGAATGGTATGGACTCCGTCTTACGGAAAGAATTCATGATGAAAATTAATAAATGTAAAACAAAAATACTGGAATGCAGCCGAAATAAATCAGAAACCTCTATGGAGATCAAATTGGCAGGTGAAAAGCTGAAGGAAGTAGGAGATTTCTGTTACTTAGGAAGCAGAATAACCAGTGATGGACGAAGCAAAGAGGATATAAAAAGTAGGTTGGCTCAGGCAAGAAAAGCATTTCTACAAAAAAGGAATCTGCCGACATCGAATATAGATTTAGGTATTAGGAAGTCATTTTTGAAAGCCTTTGTCTGGAGCGTGGCGCTCTATGGAAGTGAAACTTGGACTATTGGTGCAGCAGAAAAGAGGAGAATTGAAGCATTTGAAATGTGGTGCTACAGGAGAATGATGAAGATCAGATGGGTAGATAGGGTTACAAACAAAGAGGTATTAAGACGAGTGGGAGAGGAGAGATGTTTCTGGCGACTGCTAATGAAGAGAAGAGATAGGTTGGTAGGACACATACTAAGACACCCAGGAATAGCAAGCTTAGTTATGGAAGGAAGGGTCGAGGACAAGAACTGTAGGGGTAGACCAAGGTTAGAATATGTTAAACAGATTGCCTCGGATGTAGGGTGTGGTAGCTATGTAGAGATGAAACGATTAGCTCAGGACAGGGAGGCATGGAGAGCTACATCAAACCAGTCAAAAGACTGAAGACTCAAACAACAACATGTTGGGCATTTTGTGTTGGCTTATTTGACAAGTTATTTTGTCAATGCATTTAGAGGATTTTTCTCTTGGTCTTGGAAAGTATATCAGTCCATTTTATCACAACATAATGCTTACTGCCATGTTTGTAAGCAACAACAACAACACACTAAACTTTCAAAAAATCTAAAGTACTCCAAGGTACTCTCAACTCGTACTCTTACCTCTACCCCTTGCCTAGTCAAGAACAATATTTTCTTTCCAAAAAAACGTGAATGGGGATAGTAGACTATATGTTTAAACTAAAAAAATCATATAAAGTCATATGTTAACTCTGACACCTACCAATCGCGCCTACTAGTAATTGCGTCTACTACCAATTGCGCCTACTACCAATCGCGCATACTACTAATCGCGCCTACTATCAATCACGCCTACTGTCAATTGAACCTACTATCAATCGCGCCTACTATCAATAGCGCCTACTAGCAATTACGCCCACTACCAATCGCGCCTACTGTCAATTGCGCCTAATATCAATCGCGCCTACAACCAATCGCGCCTACTATCAATCGCGCCTACTATCAATTACGTCCACTACCAATCGCGCCTACTATCAATCGCGTCTACTAGTAATTGCGTCTACTACCAATTGCGCCTACTACCAATCGCGCCTACTACTAATCGCGCCTACTATCAATCGCGCCTACTGTCAATTGAACCTACTATCAATAGCGCCTACGATCAATTACGTTGAATTGACAGTAGGCGCGATTGATAGTAGGCGCGATTAGTAGTATGCGCGATTGGTAGTAGGCTCAATTGGTAGTAGACGCAATTACTAGTAGGCGCTATTGATAGTAGGCACGATTGATAGTAGGTTCAATTGACAGTAGGCGTGATTGATAGTAGGCGCCATTAGTAGTAGGCGCGATTGGTAGTAGGCGCAATTTGTAGTAGACGCAATTACTAGTAGGCGTGATTGGTAGTAGGCGCAATTGATAGTAGGCGCAATTCACAGTAGGCGTAATTGGTAGTGGGTGTAATTGCTAGTAGGCGCTATTGATAGTAGGTGCAATTGACAGTAGGCGCAATTAGGGCGCAATTGATAGCAGGCGCTATTAGTAGACGCGATTGATAGTAGGCGCGATTGGTAGTGGACGTAATTGATAGTAGGCGCTATTGATAGTAGGTGCGATTGATATTAGGCGCGATTGATAGTATGCGTGATTGGTATTAGGCGCGATTGATAGCAGGCGCTATTAGTAGACGCGATTGATAGTAGGCGCGATTGGTAGTAGGCGCGATTGATATTAGGCGCAATAAGTCAGATATAGACTCAAACCAATGGCTTTTACGTCCTTAATCGTTAGAACAAAACATGGTATTTTTGACATATTTTCCAAAATATGTTCATATTTAAAAATGGGCTATCTTTTGTAAACTATGAAATTTACAAAAAAAAATGTTTGACATAAATGGCAGGAATTTCCCCATCTACCCAAAAATCCAAGTCCTAGGTCTCTGGGACAAAATCCAAAAAGGTTCAATTTTGAAAGTAGACAATATTTTGAAAACGAATCATTCTAAAAAGTCATATATAGACTCAAACACATTTTCTCTAAGTCCTTTAACGTTAGAACAAAACTTAACACATTTTCAATTTTTCCAAAAAAAGGTCAATTTTCAAAATTGCCTATATTTTGGAAACTAAAGAATTTTACAAAAAAGTTTGTTTAACGTAAATGAAAGACCTTTACTCCCTCTACCCCATAAATAAATTGTAGGTGCCTAGGACAAAACCTGTGCAGTAGTGTGTTTGTAACAGTTCTACACCCTCCTCCTCCACCCCTCCTCACAAGATGGTGGCCGTAGCTTAACTTAACCTAGCCTAAACTAACAAGATGGCGGCCGTAGCTTAACTTAACCTAGCCTAACCTAACAAGATGGCGGCCGTAGCCTAACCTAACCTAACCTAACCTACGAGGTGTGATCAAAAAGTTCCAAATATGTGGCTGCAACTTAACCAAACCTAGCCTAGCCTAACCTAACCTAACCTACAAGGTGTGATCAAAAAGTTCCAAAATGGTGGCCGTAGCTTTACTTAACCTAACCTAACCTAACTTAACCTAAACCTACGAGGTGTGGTCAAAAAGTTCCAAAATGACGGCTTTAGGTTAACTTAACCTAACCTAACCTAACCTAAACCTACGAGGTGTTATCATAAAGCTCCAAAATGGCGGCCGTAGCTTAACTCAACCTAGCCTAACCCTACGAGGGGTGATCAAAAAGTTCCAAAATGTGCGGAGGAATGTGGAGGAGGAGGGTGTTTGTAGAACTCTTAAAAACTACTGGGGTAGGGTGGGGGTAGTAAGAAATAAAAAACAGTATTAATTATTATTCAGCATGAGAGTTTTTTAATTCGTTAAAACGTACAATACATCTATTGTTTTTATATCCTCATAAATTAGATGTAGAGAATGTCCACCATGATTTAGATCCTCGAGCACACTTGCAGACATATCATTAAAACGTTTAGGAAGGAATGTCTGAAAATTTTCACTAACACATAGTACACGTTCACCATACATTGTGTCCACTTTTTGAATGTTGATGATACGGAATGGAGTATGCATTGGTAATTCAGTGAGCTTTTTTCTCTCTAATCCGCAGTTCTGCCCCATAGCATTGAGAATGTTTATTGTAGTAGCCTATAAAGAAACAAAAAAATGTCTATTACAGTTTAGCTATAAGGACCAGAACAACTATATATATATATATCATTTTATTCTAAGAGCTTTCCATGATGATAAGAAAAAAAGAGCTTACCATAATGATGGATTGAGTGTAAGAAAACGTCTTTTGCTGCTTGATGTCACTACTAAAGTGATACTCTTACAACAGACAAGTGAGTTCATGTTTCGCTGACGTAATCGTATGTTTCCACGCACTTCCTGTGTTGAGCGCGTCATAGTGGCTAAATTTAAAACTCTAGATGAGATGTTTTACTGACGTAATCGTATGTTCCCCGCACGCACACTTTGGGCGGGTCCTTTTTGAAGGGAGTCATTTTTTTACGGGTCCTGGAGGACGGGTCCTTGTTGACGGGTCCTTGTGGGCGGGTCCCTTTGACATAATTTGGATAAAATACATGGGCCAGTCCATAGAGATCAGTCCTAAGGTCCCGTCCACAGGGACCCGTCAACAAGGACCCGTCCTCCGGGACCCGTAAAAAAATGACATGTTTCCATATTGACAAATAGAAAAAAACATTAAACTGAAATTTGGAATTTGGTAAATGACCAATGTGATAACAACAAATTGGAATATCCATGTTTCTATGTCATGAAATTGAAAAACTTAAAACTGACATTTTAAGAACTGTAAATGGGAAATTGTGAAATTGATAAATGTGTAAACAACAAAATGTGAAATCCATGTTTCTATATTATGAAATTGAAAAACTTAAAACTGACATTAAAAAAAAACTGAAAATGGGAAATTGGAAAATTGACATATGTGTAAACAACAAATGAAAAAAAAATCCGGTGGGGGTAGTTATCATGTTGTATAGTAACCTATAAGACTAGCATAAGGATAGTTGCATGACATGTAAAACACAAATTGTAAAACATCCATGTTTCCATATTAACAAATAGAACAAAAAACATTAAACTGAAAATTTTAAAAAAAACTGCAAATGTGAATTTGGTAAATTAATAAATGTGAAAACAACAAATTGGAAAATCCATGTTTCTATATCATGAAATTGAAAAACTTTAAACTGACATTTTAAGAACTGAAAATGGGAAATTGTGAAATTAATAAATGTGTAAACAACAAAATGCAAAATCCATGTTTTCCATACTATGAAATTGAAAAACTAAAAACTGACATAAAAAAAACTGATAATGGGAAATTGGAAAATTGACATATGTGTAAACGACAAAATGAAAAAAAAAATCCGTTTGGGGTAGTGATCATGTTGTACAGTAACCTGTAAGACTAGCATAAGAATAGTTGCATGTACCTTATATACATTGTGTATGTGCATTAGCCTTTGGATTAGCTTAAGTTAGGTTTGGTAAAGTTAGGTTTAATGAGGTTAGGTATGTGACCTTGTAGTTTACTCTTTTAGAAAAATGTAAAAAAAGTAAAATCTAAAAATCAAAAAATCCTTAAATTTAAAATCTAAAATCTAAAAATCTTTAAATGATGTTTCTGCAGGTTATGACAACACGTTTATGATTTAGTCCATGTTGATGTGTGGTATCCAATTACTGCTGACTTTGCATGATCATCACCCATTGTCTTGATCAACAGCTGAAGTTTCAAATTACTGCAGCGTCAGTCATAGCAACAGCAGTGTGCGCTCTCTGGCATGTCAGCAACATGACACCGGAAGGAACACCTGTGTAATATCCAATAACTACTAACTTTGCATGATCATCACCCATTGTCTTGATGAACACGTGGGGTTTCAAATTACTGCAGCGTTAGTCATAGCAACAGATCTGCGCGCTCTCTGCCATGTCTGTAATATGACACAGGAAATATAACAAGACGTCTTACTGCACATGCCATCTGCACAGTTTTAACATCTTAAGAACATGTATTATTCTCTTTCAACTACAAATGACTCGTTAGAACACATCCATCCACCAAGTTAGATCCCTTGGCCTGCTCTCAAATGGCATGCGCCTCGTAGCCCTAACCTAACGTTACGTACGAACTAAACAGAATGTGACTTGTTAGCTCTTATGTGCACAGGCGAACACTTGTGTGTTAGGTCATATTACACATGAACTTACATTTTCTCACGTAAGTGCATTTCTCTGTTCCACAAGATACAAATTTGATTGCTGGATTGTATCCTGCACTGTTTATGCGATATAGCTTTGCCAGGTAGTTTTCTTCATATAGCAATTTTACCACTGCTCTACCTACGCCTTTTGCTCTTTTGGCTTTCTTACAGTCTAGTGTGTGATAGACAGCATTAACTGTATATCAAACCCAGTTCACCTTTGTATTTGTAATCCAAGTAATAATTTGAAAAGACACAAATGTAATCAGTTTTAAACGTTATCTCTGTTTTGTTTTGTTTAATATGTTTATGACATGCATATTAACCTGAAATCGAACCCCCTGGTGAAAGGCTAACAGCTTAACCACTGCACCAGTATGCCCTTGTTTCTAAGTTCAACTTATTCTAGGCCTCAGACCTGGAAATCGAGTTAAGACCACCAGTACAAGAGCTAAAAGTGCTTACCACTGCAGCACAAAAAAAAAAAAAAAATGGATAGCTGGTAACATTAGACACCCGAAATGATTATATTTCTGTTAGCAATGCAATTTGTCATCAGCCTACTGTCTGAGCACAGACAGCAACACAGTTTAGTTTACAACAAGCGAGTGTGTGTGTGTGTGTGTATAGATTATTAGCCTCAAGTATTTAAAGCTTATTGTGTGTAGCGACCATTTTGTCTCGGTAACCACTGAGCATTTTTGTGTTTTAGCTATCATCTTCAACCAATCAATTAAAGATAGTCTACTCTTAATTCTTGATAAATCCGAGTTTGCGTACACCGTTTCTCATTTATTAACCCATACCTGCAACCTATACTCTCTCTATACTGCAGTTTGATCTGAAAACAAGTTTCAATGGTAAAAGACTTGTCAGTCACCATACATGTAGCCTACACTAATTCTTTCTCTACCTAGCTATGTTTCATCACACATGGTAAACATCTCACATGTTCGTATCCAATTATTAGTTTATAAAATCTCAGGTCAATGACCTTAATGTATTGGGTATTTTGGGTAAATTCCTTGGCAGTGGAAAAGGGTTGACCATCCTGAGTCCCATGGCACATCACTTAACCCTCTCTGATTATTAGTTAGCGAGATATTAACAAAAGTGTAGTTAAGCCCTTTTGACAAAAAATAAATAATACATTCAAAAACAGAATGTCACCTCAAGTCCAACGACCTCTCATACAAGTCCCTAGCCTTATTGGTTCATGAAATATTCAAAATATTAGTTTTAGATCTGTTGGTAATTTTAAAAAAATAAATCATCTATAAATCTGTATTCAAAAAGCCCGCCCTCTTACAAAAACCCCAAGTGCACATGTGTAAAAACAAACAAAAAAAACATGTTAATTCATAGTAGCGATCGGCTCTTCGCTTGCGTTTCATGTGGAACAACGTTTAATTTCATTATAGCATTAGGGACCAGTCCAAAGGGACCGGTCTAAAGGGATTAGTCAAAAAGCACCCGTCAACAAGGACCCTTCCACAGGGGCTCGTCCACAAGGATCCGTCAACAAGGACCCGTCAACAATGACCCGTCCACAGGGACTCGGCCACAAGGATCCGTCTACAGGGGCCTGCGTGTGTGTGCAGGGGAACATACGATTACGTCAGCAAATCATCTCATCTAGTTCCAAATTTAGCCACTACGGCGCGTGCAACACACAGGAAGTGCGTGGGAACATACGGTTACGTCAGCGAAACATGAACTCACTTGTCTGTTGTACGAGTATCACTTTGGTAGTGGCATCATGCAGCAAAAGATGTTTACTTACACAATCCATCATTATGGTAAGCTTATTTTTCTTATCATTATGGAAATCTCCTTATTAGGACCCGTCCACTGGGAGCGGCGTGTGCGTGCAGGGGAACATACGATTACATCAGCAAATCATCTCATCTAGTTTCAAATTTAGCCACTAGGGTGCGTGCAACACACAGGAAGTGCGTGGGAACATACAATTACGTCAGCGAAACATGAACTCACTTGTCCGTTGTATGAGTATGAGTTTAGTAGTGGCATCAAGCAGCGAAAGACGTTTACTTACACAATCCATCATTTTGATAAGTTTTTTTTCTTATCATTATGGAAATCTCCTTATTAGAATAAAATGTTATAGTGGTTCTGGTCACTTATAGCTAAACTGTAATAGATATGATTTTTTTTGTTTCTTTATAGGCTACTACAATAAATATTCTCAATGCTATGGGGGCAGAACTGTTGATTAGAGAGAAAAAAGCTCACTGAATTACCAATGCATACTCTTTTCCGTATCATTAACATTCAAAAAGTGGACACAATGTATGGTGAACGTGTACTATGTGTTAGTGAAAATTTTCAGACATTACTTCTACACGTTTTAATGATATGTCAGAAAGTGTGCTCGAGGATCTAAATCGTGGTGGACAGTCTCTATATCTAATTTATGAGGGTATAAAAACAATAGATGTATTGTACATTCTGACTTTGAAGTTAGGTTAGGTTAGGTTAGGTTAGGTAAGGTGGGATTTGGTTAGGTTAGGTAAGGTTAGGTTAGGTTAGGTTAGGTTAGGTTAGGTGAAGTTGGGTTAAGCAGAATGGCTGCAGTATGAATCAAAAGCCAGCTCCTGTCGGTTTTGCCTCACAAGGTTGAGTGTACCTCATTCCAACCCTCAGCCTAGAATGAAATTTCTTGACAGAGCCAGGACTCGAACCCGAGCCTCCACAGTAACAGCTAAAAATGCTAGCCACTACACCATAAAGTGGGGCAGTATAAGGCTGGTCTTGATTGTACATGATCAATCAATAATTACCTAATAATAATAATAATAATAAATAATAATAATAATAATAAATAATAATAATAATAATAATAATAAATATTCCATTTAGCAACTACATAGCCGACCTCTCCCTGGGTTCTTTTACATGCCAATATCGTATGACATGCGTGTCTTAATTTTTGCCACCTTTCAAAAACCACTTACCACGACCAAGAGCGAACCTGCAAGCTTGGGGTTGGTAGTCCGACACGATAACCACTCTCCCACCGTGGCAAGCTATCAATCAATAATTACCTAATAAAATTATTATTAATAATAATAATAATAATAATAAATTTTCCATTTAGTAACTACACGGCCGAACTCCCCTTGTGACAGAGTGGTGGCCATTTTGCCCATTAGCCACTGCGCTAGCTCTGACTGACCCCCTCCATAAGAATAACATAGGGCTGGTTGCGCGGCGGCCATCTTGCCCATTAGCCCTTGCGCCAGAACCGTTCTTTATTTCCTACTTCGGGTTTCTGAGATCAACAGTATCGAGCGTGGATCTTTAATATCTCAGAGATAAT